>OZ025293.1:421333752-422533752 GCA_964019185.1 Maratus speculifer
CGCGGATGACGCTGAAATTATAACACCCAGGTATCCGACATTTTTGTCACGTGTCGATGCTAACACCGGAAGGTGCACTTCGCAACCGAATTTTTAAATTTCAATTAAGATTTTTTTTAATTAAAACTTACTGGGTAAGAGGATATTTGCAAATTTCCACCAATCCTCGGCAAAGAAGCAGCCACGTTAGATGTTATTTGCAGCTAGCCACCAATCCATAGCAACGGAGCAGCCAGCCAAAAAGTGCAGGCGGTAAAAATCGGATTTAAGGACTGCATTTTATGACTGAATGCTAGCAACAAACGCACACGCATTTATTAATTATTTCTCTTCTGGGGATTTTGTTTTCGCTGATTAACTAACAATCGACCTTCAAAATCCATCTAAGCACCATCCAAAAAAGTTGCAAATTAGGTAATTACTCCTTTAATAATTTCTTAGGTTTTGTTCAGATATGCAGCAGATGTCGCGTGCGTGCTCAGAAGATTTTGCATGGAGTAGGTCTCATTTAAGAAAGGAATTTTTAAATAATTCAATTTTTGCAGTTTAAAAAGCTAAAATCAACGACTATATTTCCTTATCCTTCCAAAACATGGATTTCGTAACAGAAATACATATGATGATATTTTTAGGGGTTCCCGCAAAACACAAGATCCGACGAAGCGAACAGGATGGCGCGAACAAAGTCGGCATTCGATCAGATATCAGGAATCACATTACATTAAATAGATTTGCAGTCGAAGTCATTTGGCATATGGAAATCGATTAATGGTGGCTTAATTTCAAATAATGAAAATTCTATGAAAAATCAGGAAACATCGTTTTATCATTGTTCCATTTCAATGTTGCTCCATCATCACCACTTGACTTCCCGAGTTTCCAAGCCAATATCACTCAAAATCACACATAGCTAAAAAGGTGTCGGCGCAAAAACATTTTCACGAAATTGCCAGCACTACGGCAACCATTCAAACGTTACGAGTAGAAGAACATACATCCTTAACATTTGGGAGGTCAGTCAATTCTGATCTCACACCAGCGAAAACCGACTCTCTGCAAATTCTCAGAGAAATTGGCCCCGCCTCCCTGTCTGACGCACGTACTAAAATCCAATAAGATTTATTCGAAGGTAATTGTATAATACTTCTAGCATTTCCATTGGATTAGGGGCGGAGTTTGTTGTTAGAACTCTTTATCAAACGGCGTAGTATGCAGGAGTAAACAGCCCACATGCGGATTGATTTAGACCCGCCAGCAGACGATAATTAAATAAAAAATAAATAAAACAAAATTAAAGCCTTTGATAAATGTTTTTTTTTTTAATTCTAAAAAGGAGAAATGGATTAATGGAATGATTTTAATATTTCGCTATAAGATATTGACATTTAAGTTATACATTTTAGTTCTTTTTAGAAAAATAAATAATAGATTATGCTGAATTAAAGAAAAGAAAAAGAAAAGGAAATTAAGCCGTTAATTAAATATTAGTAGATTACGGAAACTAATAATGAAAGTATGTTTTTATAAGACTTTAGAACGAAATCTAAACTATAAAATGGCGAATTTTATTTTTTATTTTTACATACATACTTGTATTCACTCAGATAAAATTTAAAATATTCTCCAGATAAAATAAATATTTTTTTTCTATTTTAGAATGAATTGAAAATTTTAAATGTTCGCAATTTTTTAAAAACATCTATAGTCCCGGGCAACGCCGGGCGGATCAGCTAGTACAGAATATATAACTTTTTCCGAGTGTACATATATGTGACATGCCAATAGAGAAATAGGTATCATTCAACAGCAACAAGTTTGTGATATTTGAGGAGAGAGAATGAAGAATCGAAGAAATTCGTATGAAGTCAATAATAAAATTAAAAAAATATATATCAAATCATATTAACAAAATTTCAAATATAAAGAATTTCAAGAAATTCTTTATAAAAAGTAAAATAAATAAATAAATAAATAAATTCATAAACCATCAGAATATTCCCCCTTGTTCAGATCGAGAAAACAAGTTAAAAATAACAAGTCGAAAACTGTGCGTCAAATGAGGTGCATTCGTACTATCGTACTATAACTAGTTTTATGCATATAGAAATTTTGGTGCAATAGATTTTACACTCTTAATGCAAAAATGCGTCCAATACAAAATTAAGTACAATTATGTATATAAAATTCAATAATACGGAAATAATACGATTTTGTCTTAAATAGGATGTCATCATCATGGCAATCTAGAATCATTATCTATCATGGGTTATCTTAGAGTGAATTACGTATCATAGGATTTAATAGAATGAAGAAAACTTTTATTCGTGTCTTTTTAAATTTTGATTCGATTTTCATAAAATTTGAGCTGTCATTTTACACTCTTCTGACCACATTATGGTCTGTTTGATGGTCAGGATGTAGTTAAATTATGGTTATGTAACCGTTTTATCAAAAACATGATTGGACAGAATGCTGCAAATTTTTAACTGAGTAGAAAATACTGAAAATAGCCAACAACAAGGGCTACTATCAGGCTACGTGTAAACAAATTCAGACGAAATTTTAGCGTGGCGGATGAAAAACTTCGTGGACGGCCATCAGTATCTCAAGATTTCATCAACACTGTAAAAGAAAACGGATAATTTTACGGAAATACTAGTGGTAATCTAGACGCTAGTAGAATTTACTATTTTTTTAACGGAAAAATTCCTTTAAGTTCCATGAAAATACGGAAAATATTCTGGAATTTACGGAAATGTTTCCATTAAAAAACAGTAAATTGCACTGGGGTCTAGATTACCAGCAGTATTTCCGTAAAATCGTCCGCTTTTTTATAGTGAAGATCATTTGTGAGGCAATTGAAAGGAACCCACGTTCATAAGTAGCCTGATATTGGTACTTATTGGTGGCTATTTGCCATATTTTCGATGGTACAGCTGACGCATCTCTTCATATGTTTTATCACGCAGTTTGCAGGAAACGGCGGCTTGCTTTCTTCTAAGGGGAGCATTTCTTCAAATATCTGTGAAAGTAATCAATAGACGAGTGTTTTTATAGAAATGGATCGTTATTTTTGGAACACCCTGTATATTCAATTTCACACTGAGAAAAAAATATGGTTCTGGCATATAGAATCTAAGTAATGGCTCTAGAAAAAACAGTTCCATGTCATCCTTATAAATTTTAGTTCCATTTCTTAGAGAGTTCCAGAGTCTCTTACTAGAATTCAAGTACGTTTTCCGATATTTTTGTTGACAAATTTATCTAAAAATCTCTCAAATAGCTGCGAACTTAAGAGATTTGATTTAGTAACTATAATTATAGCTTAAGAAATCATTCCTAAAATCAAGCGATAATTTCTCGCTACTGAAACGGTTCAATGTCGTTTCGTGTCCTAGAAAAGAAGAGACTAGAAATGTCAAGTCATTTCACCTATTCAGCTTAGTTTTTTACCCTACTCGCATAGTTTGGACACCTATATTTCTAGTTTAGGTATTTAGAAAGTGACTAAATATTCGTTTTAGTTGAACGCGGCATATTTTTTTTCTCAGTGCAAACCACTCAGTTATGTAGTTTTTGCGCTATTATATGCGGATAGACGGGTACACAAATGGGCGCACCAGACGATGACTATAGGGCTACGTATTTATATAATTGCGAACACACTTAACCCTTTGAGCTCTGGTGCGTAAATTTCTTCCAAATTCCAAATGTCACATTGGCACCAGTATTTTGAAAAGAAAAAATCTAGTTAACTATATACACGAAAAAATGCATTAAAACTTTTTCAAATAAATTTTGTTGAACTTTCTGGTGTCGTTGTGACATTTCGGAATTAAAAGTATATAGTAGGAAATTCTACCGTCAGAGCTCAAAGGGTTAAAAAGGAGATTGACATATTAGGAAATTTGTACATGGTAAAAAAAAACGGACAGTTTTACGGAAATTGTACTGGTAATCGGGACGTCAGTACAATTCACTGTTTTTAACGGAAAATTTTCTTTAAATTTCAGAATTTTTTCCGTTTTTTTCTGAGGGGAAGGGAGGAAGTTCTGAAACTTACGGAAATCTTTCTGTTAATAAACAGTAAATTGTACAGGATTTTTTTTCTTTTTTTACAGTGTAAAGCAGACTTAAGAGCCCACAATAGTCACAGAAAAATTACTCAAAAAGACCCGGATGACTATGTAAAGTCTATGGGAGCGTTCTTTTCTAATATCTCGTTCAAATTTTAATATTTTTGCATGATTTTTTTGCACAAGATAGCTGAGGGTAATCCACAACCGGGCTAGTTTTTACTTTTTCAATTTTTGTTTCAGATTTTCTTTAAAAAATTACTTTAACTTTCGAAACCGGTTTAAACCGGTTCTGAAACTGAAACTATCGTAATATAAAAAATATATAACCAAAATCGAAAAAGTAAAAACTAGCCCGGTTGTGGATTGCCCTCAGCTATCTTGTGCAAAAAAATCATGCAAAAATATTAAAATTTGAGCGAGATATTAGAAAAGAACTCTCCCATAGACTTTACATCGTCATCCGGGTCTTTTTGCGTACTTTTTCTGTGACTATTGTGGGCTCTTAAAAGCAGTCTAATCCCTCTGAGCACCATGAAGCGATTTTTTTATAGTCTAGCATGCACGATCACAGTGACGTCACAATGACGTCACTGTGAGTTACTTTGGTCACATCACATCTGTGACGAAAATGCCACCACTCAGTGACGTCAGATTGTGACTGAGATGTGACTTTCTTAGAAATTTTTAGAAAATTACAAATATTCTTCAAAACATGTTATTTACTTTTAAAAACATGTTTCTGGCAATTTAAATATCGTCGCTTTTGTCACAGTTTCGTCACAATGTTAATGTCAAAGTAGTCACAAATGACACACTTTTCACAAATTGGTCACATTGTGGCGTCACAAATTGGTCACAATGTGACGTCACAAAAAATCTCTAAAACGGCCATAACGACTTCACATTTTAGTCACTGTGACTTCACATCGACGTCACGTGACGTCACATTGACAATCGATGGTCACAAAGTCACAATGTGACTTCACAACGACGTTGCAGTGACGTCACCATGTCTTACGGGTATCTTTCCTCTAAGGTACATTTTAGCTTTTCTAATTCTCACAGACATTTCTGAAGCTTTCTCTTAAAATGAAAAATCAATGAGAATTCTCTCTTCTTCTTCTTTTATTGTTTGATAGGAAAATCAGGTCGTGCTCTTCGCTTCCTCCTGCTGCAAAAAGCCGTCTCAAGTGATTTCCCAGCCCCGAGGATCGTGCAGATGTGGTTGAATAACCTTTTTCGAACTAGGAGAATGATCTGGTCAAAGATTCGGTTCCTTTTTGCTTCTGATACAATCATGTTCAATTTTGAAGAAAAACATACTCCTGGTTCAAAAAATAAACAACATATTGAAATTTACCTTAATCTCATTGATATTATTTATATTATAAAACTCATAAGCCTTTTTTATATTAATTAAGTTCATTATTTCCTTCTGGTTTCTTTCTTCCTTTATATTAGTAAACTAATACCCATTTTTTATGGTATTCAAAAGAGGAGGATTCCGGTGTAACATTACATGGGATACTTTTGGTAGATTTTGGGGATAGCTGTAGGGGAGACTGGGGCACATGTGAACAAGGGCGGATCCAGCCTTCCTTTTAGAGGGGGGGGGGCATGCCTCTTTTTTTGAAGGAGGGGGTCACGTCTCTTAATAAGCAATTTTTATACTGAAGATTGTCCCCACATCCAAAATAGCTAAATTTTTGATACTTTTGGGAAGCCCTCTGATATATATATATATATATATATATATATATATATATATATATATATATATATATATATATATACATTTTATTCAGATGGCAAGAAATTGAAGATTTTTCCGTTTTTATATAAAATCAAAGAATTATTCAAGAACAACTTGAGCACTATATGCAAATTTTTAGGACTCGACAGTTACGAAAAGCCGTTATGAGGGAGCAATTGGCTGTCATGGCCTAAATTTCTGTTTAAAATTCTACAGTTTACGGAGATTTTTTGAAACATTAATTGCTTTTATTGAAAAATGGAAAACGTTAATCATATTTGCTGTGAATAAATGCATCTTGGATCTAAGATTAAAAATTACTTCATGGAAATGTCAGATATTATTTACTTTGTGTTTAAGCACGGCTTTAAAAGAATCAGGAAGGTTCTGATTGTTAAGCAAGTGTTGAAAAAATTTATATATATTTCATTTTTAAAATTTCCTTTAAAATTTTTCTTCGTTCAGAGGGGGTTTATGACCCCTGTGACCTCCCCCTTGAATCCGCCACTGCATGTGAACCGTTCTCATAAATGCAGCTTTTTCTCACTGGGTTAATTTCTGTATTTTTTTTTAAATCACGTATATAGTTCTTCATACATTTTTAACAGCAATGTAAATTTTAAAAAAATGTCCACTTGTGCTCCATTAGTGGGGCAGTTGTGAACACACTTGGGGCACATGTGAACACAGGGAAAATAAATCTTTTGACATGCTTTTTATTGTTATTTGTTGGTCGTCATGGTGATTAGTTATATACAATTTTAAATTCACAAAGAAGAAAAAAATATATAAAGTTTTTTTCAAGTGTATGGATGATATATTTTGCATAAGATTATAAAAAGTAAATAAGTCGATTGAGTGGGAGTGAGGATAAAACATTGATAAAATATTTTATGATTGATAAAATATTGTTGCAAATAAATAAAACATAAAGAAGTAAACTTGAAAAAAATAAAGCTTTTAAATTTTTTTAAGGTTTTTTTTTTTTTTTTTCTTCTTTCTGGGAGATTTTTTGGGAGGGAGCATTTAGATAATATTTATCGGAAACACGCCGAAATACGAAAAATTCTTACTCCGGTATTTGTCTTATTTACTTCTAAATTAATGATAAAGAATGTTTCTTTTTTATATATATAATAAAAAAATGCGCTCCCCTTCCCCAAATTTAACTTCTTTTGCTTTTAAAAGGAGGGAGGCTTACAATCGGGATTTATGGTAGATATCAGATTAAAAAAATGAATTTCTTAAGATACTACTGATATCTATCTCCAGTTAAAGCATCATATACATAGTTATTCTAGAGATAAAAGTAAGCCATCTTTACAAGTTTGGAAGAAATGAAATAGAAAAATGTACAAAGTTGTTTAATGTAATACATTTGTATTAAAAATACATAAAAAAATGTTGTTGTAAACCGGTTAGTAAAATATTGATAACATTATTTCATATTAGAAAATATTAAATTAATTTATATTGCAACCGAACATAAATGAGCTTGTTGCTCTTTAAGTATCTGTTAATAGGGTTTTTTGTGAAAGTTTCAGATCCAAAATCAAATGTTGTATGACGAAAAGTCTTTTATTTCAGGAAAATTATAGATATTGGAAGCGACATTATTGCTCATGAAATTAATGGAAAGAAACAAAATTATAGAATGATTATCGGGACACTTATGAACTGTTAATGCACTGTTAAAAATTTTGCTCGAATTTAAACCAAATTTTGGTGCTCAGTAGCTGCCACCATAAGATGGTGAAATCTCGTACTGGAGCTTCCTGTTTCAACCTAGTTCCAACTGTTGGAACTATGCATCAAACTAGTACAAAATTTTTAACAGTGCATCTGCCCCAGATAGTCTGTTCACAAGTGCCCCTCTTGAACACTAGAGTTAAATTGACAAATCATTAACATTTCTCAATTTCGGAAGAATTTTTTTTATCAAATACTTTATTAATATTCATAGTATGTGTTATAACATTCAAATAAAAAAAATGAATAAATAAATAAAATTAATCACTTAGAAAGTTGGAACTGAGATTTTACTTTTGAGATCTGTAAACAGTTTTTTGGCTACAGCGGACGAACAAAATATCAAAGGCTACAAAAAAATTTTGTCATATTTCTACAGATACTATCATCATTAGTATTTTTTTTTCAAATGAAATAACATATAATAGCTTATAAAAATTTGCGATGTTCACACGTGCTCCTATAATCCTCTGCCCTATAGCTTTATTTAGCACTTAACTTCTGTGGCAAGACTTATCTACTGTTAGCAGTTTTTGAGAACAATAGTGTAGCACAGAGAAAAAAAACTAGTCATCGGGGGGGGGGGGCACATAATATTTAACCATCATGGATTTGCATAACATAATATATGATAAGACGTGTAAATTATTTATAAACTGCATACAATTCAAAAAATTAAAGGTATATTTAAATATTTTTAATACATAGAAATGCTCTATTACGGAATCGCGGATACTATTTGATTATCCCGTCGACCCGCTTCGACAAATTATATAAATCGCCAAATTACTCGCAAAATTATACAAATTGGCAAAATTTTTATTTTAACTAACGGAAGAAAAAATAAATTAGTAAAAGGGTAACGCCAAATTAAAAAAAAAAAAAAAACACTTGATGACTTAAGAAAGACGTGTAACGTGTTGATATCAAGTGAATGTGACATTTACGATAAGCCTATATTGGCATTTAATCTTATATGTAGTTTGGCGATTGGTGTTTGATAGGCAGGATAATCAAGTAGTTCCGAACTGTGTAAAAGAAACATCCTTATAAATTCATAATGGATGATCATATTAACTGACAGTTTACTGCGTCGAATTAAACTTCTCATATCCAATTAAAATATATCTTTGAATTGAAATTTGAATGAAATACAGGGTCATGTAAAATCAAAAAGCTATTAAAATATGATTATAAATATCTCGGCAATTAATTAATCGATTGACTTCGTTCTTTATGAAAATTTATGTTTTTTTTATTATCTTTCACATTTTTTAAAACAAAAAATTACGAAAATTTTTATATACCTTCCCTCAGAACGAATATTTCCGAAAAAAATAGCTCCGGATAATCGAGGCTACTGATGAGTAATAGACTTCTTCCCATTATTATATGCTAAGAACACACCAAATTTCAAGTGTCTATCTCAATTTCTGCGGTAGATTGAGCTTTTATAGACAGGCAGACGGACGACATTTTGTCTGAAAGATGTAAATCCATCAATTTTTTTTTCAATTTTCAAAACGATTGCAATATTGACCCTATACCACGTATGAAGAGTAAGTAAAAAAGAAAAGAAAAAACAGAGGGTTCGCTGTGGGCAAAAGAAATAATTCACAGTAAAAACAACAGCAACAACAACAGCAACAACAACAACAATAATAATAATAATAATAATAATAATAATAATAATAATAATAATATATTAGTTTTGAAAAAAAAGCATGTGAAACATGGATGATAAAAGAGAAATTTAAAGGTTCGCCTGATAAATTCACGTCTCATGCACCTTCTTTCCATACTCGAAGTAACTCATTTAGTAACTTTACTACAATTCACACCAGTTCAAAAAACACTGTTCTGAGAAAACGCATTTAAAAGCGTTTTGAAAGAGGCATCGGCGCTACCAGACGGCGCAAACGAAAGCCTCTGAAAATGCATTTACAACTATCACTTTATTATTGTTTTTGTTATTGTTGCATGTGATCCAAGCAGCGTTGAAAACGAATTTTTTTTTTTTTTTTTTTTTTTTTTTTTTTTTTTTTTTTAAGGCTAAAAGAATATTTAGACGGGTTTCCATAGAACTTTCCCCTCTCCCTTAAAAACGCAAACGGGACTTTTACAATCTCTAAAAGACTCCGATATAAAGTTTATCTCTGCTTTCATTAAATCGTTTACCAGAAGTTTTACTGTGTTAAGAGTGCTTATGAAAAACGTGTTTCCATTAAAGCTAATTTTGAATTCATTTCACATCTATCCTGTTAGGCATATATTTTGGGAATATGCATCGCACTAATTGCTGAAATAAACACTTATGCGCCTGAAAGAATAAATTTTTAATAACACAGGAAATGACTGAATAGTGAAAATTGTTTTATTGAACTTTACACTTCAAAAATGTTGTAATCTCAATTTAAAGATTAAATTATAAAGATTCGCAGAAAGACGAATAAATTCGGCACTTGTAAAATAGTGAAAGTGGTTTTATTGAACTTTATACTTCAAAAGTATTGTAATCTCAACTTAAAGATTAAATTATAAAGATTCGCCAAAAGGCGAATAAATTCAGCACTTGTAAAATAGTAAAAATAGTTTTATTAAACTTTAAAATTCAAAAGTGTTGCTATCTCAACTTAAAAATTAAATTATAAATATTCGTCCACAGACTAATAAATTCGGCACTTGTAAAATAGTGAAAATGTTTATTGAACTTTAAACTTCAAAAGTGTTGTAATCTCAACTTAAAGATTAAATTATAAAGATTCGCCCAAAGACGAATAAATTCAGTACTTGTAAAAAAGTGAAAATGGTTTGCTTGAATATTAAACTTTAAAAGTGTTATAATCGCAATTTAAAGATTAAATTATAAGGATTCGCCCAAAAACGAATAAATTCAGTACTTGTAAAACAGTGAAAATGGTTTTATTGAACTTTAAACTTCTAAAGTGTTGTAATCTCAACTTAGAAATTATATTATAAAGAATCGTCCACAGATGAATAAATCCGGCACTGGTAAAATTGTGAAAATCGTTTTTATTTAACTTTAAACTTCAAAAATATTGTAATCTCAACTTAAAAATAAATTATAAAAATTCGCCCAAAGACGAATAGGATCGGCACTTACAATCCTCATAATAAAGCAATGTTGTTGTTTTTAGAATGAAGTTAATAAAGACGAAGAGATATTATAGTGTATTGTTTATCAGGAGGTTGTAACAAGATGGCAGCTTTTTCTTTTTATCAGGTCTACAGTTCCTGATCTTCGCTGGTGAAAACGTCCATCAGTAAACTTGAATAGAAACTTTCGTCTCATTTTAGAGACTCAAAATTTAAACACTAATAACTAAAAATTTTTATTGTAACTGATTTGAAGTAAGCATTTATTAAAAATTTTTCATTTTCTTGGCATACCAACTTGACGGCATTTAGCAAAATCGGATGATAATAAGATTTATTTTATGGGAAAATCATTATCGATGTTGTCATTTATTGGTTTCCTTTAAAAGGGGCAAAAAACATTCACTTATTATGGGGTGAAGTCAAAATGCACAAAAATCAAACAGTTTGGTTTTTATGATAAAAAGATTAGACCCAGGTAGACAAGTTTATTCAAAACATTACGTTTGCCCCCAGATAAGTCGGAGGTAAAAGAACCATTTACTCATGACTACTGCCATTTAAGTGGTTAAAAACAATAAAAGGCAAGTTTGATTTTAATTGTTTATACGTTTCGGCTCCATCGGAGCCATTATAAAAACAGATTCTCCAATTTTTGAATGTTTTTATTTGTTTTGATAATGGTTCAAAATGTAAACAGTCTAATAAAACTTTTTTTTATCGTATACCTTTTAGACTTTAAAGAACAAGAATTTTGTTTATTTTTATCGTATCAGTTTTTCATAGCAAAGAAAAAAAACCCTCTATTTTTTGCATCTTCCTTGACGACTGTCTGCATATGCCTGTTTTTCGTAATTTTGTTGTGTTAAACTTAGTTACATGCAAACTTGCATCTATTAAAGCTAATTATTAATTCATATCACATCTCTCCTGTTGGGTATATAATCTGGACATCACTGCAAGTAATAAACGCGGTAAACGCATATAATAATAAAACGATAATAACACAGGAAATATCTGAATAGTTTGATTATGCCTTATACTTCACAGGCATTCGTGCGTTAAGAAAAATTGTGCATTACACATAGATTATGAAATTCTTTCCAATATTTCCAGAATATTGCAACGAAAATTCATCTTTTCATACAATAAACGAAAATAATCAGTTTAAAAGGAGTATAACAATATTGAAAACATAATTTTACATAGGTGAATGAAATATTAAAGCGGAATTTTTGTTTTTTCATTTATTGGTACAAGATACAAAGAAGAAAGTTACATATTATTTTGGTAATAATACCACCAGCTGTTGGAACGACCAGCACCGACGAAACCCTACTGCTGAATGGGATGATATTCTGGCTTGATTAATGATATTTTTATGTATTTTAATCCTAAATTTTGCTTTAAAATTTTAAACCTGAATCTGAAAAATATTAGCCTGCACTGCGAAATCCTTCCATTGGTGTACAGGTTTTTAAATAATGTTTTGTTGGTCTTGAAAAAGTATACATATTTGTATTGTATGTATATGTATATAGTAACAACCTTGTAGAATTGGAAAATATGCTAAAAGACTTGGCAGAAGCTAGCAGTAATGTGAGATTAAAAAGGAATTTGGAAATGACAAAGGGGATGTTTAGTTCATTTACATCAAAAAAGAAAATTGTCTACAAGAACACTGAGATTAAAGCAGTGCAAAGCAATATGTACCTTGGATAGGAAATAACATCGGATAATAGTATCATGAGTGAAATCAATACAAGAACAAGAAATGGGTGGAGTACTTTTTTAGAAGAACAGTATTACTCTGAAGAGTAATGTGCCTCTTTAAAAAAAAAAAAAAAAGGGTGTTTAACCAATGTGTTTTGCCTGCATTAACTTACGGAGTAGAAAAATGGACGCTAACAAAACGGATGATACAAAGATTACAAACAACACAGAGAAGTGTGGAAAGATGTATGCTAGGCAGAACTAAGAGAGACAGAAAGCGGATAACCTGGATAAGATGCCATATGAAAGTATTTGACATCATTGAAGACTTAAACAGCTAAAATGGAAATGGGCTGGGCACATTGCAAGAAGACAAAACAATAGGTGGAGCATAAACACTCTACAGTGATATCCCAAAGATGTAAAACGATCAAGAAGACGACACCAGGTAAGGTGGAACGAAGAAATTAGAAAAGTAGCCGGTATAAATTGGATGGCTAAAGCACTAGACAGGAGATTATACGGGAAACATTTGGAAAATCCGGGGTAAACCTGCATCTAGCTGTGGATTGAAAACGGTTGATGATGACGATGATGATCATATATATATATATATATATATATATATATATATATATATATATATATATATATATATATATACACTGTAAAAAGATCCGTAAATGTACACAAATTTTTCCGTAAACTTTTAAGGAATAATTTCATTTTTCTCAGAAAACAGTACAATTTCCTTAATTGACATTATCCATATATATCCAATAAGTTTTCCCTAGATTTTACGGAATATTTTTGTTATTACTTTCAAAACAGTACCTTTTTCATAAATGATGCTCGGAAATAATTGTTAAATTTGAAAAGCGAAGTAAGTATTGTTATATACAGACATTGTTTTCAACGTACCCTCAATTTGGCTAAATATGGCTCCATATTGAAAATAAATCCAGTTATTTCCCAATGGTTAAATAGTGTTGAACTACGATGGGTTTTCAAGTAATGTGAATAAAGCATTATTAAATAATACGATAAATATTAAGGTTCCGTCTGTGAATATATATTTAAACAGCTTGCTTTAGTATTTTTCTTCCATTGGTAATTTTCGTAATATTTAATCGCAAAAAATATTAAAAATTATCTGAATAAATAAGGAGAGGATCACTGCTCAGAAATAAGAGTACTCAAAAAGACCGTACATGCAATACCATTTACGCCACTGTATTACACATTTGAAGGGGGGGGGAGACAAAAATATTTATATCATTTTAATCTTTCGATTTCAGAAACTATGCTTCATTTACAATACAAATACTAAGTATTACAGTGTAAGAAAATAACTGAAAGCTGTAACATCAAAGTAAAAATCTTCAAGAGATTCCACTGTAATCGCGTCTTTTCCAAGAATATCTGTTATATTTTCACTATCTTCAAAACTTTCTGACGTTTTTGGTATATGAAAGATTTTTCAAAAATAAAGGCTCCTTTGCTGGCCAGAAATGACGGAAAATGCTTTTTTGTGTGCGTGTCTGCGTGTTATTTGCACTAAAGGTAATCTTCACTGTAAAAAAAAAGTTTCGTATATATGCGGATGATTTTATGTGAATTTTCTGTCTTGTAAAGGGCACATTCTATTTTGATTGGAAGTCGTAAATTTTCCGGAAGTAAACAAAAAATTTAATTTTATCATTTGTTAAAATCGGAATAATTCCTTTCAATGCGGACAAACAGAAATATTTCTTTTGAATTGAGAGAAAAGTGGTAAAAATAAAATCAATTAAATCTCCGTAATTGATGCTTTGGCCTATAATAAAGTCATTTAGGCTGTTTTGCATAGGAAACCGAGCATTCGACTGAAAACCTGGAGGAAGGCAAGACGATAATAACGGTGATATTCAATACAAATACTTGATTCATATAAAGATGCTTCCTTATGTACAATTATTATTTAATATTGCACTATTTCTCATATTTAATTCTACAAATAGAATTTTCCCATTTTTAATAACGAAAAAATTCCATCTTGAAAACGGAGGAATATCAAAATGGAAGTTTTGTGAATAAATTACAATTTATTTGCCAGTAAATTTTCCTAATTTCACGAAATTTTTTTACAGTGTTAGTTAGTTTTCCCATCCTATAACAATATGCACTCTCGTAGTTGGCTACGTAATTTCGCATAATAAACCATTATTTTTGTCCGACTGATTTATGATTATCGACATTCGAGATTCACTGGAAATATTTCTAATGATGTATTATTAATTAAATAATATTCTTTAAACATTGTTGGTTAGAGCTAATTATACAGTATGTCCACTTAACTTCCTTGTCTAAAGAGAAAAAAGTGATTTACAAAGTTGTAGAGCAGCATTGATTTAGTGCAAAAAGACATATCGTGGATATTAATGCGAAAAATAGAACAGTTAAGAGCACATTGGTTTTTTCTTGATTTCCTACACTGTGACGTGACAAAATAATCTTTAAAAAAAATTATAAAAATGTATACTTTTATTTGAGATATTTAATTTTCTCACCATCATCTTCTATGCACATTTGTCCAAAAGATATGCATTTCTCTTTTCGTTTATGTTTCGTGACGTCATAGTATAGGAAATCACGAGCAAAACAAATCCGAGTTTTAACCGTGGTATTCTTCACATTAATATCTACAAGATGTCATTTACTTCTTAAAAGATGTTACTCTACAACTTTGTAAATCACTTTTTTCTTTCTCTTTTTCCGGTTTCGAGATAGGAATGCTAACAACACAGCTTTCTACCAGGTGGCGGTTTTCTTTAGCAGCATATGGCTACTTTACTATACCTAGACTCCTTTTTTATGAATATAGCAACAGCTGTTTTGAAGTTAAGAGGGTGGCAAGGGAGCTTAGTGGGCATATTGTATATTTCAAAAATAGAAACGTTCATTAAGATCGGCACAAAAATTCACGTAATCAGTCCAATATTGCTTTTCGGAGAACGTATACATTTACAGGAAACATTACTAAATAGAGTTCGTTTTCAGATATATTTTTATAATCTAAATAAAACAAGTCGGAAATTACACGTCAGACTTAGCAAATGAGGCGCGTTCGTAAGTTCTTAAAATATGCAGTACTTCGGATACAATACAGTATCCGAAACCTTTTGTGGGTCCTTATAAATACAAATTGGTTCCTATTATACAAGATTTAACTTGCAGTAAACCTCACCAACGTATATGAATTTCATAAAATGTGAAATATTTCGATGTAATTAAAACTCACATCAAACAAAGTTTTCCCCTAAAACATTATGTAATAGAATACTTTTGCGTGAACCTGTATATAAATAAAAAAATATTCTTTACACCACAGATTGTACAGCATGTATATTTTAATACATATTTCATAGATACCTATGCATTGTATTATCTTCGAAAGAATATAACATAATTAAAATGCACTTGAAACTTTTCTATTGGTCGTAATATAACGGAATAATTTTAATAATCCCTGTAATTAAACTATACATCCTATTTTCATAAAATTTGAAATGATTCGACAAAATTGCGTAAAAATTATATATGTTAAACGATTCGGTTTGGTAGATTTTGTGGTGTTATATGCAGACAGACGGACGGATATAGCGACGACTATAAGTGCTACATATTTACATAATTACAAACGCACCTAAAAAAGGAGATTAAAGTAACGGCCAACACGATGAAAGACTTGAAGATCAGCTGATAAAAATGATAATCAAGGTTGTTTGAAACAGAAACTAAATATTACAAACACAGCTTTTCCAAGTTTATCTAAAGAAAAGATATGTGAACAAGAAAACATCTGATAGCCCGTCTTCGGGAACACGGAAGTGTTGTGACATTATTAAGATGAAAAAGAAATGGTTGAAACTGTAGATAGCAAAGACATTGCTTTTATAAATGAATAAATTTCAAGATCAGAAAAAAAGCATAAAAAAACTATCCGAAATAATGGAAGAAACTTGAACTTTTAGTGAACAACGACCTATCTATAAAGAAGAAAAGCTGGCTTGACGACTGATGAAATGATAACCCAATCCCAACTAGGATCATTGATTCTCCAAGTTGGAATTCGTTTTGATTTTATGAAATTCGGTAGGAACTAGGTGAAAACATTCTGCAGGATATCTTTTGGAACATATAGCAGTCATTTTCAGGTGCATTCGTGATTATGTAAATACGAAGCACCTGTAGTCGTCATTTAGTCCGTCCGTCTTGTATGCATCATGTCTTTTTAAAATTATTAATGGTTAATTTGAAATTTCCTGGAATTCACTGTCTCGTTAAATGCGTTCGTGATTATGAAAATACGTAGCACCTATTGTCGTCATTCAATTCGTCCGTCTGCTCGCAAACTAACCAACCGAATCATTTGAAATTTAAAATATATAATTTCTGCAAATTTTGTCGAGTCCTTTCAAATTTTATGAAAATCGGATGCGTAATTTAATTTCCAGGACAATCAAAGAATTCCGTTACAGTACGGCCAATCGAAAAAAAACAGTTTCAAGCGCATTTTGATGGTGTTACACCCTTTCGAACATAGCAAAATGAATTTGCATTTATGAAGTATATACAATAATATATATTCTGTACAATCTGTGGTGCAAAGAATATTTGTTATTAATTTACAAAGCCACACAAAAGTAGTCCATTACATAATGGTATAGGGGGGGGGGACATTGTTTGTGGCGTGTTTTAATATTATTAAATTATTTCACATTTAATGAAATTAATATACGTTGCTGAGGTTTACTACAAGTTTCTTTCTGTGTAAGAGAAAGCAGATAATATTTACGGGGATACACAAGGGATTTCGATTGCTCTACTATATCCTAAGTGCCGTATACTATTACACCAAGATCTGAATATTTTTAGAGTAAGAACGCACCGCATTTGCTACTTTTGGCATGCAATTTCCAGCATGTTAATGACTTTATTTATTTTTATTTATTTTAGATTGCAAAAGGTAGGGTTGCCATAGGTGACTATTTTTTTTAACACTTTCTAACATTCAAAATTTTATGATATAATTCTGTCTTTCCGTATGTCAGTTTGCCTGTTCACGCTCTAGATCACATAAATGTACTCGGATTTTAATAAAATTGATATATATAAGTAATGTTTATCATGACATGTTCGGTAATAAATATGAAGTATGTAGCATTAATAATTCATTTACAGGGCCACTCAAAATAATTCCGTTACATTACGATCAATGGTGAAAAATCATTTGTAGTGTGTTTTAATGACATTAAGCTATTTCATATGCATTGAAATTAATATAAATCACTGAATTTTACTACAAGATAATTACTCTAAAACTAGGCATTCATAGCATTTATTGTTCATTTGCAAGTACGCACAAAATAAATTGGTTACTGTATTGTCTGTGAGCAATAATTGTTGGAATTGCGTTTTCAATTTCGGCATGCGTTTTTAAATTTAACTAATTTTTTTTGTATTTTACTCGTTTTTTATAAATATTATACCTCGTTTACAAGGCTGCACTAAAGCATCCACTTACCATTCTCCATTTTAGCAAAATTGCTGAAAGAGATTTTTCAACTGTGATATGTATTTCCTAACTGAATTGAATTTTTGAACGCATGCAGATTACAGATACAAATTTATGTATCACATACTGGGTTGCTCAAATAATTCAAATACTTTTACAACAATAGATAGGAATTGCTTAAAGTAGGCTTTCAACAGTGTCATGCGTTTCCAAAAGTTTCAATTAAACATCTTGTTTCAAATTAGTCAAGTTTTGTTTCATTATTCGGAATATGTTGGAAAGTGTTTCATAATGGTATTCTTGACGTAGGATTTTTCTTTCTAGTTTGTTCAATTTGCACCACTTTGAAAAAAAAATAAGAATCATTGCCGTACACTTCAAGTACAATTTCAGGAAAAATATCCCTCAAAGAAACTTTTTAGCTCACAGGCTATCATAGCCTAAGAGCTTATATGCCCGCCCGTTCTGTATATATGTTCGTTCGTGCGTAACGCGATAACTCATGATAAAAATATCCGATCCACTTGAAATTTTGTATATATGTATATCCTGACAAGGCGCTTCCCTGATTAGTTTTTGGAGTTCATTCGATATGTGTAAGAGGGGGAACGGGGGGTTCATGCCCCTCCCCTTAATTGATATAAATGGGTTTTTCATGCAGAATTAAGTTTTCATTCAAAATTTAGATATAGGATCATTCTGATGAGGCGATTCCGTGACTGTTATTAGGTGTTCATCGAATAAGTATAAACAGAGGGAACGGGGGCTCTAATGCCCCTCCTCTTAATTTATATAAATGGGTTTTTGCAAGCAGATTTGTCAGATTTCGTTCAAATCTCCGAATAGTTTTGGAAGTTTAATGGTTAAGTATAAAATAGGGGAACAACTCCTCTTAAATTATATAAATGATAAATGGGTTTTATTAAGAATTATCCGATTTGCTCTGAATTTTGGATATAGATTTTTTATATGATAAATCATGTCCTTGATAGTTTAGGAGGTTCAATGATTAAGTATAAAAAGGGGGAAAGGGGAGAGCTGTTTCCCCTTCTTAATTTTCTTTCGAACGGAATTAACATTTGAAAATATAAGGCTGTAATGTACAATTAGTATGCGTAGCCTGTGAGCTCAATGCCATCAGTTTAACTGGGCAATATTCTTTTTATTTATAAATAGTGGTACAATTAGAATAAAAAATAGTCACCTGTAAAAATCTTGACTATTAATGTCTAAAATGAAAAATTTTTAAATAAAATCTGAATAACCCAGAATAGGTTGCAAGATATACGTTTGCACCATGGACAAATAGTGCATGGCTATTTCAAATGAAAACTAAGCCGGAATCCCTATACCTTCAATGTTAAATTAATGTACCTTTTCTCATAAACTATTAAAAACTTGAGTTGACTTGACTTGACTTGAGTTTTTTTATGCATAAAATAAACAAGGCTTAATAATCCGAAGTTAAATTTATAATTAGATAAAGCTTAGATATTTTTTTAAAAAATCTGAAGTAGAAACCTCATTCAAATTTCAAAAAACATGCAATTTTTTCAAAGATAATAATAATAATAATAATAATAAAGTTATTTTTATGAGTTTAAATAATTCAGCTCAGATTAAACAGGGATATGTATAGAATGTTCAAGCAAAATTTCAAAGCATAATGTATAATAGTTTTTTCAGAAAGGTACATCAAAGTATTAAAAAAAAAAATGACAAAATCAACTTTAAACGCACTTACTTAAAATCTTCCTGCTCCATATTATTTATTTTTTGCATTTTTTTGTTCCCATTCCTCTTCGTGTTTCCTTTTCAATCTTTTAAACACTCTTTTTAGGTGCGTTCGAAATTATGTAAATACGTAGCACCTATAGTTGTTCAGTCTCTCCGTCTGTCGGCATATAACAACGCAAAAACTACCCCACCGAATTTAAAATATATAATTATTACTTAATTTTGTCGAGTCATTTCAAATTTTATGAGAATCGGATGGATAGATCAATTACAGGGACGATCAAAAGTATTCCGTTACATTACGGTCAATGGGGAAAAATGTTTCAAATGCATTTTAATCGTTTGTAATTTAAAATACATACTTATTACATAATTTTGTCAATTCATTTGAATTTTTTTGAAAATAGGATGCATAGATCAAATACAGGGACAATCAAAAGTACTCCGTTACATTACAGTCAATGGAAAAAAAAGTTTCAAATGCATTTTAATGGTATTACACTCATTGAAACATAATAATATTGATATGCATCATAAAGTACATATTATAATATATATTTCGTATAACCTGTGGTGCAAAGAACATTTCTTATTGATTTACAAGTCCACACAAAAGTATTCCATTACATAATGAGTATAGGGAGAACATTATTTGGTGCGCATTTTAATTGTAATTAACTATTTACAATTTTATGAGATTGATATATGAGAGTGATATTTTTAAAACTTCATTATCGTACGAACGCACCTCATTTGCTACGCTTCACGTGCCATTTCCAACTTGTTTCTTCAGTTTGCAGTAAATGGTCAGATTTTGCTCTTAGCATTCGCTCGCGACCATGCGTGTTTTTAAAGTGGTTGGCAATATAGCCCTGATTCTATGACTAATTTATAAAGCACATTAATTTTCCAAGAATGTACATTATTGTAGCAGGCTACCGCATCATATAAACCTAACTGAAAGTATTCTAATTTCACAAAAGTCTTTTTAGGTACATGAAACCAAATAACGCTGTGTACACTTTCATTTGGATTTTGTGTTTTACATGGAGACATTTTTTACGTAAATCTGAATGTGAAAGTTGGTCGCATAGCTTCAACAAGTGGCACAGGAAGGAGGTTACTATGTTTAAATTTGTGAAAATTAAATTAGTGTTTACGTTCTCAGTTCTTTAAATGAACGTGGTCTAGAAGTATGAGGAGATAACTAAGGAGTATGAAGTATGAGGAAAATTACTAAAAATTTTCTAGCTTCTGGTTGCCGTAGAAACAAAATTAATTTATCAGTAGAAAAAAGAGAAATGGTAGATCCAAAATATTAAGAAATCGAAAATTTGATATATTTTACGTTTTGACCTTCCAACTGCTCTAAAGAAGCTCAAATGCCAATCTAAAGAAAAAGTTTCCATGCCGAAAGTCGAATCCGACCCATCAGTATAATGTACTAACATTCTACCAACTAAACCACATGGAACGACAGGGGTGCCCAGAGAGGGGTTTGGTGACGCAAGAGTGCGTCATATAATTTAGTTTGGGGGGAAGGGGTTTGAGAAAAAGTACATTTGGGTGGGGGGATTTTTAAATTCTTAATATTTCCTTTTTTTTACTGTTAAAAAAATCTTGATTTTTTTATATCACTTTTAAATTTTTTCAACATTTAATTTTCAGAAAAGTTCCTGTGTTTTTTTTTTTTTTCTTTTAATTCTAGATAAGGGCAATGAGATCTCATTCTGCTATACTCAACTCGCTATCTTTTGTAAATCTTGATTCTTTTAATATCCCTTTTAAATTTTTTCAACATTGAAATTTCAGAAATGCTCCTGTGTTTTCTTTCTTTAAATTCTAGATAAGGGCAATAAGAACTCATTCCGCTATACTTAACTCGCTATATTTATATATATAATATTATATATATAATATATATAATATAATATATATAATATTACATAATATTATTATATAATATTGTTATATACATTATATATATAATATATATATATAATATATTTATATATATAAGTAGAATATATTTTACAATCGATATTCTGTTTAGGGGGGGGGGGGGAGTCAATGTTAAAGTATGAAGATTTTTTTTTTGGGGGGGGGGGATTTGCGTCATTGAGTTTGAGGGGGATGGTCACCACTGTGGAACGATACGCAGGTTGGAACTTCTTGCTATTATATATTGACAAGGCTACAAATGCCGCACAAGATGGAATATTTTCCATGAGCCTGCGACAGAGCAGCAATCAATAAAATCGTCTTTTAAACCTTTCGAACGCAGAGGTCCCACGTCGGCACCACCTAATTTTAATTCCAAAGTTACAAACGACATTAAGAAAAATTTAATAAAACTGTGCTTTTACAATGAAAGTTTGAAGCATCGAGTTTTTTAATTCTATAATAGTCGTTTTTAAATTGCGGTGTCAGTCAATCATTTCATCAGTTTACGAAAAGAATTTTTCTCTGCCGGAAAGAGCTAAAGCCCGTTGTCAACGTAACATTGACTTTTGGGCTATGCTGCTGATATGCAACGCGTTGATAACAAGTTGGAAATTGCACGTCAAGTGTAAAATATGACCTGCGTTCGTCCTATAAGGGAGTTTTAAAAATATTCAGGTCTTGGTATAATAGTATACAGTACTTCGGATAGAGTAGAGTAGCCGAAAACTTTTGTGTTCCCACGCAAATACTATCTGCTTTCTATTAAAAAGGAAGTAACTTGTATTAAACCTCAACGACGTATATTAATTTCATAAAATGTGAAACAGTTTAATATTATTAAAACGCGCCATAAACAATGTTTCCAGCTACACCATTGTGTACCGGAATACTTTTGTGCAGCCCTGTAAAATAATAACAAATATTCATTGCATCACAGATTGCACAGAATGTATATTTTAACATATACTTCATAGATGCAAAGCAATTTTATTATGTTCGGAAGAGTGTAACACCATTAAAATGCACCTGAAACTATTTTTTCGATTGGCCGTAATGTAACGGAATACATTTGATTGCCCTTATAATTATACTATACATCCGATTTTTATAAAATTCGAAATGACTCGACAAAATTATGCAACAATTATATATTTTAATTTTCAAATGATTCCGTTGGGTAGTTTTTGCTCTGTTATATGCGGATGGATGGACAGAACGAAGACTAGAGGTGCTACGTATTTACATAATTACGAACGCACCTAAAAAGCGTTAAATATCAACTTTAAATTCCAAGATATTTCCTCAATGCTGTGAAACTAATGCTTCTAATATAACCAAATGTTACAAAGCAAAATTTTCCCTAGCTTTAATTGATCTCTCTGCTGAAAATATTGTTTCAATAGTGTATAAAATTCGATAAAATATCTTTTCTAAAGCGTCTATTGTTTAAGATCGCAAAAACATAATATCATTTATGAGCCTCCGCAATTATCATATCAATGACATGATTGCAGAGCGAAAGAGCTCATTTGTATTCCGATCATATATGCAAGCAATTGTTTGTAATTCGAATACTTCCTCCGCAATATGTAACAGAACTTTTTTATTTGAGCTAATTACGTTAAATAAATAAAACATGAAGATGCTGTTGACAGTTTAAAACTAAAAGTTCATTGATATTTTGAGTATCCTACATTTTTACAACTAATGAGGAATAATATATGGAACTTAAGAAATGCAAATTAGCTTTAAACCTTAACAGCTGTTGCCGGTACAGACTGCTGCCTTTTTTTTTTACCGCATGATATGTTGTTTCTGACATCAACTAAATTGTCGTCACTAAAAACTGTTACATCTAACCATAATCTGTCCATAGAACAAAGCAAGTGTACAGTGCGTGTCAAAAGTTTAAGCACAATAACATTTTAAACATAAAACTTTAAATATTCGCTTTATTTCAATATAAGTTTACCTTGTTCATGTTGTAACATGTTCTGAGTTATCCTATGGGGAAAATATAGAACTTGCGAAATGCAAATTAATTTTCCCACTTAACTGCTGCCGGCGGTACAAATCGTTTTTTTTTTTTTTTTTTTTTTTTTTTTTTTAACCGCATGATATGCTGTTACTTTCACATAACAACTAAATAGTCGTCACTAAAAAAGTAATGTTACATCTAATCATAATCTGCCCATGTAACGAAGCAAGTGTACAGAGCGTCTCAAAAGTTTAAGCACAATAACAATTTTAACACAAAACTTTAAATATTCACTTTTTTTCAATGTATGTTTTGTATATATTAATAATATCAGTTTCAATACTACATTCAATAAATCTATCTTTTAAATTTTATTTCAAATCATGGAGTTTAAGAATCGAACAAAAATAACCGTGTCAAAAATTTAAGAACAAAATTATTTATATGCGAATTTTACAAAGTAATGCAAATGATTGCGCACGCAAACGATTTTCTTCGATTTTCTATGAGATCTTTTTCAGAAATATTTTCTGGAGGTATGTTTGCTTTTACTTTTTTCCAGTACAATTCCAAATCGTTTGGCCTAATAAGTTCAGAAACTGGAAATAATTCACTTGATCTTGTAGCAGCATATGGCCCACAAGCACAGTTATTTGATAACTTGGCATAAGGAATTTTCATCCATGTTTAAAATAAATTTTATAGACAGTTTTACTTTCAAACAGACAGTATGCAATAAAACTGAAGTAGCTTATGATTATCTGGTTTAGATATTTTTTTCACTTTATTAAACATCAATTCACTTTTCTTTTTGTCTTCACGTCACTGCCTCTAACAAAAAAAAAAAAAATTAAAAATATTTATTGTTTTAGGTAAATAATACAAATGATGTTAGAATAAAAAAATATATATGCACTTCTTTTCACTTCATTAAAGATCAATTCACTTTTTTCTTCTCTTCACTTCACTGCCTACAACGAGAACATTTTTAAAATATTTATTATTATACAATAAATAACACAATTGATGTTAGAATAATAAAATATATGCATTTCAAAAATAATTGTGAAATGTTTTTATTCTTGGCAGTGAATGAATGCTATGATTAATGTAATTTTGGAGAGCATATTTCCTAAATGCGATTTCCATTACCCTATGAAAACTGCTTTAGTGCCCATGTTTATGTTTGGTGATTTTGAAAGGTAAATAGTTATTCTACATTTCTATTGTTATTTTACAGGCTTCTGACTTCAATGCATGTCTGATATAGCTCACTTAAAATAGGCAAAAATACCTTTGTTTTTGCAAATTTGGCGTAAAATTTTGGAATGCATTAAAGTGTGCCCATGGAAAGGCCTACTTTTCTGCTTTTCATTTCACCATAGGGAAGCATACAGCAATTAAAAATTACGGGATTATTTTAATGCAAAGGGCTACATTTGTCAAAACTTTAATGAAATTTCGAAAAAAAATCAACTTTTGCAGCCCCTTAGTTCACTGCATTACACATATCCCATTATTTTTTTTTCTTGAATAGCAATGGGCGAACCTTATATAATACAACCATGTAATTTGTTTTGTGGGATAATTTCAATGCATACTATGATAAACATTATGCAAAACAAAAAATTTCAATTTTTCAAGCGGGGCACTGACCTTCGACTCCCCGCCACCAAATTATTACCAATAGTCCCACAACATTAATATTTTGGATTTCTTTCTTTCTAATTGCCATCTCACTGAGAAAAAAACACATGAATCTGTTTGCCATTTAATCACAGTCTAGGATGTTTTTATATGGAATGACTCTCAATTCCAAATAATTTTCAGAAAAGGAGGTGATAAATATCTGGAGAATGAGAGCAAATCATAAATATGTTTTTGAAACTGAAAGTGCATTAAAAAGTTCGAAACAAGGTATTCCTCAAGTTTTAGCTCGTGGAAGTGATTTAGAACAAAAATTTCGCTCCGGAAGGCCACAAGTGGCTATTTTGCGCGAAGACTGATACACCAAAAATTGGCTTCAACTGACAATTACTCTCTTTTACAAATGAAATGTGCGATTGTATTTTCGCCGTTCCTAACCGGTATATCCAAAATAACAAACTGCGCATGCGTCAGGACTTGGATTAAAATTCTCTCTACTAGAAAAATTCAACAAGATATATTTCGTTCGAGTCGGAATCGGGCCTGGAAATTCCGGCTCGTGCAGATTTCTATTTTGTACACCGCGCTCGCTTGCACCACTTGTATTTATTTCAATGTAGATCTTGTAAAAGGTATTTAAGAGATTATTATTGTGTTATACAGTAATTATTGGTTTCAACAATATATTGAATTCGTTGATGTAATAATAAGTTCAACCATTTAAAAATTCAGTTCAATAACCTTTAATAAGAGTGATGCTCTAGAATAAATTATGGACAATGTTACTCCATTTATTTGGCGAATATGAAACTAGAACAATTAATTGGAAAGGAAAACAAACTGTTGCCTAGATCATTGCAAGAAGCGTGCAAAAAAGTGATGGTACCTTTCACCCCTCCTACGCTTTTATATGAAGGTCAATTCGGGGGAATTTAATAATTTGTTTAACGTCGTTCAGACTCCATTTAATCACTGCATGAAAGGAAGTGCGAGATCAGGAAAAGTTAAAGGAAAGTATTAACCGGTTTAGTATTAATAGCGAATTCATTTATACGATGGATGATCATAAAAGTTAATGGTTTGATAACAGCTGCAGATGAAGCAAATGAGTGTAAGCCTTAGGAATTTGATCTCATGCTTCCAGAAAACAATATCCTCCACGCAGAGTCGTCCTGATAATGATTTGAATGCGGACCTTTGAGTGTATTATTAATAAACTTAAGGCCCCCACCGGAAGCCACATAATTAAATTAAATCAATTGAAAAAAATGAATGTCTTAAGTTTGGAGAATTTATCTTTAATGGTGTTTCACTTATAGTAATTTAAAAACAAGAAATGCTCATAACGAAGCAAAGCCCATTTTCCCAAGAAGTTATTTTCATGACAACTATTGCTTGAAAGCTAGATTTTGAAAACAAACGAAAACGAAAAAATTAATATCTCCTCTTCTAATAAAGATAGAAACATCATTTACATTTTATTTTAAGCATGAAAAATGGAATTTTTTTAATGCAATATTTTTTTTAAAAAATTTCAAGATTTTTCTGTCTCTGTACCCCTTAAGGTCCCACAATAGTCACTGAAAGAGACCCGAATGATAATGTAAAGTCTATGGGGGCGTTCTTTTCAAATATCAAGCCCAAAATTTAATATTTTTATCTGACTTTTTTCGCATAGGAGAGCTGAGGACGAACTACAACCGGCCTAGTTTTTACTTTTTCGATTTTGCTCATATATTTTTTATATTATCATAGTTTCACTTTCAGAACCGGCTTAAACCGGTTTTGAAAGTTAAAGAATTTTTTTATATAAAAATCTGATACCAAAACTGAAAAAGTAAAAATTAGTCCGGTTATGGATTGTCCTAAGCTATCCTATGCAAAAAAAAAACATGTAAAAATATTAAAATTTGAGCGAGATATTTGAAAAGAACGCTCCCATAGACTTTACATTATCATCCGGGACTTTTTCAGTGACTATTGTGGAACCTTAAGGGGTACAGAGACAGAAAAATCTTGAAATTTTTAAAAAAAATATTGCATTAAAAAAATTCCATTTTTCATGCTTAAAATAAAATATAAATGATGTTTCTATCTTTATTAGAAGAGGAGATATTATTTTTTTCGTTTTCGTTTGTTTTCAAAATCTAGCTTTCAAGCAATAGTTGTCATGAAAATAACTTCTTGGGAAAATGGGCTTTGCTTCGTTATGAGCATTTCTTGTTTTTAAATTACTATAAGTGAAAAACCATTAAAGATAAATTCTCCAAACTTAAGACATTCATTTTTTTTTTCAATTGATTTACTTTAATTATGTGGCTTCCGGTAATAACCAGGTAAGGCACATTTTTAATATTATGAATAATTAACGTTTAAAGTTTTCAAAAAGGTCTTTTTATCATTACTTTTATAAAACAGATTAGAACTTAATAGTTTTCACTACATTCAATTAGGATATAAGAATCTCTTTTTTTGTCAAAATAGTTACATAAAAATGGTTTTTATTAATTGAGAACGAATTAAAAAATGCAACTTTATCTGGTTATTACCGCTTTACATTTATTTTTAATAAGTGTAAAACGGTAATAACCAGATAAAGTTACATTTATTTTTAATAATGTAAACAAAATTAAATATGTATTTACATTTTAAACAATAATTTCACAGCAATTAAATACATTGTCAATTTTTTTTATTAAATTAAATTAAATTATTTCATTTTTTATTAAATTAAAATTAAGATATATGTGGCGTTGTCTTAACGAAAAAAAAAGATTTTTTTATTAATATTTAACTTAAATTTATAATTTCTGTTCTAATTATGATAAAAAAAATTTCATTTTTATCAACTTTTATTATTATAACTGTTTATTTATATTATATTGAAAGAATACATAGCATTAAACTGATCATTTACTTTTGTGTGATTATTTTGCAAATTTATCCACTGCAGTTTCCCGCCACAGTAATTTTTATAGTTTATTGACGTTAATTTAATTATTTAAAGATATTTATAAGTTATACAAGCCATTTTTATGTTATTTTTATAATTATAGACGATTTAAAAAAATAAATAGAAATCTTATCGGGTTACTACCATTACTTTATGCACTTACCCGATTTTTACTGTTTTTTCAATTTTTAAATGAGAAATTTATAGTCGCTCTATGACGTGAAGTATTCGATTTTCATTTTTCAGTGCTATGTCAGATGAAAGTACTCTTTTAAAGCTACATAAAGCTTTTCCCAAATTATCTCATTTTTATTAAAAAATGTGCCTTACCTGGTAATTACGGAAGCCACAGAATTATGATTCAGCAAATTAAAGAAAATATTTACTTTTGAAAATGTGATTTTTAAGAAAAAGTTACGCAATTTTGTTCTAATTTTTTTATATTTAACTAGCGAGCTACGCCCGCTAGCTGGGCCACTTTTTCCAAACGAACATCGATATTAAGCAGTATATAATAAGCAAAAAAATTCATTTAATAAGCAAGACTTGGTGTTCGAATCCTCAAGCACAAAAAAAGTAAATTAAAGAGCTATGGTTGTTATGCGCCCATTATCCCGTTAAAAATATGTGATTTCGCACAGTGGGTGCTACGCGCCCACCGTGCGAAGCCGGCCCACCGGCGCTACGCGCCTTGGTCGCCATCGTCCCGTTAAAAATATTTTGTTTTGCACGGTTGGCGCTGCGCGCCCATAAGACATTTTCTCGTATTTTTTGGTTCATCAGAAGCAGATTTTTACGCAGATTCTGAATATGTAATCAGTTTTTTTCTACTTTAAAAACTGTCTGCATGATGGTTTAAGAAAAAACGCGTTAACTAAACCGTGTTTAACATTTTTTACCAATTAGTTCTTTTTCTCTTATACCGGGTGTCCAGTAAATGACTGACCCATTTTGAATGTAAATAACAAAGAAACTGTTTGAGATAAAAATGCGCGGCTTGCTGTATTGTTATTAGAGTATAAATAAATTTTAAAATATGCACTTTGTTAATGTAATATAATAATATTTAAAATAATATCTCAATCTCAAGACTGAGGAGGGGAAATATAATACAGATGGTTCAATCACAAATATTTTTTTAAATCACTTTCCAAACAACGTACCCTATTTCTGAAGCTGATTCGAGAGTCGATTCAACATATAGATTCAGATTCGACAACATATAGATTCATATTCAGCCGAAAATCTCATATTTATGAAAATTAGAGTCATGTCTGTATTCAAACAGCGCGATATTTTTTCCCGAAATTTGAACTATATTAACAAAGTACATGTTTAAAAATTTATTGATTTTCTAATAACAATACCGCAAACCGCGCATTATTATCTCAAACCGTTTATTTGTTATTTAAGTTCAAAATGGGTCAGTTATTTACTGGACACCCGGTACATTCTTTGACAAAATGACGGGAGAAAAAGCGGTTTTCGGCTGCTGCTTCTTTTAGCCAAAGGGGAAAAGTTCTAGTCGATCACCGCAAGGTGGCGCAGTGTTCTGCCTGGAGCTCCGTTTGAGCTCCGTTTGGGAAATTAAACGTTTTCCGTTCCGATTCCCGACCGGTTTTTAATTCATAACTTTTTTAATTTTGGTCCCACGGTCTCGAAAATGCCCGAAATGACTTTCCCGGAATTTTTCGAATCGAAAGACACCTCTCGCGACTTCCAACTCGCCCGCGTTGCGAACTGTAATCGGCTTCAAGCAGACAGACAGACAGACAGACAGAGGCGCACGGATTTTATTAGTATAGACTAGCGAGCTACACCCGCTAGCTGGGCCACTTTTTCCAAACGAATCTCGGTATTAAGCAGTATATAATAAGCAAAAAAATTCATTTAATAAGTAGTCTTGGTGTTCGAATCCTCAAGCACAAAAAAAAGTAAATTAAAGAGCCATGGTCCCGTTAAAAATATGCGATTTCGCACTGTGGGCCACGTGCACTTAAAAAAAAAAAGATTGTGGATCGGAGCTATGGTCGCTTCGCGCCCATAGTCCCGTTAAATATTTGGTTTTGCACGGTGGGCACTACGCGCCTATAAGACATTTTTTCGTATTTTTTAGTTCATCAGAAGCAGATTTTTACGCAGATTCTGAATATGAAATCAGTTTTTTTCTACTTTAAAAACTGTCTGCATGATGGTTTAAGAAAAAACGCGCAAAAAAAGTTTCGATAGTCCTGTTTTATTTCTAAGTTCAATGTTTTAGCGAAAACTACGGTAAATATTCTACGGCAAGTCAAAAAAATTGATGCGGAAAAAAACGCAATTAGCGCCGGTAGAAAAAGAGGTTTTCGGCTGTTTCTTCTTTCAGCCAAAGGGGAAAAATTCATGTCCTTCACCGCAAGGTGGCGCAGTTTCTGCTTCGGAGCTCCGTTTGGGAATTGAGACATTTTTCGTTCCGATTCCCAAGGGGTTTTTAATTCATAACTTTTTTAATTTTGGTCCCACGGTCTCGAAAATGCCCGAAATGACTTCCCCGGAATTTTTCCAATCGAAAGACGCCTCTCGCGACTTCCAAATCGCCCGCGTTGCGAACTGTAATCGGCTTCAAGCAGACAGACAGATAGACAGACAGAGGCGCACGGATTTTATTAGTATAGATAATTTTTTTAAACAATATTTGAAAAAATACTGAATCAAAATTAAAAATTAAATATTTTCGATTATTTAAATTTAAAAAAAAATTGAAATTCTACAAATAATATTTCGAGTTATAACAATTTTAATTTCGCCCTTTTTTTTAATAAATTTAAATTTTTTTTTTCAAAATCATGCAAACTTTTATCATGTGATTTTGTTTCCAAATGATATGGTTAACTACCAGAAAAAATTTAAAAGTTTAACTTAATAAATAAAAATTATTTTGAAATGTTGCCCGGACACCCTTAATAAATAGTTTTTTAGGTAATACACATTTGTTTAAAATTTAAATATTACTGCATTAATATAGAAAAAAAATCCACGGTTATATATTCATTTTAAACTACCACATTCACTGATAAATCTGTGGCTCCTGATTTATTTACCATTTAGCACTTGGTACTTGCAACACTTCGGGCAATTTTATTGTAGGTGGAAGGTGTTTAAATTATTCTTTAGCGCTATGTAAAGAAATTAATTTTCACAATTTACATGATTGAAGTTCTGACTCTTTAATTTTCTAACTTGTTGGTTATCTTTGACTGAAATTTTATACAAAAAAGCAGCGTTTAAATCTAAATTTTTACTATTTTATTTAAAAACTGGGACTTTTAAGGCGCAACACTAGTCCCAGAAAAAGACCAGGATGATAATGTAAAGTCCATGGGAGCATTCTTTTAAAATATCTCACTCAAAGTTTAATATTTTTACATGATTTTTTTTGCATAGGATAGCTGAGAACAATCCACAACCGGCTTAGTTTTTACTTTTAAAATTTTGGTTTCAGATTTTTTTTAATTACTTTAAATTTCTAAACCGGTTTATACCGGTTCAAAAATTGAAAGTATCATAATATAAAACTATATAAGCAAAATCGAAAAAGTAAAAAGTAGGCCGGTTGTAGATTGTCCTCAGCTATCCTATGCAAAAAAATCATGTAAAAATATTAAAATTTGAGCGAGATATTAGAAAAGAACTCTCCTATACTCTTTACATTATCATTCGTTTTTTTTTTTTTCTGTGACAATTGTGGGGTCTTAACCGGCTATTTAAAGTACCCACGCCCCATAATTTGAACAGACTTCAGTACTGTCTTTACGGTATGACGCCGACTACACCCGTACAGCAAGCATGGTGGCAGTGACGTGAAAGTGATCAAGTCACATCTGTGACCAAAATTCTATTACTCAGTGATGTTACTGCACGTCAAACTGGTCACATTACTTGTGTGACCAAAACGTCAGCACTCAGCGACGTACATTGGGACTAAAACATGAATTTCATTCTTTTAAAGGCAAGAACACGTCAAATCATTATTCTTTGTAAAAAACATGTTTCCAACATTTTTTTTTTAATTTTTATGACGTCACTGCAAGTCACGAGAGTCAAGCCACAAATGTAACCATTAAACCAAAAGAATGTGAAGTCCCATTGGTACTGTAATTTTATTTTAAAATATTTTTGAAAATGAGAAAAAATATTTTGAATAGAATCATCTTAATGCAATTGGAAGCCTTGGCCGATTCTTTTCTGTGGGTCCCTTGCAAATTAGCTTATATTCAATAGTTAAGAGTGTGTGGTTTACTACACTGTGGTTTACTATATGAGTATTAAGACAAGTTCAGAATTTTTATTTATAAATTCGATAACAGTCTACAATGGGATAAAACATAACAATTTGAAATTTACATACCATTTTGTTTGACTTTTAAACATTAGAAACAATGATAAAACTATCCCGACGGTTTCAACCAAACTACTCAGCCATTTTCAAGGGAAAATAAAGATTTGAATTGAAAGAATATTACAAGTTTTTTTCCTGTTATAAATGTTTGGTGTGCGAACCTTTCGTAACGTGACAAACACCTAATCTGCAACGCAATTCATTCCCCACATTTAGTAGTTTTACACAGTCAACGATTCTTAATGCAGCTCTGATGGGCTGATACTTTAAACTACTAAATAATATTGCACTGATGTTCCGTATGCATTTTAAAGTGCATTACTGCTGCATTATTTAGTATTTTAATACATCAGTGCTGCATTATTTAATGTTTTAAGGCATCATTGCTGCATTAAGAATCGTTGACTGAATAAAATTTCCAAATGTGTGGAACGATTTTGATTACAGATTAGATGTTTGTCGTGTTACAAAAATCTCGAATATTGAACATTTGTAACTTTAAAAAAAACATTGATTTTTATTTCTTTATCTTAATACAATACGCAAATACTAATTCTAAGAACGAAATTTATAAAGATATCTCAGTTACATTTTAATATTTTTAAATGATTTTTTTGCATTGGATAGCTGAGATCGATTAGAATGCAAACCTTTTTTTACAGATATTTTTTAACTGGGCGCTTTCCTTTTCGGAACCGGTTTGGAAAGCGAAAGCACCCTCATAAAAAAAACCAACGAAAATCGAAAAAGTTAAAAACGACCTGCATTCCGATCAGTCTCAACTATCCTATGCAAAATATATGTATATATATTTAAAAATATTGAATTGAAATCGAGATACTTTTAAAAATTTCTTCCATACGATTAGCATTAGCGAACGAGTCCTTCATTTAACTAAAGTAGCCCCTTAAAGGGGTAAATGCGAAACAAATCCTATGATATCATATCATCAAACATGAGTCGGTCTACAAAAGACCTCTTTAACAAAAACGCTAGACGAAACTGAAATTAACCGATATTTATTCAGTTAAACTTTTACTTGTATCGTCCAGTAAAGTAATTTTTTGCTCTTTTTTGTCACGAAATGTTGCAACAAGAACTCTCTATTCAGATAAAATCTGGTAAAACGTGATATCTTTATAAAAGCATAATAAAATGGTTTAGATCTATAACAAAAGGTAGAAACAATAAATAGATAAAAATATCAAGATGTAAAACGTTTTATCAACAAATCATAACCCACGTGCATAACAAGTAAGGTTCATTGAAATTCTTACAGCACTGCGGAAGTGCGGTATTATGAATTTTGAAAAAGCATACTTACTCCTTTCTTTCCAGTCGCGTTTCCTTAATATAAATTTAAAAGGTTTTCTGTAAAAAAAAAAAAAAAAAAAAAAAAAAAAAAAAAAAAAAAAAAAATTAACCCTTTTCGGCGCGAAGTAAATCTGTGTGAAATAATCCACCATCTGTTTGAAATAACTCCACCGGAATTTATAAACAAATTTATTTTCTAAAAATATGAATTTACTTATTTTAGGTACGTTATAAACGGAAAATTTTAATTAAATATTCTTGATAAAAATTTTATTAAATCCATCAGATTTTAAAGACTTTATCTATTATATAAACATTTTACTAAACAATTTATATAACTTGAAGGAGGTGTTATAAAAAATTAAAAACAAGTGCATTGCCATGTTTCGGATCCATCTGATAAAAACCAAAAAATATACATTCTTGTTGTAAGTAAAATTAAAATTAGGTATCCATTATTAAGGACACTGCGCCGGAAAGGGTTAACAAAATAGGAAACTGACTTTGATGGACTGTTTCTTTGTGTTTCATTCTTCTGAAAATCCTGTATTACTATCCAATTTAATATAATGCATGGGGTCGTTTTATATAGACTCGAACTAAAAAATTCTGTTTGAAGTCGACTCGAACTTGCTGCACATCAGCCTGAAATCTGAAGTGGTGGAAAATGAATCCATACATTAAAATGGTACTACTAGGTTATCCCGTCACCAAAAAATTATCGCCAAACTATAAGATTAAATGCCAATAATAGATGATCGTGAATGTTACATTAAATGACATTAAATACGATTCATGTGTTTAAAATATCATTAAGTGATATTTATTTCGACTTTTTATTTGTATTTTTATTAATATTCTGCTAATTATTTGTGTTTTCGTTATTTAATAGACTCTGTAAAAAAATTATAATATTAATTTTTTTATAGAAATATAAATATATTTATACACGTTAGTATTCAAATATATAGTTTTTCAGCTTAACCCTTCATCTAACGATGGTACTTATAAGTACCATTAAAATTACTTATTATAAAATTGTTTTAATACGTCAATTAGTAGTAATACTGTTTAGAATGAGTTACAGATACATTACTCTATCTCAGGGCTGTCCAACCTGGCGCCCGCGGGATACCAGAAAAGATTTACAGAAATCAAGATCTTGTTGAATCGGCGCTATTTGGCGATTTAATAAGGATAAAATTTTTGTAAAACTTTTCCGATCTTTCGCGGGCGCCAGGTTGGACAGCCCTGCTCTATCTTGTTCCAAAATCATTATTGATTACACAAGACAAAAATATTTTTAAAAGGATTATTTCTTTTGCCTTTGTATCTTTTCAGCTTTCTAAGGGATGAAGGGCTTTATTTTTCTTTGTCTGAGGGAGGGGGATGAAGATTTTTCAATTTGGAAATATGTTCGTGATGTAGGTAGGGGCCATCGCCCGACCCACCCACTAATTGTTTTTCAGTGTTTTTAATTAGTCTACTTTCTCTTTTAAATGTGTGCGGTTTCAATATCTCTCATTTTTTTCCCTGTCTATTTAGAGATCAAGGCTTTCGGGTCGTAAGTAAAGATTTTTGACGCTCTTCGTGGTCGCTTATCAGCGACAGCGAGTTTTGATGTTCGGGACGCAGGTAAGAGTCGCCATCGAGATGAGATAAGGTATGTATTTTATGTCGATGGGAGTCGCCGACGGAGATGGACCGCTCATCAAGGCAGTTGATTATAGATGTAAATAAAATTGCGTGTGTTTATTCTTACTCGTGGAGAAAAAAGATAGATGAAGCCAGTGGCGCAGCCAGAATTTGGTTCTGGGGGGGGGGGGTTGAGTTTATGATACAGGCGTTTTCCGTTTATTTGAATCGCCGGTTAATCGAATCAATACTAATTAGAATATTCACTGTATAATACTTAAACTCAAAGAGCATCTGTGTGGCAGGAAATCGTCATTCATTTTGCATAATACGTCTGAGAAAAGTGATTTAGTTCAAATAACCAATTTTTACTTAACTAATCCATGCACTAGGCGCTTTCACAGTTTTAAGTAGAATTTTTGCCATTTCATTGAATCACTTTATTAAATGAAATCAGATTCAACAAGGCGGCGGATTCCGAAATACGGCAAAACGTTTAAATATTAAGTTTGGTTTTGATTCATATAAGCGGCAATTATAGCTATCTTTCTTAGATCTGGGAGGGGTTTTAACCCTAAAACCTCCCCCTTGACTGCGCCACTGGATGGAGGCAGTATACCATAAAATTGGCTTATAACATGATGAGCGTTATCACACAAATTTAAATGGTGGGTTACATATTGATATTTGACTACCTGATTTGATGCGGCATGTCCCTAAAATCAAAACAAACCTGACACCTACTCAGAAGCGCTAGTGGTTTTTTTTTTCGGGTTTTACGATAAAAAATAATGCCTACTTTGACTTTTGATTGTTATTTAACCCCCTTGAAGTTAACTGAATTTTTTAGATGAAATAACTCTCTTTGATGATAATTTGATATGTCGATATCGGTTAAAGGTGGATATCGATAAAGACGGATAATTCACCGTAAAAAAGAAACATTGCATCCTGATTTCGATCTCGAATTACTTTAATTAATTTTTTAACTGATCCCCGAATGGAATAGAAAATCATGTGCAAAAATCTTAAACTTTGAAATTTCATAACTCTGTCAGTTTTTGTCGTACAAAAGTTAACGCTTGTGTTATATCTCTTATTATATGTGTAAACTTTTACTAAATATAACTATAGGGACTTTTTTTGCTTTAATGAACTCCACAGCATGAATATTTACCTCATTTGAAACAATTTTGTAAATGGGATTATACACTATATTGCCATTGATTATTGGACACTTGCGATTTTAGACATTTTACTAAATATCTAGAAACATACATGAGGAATTATCTCGAAACTCTTAGTGTATAAATATAATAGTATACGTCATACATCTCCGTGAAGATTTTTTACCGAAACTCCATAGGGGACCGTCAACAAATTAAAAAAGAATGAATATCTTTTGAATAACCCTGTCAAAACTAATGTAGCAAAAGCGCTCAAACTCTAGATTATGATTGAATGCCTTATTGTAATACACTGTGTTCATTTTTATGCAAATAGCATGCATACTCGCAGAGTAATTAAGGTTTTTATAAAAATTATCCCAAATTTTTCCAAGTTTTTTCCTTATAATTTTCAGAGTTCTTAATATAAAATAATATTTTTTTCAGAAAATATGACAAACAATATTGCACACAGTACCCTGTAATCAGAATTAAAAAATAATGAAAATTGTATACAAAACGAGTTGGTTTACTAAAAATTCTTTTACTGCGCATGCGTCAACGATATCAAAATTTCATTTGCATATTATGTTAGCAAAATGTATAGAGCAACTTTTGTGAAAGTCACAAAATCATAACTTGAAAATTCTGAAAATAATCGTCAATTGAATAAGTTGAAAATCCGTTATTCTCAAAATGAAGCAAAAACAAGAGGGGTTGTATCCATATATTCATTGATTAGTGTCAATATAGAATATACAATACGGGATGTTACGACTACAGTGGTGGTCAGAATTATAAGAACAATTGAAAATTGCGCAGAAAAAATTTATTTCTGAAGTAAATAAAGCGAAATTTATACACTAAATGCTTTTCCATGCCAGAAATCATTGTAGAATTCAAAACATTGGAAAATACAAAATATGAATATTTTGTCACAATTAACAAAATATGTCATTGTAAAAATTGGACAAAATTATAAGGACAATGAATGTTTTTGCCTGAAACATACTGATAATTAATAATCTCCCCGCTTCTTCTCAATCACTTTTATCAGTCTTGGCGCCATGGAGTTTGAGAATTCTTTAAGAACGTTCTTGGAAGATTTTGAGTGATCTTTTTCGATGGAAGACATGAGTTCTTGTTGTTTTGAGATTATATACCATTTTTGCATACTTTGTGTGCCAGAATACCCAACAGATTTTTCTGTTGAATTCAGATCAGGACTTGTGGCTGGCCAATCAAATAGTTTCACGGAATTAGCATTATACCACGAGTTTGAAGTTTGGGAAACATGAGCCAAGGTATTGTCCTGCTGGAAAAAATAGCCTCTAATCGCTATTAACGGTGCTTCTGGTAAAAGATCATCGCCCAATACATCAATGTAACTCTCAGAATTCCCTCTACCCTGCACAAAAACTATTGGAGTAGTTCTACCAGTTTTGAAACCTCCCCAGACCGTTACGGAATCACTTCCAAATATATGCTTTGAGAAAATCGTTTTTTCTCTACGAAGATCATACTAGAAGATGCAAAAACAATCTAGTTTATCCAAATTAATCTTTTTATCATCGAAAATACAAAATCCGACTTTTTATTCCATAGTGTTGCAGTTTTTGGCAAACTCCATCCTCAGTCTCTCATGAACTTTTGCAAGACGCGGTGTTCACACATGTTTACTACATCAAACCTTTTTCTTGTTTTTTATAAAACACGTCGAACAGTTCGAGCACTTGCATTCTAAGCTCAATTCACGGTTTTTTCCCTTTTTTGGAACAAGCTCGCCTTATTATCATTCTTTCCCCTCATTCAGAAACGGAATATAGCCTGCTTCTATGTCTTTGCCGTCCATATTTACCGGAATTTTAAAGATAATTGTAAATGACCGTTCTTGATCTATTAAACTTTGTAGCAATTTATCATACAGAAAGTCCTGAATTTTGAAATGCATCCATTTTTCTTTTCTGAAACTCCAAAAACCTTCGCACCTTGCGGCGTGATGGAAAACAGAAAATTACGATCCCAAACGGTTACTACGCATTTATATCGTCTGGAAGTTCTGTGTGCAAAGCAAAAAACATGCAAATTTTACTTTTTCGAACACATAAATACAGTTGTTCTTATAATGTTGTCCAAAATCAATGGCTGTATAAATTTATAATAAATTTAATGAATATGAATTTACCGCATATTTTTATAAAAACATACAAAAATAATCTTAATTTTTCATTGGTTTCCATCCATTAAATGTACACAAGTTTCCCGCCAAATGTAACCAAGATATGGTAATTTTTGCCTTGTCCTTATAATTATGACCACCACTGTACTTTTAGATAAAATCCCTCATTTTTTTGCTTCATTTTGGAAACAACGGATTTTGTCCATTTTCTATAGACGATTACTTTCAGAATTTTCAAGCTATAATTTTGAGACTTTTACAAAAGTTGCTCTATACATTTAGCTAACATAATATGCAAATGAAATTTTGACATCTTTGACGCATGCGCAGTAAAAAATTATTTAGTAAACCTACTCATTTTTCATACAATTTTTATTATTTTTTAATTCTGATTACAGGGTACTGTGTGCAATGTTGTTTGTCATACTTTCTGAAAAAAAAATATTATTTTATATTAAGAACTCTGAAAATTATAAGGGAAAAACTTGGAAAAATTTGGGATCATTTTTATAAAAACCTTAATTACTCTGCGAGTATGCATGCTATTTGCATAAAAATGAACACAGTGTATTACAATAAGGCATTCAATCATAATCTAGAGTTTGAGCGCTTTTGCTACATTAGTTTTGACAGGGTTATTCAAAAGATATTCATTCTTTTTTAATTTGTTGACGGTCCCCTATGGAGTTTCGGTAAAAAATCTTCACGGAGATGTATGACGTATACTATTATATTTATACACTAAGAGTTTCGAGATGATTCCTCATGTATTTTTCTAGATATTTAGTAAAATGTCTAAAATTGCAAGTGTCCAATAATCAATGGCAATATAGTGTATATCTACGACCAACGATTGAAAAATTAAAGGGCGGCGATAGACAACATATTGCACCCTGTATATTAATAAATTCCAACATCTTAATAATTTTTTTTTCAAATCAGAGTAGTTGAGTCACAAAAGGCTAAAAAGAAAACTTTGAAATCTTAGTTCATTAATGACGCTTTTTACTCAGAAATAAAAATCTTGGGTAAATGTGGGTCATTTTGAAGAAACGTTTAATAGAATAGACTTTATCTTTTCCCGTCAGTTTCTTTGAAATGACAGCAAAATGGGTAAATTCATCTTAGGCTAGATAACTCGGTGCGTCTCCATATTGTTTTATGCTTTCAAGACGAATTTCACTTTGGCAGGTGTGTCACTGTGACTAAAGTGTTCCAGTTTGTTCTAAAAAGAGTTTTAAAATATAGCTGCTCTTAAAATCTTGACAGATCGACCTTGAATCTAGACATATTAAAAGGGTAATGGTAAGACATTTAATGGTTATAATAAACAGTAGACTAACAAAAAATGGATTCTTGACGTGGAGTAAAAAATACTCTATTTTGTATAAGTCACATACTCTAAATAGCTCCGATCTAAATATACGCATTTTTTTTTTTTTTTTTTTTTTTCGTGGATGTACTTAGATATGAACAGTTATGTATACTTATTTCTGGTTGACACTGACATAACATTAAATGATATCACTCTTTATAACAACGGAATGTAATATTATACACTATAAAAAAAGACGCAAGATAAAGAAATTAAAATGTAATAATGCTCCCTGATTTCCAGGGGTTTTTTTTTTCCTTTCATTTTTTATTTATTTATTTAGGCATTTTAAGGTACATTTTTGGCATAATAATAAAGAACTCAATGGAGGAAATTGATTCTATCGAGAAATTGTTCGCTTTTCCTGGCAAAATTCGAGAAACTTATTTTTTTTTTCAAAGATTTTATTAAATTTTAAATTGTATCTTCTGGTACAATTTTGCAGGTTTTGGGATACTTTTTTTTAACTTTTCGTAGAAGTGTGCTGATTTTTCCTAAGTTGATTAGTTGTGAAAAATATAAATGAAATGTGCAAATACATATAAAATGGCAGTAAAAGCTGAATTCATTTTACATTTTTACACTGTAAAAAAATCTGTAACTTTTACAAAAGAGAATTGTATTTTCTACAGTAAAAAACTGTTTTAAAGAAAAACAGTATTTTTCTGTAAAAGAAACGGAGTTTCGTAATTTTTACCGAAAAAGCTGTATTTTCTGTATTTTTTACAGATAAAATCTGTTTTAATGAAACATTACAGATATTTTCTGTAAATTAAACAATTTTAAACTGGTGCCAAAATTGACAATTTTTTCCTGTCAATTTGAGAGATTTTTACAGTGTATGTGTAAAAAAAAAAAAAAAAAAAAAAAAAAAAAAAAAAAAAAAAGGAAGGAAGAGAAAGAAAGAAAAGAAAAAGAACTTTTACTTTATTACGAATCCGATACTTGGCTTATTAAATAAACCATAAGGATCAACCAAAAGAAAAAAAGAATCAATTGTACAGTATACTCAAAGTTTTATCAGTTTAAACACGCTTATTTGTCGAATAAAAAAACAACCTGAGAAAAATAACTTTACGTAAAGTGGATTACAGCATTTAAAGGGACAGCGATGTAATAAAATAAAATAAAATTGTATTTATAATATTCGTATCTTAACGAAACTTCACCAGAATGTACTAGGGATCATAAAGTATATTTTAAGGAAAAAATGAGAAAATTTATATTTTCGTCATTTTTCGCCTAACGAAGGGTACCAAGTCCTCTTAAATGGTGATACAATATATTAATAAACAACAAGTAAGATAAAGCGTTTTAATTACAATTTACTATTTTTAAAATGTACGAGGGGGAATCTGAAAATAAATTTCCCCTGTCAACTGTGGTCAGAGTTGTGTATGAAAGTCAAAAAGTAGAATGAGATACAAAAGATAAAACATATCTTTATTTTTTCATATAATTACCAAATACTGGGTGGTTATAAAATAAGTATCCCTACTTGAGCTGTCTGTAGCTTGAAGGAATAACCCGAATGAAACCAAAATCGGTACACATACTATTAAAGAAGGGGGAAGAAGAATGGAACAATAAAAAAAAGATAGTTACAATAATCCGCAACAGATGGCGCTACGGGTCCTGTCGTTACAAACGCCGTTGTAATCTATACTAATAAAAGAATAAAACGCTCTGTCTGTCTGTGTGTGTGTCTGTGTGTCTGCGATGGCTAGCAAAATCTACAGCACGTACGAAGCTCAAAATTTTTTTGAGAGTAGCCCAATGTCTCTCCTGATGCACCTGAAGCTCAGAATTTCAAAATTCTATTTATTAACTGAGTAATTAATTAAATTCCAAAGTTCACTCTCATAAAAAATCGCCTTTTTTCGCTTTTTTTCCCTTTCCTTTTCCTATGGTTGATTGGTTGCATAAAATTTTCGCAGAAATAAATAAATAAAATTCTAAGAAGTTTCATCATGTGATTTTGTTTTTAGCTCACAGGCTATCATAGCCTGAGAGCTTATGTGCCCGTCCGTTCTGTATATTCGTGCGTAACGCGATAACTCATGATAAAAATATCGGATCCACTTGAAATTTTGTATACAGGTATATCCTGATAAGGCGCTTCTCTGATTAGTTTTTGGAGTTTATTCAATATATATAATAGGGGGAACGGGGGACTCATGCCCTTCCCCTTAATGGATATAAATGGGTTTTTCATGCAGAATTAACAGTTTTTGTCCAAAATTTAGATATAGGATCATTCTGATGAGGCGATTCCGTGACTGTTATTATGTGTTCATTGAATAAGTATAAACAGGGGGAACGGGGGGCTCATGCCCCCCCCTTAATTGATATAAACGGGATTTTCATACAGAATTAACAGTTTTCGTTCAAAATTTAGATATAGGATCATTCGGATGAGGCGATACCGTGGCTGTTATTAGGTGTTCATTGAATAAGTATAAACAGGGGGAACGGGGGGCTCATGCCCCCCCTTAATTGATATAAACGGGATTTTCATACAGAATTAACAGTTTTCGTTCAAAATTTAGATATAGGATCATTCTGATGAGGCGAGTCCGTGGCTGTTATTAGGTGTTCATTGAATAAGTATAAACAGGGGGAACGGGGGTTCTAATGCTCCTCCCCTTAACTTGCATAAATGGATTTTTCAATCAGAATTGTCAGACTTCGTTCAAATCTCTGAATAGTTTTGGAAGTTTAATGGTTAAGTATAAAAGAGGGGAATAACTCCTCTTAAATTATATAAATGCTAAATGGGTTTTTATTTAGAATTATCCGATTTGCTCTGAATTTTGGATATAGATTTTTTAATATGATAAAGCATGTACTTGATAATTTAGGAAGTTCAATGATTAAGTATAAAAAAGGAGAAAGGGGACAGCTGTTTCCCCTTCTTAATTTTTTTTTTCGAATGGAATTAACGAAAATACAAGGCTGTAATGTACAATTAGTATGCGTAGCCTGTGAGCTCAATGCCATCAGTTTAACTGGGCAATATTCTTTTTACTAATAATATAGTTAAGGGTCATTCCATGTAAAATGAGCAAAAGTATAAAATAAAAAGAATGTGTGATATAATTAGTTTGAAATTCAAAATATTTCACTTGGGATTTGTATGTGAAAATAATAATTAGTTACGTGACTTAACAGTGATTTTTACGGGTAAATATCAACTTTTTAGCACGAAAATCATGCAATCGTTGGATACATATTCCCTCCCGCGATTTTCATTGCTCATTTTGAGTATTTTTAGAGCTTAATATTAGTTGTTGTTTTTAAAACCGATTTTTCACACAGTCAGTGGCTACGTATTTCAGACAATGCATTTCTGCATGTAACGAGTTAATGATAAAATCATACAAATTTCAAGTTCGTTTAATATTGTTAATACGGACCCGGGCAACGCCGGGCGGGTCAGCTAGTCATTAGTAAAATCAAACCATGGTCATTTCTGCCATTAATGTTGTACGACATGGATCTCAGTTTACCAGATCGCGCTTTAATTTAAAAAATATTCTACGTTAACAGTTCAAACAGTGCAGCTGCTTTACGTGAATTTAGGCGTGTGAAAGGTATGCGTAAAGGAAAAGGTCCTTTGACAGCGTGTGCAGTGAGAAGAATGGTAAAAAAATTCGAGGAGACTGGATCATTTACTGTAAAATGTGGAAGAGAGAGGAAACCATTACCTCTCCGCACTCAAGAAGAAATTGCTACTGCGATTGTGGAGCCATCAGGGACTCCGGAAGCCGGTCCTAGTGTACGTGGAGTTGCCCGAAATTTGGATATTCCGTATGCTACTGTTCGAAAAGTGCTAGGAAATATAATCCAATTTTATCCGTATAAAATTAGTTGTCATCAACAATTGTTACCAGGTGACGCGCAGCAGAGACTGGATTTTGCTTTAACGTTTTTAGCACGAATGGAGTTGGATGATGTCTTCCCATGGATTGAAGCCCATTTTCATATGAATGGGACAGTCAATACGCAGAACTGTAGAATATGGGCTTCGGAGCCACGAACTGTTATTCACGAAATACCCTTCCACTCTTCAAAAGTCACTGAGTTGAGTGGTTTTATTCTTGTGCAAGTTTTATTCTTGGCCCTTATTTTTTTGAGGAATTACGACCAACAGACCCTGTAACGAGTTCGGTTACTGCACAAAGATACCTGCGCATGTTATAAACTTTTGTAGTTCCTCAACTGCAGCAAAGACAGTGCCTGTCTGAAACAATTTTTATGCAAGATGGAGCCCCGTCAGATATTGGGCGAGCAGTGCAACAGTTTTTACGGCAACATTTCACAGATGATAGAGTAATAAGCCGGTATTTTCGTATGACGTGGCATTCTCGGTCCTCTGATCTGACGCCATGTGATTTTTTGGCTTTGGGGGCACTTAAAATTTATTGTGTACCGTGGAGGTGTCGCAAACCTCAATTACTTAAAAGATCGCATATTACAACATGTCCGAAACATCACTCCTGATGCTTTGCATTCCGCAGTTGAGCACGTCGCCCACCGCCTGAATTGTATCTTGCAGAACAATGGTCATGTGGAACCTGAAATTAATCGGCACCGTCATGCGAAATCTTACCCCATTCACTGTGAAATTTTTCAATAAATTAGGTATGCCATCCGGTTTTGTGCCTTAATTCTTTGTTCTTGTATTGCACATTATATTTCAAACACAAAAGCGCCATCTGTCGGAGATTATTTCAATTTTTTTTAATTATTGTTCCAGTCTTCTTCCCCCTTCTCAAATAGTATGTGTACAAATTTTGGCTTCATTCGGGTTATTCCTTCAAGCTACAGACAGCCCCAAATAGGGATACTTATTTTATAACCACCCGGTACATTGGGACATTTGTCATACCACTTGATAAGTTTCAAAAAGCCCTCCAGTAAAAGCTCAGGACTTTGCATATGGAAAAAGCGTTTAAGAGCCCACAATACTCACAGAAAAATTACTCAAAAAGACCCGGATGACCATGTAAAGTCTATGGGAGCGTTCTTTTCTAATATCTCGCTCAAATTTTGATATTTTTGCATGATTGTTTTGCACAAGATAGCTGAGGGCTATCCACAACCGGGCTAGTTTTTACTTTTTCCATTTTTGTTTCAGATTTTCTTAAAAAAATTACTTTAACTTTCGAAACCGGTTTAAACCGGTTCTGAAACTGAAACTATCGTAATATAAAAAATATATAACCAAAATCGAAAAAGTAAAAACTATCCCGGTTGTGGATTGCCCTCAGCTATCTTGTGCAAAAAAATCATGCAAAAAAATTAAAATTTGAGCGAGATATTAGAAAAGAACGCTCCCATAGACTTTACATGATCATCCGGGTCTTTTTGTGTACTTTTTCTGTGACTATTGTGGACTCTTAACGTCCTAAGCTTGTCCGTATACAAAGCCCTGATGTTTTCCTGTAGGGCTTTTTGCAGTTTATTAAAGGGTCTCAAGACTCTTAAAGCTTCCAAAATTTAGAAATTTCAATTGTTTTAGATGTTAAACTATTATTTTTTCTGAACATTTTAATATGTTGTTTTCTTGAAATTTTCACTAGAACAAAAGTTATGGGTTTTAGAATTTTGCCCGTTCAATGGCTGAAGCGGAGTTTCCGAAACTTCCAAGTCATTTTTTTCCAAATGACAATTATTTTCATATCTCGCACGCTATCTCAAAATCTTGTAAGTATTTTCACATAAAATTTTCAAAACATATATTTCATGTTAATCTGTATAAACTGAACCTAAAATTTCCTTTTTATTGTTCAAAAAAGTTTATTTATTCGGTGATTATGTTGTTGAAATTTTCAAAAATTTGTATTAGTTAAATACAACTTTGTATTCAAAATAGAAAAATGGTTTAAATATAAATTTATTTAGGTTCAAGGTATCTATTACAATCTGATTTAATAGTCTGCGCCAAAATTTCCATTTTAGTTGCCATATTTATTTTGTAATCGTGCGCGTAAGCTATTATACCAATTTTCTGCTCGTCAAATATCTGACAGTTTGGAGTGGCCAATAAATGCTAATTCTGCACCTTGCACTTCTTTAAAGGCATAAAATGAAAGTATGTACATCTCATCTACATCTTTCATCTCAATAAAAACTGTGTTATAATATCATAAAATTTTAAGACATTAAATGTTGAGTATGGTCTCCTTTTTAATTTTTTTTAATTTTAACAGTCCTGAGACCTCTTAAGCGGTATGTCAAATGTCTAAACGTACTTGGTAGTTGTGTTGACAAATAAAATTGCGTCATATCTTTCATGTCTCATTCTACTGTTGGACTGTCATACTTACCTCTATCCACAGACGCCAGGGGAAACATGTTTTCAGACTCCCAAACGTTATTTAATAGTTTATAATTATAGTATGAAATATTTTGAAAATATTTATGACATTTTCTATAAAGAGATGTCCAGAAACAATTGAAAAGAGATTTATTCTATATATCGGAAAGAAATAAGCAGTGTACATTGCGAAATTACTCAAATTAAGACAAAAATTATGATTGTTTAAGATAAGAGACTACACTGCTCTTTAATGACAGGCAGCATTTTGTTTTTCAGAATCGGATAATTCGAACTTTGCTTAGATCTAACTTTTTCGCGGTCACTTTGAGTTCGAATTAACGAGCGTGGACTGTATAAATATTTATTTTTACGACTCTTTCGTTTTTAAATAATGGGTTAAAATGATTTTAAACAACTGGGTGTGTCGCTTATTAATTAATCAAGGTGTGGTCTAACAGTACACATTTTTCGCCGCTACCGATATCTTGTTATGAAGTAGCGGTCTCCTTGACCACTGCTCAAATGCACTTTTGGAGTAAGCAATGTTTTCCAAAGTAAAGGAATAAAGAACATAATTTAAGCATAATGAGGCAATATATCTACTTCTAATCCGTATTTACAATTGTTCTTTTAACCAAAAACGACTTATCTTAAATACATCTGGAAAAAAAAGATTTATCTCGTGTTTGAAAATATTATGACTTCAATCAATAACGCTTGTCTTTTACTTATATGAATTACTTGAAAGGATTTTACTGACGTCGACTTCTTTTCTTTGTTTGATTTATGATGTTTGAATATGTTGTTTTATGTGAAGATGAAATCAACATCTATAATATTCAACATCTAAATGTTCTTTTATGCCTCATTTATACAATCTTTCTGTTACTATACACTGTAACAAAATCTGTAAAGTTACTAAATTTTTTCTAGGAAAGTGAGATTTTTAAAACTTTTTATATAACGGCAACAACAAAAAAAAAAAATCATGTTATAGATACACATGTGCACAGTAAATCAAAGTAGTCAGATGTGGCAATCCCAAAACTTTCTTCTATCTTATGCATGTTACTTCTTCCTGAAAAAGCTGCATAGCAGCGCCACGGGTTAGGTGGTTTAAATCAAAATCTATTCAACAAAAACTTAAGTCAACATATTACTGAATCTCATGTTTGATGAAAATCCGTGCATTAGTTTTTGAGACAGAGCTATTGCAAAATCTTTTTTTTTTTTTTTTTAAACTGCATAACTGCGCCACATATTAGGTGATGTACACCAAAAACTAATCAGCATCAATTTTTTATGAGGTACTAACTGAATCTGAAGTTTGATGAAAATCCATACTTTAGTTCTTGAGATACATTTATTGCAAAATCTTGGAAAATTCAGCATAACAGTGCCATCTGTAGAGCAATTAACACCAAAAACTAAACAACACTTACCTATAGCAGGGACTTACTTAATCTGAAATTTTAGAAAATTTCCTGCATTTGTTCTTACGGTGGCAGCTACTGAGCACCAAAATTTAGTTCAAACAAGAACAAACTTTTTAAGGCCCCTGTCCTCGCTCGAGGAAACGCTCGCGAGCTAATGTTATTCCTATGGGGAAGCATTTTTCTAATAACTCTTTCGCATTTTGACATTTTTGAAAAAAAAAATTTTTGCATTGGATAGCTGAGGTGCATGCCGACAGCGCACCTTTTTTACTTTTTCGATTTTGGTTGGAGATATTTTTTACAAAGTTAGTTTCACTTTCAAAACCGGTTTCGAAACTGAAAGTGCTTTTTAAAAAATATATCTGCAACCAAAATCGAAAAAGTAAAAAAGGTGCGCTGTCGGCATGCACCTCAGCTATCCAATTCAAAAAAAATTATTTAAAAATGTCAAAATGCGAAAGAGTTATTAGAAAAATGCTTCACCATAGGAATAGCATTAGCTCGCGAGTGTTTCCTCGAGCGAGGACAGGGGCCTTAACAGGGTAGTAGTCCTTTTCTTTGATTACCTCCTTTGCATTTCTTTCACTAGATGAAATCTCTCACCCATCTCTTTTCTAACGGCATAGAGAGAGAATATTGACTATTTCTAGAGAATAGTCAAAATGTGTATTTAGGAAGTGAACGTCCAAGCTCATGGAATTGCCGAAATTTTTATAATTCTGGAGCATGTTCTTAGACTGTTTTCAAATCCAAAGGGTCAATTTTATGTCATCAGTATTGTTTCATTTTTATTTGGAACGCATTTGTTCTTATTAATGCTTGATCGTATTTATGCTTCACGTATTTATTCCAAAAAAAAATTGTAGATCAGTGTTGTTTGAAAAAAAATTGGAAATATAGCGGTTAATACACACGGTTAATACGTCATCCCACTTAACACGCTGATTTTTTCCGATGCCTTGAATATCGTCCACAAGATTAATGTAAAAAATTATAATTTAATACGCGAACGGTTATTAAGCGATCCTGCTTATAAAACGCGATAAAATTTCGAAAATTTGAGGAAAAAATACACTTAAGACGCTAAATTTACCGATCAAGGTACGAGTTCCTTCTTTCTTCCAAGTTTTGTCATTTGAGCTGATTTTTTTTTTTTTTTTTTTTTTTTTTTTTTTTTTTTTTTTTGTTAGATTAAAAACAATTTTTTCTTAGCAGTACTACTTACTTTATTTAATAACAGATTAATTAATGCGAAAATTATTAATAAGTAACAATGGTAGATGTTTCAATTAAACAAAAGTCCACTAAATTAGCAAACTATTTTCTTTTCTTTAATACTCTGTAAAAAATTGCTGCAGTAATTTTACTGCAAGAAAGATTCTAGGCAATGTCCTTAAAGAAACGGACTTTATTCATATATCAACGGACTTTGCCATTACATTAACGGGTTTTACCCGTAAAACGCAAAAAATTACGGAGTTTGACCGTTTATGGGGAAAAAATGACATTCTCCGTATATTTACTGAATTATTCGCGGTAAAGTACTTTAAATTTACATTTTTTTTTATTTTTATTTTTTTTTATTTTTATTTTATTTTTTTTTTTTAATGTGTACCGCTTTTTAACATTTTTTGTCTCTTGCTCCGTCTATGATTTTACTGTAATAGAGAGATATAGACAAATTCAGGTTACTCAGTACGTCATAAAAATTATGATTTGAGGAGATCATACCTGTTGTTAGTGAGGTTTAAACATACATTTTATCACTATTCTGCTTTATAATGTATAATATAGACAACAAAAAATGAAACTCTAAAGATAAAAGAAATACTATTGCATTTGTATAATTGTTTTATGTTTGCAATGACTTCTTTACTCTTTACTTTATTAACCCTTTCCGGCACAGTGTGTCGGGTCTGTACACACCTAACGGTTTAGAAACGATTTTCAAACGACAATAAACAACTTCAAAAGATAGTAGACGAACAAAACGAAAAACAGGACTGACTTATTTTTTATTTATTTATTTTTATTTATTTATTTATTTATTTATTTATTTATTTTGTAAATGCTTAGATTTTAAAATGTATAACCTTATTTTCTTTTTCCATTCTTCTAACTTTAATCTGTATAAGTAAAAAATAAATAAATAAATAAAGTTTTGATAATGAAATCGAATTTTGTTAACTTATTTAAATATATAACTACTACAAATTACATGACTTTTTATTTACAAAATTCAAAGAATTTAAAATCTAAAGCGTTATTTTGTGTTTCTTATTGAAAAACAAATAAGCCAACAAACAAAATAATTTTCTTTGTTCAAAGCTATTTTTCAATAGGTATGCTAGAGTTTTCAATCAAGGGTGCAAATTGCATGCACATTTTCTTCTATTCTTATTGTTCGAAAAGAAACCCAAACTGGTACAAACTTCACTATAAAGAAGGCAGGTGTGGTATTCGACCGTTACGCCCTGACCTATAACGGAGCAATTGGCTGGTGATTAAATGTCAAATAACAGGGAGACTTAGTTCAAACTTTTAAGCGTAGGAGTTCGATTCTTTTCAGTTATGTCTTCATTTACATTTTATTATAATTTGTTTGATTCATTTAAATAAGTTCAGCGTGATAAATGTTTTTTTAATTAATTACACGCGTCTGTTTTAGGTCCTATCTCATTGCCATGAACCAGAGCTCCGCATTTTAATTTTTTTTAAATTGCATAAGTTGTTACGGCATATATGACAGCTAAAAGTTATTAATGATTGTAAAATAAGCTGTAAAGATAATTATATTAATTAAATAATGTTTAAAAGTTATTCTCGTTAACAATAAATACCATACTAATATTTAGAAATAGTTGCCAAAATCAATCCTAAAGTTTAGAATACGTGATAACAATAATTTTAATTAGTCACTGAATATTTTTTTTTTTTTTTTTTTTTTTTTTTTTTTTTTTATCTTTGATTCGTTTTAACTGAAATTTAGTCGTATTTTCCATTTATTATATTTTGTTTGATTCATTTAAATAATCTGAACGCAATAAATGATTTTTAATTAATTACATGTGTGTATTTTAGGCCCTAATTCAAATTGAGCTTTCTGATGATAGTTTGTCATGAATCGTAACTCCACGTGTTAATTAAAAAATGCAGATTTTATGGAACATATGGTAACAAAAGTTAATAATGATTATAAAATTAATTGTAATAATAATTACAATTATTAAATGTCAGTTTAAAATTATTGTTATTAAGAATAAATACCATACTAATGTTTACAAATAGTCACGAGAATAAAGAATCTAAAATAAAGAACACTTCATAACAAAGGACAACAAAAACTTTAATTAGCTAATTAATTATATTTTTACCTTTGATTCTTTTCAACTGAAGTTTACAATCGCCATTTACATTTGTTATAATTTGTTTGATCCATTTAAATAAGTTCAGCGTGGTGAATGGTTTTTTTTAATTAATTAGACGGTTTGTATCTTAGGCCTGTGTCAGACTGAAATTTATGATGGATGTTTTGCCGTGAATCGTACCTCCGCATATTAACTTTAAAAAAATGCATAAGTTATTATGGCACATGTAATAATAAAAAGTTATTAATGATTATAAAATAAGTTGTGATGATAACTGTATTAATTAAATAACAATTAAAACTTACTGTTATTTATAATAAATACCATAATAATGTTTAAAAATAATTACCAGAATTATTTCTAATGATTAGAATACTTGATCACAAAGGGCTGCAATAATTTTAATTAGTCACTGAATTATTATTATTTTTTAATCTTTGATTCTTTTCAACTGAAATTTAGTCGTCATTTACATTTGTTATAACTTGTTTGATTCATTTAAATAACTTCAGCGTGATGAATGGTTTTTAATTCATTACAAGTGGCCCATTCTTAGGTCCTATTAATTCATTTTTAGGCCCTATATCAGACTGTACTTTCAGATAGATTGTTTGTCATGAATCATAACTTCACCTTTTAATTTAAAAAAATGCACAAACATCTACAGAACATATGGTAATAAAAGTTATTAATAATTATAAAATTAATCGTAACAACAATTACACTGTAAAAAATTTTTAGAAACGTTTCACATCCGAATCGAAACGTTTAATTTCTGAAAAGAAATTTCAGGTTTCATTTTATTCCGTTTTGAATACGGAACATCTCGAAAACGATCGGAAATCTTCCTGCTACTATCCGTATTTTCAACCATTTAAAATAAAACGTTTCATTCTCAAATGGATCTATTCGTTTCAGAAAAGGCAACTGGTTGCCGTTTTCGAAACAAAACCTATGCAATTTTTTTTTTTACAATGTATATTAATTAAATAACGAATAACCTCTGAATGCCGAGTGAAAGGGCAAAATTGTAGTGTTTTTTTTTCTCTGCAATTTATTTTAAATGCTAATAAAAGAGGGATTTTTTTTTTTTTTATCGTGGTATAATTTTTTTGTTACGTATAGGGTTATAAGCCTTGAAAGTATCAATTATAACTTAATTTCTTAAAACTGGGTTATATTTGCAGAATTATATTAATTTAAATAAAGCTTCAACTGCAGTGAAACCTGCAGCCTAGTGAACGGATATATCCGGTCGCGGCAGTGGGAAGTTAAAAAATTCTTGTTATAAATAATAAATGGAATTCTAATTTTTAGGAACTGTTACCAGGATCATTTTTTAAGTTCAGTATAGTTAATAATAAAAAATAATAATTTTAATTAATCATTTCATATATATATGTTTTTTACAAGTGACTCTTTAAAACGGAAGTTTTGTTTTCATTTACATTTATTATAATTTGTTTGTTTTATTTAAATATATTCCGTGTGACGAATGATGTTTTAATTAATCGCACGCTGCTATCTTGGGATTAATTTCAAACTAAACTTTCTGAGGGATAGTTTGTCATGAAGCAGCTTTTATTTGATGTTTCGAGTTTTAATTACAATTGCAAAAGTTGTTACATCACACTAGATAATAAAAGTCATTAATGATTATAAAATCAATCGTAATAATAATTATATTGATTAAATAACAATTAAAAGTTATTTTTATACCGAATACCATACTAAATTTAAGACAATCATTTCTAAAGTTCAGAATAATTAATAACAAAGAACAATAATTTTAACTAATGATTTACTAGCTTTTTACAAATGATTATTTTTCAGCTGAAATTTTGTTTTAATTTACATCCCAATAATAATACCGGTATGAAATTGCATATATTTTTTATAGCTCAATTCGAAAATGATCTTCATTTTTAACTGCCACGTCAGGAGTTTTTTCAAATTGCAAATTTCAAAGTTAAAAATAAAAAAATAGCGAATATCGTATACTATAACATAGACGTGATGGTTGTGTTTTTAAACTTTTGATAATTGATATTTAGTGTATTTTTTTTCTTTTCTTTTTTTTTACACTGAATTCTAAAATGGCATTTATTTTTAACAATCACGTCAGGAGTTTTTTCAAATTACAAATTTCAAAGTTAAAAATAAAAAAATAGCGAATATCCTATACTATAACATAGACGTGATGGTTGTGTTTTTAAACTTTTGATAATTGATATTTAGTGTATTTTTTTTCTTTTCTTTTTTTTTACACTGAATTCTAAAATGGCATTTATTTTTAACAATCACGTCAGGAGTTTTTTCAAATTACAAATTTCAAAGTTAAAAATAAAAAAATAGCGAATATCCTATACTATAACATAGACGTGATGGTTGTGTTTTTAAACTTTTGATAATTGATATTTAGTGTATTTTTTTTTTCTTTTCTTTTTTTTTTACACTGAATTCTAAAATGGCATTTATTTTTAACAATCACGTCAGGAGTTTTTTCAAATTACAAATTTCAAAGTTAAAAATAAAAAAATAGCGAATATCCTATACTATAACATAGACGTGATGGTTGTGTTTTTAAACTTTTGATAATTGATATTTAGTGTATTTTTTTTTCTTTTCTTTTTTTTTACACTGAATTCTAAAATGGCATTTATTTTTAACAATCACGTCAGGAGTTTTTTCAAATTACAAATTTCAAAGTTAAAAATAAAAAAATAGCGAATATCCTATACTATAACATAGACGAGATGGTTGTGTTTTTAAACTTTTGATAATTGATATTTAGTGTATTTTTTTTTCTTTTCTTTTTTTTTACACTGAATTCTAAAATGGCATTTATTTTTAACAATCACGTCAGGAGTTTTTTCAAATTACAAATTTCAAAGTTAAAAATAAAAAAATAGCGAATATCCTATACTATAACATAGACGTGATGGTTGTGTTTTTAAACTTTTGATAATTGATATTTAGTGTATTTTTTTTTCTTTTCTTTTTTTTTTACACTGAATTCTAAAATGGCATTTATTTTTAACAATCACGTCAGGAGTTTTTTCAAATTACAAATTTCAAAGTTAAAAATAAAAAAATAGCGAATATCCTATACTATAACATAGACGTGATGGTTGTGTTTTTAAACTTTTGATAATTGATATTTAGTGTATTTTTTTTTCCTTTTCTTTTTTTTTACACTGAATTCTAAAATGGCATTTATTTTTAACAATCACGTCAGGAGTTTTTTCAAATTACAAATTTCAAAGTTAAAAATAAAAAAAATAGCGAATATCCTATACTATAACATAGACGTGATGGTTGTGTTTTTAAACTTTTGATAATTGATATTTAGTGTATTTCTTTTTACACTGAATTCTAAAATGACATTTATTTTTAACAATCACGTCAGGTTTTTTTACAAATCGTAAACTTGGAAGTTAAAAAGTTAAAGAATAGCGAAGACCTGCCAAAGCAATTTGTCAAAGTCCTGCCAAGAGAATGCTTTTAACCCTTTCGGATCTGGTGTACTATTAATACTATATGTCTTTTAATGGAGTATTATTTTGTTTTAAGAAATACTTTTACTACTATTTATATATAGTAACGTTATCATATGCCCATACATTTACTATATGACTTCATTAATGTTTAGGCATTTAGTAATTATAATAAACGAGGTAGAACCCGTCGAATTTCGACGAAAGAAAATATTTAAGGTGGAACTGTTTCATTGATTTATAATAAACCTACAAAATTAGTTACAATAAAAAATACACTTTACATTGGTAAGTCTAACTCTTAAATAAATGAACTTAACCTAAAGTTAATGAAGTACTATTTCTATAAAACTCAATTGTAGATATTATTAAAATTAAACTTTAATCGTACATGTAAGTATTAAAAAATAATAAGATCCGTTATTATGATAAAGTTATCAATTAAGGTTCTTATGGCAGTATTCAAAAATGAAAAAAAGTTAAATTCTTTCTACTTTGACCCAATCATAGGATTTTCCCCCGTGAAATCTAAACCCGACATCATTTTCACTATATCCAAATTTACATAAGCATCATTCACATCTTATTGACTTTTTTTTAAAATGGTATTTTAATTTGATCCTTTTGATTCATAACTTGAGGTCTCTATGCTGTTAACTGAAACAAATTCCAAACTATTTCTATTCTCTTAAGTGTAAATGAAATCTTGTAAATGAAGTCAAAATCCATCGGGTTTTATAACAGAAGATAACACAACACATATTTAAATTATAATTTTTTAAAATTTAATGAGAAAATGGCAACATAAAGATACAGTAATATTTTTCTTTTCCTTTATCCCTTTTCTTTTGATACGGATTTATTTTGATTCGGAGTACTTTTGTTGCCACAATTAGAAAAAAAAGGTATTAAAAACTTACAAAAAAATGAATGTTTCAAAATTAAATTAAGATACAGTTTTCAAATAAACTGCATTTAAAAGTAAATTTTTTTCGCTATACGACGGTGTAAAAATTAGTATGCGATTTTTATAAGTTAAAAAGTTTGCAATAGTAAAAATTTCAAACCCGAAATTTCATCTCAAATTTCAAAGTGTTTCCATTCGCAAAATGACGTATGCGTTACGCACAGATACGTTTGGCCTTTATAATATAGATATTATTATTTGCTTCATTCTCTTTGCGCCTTTTGCTATTCTTTTATTTTATACAGATATCTCACTCTTTAAATTTAAATTAAAAGTTACTTTTCTGAAAAATCATGTGTAATAAATTGCAAAAAATATTAGAAAGTTGTAATATAAGCTAAATCTTACTATAATACAAAAGATTCCAATCATCTCCAAAAGTTCTTTCTCATCTTATTGTCATATGAATATTAAGTGAATAGTACGTAAAAAAAAACATTCATTAGCTTTTATACATTAAAATATTCCTTAAACGCTAATTAATCTATCTCGATGGGCAGTGTTAATGATATTGAGGCCCCACACTAGTCACTGAAAAAGATCCGGATGATAATGATAAGTCTATAGAGGCGTTCTTTTCAAATATCTCGCTCAAATTTTAATATTTTTACAAGTTTTTTTTTTTTTTTTTTTTTTTTTTTTTTTTTGCATAGGATAGTTGAGGACGATCTACAATCGGGCTAATTTTTACAATTTTGGTTTCAGATTTAAAAAAAAAATACGTTAAGTTTCGAAACCGGTTCTGAAATTGAAACTATCATAATATAAAAATATATGTAACCAAAATTGAAAAAAGTAAAAACTGCCCCGGTTGTAAATCATTCTGAGCTATCTTATGCAAAAAAATTAAAATTTGAGTGAGGTACTTGAAACGAACGCCCCCATAGACTTAACATTATTATCCGGGTTTTTTTCACTGACTAGCGTTGCGTCTTAAGGTAAAAGTAATTTTTTTTTCTAAAAACTGAACAGAAATTTGGACCTGAAAGAGTTATTGCATCTGCAATAAATTTCCAGCCTTATCAACCCCACAAATATAAAAGGGTGTCTTTACTGGGTCTGAAGTTAGAAAACTTCTCATTTATGGTAATGGTCTCAAAAATGAACCAAATTATTCATCAAACAGTTTTGATAGATATAGAATGAGATTTTATTGACTTAACCCTTAAATGTATATTGTATCATTTTCGAAACCATAAGTGTTCCCGATTTATAGGGGGTTTTATTCACATATTCCGTATTCTGACCAGAAATTTAAAAGAGCAATTTTCACTTTACTTAATGACAGACCATTCGTAATTAAATAAAGAAAAATTTACTATTTAGATTTTTCTGGTATGAATTCTGATTCTTTGAATTGCGCATTTTTTGGAACGCGCTCTATCCTATGCATTTAAGGTTTAAGGATTTAATTTCATGCAACACTAAAATGATGAACAGCGGTAAAATTAGGTCTAAGTCATGCATTTTATTTCAAAGTTTTGCAGGATTTAGAGCACAATAAGCAAGTTAAACAAAGTTATAAAAACAAATTATTTCTAAAATGCATGAAAATTTTTAAAAATGTACTGTTCACCTTAAAACTCTTGTTTGCCACCAACAATTTTAAAAACAATAGAGGGGGGGGGGAATGACAAAATTAACCACTTAACTGATTCTTTCTTTTACGCACAATAAATTGAAATTATGGAATAAACACCACTTTTTATAAACTATAATATTACTAATATTTAATCTAAACATTTCTGCCATTAAATAGTATAAAGTTGTATTTAAAAGATTTAGTGGTGTCAAAAAGCTTTAAGTGATGAACCAAGCAAACACTTCTTGCCCATACGATGTACGGACAAATAAATCAGTTAAGCGATTAAACTATGTATAAATATAGTTTAAAAAAACTAAAAAACACGCTCTTTAAGTATCGGGTGATCCAGAAGTTTCGGGAGTTTTGAAATGTTAATTATTAGGAAACTATGTACAATACAAAGGTCCGGTTTTCAGATATATGCTCAGAAAATTGTGGGATTTTTGTTTAGAATGAATTTTTTTAAATATATATAGTTACAATTTTTAGCAACAGGTGGCGCTGCTATACAAGACTGAATGTTCCTATACCATGCATTATATAGACACATGAGTTCATTGCGAATTATCTTTTCTAGGATATTGATGAGATTTCATTTTAAGGGTGGTTTATGTTTAAACACTTTTTTTAAAGTATACCTGAAATTGCACTGAAAGGGAATTTTGATAAAAAAAATTGATAAGTAACTGCTATGTTTAGACATGCTTTCTTTGCATTTCGAGCTGTGTTCTTATCGTACAATACGTGAAGTTAAAACTGCAAAATATTCGATGGCCAATACAAATGTGAAATGTTATGTTTAGCAAGGTTTGAGAAAAGGGCTCATTGAAAGATCGTAAAAGAACTAGAAGATTCCAAATATCTGTTGCAATCGTAAATAAGGTAGAATTCGATGCCAATACTCAGGGGAAATCATCAGCTCGTGGTGCGTGCTGTACACTTATAATATCACGATGAACTGAAATTTCTTCTGGAATTTCTTTCTGCTCTTAGGACTTTTGCATCGGCTCACGGCGTTACTTATAAGCTATGGGCGTCATAATGAAAATATGTAACCCTTGGACACTAATTCTTTCTTTTTAGTAAGCTGTATCATGCCATAAAAACAATACTATCAATTTTAGCGCCACCTGTTGGCACAAAGTGTAACTATCATAATATGTTTGTTTCATCGAAAAAAAGAAATCCCATAAGTTTCTAAGCATTTTTGTGAAAACCGCACACTTCTATTGTTTATAGTTTGTTAATTATTAGCATTTCAAAACTCCCGGAACTTCTGGATCACCCGGTATATCAAACTAAAAAGTGAAAAATAATTCGTACTATAAGCTGAAAACGAAAATAGATGAAAAATACTATATTACTATAAAATCATCGTTATTATAGAAATCAATTAATAAGCAATAAATAAAATTATCGTGGAAAAAAAGCGTGGGGTGCTCCATCTACCATGCTCCATCTATCAGTTCTGAAGAAGCACCCCACGATAATTTTATTTATTGCTTATTAATTGATTTCTATAATAACAATGATTTTATAGTAATATAGTATTTTTCATCTATTTTCGTTTTCAGTTTATAGTACGAATTATTTTTCACTTTTTAGTTTGATATACTTAAAAAGCGTGTTTTTTAGTTTTTTTAAACTATACTTATTTTTCACTTTTTAGTTTGATTACTTTAAAAGCGTGGTTTTTAGTTTTTTAAACTATATTTATATTTAATACAAAAACCAAATTAATCGGTTGGATAGTTTCAGAGTAATTGGTGAACGTACAAAGAAAAAAATACATACGCGTCGAATTGATAACTTCCTCTTCCTTTTCTGAAGCCGGTTAAAAATAAAAATTGTAATACGGAATTTTTTTTAAATTTTACATAGATGTAAATAATGTCAGTAGTGGGGTTCGAACCCACAATCTCTTTCGAAAAACAGAGCTTCAATCCGGCGCCTTAGACCGCTCGGCCATGCTGTCTACACTCCATTCAGTGAACGTATTCAACACTTTTAATTAGCGAAAAATCACTAATTTTATTAGTTTTTGCCTAATTACTAAAAAAGTACTGAACCAATTTCTATGAAACTGAAGTGGTACCAATTCGAGAGTATCGTCTTTCATTTAACACCAAAACCAAGTTAATCGGTTGCATGGTTTCGGAGTAATCGGTGAACATACATAAAATAAGGAGAGTTACAAACGCACAAAGTCACAAACTCATAAACATACAGGTGAAGTTAATAAAAGAGTGGTAAAAAAGCAAAATCCTTATCTCTCTTTTTACAGCTACTAGTTTTAGAAAGTGTAAAAAAAAACTGAATCATTCACAAATACACTTTCCTATAAGGTAAGTGAAACTATATAATCGTTTTTAAAGAAATTGACAGTAGTGTTTGCTCAAGAAAATACCAATATTAGTTTACTTCCTGTTAGGATCATTCTCATATAATAAATCATTCTCATATAATACTGTAATTACTTAATAATTAAATAATGTAATTATAATCAATTGTTAACTAATATATAGTGTTTAGATACGTAACAAGATAATAAAAATGGAAAAATAATAGAAAAAATAATAAAAATAAAAAAAATGAAATTAATTTCATTTAAACAACCAAAATGTACTCAACAAAACATTTTTTGTAGTTTTAATTTATTCCTTTTTCTGGGTGTGTAAAAAGCAAAATCCTTATCTCTCTTTTTGCAGCTACTTTTTAAAAAAATTTTAAAAATTGGATCATTCACAAATACACTTTCCTCTAAGGTAAGTGAAAGTATACATTCGTTTCTAAAGAAATTAAAAGTAGTGTTTGCTCAAGAACATACAAATATTAGCGTACTTCCCGTTAGAATGAAATGGATGTTTTCCTTTTTTTTCAGTGACATTATTCTATTAGTATCATTAGTATACTTTGCGAATATCATCCATTAGTATCTTTAATACCGCGAGCAAAATAAACAATAAAACAAAGTCATAAACGCTTCCTTTTATACTTATGATACGTTGTCTTGTCTAGTATCACAAATAAACGGAACAGGGAATCAAAAGAAACATAAAAACGGTTTTTAAACTAACACTTAAAAATGCAGTAAAACCTATTAAAACGTAACCTATTTAAAACGAAATGTTCTCTTAATCCTTTTTAGGAGCAAGAAATTGTGTTTCTGTTATGTCGAATTCCCACCGAAATCTTAAAAAAAATAAATAAATAAATAAATAAATAAATAAATAAATAATAACAAAAAGCAATTTTAAGACTTTTTTCCACAAAGGTTAGAAAAGTAAATTTTTTAATTTTTTTCTGATACAAGTCTTTATAAATCTTAGGTGGGATATAACATACCCGACCTCCGTTCAAGGGGTTAAATGTAAAAGAACGATGATTCCATGGAAATAATATCAATTAATTATACCGTCTAAGATAGATATCTCTTTTAAATGAAATTTCTCTCCTGTCCTATACGATTCAGTTTTAGTAGACTGAACTGCACTAAATAAAAACACATAGCACCCAGAAACTAGAGAAATATATTTCTCTAGTTTCTGGGTGATATGTACAAGGAAAAGACTATAAACTGAAAATAAGTAACATAGCACTCAGAAACTAGAGAAATATATTTCTCTAGTTTCTGAATGATATGGATAAATAAAAGATTAGAAAATGAAAATAAGTAGTTTCAGTTGGTGGGGGAAAGGAGGCTAAGATAATATATTAAATATTGCTGCAATAAAGTAAAAAATAAAAAAATACACTTAAAAAAAAAAAAGCTTTAAGTTTTTGCCTTGGGGGTTTTTGTTTGTGGAAGATTTTAGGGAGGGACATTTAGATAATATTTATCCTAAATATGTTAAAATACGAAAGATTCTAACCAATGTATATGTGTATGGATAATTAAACCATTAATTGTAAAACAATATAAACCATTAAATTGAATACAAAATTACCACATTAAAACATGGAATAGATAAATTAAAATGAATATAATCGAAATTTGTAGAACCAAAGTAAAATATTCCGGCCCTAAAATACTTTGGATCTACAAATAAAGTGTGTAATTTCATCTTCGTATTAGTCATGAAAAATCAACATGCATAACGCTAAAATAAAATGGAGAAAAACATTAAAAGTAAATCATAATAACATTATTAAAATAGGTAGAAAAGGAAAAAACATACCAGACATTATAGTTATCCCTAAAATAATGCAACAAAAATTAGACTGTTATGATTTCAAATTAATTAAAGGCATTTTATATCTGTTGGAAGATGCCTCTCTGTAGATATATCAATAAAATTTAAATTATTTATTTAATGAAAAACAATATTAAATATAATAAATAAGCGATTTATTAAACATTAAAAGTATGTAAAAACCTCAATGAATAAGTCATTCTCATATAATATTGTAATTACTTAATAATTAAATAATATAATTATAATCAATTGTTAACTAATATACAGTGTTTAGAAATGAACAAGATAATAAAAATGTAAGAATAAAGGAAAAAATAATAAAAATAAAAACTCAATATGTAATATAAGATAAAGGAAGGAATAAAACAGAAAGTTAACATATGCATTTTATTCCCTTAGAAATAATATTTTATGTATTGTCCAAATTGTTAAAAGTTAGAATGAAGTTAATCTTTAACAATAATTATTAAATTATATTAATAGATTTAATTAATATAACTAAATATAGTGGTGGTCAAAAGTTTCCGGCCAGTTAGTTTCTTTGATTTATTTACCAGAAGGTTTCAGCAAAGAAGAAGCACAATTGCTTCAAAAGTTAGGAATTTGTGAAAGACCTCTGACCACGTGATAATTTTGATTGGATACTGTGGACGCTTCATGCAAAGGGGTGGAATTCGAAGTTCGCGTGTGCAAAAGTTTCCGGCCACTTATCATTCCTTAGCTTTTTTCTATCGGTAAAGTGTTTTTTGGTCGTGTTTGTGAATAAATCAACGTAAATAGCATAGTTTAAATTCAAAATTGAAAAATTCAACAAATATTGTCCTTAAATGTGTGATTAATTTGTCACTAAAGGCTAATCTTCTCGTGGTATTGCGGTAAAGTTATCGATCGGTAAATTAACTGTAAACGATATTTAAAAATTATATAAAGATAGCCGTGGCCTTCAGGACTTTGTGAGGTCCGGAAGACTTAAAAAGAATTACTATTCTTGTTGACAGAATTATGAAGAGAAAAACATTTGATGACCCTCATAAAAATTCCGTTGCAATATACGGCTATTTACAAAATGAAAATATTGTTGAAATAAGTCGGTCTACCGTGTCAAGATTCTGACGTGATACAGAACTTTATGGAAGTGTCGGTGTTCAAAAATGTTTCGTAGGTAAAAAAAATATAAATGTACTGACTGGCGTTTTCAAAAAAACACAAAGTCTGGTATAGTGAAAACTGGCCAAAAGTACTACTTTTTCATCAATAGAATTTGAAACTTTTTTGGGAGTGATGGAAGACACTACGTCCGATGACCTAACAACAAAAAATGTGATTCAGCATAAGTTATTCCTATAATGAAGCATGGCAGAGGACACGTTATAATGTGGAGAGTATTTTCTTCAAAAACTGTTGCTCCGTTATTTAAAATCCACTGCAAGATGAATGATGCAATGTATAAGACTATCTTGCAAGATTATTTTCTGCCTTATTAGAGGAAAATTTTGGTCGCAATTATTTGTTTTAACAGGATAACGACATAATGAATGCATGCAAACCTTGGAAAGCAATGGTTTTCGCCAAAAAAAATTTTCGTTTTTGAAATGGCCAGCCCAAATGCCTAACATGAATCCAATAGAAAATCTTTGGAAAGAAGTTGACAAACGTCTGCCGAACTATAAATATTCCAACTCAGCAGAAAATTCCAAAAAATTGCAAGAAATGTGAAAAAAACGTACCATAGACGAACTTTAACTGTTGATTGTAATGAATGTTACGTTATTGCGCCGTAGAATTTATTTCTAAAGGTAATAAAATACTAATACTATAAAATACTAATTATAAATGTTGTTAATCGCTGTATTTTTCTATTACAATACATTTTTTTTAAAATTTGCGAAGGTGGCCGGAAACTTTTGAGAACATGCGTTTTCCTTTGTACTTAATTTTGTCAATTAATTTTATTGATATTTACATGTTATTCCACAAGTAAGTTCCTAATTATTATGTCAATAAAATGTATGAGTATCACTTTGAGATTCCTCTTCATATGGTTATAGTTACAAATTAACTGAAAAATTTTTGGTGGCCGGAAACTTTTGACCGCCACTTATATTCTTTATAATGAATTTAATAGATAATATAATGATCATGATGACAAATGAATAACAGAATAAAAAGCATGTCAAAGGATAATTTTTCCTTGTGTTCACATGTACCCCTCGTGTGTTCACAATTACTCAGCCGATGGGGCACATGTCAAAAAAAATTTGAATTTGTAAAACTATTAAAAAAGTACGAAGAATCATAAATGAGATTTTAAAAAAATTACCATGCGAAAAAAAGAGTTATTTCAAAAGCTATACTTATGTGAACTGTTCACATGTGATTCCATCTCCCCTATATATTTTAGAACAAACTTCAATCGAAACTAAATAAGCATTTTTAATGTCGTTATTGAGAAGTTTGCGGAAATGACAGATTTTTTCTGCATTATCATAAAATAATTAAAGAGTATTATTTAGAAGATTACAACTGGATATTTTTTGAATGGGTTTTATTAATTTCCGTATTTTAAATATATTTTTTCTAAATATTCTTCAAATAAACATAACATTCTCTCTCAAAAAATACTTTCTAACAAAATACATAGACTGATATTTTCATATTTTATTCAGATTGAATATTAGCATAGAGGATTAAATAGGTTGGTGTAATAATGATATGTGAGACACTATAGAGAGACTCTAAGATTGAGACAATAGAAAGTAGTACAAACGCATACTTCTTTACATCTGAAAATGTTCTTCGTTTCTATTTCAAAAGGGGCTGAACTTTTTTTTCTCTAACAGTGCAGAAAGTGCACTCACCGACTTTAAAAAAGCAAAATCATTTATACGTTTTATTTGCTGCTTCATCAGAAAATGTGTATCATTCATTCCTTTATTTTTTTTTTTTTCATTGAGCTAAATAAAAATACAGACAGATTTCTGTAGAAATTGAAAGTAAGTGTGCTGAAGAAAATTATAAAAAGTAATTTTCACCTATTAATCTGCTTTTTCATTAGCATTACATTAGAAAGTGTAAAAAATGTGTATCCTTCTGTAATCCCCTACCTCTAAGCTTAATAAAAGTGTAGATAAAGAAATTGAAAGTAACGTGGTGCTGTGAAATCTTGTAAAAGAGAAATGCTGTTAGGCTACTTCTGATTAGTTACATATTCACTTCATCAGAAAGTATAAAAAAGGGTATCATTGATTAATCCACTATCGCTAATCTATGTAAAAGTATAGATAAGCAAGTAAAGAAATTGAAAGTAGTGCGTGCGTGAAATCTTCTAAAGGGGATAATTTTCGTAATTTTTTAATAAAAAGTGTTTTTGACCTAAATCGCTTGAAAAATAATTCTTTACCTTTTTTAAAGCTAATATAAATAAGCTTTTTTAAATTCTACAATCCACTACCTCTAAGCTTAGTAAAAATACAGATAGATTTTTAAAGAAATTGAAAGTAATACAGGGTGTTTCGCTACCAGACCGACAAACTTTGAGGGGTGATAGTAGACATGAAGACAAACATTATTAAATAGGAAACCATGGGGCGCAAACGTCTTCCGTAGAAGCTAGGGGCCATTGAAGTTTAAGGTCCAAAACTTCAAACGATTATAAAAAACGGGAAAAAGGATGGGTTCGTTTGCGGTTTTCGCTAAAATCATTCTTTATATCACGATGTGTTTGTAAAAAATTTTTAATGGTTACATTCAAAAATTGTCGATACAGGGCGCTTTAGACTTTAGAGTAACGAACAACTACTTTTTACCCTTATTTTGTGCATGGGGTTGAAATTATTTTAAAGTTTAGACTTTAACTTAAATTTTAATCCCAAAATCGGAAACATTGGGGTTGGGTAACTAGCGAAAATTGAACTGTGACCAGAGGGGGGGGATTTTAAACACTCATAAACATTATACAAACTGTTCGATTTTGTTGCAGTTTGCGTGTACGTCATTCCCTTGGTAATTATTTTATTCAAAATGATTTACAACTCTTGTGTCTCCATTTTTTGATAGAGGGCGCTTCCGACATATCTCCAGTATTTCAATGGCATTACTCCTGGGTGTTTTACTACCAGACCAACATACTTCCAGGAAGTGTTAGGGATGCAAAGCGACTCGGAATCACATAAGAATGTAACGTTGAAAATGCCTTTTTAGTTCGCTGTGGTTAAAAGAAGCAGATAAAAAAGCAACTTAAACAGGTAGTAAAACAGCAACACGTTACTGTGGTAGAAAACAATTTAGTTAAAGGTTTCACTCCTAAAGGTGTCTGAAATCACGATCAGAAGTAGTCGGGCATGCTTGAGCACAGCGTCGCATGCAATTCCTCACGCTTTGAAAGATTCCTGGCATCTCGGATAGTTTTCTGGCAGCTACAGAAATTCGAGCTGAGGGGTCTTCCACTGACGGTACGGGAGTCTCATACATTCAACTTTTCATTTGACCCCAGCAGAAGAAGTCCATACAGATTCAGATTCAGATTGAGCCAGGTGGGGAGAGTAATAGTTGGTTTGAGCTCAACTAGCCCCACCCAGCAATGTTTATTTAAAAAATACACAACAATTATACAGAAATAAAATAAAAGTAGGTAACAAAAAGTAATTGATATAATGAAGTAGGTGCGAAATCTGGCAGACCAACGAACTGGGCCACCATTACCTTTCCACCGCTTTCCACATGTTACGTTGAGGTGTCTGCGAACATCATTGGTAAAATGCGGAGGAGCCCCATCGCGCTATAGAGTGGCGCAACGAAAGAGGAACATGTGCTTTTACCAGAAGTTCGACAGAACGTGTTGTAGAAATATCAAGGTACTTTTTCCTCTGCTTCTTTTAACCCTAACTCGTAAAAAAGGCATTTTTGACGTTACATTATAATATGATTCCAAGTCATCTTTGCATCCCTAACACTTCCTGGAAGTATGTTGGTCTGGTAGTAAAACACCCAGGAGTAATGTCATTGAAATTTCGGAGATGTGTCGGAAGCGCCCTCTGTGAAAAAATGGGGACCACCAATGCTGTACGTCATTTTGAATAAAATTATTACCAAGGGAATGATCTACACGCAAACCGCAACAAAATCGATTAGTTTGTCAAATGTTTATGAGCGTTCAAAATCCCCTCCTCTGTTCACAGTTCAATTTTCGCTAGTTACCCGATAACAATATTTCCAATTTTGGGCTTAAAATTTAAGTTAAAGTCTAAACTTTTGAATAATTTCAACCTCGTGCACAAAATAAGGGTAAAAAGTAGTTCTTTGTTACTCTAAAGTCTAAAGCGCTCTCTATCGACAATTTTTGAACGTAACCGTTAAAAAATTTTTACAAATAAATCGTGATATAAAGAATGATTTTAGCGAAAACCGCAAACGAATCCTCCCTTTTTTCCGTTTTTTTTCCTTTTTTTTCCTTTTTTTGTTTTTTTTTTCGTTTTTTTTTCTTTTTTCCGTTTTTTTTCCTTTAATGGCCCTTAGCTCCTACGGAAGACGTTTTCGCCCCATTGTTACCTATTTAATAATGATTGTCTCCGTGTCTACTATCACCCCTCAAAGTTTGTCGGTCTGGTAGCGAAACACCCTGTATATGACTAAAAAATAGTAAAAGGGAGACAACACCTTGGTACTACATTACTAGATGTAAAATGTGTATCATTCACTAATCCTCTATCTCTAAGCTAAACAAAAATATGGATAGGTTTGTAAAGAAATTGAAAGTAATGTGTTCTGTAAAATCCTGTAAAAGAGAAATACTATTAAGCTACTTCTGATTAGCAACATATTCACTACATTAGAAAGTGTAAAAAAGTGTATCATTTAGTAATCCACTATATCTAAACTATGTACAAGTATAGATAAGCTTGTAAAGAAATTGAAAGTAATATGCGCTGTGAAAACCTGTAAAAGGGAAATGTCACTATTAGTCTACTTCTCACTAGTTACTAAATTAGAAAGCGTAAAAGAGTATAAAAATTCGATAATCCACGATCTCTAAGCTACGTAAAAATATGGCTAGACTTTTAAAGAAATTGAAAGTAATGTGTGATATGAAAAATAATAAAAGTGCGACAACACCTTGGTACTACTTTAGAAAGTGTAAATGTGAATCATTCGATAATCAACTACCCCTAAGCTTCATAAAGTGCAGATAGGTTTTTACAGAAATTGAAATTAATAGGTAATACAAAAAATAGTAAAAGAGAGACGACACCACGATACTATATTAGAAAGCGTAAAGTGCGTATCATTCACTAATCCACTAACTGTAATCTAAGTAAAAGTATAGATAGGTCTGTAAAGAAAATGAACGTAATGTGTGCTGTGAAATCTTGTAAAAGAGAAATGCGATTAGGCTACTTCTAATTTGCTACATACAGAGCCTGATTACTAACGGGGCACTCTCTCACCAGAAAAAATTTATAGAAATTTTCGTCTTCTTTAAACGCCCTTTTCATACAAGATTACTGTCATGAATAAGGAAAAATTCTTTATTTCTTTTTCCTGGTGGGAGAGTGCCCCGTTAGTAATCAGGCCCTGGCTACATATTCACTACATCAGAAAGTATAAAAAAGTTTATCACTAATCCACTATCATTCACTAATCCAGTATCTCTAAGCTAAGTAAAAGTGTAAGATAGGTCTGTAAAGAAATTGAAAGTAGTGTGTGGTGTGTTAAAAAGGGAAATGCCACCTATTAGTCTACTTCTCGTTAAGATGAAACAGGTCTTTTTTTCCTTGACATGACCGCGATTACCTAACGGTGCTTGCTGTCTGGTAGGGAGAAAGGTAGGTTTCCCAGTGTCAGCATGGCATTGAACTGCAGTCTTATTGGCACTGGCCTCCTTTTGCGCCAAATAGCATCTCCTGCGGGGATGAGAGCGCTTTGGCAACGCCTTTTTCGACCGCAACTCGAGCATAGGCACCTATAAATATTCACTAGCCCACCTGGGAAGTAAAGGTTACTAAAATAATCCAAATTGGTCAAGATCTGATCAATCCAAGAAAGGTATAAAGTCTAGTGTTTATTCAGGGAGACCTTTTCTATAGTGTCACAAAAGTTATCAATAAACATTTTCTGCTCTTTAGAATACAATCATGAATGCATAAATTTGTATATTTAGAAAAATATTGTTGTTATTTATCTTTTCCGACCCTAAAAGTACAAAATATTAATTAAAATGATTAGTACAAGGTCGAAATGTATTTAAAATATATGTTTCATAAAAACTTCACATCAAATTTATTCCTCCCCCACCCCCAAAAAAATAAAAGAAAACAGGATCTTAAGGTTATGGCCTTATTGGCCATGCTTTATTAAGGCGTCGCAACTAACCTCGTAGAATAAAAGGTAAATTTCTCCTGTTTCCGTTTATATAAATGTATTTTTTTTTTAATTCACAACAATTTTTTTTTCATTTTCAGATTGGTACATAAATATATAACTTGGGTAATTAAAAATTAAAGTAATCTGTTTGCTGAAATGCAGTTAAATTTCTATAAACTGGAGACTATATTTCTACGTTTTTATATCTTGAATCAGTTTTACATTCCTGAGAAGGAACCCGTTATAACTATATGACGCGAGTTTTTCATAGTTAAAAGATTTTTCTTTTGTTCTTCAAGATTATGAAATTAAATTACATTTCGACTTGATAATAATACAACTGCAATTGAAGTCAAATGCATGCTTTCAGAAATACAGAGCGTCTCATAATTGTAGCGACACAGATATTTTTAAAATTACAATTTATTAATTCAATATAAGTTATTAAATTTTATACAGCATATTAAGAACAATGAAATGAATCTTTTATCAGGATTTTAATTTACATAAAATAATTTCGACTCAATTAATAAATAAAAAATAATAAATTACGATGTTTCATAAATATAAAGAAAAATTTGAATTTCTTTATATGCACATTTTTTTTTTTCGAATGCGCACATCCAGAAATAATGCACAAGCGCAAAAATATGCTTAAAATTATCCAAACGAGCAACAAGGCCTTAAGGCGCAACGCTAGTCACAAAAAAATACCCGGATGATAATGTAAAGTCTATGGGGGTGTTCTTTTCAAATATAAATCTCAAATTTTATTCTTTATTTTTTTTTTTTATTTATTTATTTTTTATATAGGATGGTTGAGGGTGATCTACAACTGGCCTAGTTTTTACTTTTTCGATTGTGCTTATACATTTTTTATATTATGATAGTTTCAATTTCAGAACCGGTTTGAACCAATTTTGAAATTTAAAGTAATTTTTTTTTTTTTTTTAAATCTGAAACCAAAATTGAAAAAGTAAAAACTAGGCCGGTTGTGGATCGTTCTCAGCTGTTTTATGAAAAAAAAAAACGTGTAAAAATATTAAAAATTGAGCGAGATATTTGAAAATAACGCTTCCATAGACTCCCCATAGACTTTTTCTATGACTAGTGTTGCGCCTAAAAGACCCGGATAATAATATAAAGTCTATGGGAGCGTTCTTTTCAAATATCTCGCTCAATTTTTAATTTTTTTACTTTTTTTTTTTACTTTTTTTTACTTTTTAAAATTTTTTTTAATGTATTTATTTATTTATTTATTTTGCATAGGATAGGTGAGGAGGATCCACAACCGGCCTACTTTTTAATTTTTCAATTTTGGTTTCATATTAAAAAAATTACTTTAAATTTCAAAACCGGTTTAATCCGGTTCTGAAATTAAAACTATTATAATATAAAAAATATATAAGCAAAATCCAAAAAATAAAAACTAGGCCGGTTGTAGTTCGTCCTCAGCTATCCTATGAAAAAAAAATACATAATTCCCAATAATTTTATTTTACAAGATAATATTATATATGTCAAAAAGTCGGGGTTCCGTAAGGCAGCTGTACGTCCAGCATTCTGTCTGATTTATACTTATATCAATATGAATGCATTATTGTAATGACAATCATTTAATGTTTCGCTATATTGATGGCATCATTTTAATTGACACTTCTAACACTGACAGTTCTTCATTTCCTATAGATTATCCTACCAATCTGGAACTTATGGTAAACCTTTTATCCAACAACATTATTAACTTTCTAGATTTAAAAATTAAATTAATTGAAAACAAAACAATTACTGAAATTTATGATAAACGTAAAGATTTTAAATTTAAATTTAATACCGTTACTCGTTTTAAATCTTGCCTCCATATTTCTGTTTATCGCAATATATTCCTCAATCACTTGTTTTAGTTCCCCTCATAATATTAACAAAAACATTAAACAGTTAATATTTGATGCGATAAATCACGGTTTTCCTAAGAAATTTAGCCCCACCAGTGGCCGAGAAGTTCTGACCTCTCAATTGGTAGACGGCAAGTGCTGGGTTCGAACCCAATCGCGGCTGTCGACCTAACCGTTCGGAGTTTTTGTGGTTTTCTTCTAACCTTGCGTAAATACGGGTTATGTTCCCTTAGAAAGACCCCCACGAAGGGCACTCCCCCCTGGTCCTATATCCCTAGTGTAGATAATCGGACGACAAAAATAAACCAAACCTAAGAAATTTATACACTCATTAATTTACCATTAATACTTATATCACATATAATTTGTTGTAGGATGTTTAGTGTCAGTTACTATTAACATATTGCGCATTAATATATATATATATATATATATATATATATATATATAGCTTAAAAATAACAATAAAGAATAAAAAAATATAAAATATACAAAAATATTAAATAATATGATGTCCGGGAGGGTAGATGTTAGATTATGGAAGGATGGGTGGAGCTGCTGGAAAATATGTGCACATATGTTAATTTAATAATTATAAAAAAGGAAGTAATAGGCACTATGTAACAAGAGTTAAATAGTTAATTGTTTATGATATTATGTTAGCATAGCAATCCTTGTTAATGTCTTATGGCTTTAATTTTCAAAATGGTTAGTGGCTTGATAATTGTAATAATTTATTTATTAAGCTATTGCATAGCATTTATCGCGGGTTTTGAGCAAAGCGACCGAATCTAGAAATTCCGTAACGAGAAAACCTAACACTTCCGTAACGAAAAAAACCTAACACTTCGGCAAACATCGTTTCAGTTCGGCAAACTTCGGCACGGTATCCTTCGGTAGACTTCGGCAGACATTGACGCGGTATTTTTCAAATATTAGGATATCAAGTCTCAAACTTATGTTTCTTATGATCTAATTTTCATAGCGCGGCCAAATTTTGTTTGGTAATTTATTATGAGACATTGTTAATTTTTGGTGACAGGAGACACCCCACGGTGAGGGTCGAATAATTCACATTGCTTATAACTCGCGATCTAATTTTCGTAGCGCGGTCAAATTTTGTTTGGTAATTTATTATGAGACAGTGTTAATTTTTGGTGACAGGAGACCCCACACGGTGAGGATCGAAAAATTTAAAATGCTTATAACTCGCGATCTAATTTTCGTAGCGCGGCCAAATTTTGTTTGGTAATTTATTATGAGGCAGTGTTAATTTTTGGTGACAGGAGACCCCCCTCGGTGAGGATAGAAAAATTTTAAATGCTCATAACTCACGATCTAATTTTGGTAGCTTGGCAAAATATTGTTTGGTAATTTATTATGAGACAGTGTTAATTTTTGGTGACAGGAGACCCCCACGGTGAGGGTCGAAAAATTTAAAATGCTTACAACTCGCGATCTAATTTTTGTAGCGCGGCCAAATTTTGTTTGGTAATTTATTATGCGGCAGTGTTAATTTTTGGGGACAGGAGGCCCCCCAAGGTGAGGGTCGAAAATTTTAAAATGCTTATAACTCGCGATCTAATTTTTGTAGCGCGGCCAAATTTTGTTTGGTAATTTATTATGAGACTGTTAATTTTTGGTGACAGGAGACCCCCACGGTGAGGGTCGAAAAATTAAAAATGCTTATAACTCGCGATCTAATTTTCGTAGCGCGGCCAGATTTTGTTTGGTAATTTATTATGAGGCAGTGTCAATTTTTGGTGACAGGAGACCCCCCCCCCCCCCAAAGGTGAGGGTCGAAAAATGTAAAATTTTTATAACTCGTGATCTAATTTTCGTGTTGCGGCCAAATTTTGTTTGGTAATTTATTATGAGACGGTGTTAATTTTTTTGACAGGAGACCCCCCAAGGTGAGGGTCGAAAAATTTAAAATGCTTATAACTCGCGATCTAATTTTCGTAGCGCGGCCAAATTTTGTTTGGTAATTTATAATGAGTGAGTGTTACTTTTTGGTGACGGGAGACCCCCCCCCCCCACGGTGAGGGTCGAAAAATTTTAAATGCTTATAACTCGCGATCTAATTTTTGTAGCGCGGCCAAATTTTGTTTGGTAATTTATTATGAGACATTGTTAATTTTTGGTGACAGGAGACCCCCACGGTGAGGGTCGAAAAATTTAAAATGCTTATAACTCGCGATCTAATTTTCGTAGCGCGGCCAAATTTTGTTTGGTAATTTATTATGAGACAGTGTTAATTTTTGGTGACAGGAGACCCCCCCACGGTGAGGGTCGAAAAATTTAAAATGCTTGTAACTCGCGTTCTAATTTTCGTAGCGCGACCAAATTTTGTTTGGTAATTTATTAAGTTATTGCATAGCTTTTATCGCGGGCTTTGAGCGAGGCGACCGAATCTAGGTATTCCTTAACGAGAAAAAATCCTAACACTCCGGCTAACGACGTTTCAGTTCGGCAGACTTCGGCACGGTATTCTTCGATAGACTTCGGCAGACATTGACGCGGTATTTTTGCATAAGTTGATAAAAAATGCTATGCAATAGCTTTACCGCGGCAGTCCCCAAGTGCCACACACATTTTTTTTATTTATTATTTATTATTTACTTATTTATTTACTTATTTTATTTTATATATATTTTTTAATTTAACAGGTATGTTATCATAATAAACTATCCATTATGCTAGTATTTTATTTATTTATTTATTTTATGATATAATATATTATCAATTCTAATATAGTTGTTTAGGACTGATATGTAATTAAAACTTGTTATTTAAAATTTATAATGAATATAATTTGCAAATAAAGGATTTTTAATCCTTTTTTCAAACTATAGATGGCACCATTAAACATTATTAAATCCTTCTTATTTATAAAATCATTCCTTTAAAAAATACATAATTTTGAAAAATGTGTTCTTATTTTTAAAATTACTCTATATTTCCATTAATTTAAATAAACTGCTTAATTAATTGCTTCTAATAATCTGTTTTCTTAACATTCCCCGAAAAAGCCTAAATTGCCTTAATTCGCAATTCAAATTGTGGCTTGTTAATTGTAAATACATTTATAATTTAACAAGTAAGTTACGTTAAACTATCCATACTGATAATGTATTTTTTATTAAGATTTTAAAATATATTGTTAATTCTCCATTAGTTCATTAAGATCAAATTGTCATGATAGCTTGTTATTTTAAATTTCTTATGATTATGATTTGATAATAAAGTATTTTTCATCCTTCTATCAAAATGAATTATATTTACGTAATGTACATTTTAAAATTAAATCCCTCTTCTTTATACCTTTTTGACCTTATTATATTTAAACTTTTTTATCATTTAAATAAAATTCCATTAATTTGCATAACATGTTTTGATTAATGTTATTTTAATAATTTAATATTATTAATAAGATATTTTTAATTAAAATAAAAACTGTATGTACATATTTTATTTCTATTATTAAACTCTTTACAATGTACTCTTAACTGTATTCATCTCTTAACTGGTAGTGGAATGAGCTTGCATATTTAATTTTTTCCCCACATGTTGGCGTTTGTAATCTCTTTTATATTTCTATTATTATTGGTCTAATATATGTCTTGTTTTTTCATTGATTTAAATTTTGTGATTACCATTTATCGGCTAATTACGAAATCATTTTCAGGATTTTCCTGATTCCTTATCAGAAAAAAATCGTATTTCTAGTGTCTACTTGATATTATCCTTGAAAACGAACCAAGTACCACTATATCCAATAACATTCGTATTTGTTCCTATATTGCTAATTCATCTTGAATTGGATAAGAAATTGGAAAGAATAAAAGAAGCAATTGTTTACAAATCAAATTCTAAAGAATTGAGCAAAAAATGAAATCCCCCGGCATCTTATCCATCTTTTCAAAAAACACCTCAGCAAGTTTCATGTTTTTATTTTTAAAAATGAGTCTGAAAATATATCAGAAAATTTCGAGCTATTGAAGGTGGGAAAATATTTTTTCATATATATATGTTAATAGACTATAAAAATAGTCACCAGTGGCATAGCTCTCACCGTTTATGACACGTATACGTGACACTTGTTGCGAGGAGGTTAACAGTCAAAGAAATGCGAAGAATAAAATTACCTTTTGAAAGATTTCCCAGATAATATTCCCTTAAGTTGCTAAAGTAGAAATAATCTGCTAAAGCTGTGTTATGACCAACTTTAGAAAGTCAAGCATTGGGGAATTATGTAAATAGTGTCTGATGTTTTCCTTTACGGGTGTCATCTTCAAATGCACTTTCACATATACTGCTTGTTTCACGAAGAAGTTTATTTCTTTACCTATTAACCTTTACTTTGATCAGAATAGGATCTAGATTTATAGTACTGTATGAAGCTATTGCATTAAATCTTAAAAAGTGACAACAAAGTTTTAAAAATAGATTTTATTTTAGAAAACATTGAGGACAATTGCTTTTGTAATCATACAATGTGGTGGATAAGTAATTGGATACTGAAAGTTCCGCTTTAGTTCTTCGCGTTTTTATTGGGGGGGGGGGGATAAAAATTTAAATTTTAAAAATCAATGTAAAACTTAACCCATATTTGACTATCGTCCTATATATAGGACAGCATACATTTCTACCTCATACTTCCAAAATATTTCTATTATTGCTTTTGTTTTACCTCATACTAGTGACAAAAAAAGAATTCATTGGAACTGGCTTAATCCTTATTTTTTTTCTTTAAATTTTTTATAGTCATTATTCAAAATATGCTCATTTTGAGAGGACGGAGGACACTGTCGTTGTAAACTACATAAGTGTATCAAAATAAATAAAAAAAATTACGCAAAATATGTTATAGTGGATTCTGCTTAAACTGTTTCTTACTATTTAATTTGAAAAAAGAAATTTGAGTACGAAAAAAAAATAATAATATCATGGCACTGGATTTAACCATAGTTTTATATATAGGACAACCAGTACACTTGAAAATTATAAAATTTAACGTTTTTTTATGTCTTTCTTTGTGATTTTAAGAAGTAATATCATAATTTTTGAACAAAAAAATACATAAGTTTTTCAATATTTTGTCAAATATAGGTTAAGCTACGGGAAATTATTTAGAAGTTAGTAAGCACATATTGCTGTTAGCAGATTACTTTTATGAGTGCATGTTTATATAAAGAAGGTATATGGAAATTTTTAGCAATTATTAAAAATGTGAATAAAATATTACCATAACATTATGTATTATGTTCCCTTAAGGGAGACCCGTACCCTATTTTCAGCCAAAAATCATCAAAAGTTCAAAAAAAAATTTATATCAGAAAACGATAAAATACATATTTGCGAATATCCATGCAAAATTTCAGAACTCGGGGACACTTGGAACAGGTAGAAAATGAGCTTTTTTAATTGTACTCACTATAGAGTTTAAAGGACTAGCGGCCATTTAAAACATGTTTTCCTGAAAATGACTTTTTTCATATTTTGCCTAAGTTCAAAGTACTAAGGCTCAGTGGTAAAATGATTTAGAAACAAAGTGTTTATGTTTTTAGAATCTTAAAAAATATATCAACAAAAGTAACGAGAGATATTTTTTTTAACTATTTCTGAAAATTTTACATAAATTGGTAAACATGAAAATTATAACGAATTTAAGGAAATTTACCATGCGTATTTTTATATATTTATTTTTTAGCCGATTAAAATAAAAAATTAAAAATATCTCTCCTTAGTTCTTTTCTATATACTATAACACTATTTAAGAAATTTTAGCAATACCAAAATATTGAAAACTGAATGAGGAGTAGTAATTTTAAAAAATGTATTTTTCGACAAAAAAATATCATAAAAATCCCCATAAAAAATATACTTTTTAATAAAAAGTGAATTTTTTTGCTAATTATTCCTTACAAAAAGATTCTTAAGTAGTACACTAAAATTCATTACTTTAAAATCAACAATAAAAATTTTGGGTTTTTTCTTACGGGTCTCCCTTAAACGAAGAAATTAGCGAAAACTGTTAACCCCTTTAAAGGTGGTGGTTCATTTTTGGACCTGTTAATTTTAATAACTAAAATGCTACATTGGCATCAGAATACTGGAATGAAACATTTTCTTTTGATAAGTATGCGAGCAAAAGCTTTTGCTTATTTTGAAGTAAATTTATTTGAAGTAAATTAAGAACTTTGCCCTGAAGGGGTTAAGGTTTTGTTCAGATTTATTGAACAGTTTTTTAAATATTCCCATCTCGCACAACAAGGACAAAGCAGCTTCTTTTTCATCAAACCACAAACTGGCTAAAACTTAAAATTTCCTGTTGTGCTGTGCTGATCTAATTTCTTGAAAGGCAGAAAATGGGAAAAAACATGATGGATATCTTTTCTCTTCTATGTAGCACTGGTTAAAAAAAATTTCAAAACTCATTGCAGTGTTATTAATTAAAGTTTCGTGTATATCAAACTGACAAACACACTGCCTTCAAGAAACTTTCTACCGCAATTAAAGCTTTAAGAGCTCACGCTAGTCACTGTAGAAGACCCGGATGATAATGTTAAGTCTATGGGGATGTTATTCTCAAATAGCTCACTGAAATTTTACTATTTTCACATGACTTTTTTTGCATAGTATAGCAGAGGACGACCTAAAAACGGCCAGTTTTTACTTTTTCAATTTTGGTTTCAGATTTTCCTTAAAAAATTTCTTTGAATTTCGGAACCGGTTGGAACCAGTTCTGAAATTTAAACTATCATGATATAAAAATATATAACCAAAACTCAGAAGGTAAAAATTAAGCCGGTTGTAAATCGTCCTCAGCTAAACTATATATAAAAAAAACCATGTAAAAATATTTGATAGAAAGATATTTGAAAATAACGACCCCGTAGACTTAACATTATCAATCGGGTCTTTTTGTGTCTCGAGTGGTTTTAAGAGGATTCGGTACCCTTTGATCTTTTTTTTTTATTATTATTTAAGTTTTTTAAGATATATTTTAGGCATAATTATAAAGGGCTCAACGAAGGAAAATGATTATATCAAGAAATTGTTCGATTCCCCAGACAAAATTAGGAGAAAAAAATAAAATGTGCAAATCCGTGTAAAATTTATTTTACATTTTTGTGTATTAAAAAAAAACTTTTTACTTTAATGCAAATACAAAACTTATTTTTATCAAATGGACCATAAAAAACAAAACAAAAAAATCGAATGAATTCAAAAATGTATATAAAAGTTTTATCACTTTAAACATGCTAATTTGTCAAAAAAAAAAAAAAAAAAAGAAAGAAAGAAAGAAAGAAAGAAAAGAAAAGAAAAAGAAAAGAAAAATCATTTTAAAGTGAAGTGGGTGTGGCATTTAAAAAGACAGCGATGAAGTTATAAAGTTATTTTTAATTGTATATATAATATCGTATCTTTACGACACTACTTCAGAATATACAAGTGAGAATAAAATAAATTTAAGCAATAAATAAGAAAACCGATATTTTCGTCATTTTTCGCTAAATGAAAGTATACTGTTAGAAAAATAAATAAATAAAAATAAATAAAAAATAAAAAAACGGACGATTTTACGGAAATATTACTGGTAATCTAGACGCCAATATAATTTACTGTTTTTTAACGGAAAAAATTCCGTAAATTATAGAAAAACCTCGAATAAAACGGAATATTTCCCGGAATTTATGAAATTCTTTCCGTTAAAAAACAGTAAATTGTACTGGCGTCCAGATTACCAGTAATATTTCCGTAAAATCGCCCGTTTGTATATACAAGGTGGAACCCGTCAAATTTTGACGAAAGAAAATGTTTAAGAAGAAACCGTCTCATTAACTTATAATAAACCTACAAAATTAGTTATAATAAAAAATGCATTTTTTAGTGGCACGTCTAACTCTTAAACAAACGATATTTAATTGTCAAATTAACAAAATGTTATCTATATTATAAAGGCCAAACGTATCTGTGCGTAACGCATACGTCATTTTGTGAATGGCAACACTTTCACCTGCAATTCGGTTTTGCAATTTTCGGCACTACAAATTTTATACTTTTAAGTATTGCACATTTTCAATTTTTATATCGCCGTATTGAGAAAATATGTACTTTTAAATGCAATTTGTTTGAAAGCTGTATCTCAATTTATTTATGAGATATTAATTTTTTTTATAGTTTTTAGTACGAATTTTTAATTGTGGCAACAGATATACGCCATTTTCTCTTAAAATTGATAAAAACTGAAATAAAAATATCATGTCAAAAGAAATCGTCTGATATAAAATCCGTTGAAATTTTGCTTTATTGCGTTTTTATTCATAAATTAAATACTTTTTTAGTTTATTGTAAACTTAATTTACAAAGAATACAACACATTCTCTTTACAAAAATGTATTTTAAAAAATATTCGAATGACTTCGCCGCATTTACTCAGTTCGTATCAGAAAGCTAAACGAGAGCAATTTTATTTATCCATGTGTATGTAATGATATTTTACAAATTTTGAAAAAATACGAATGAATGATTTTTGATAAAACATGGAGCTATTATAAATAAAGAAGTGAAGATTTGTGAACCATCAGTTATTGGATTTGTTTTGCCGAGTGTCTTGAATATTGTTTTTGCTGCGTTTGTGTAATATTCCGTCCTAATGACGTCATATGCATACTTTTCTATAAATATTGTTTAAGACTGGATCCGTAAAAATGGAATGCTTTTAGCGGATGCAAATAACGTTTTTTTATTTAAAAAAAGTAAATGATTTTGAAATGATCAAATTAAAGTACTATGAGAACTGTGTATCTAAATTTTGAGACGTTGAAAATAATGACGAGTTTAGATTTCACAGGGGAATTCTATGATCATGTCCATTAGGAATAATTTTTTTTTCATTCTCTTTATACCAAACATAAGAGCCTCAACTAATAACTTCATCATAATAACTGACTTTTGTTATACTCTACTGATTACATATGCGATTAAGATTTAATTTTAATAATTTGGACAACTGAGTTTTACAGAAAGTTTTTTTTTCTTTTTGTTTGTTTAGCTTACGATAATATTTGTTTAAGATTTAGACTGACCAATCTAAGATGCATATTTTACTGTAGCTAATTTTGTGGGTTTATTATAAATCAATGAAACAGTTCTATCCTAAACAGTTTCTTTCGTCGAAATTCGACGGGTTCCACCTCGTTTCTATAAAATGCAGTTGTAGAAATTGTTAAAATTAAACTTTAATCGTATATCTAAGCAGTAAAAAGTAATAAAGATATGTTAGTGTGATAAATTTATCAATTAATGTTCTTATGCTAGTATTCCAAAATGATAAAAAGCAAAATTTATTCAACTTTGACTCAATCATAGAATTTTTTTTCCCGTGAAATATAAACCCGGCATCACTTTCACCATATCAAAATTTACAAATGTACATTTCACATCTGTATTCACGTTTAAAAAAAAATATGCATTTTAATTTGATAATTTTGATTCAAAACTCGAAGTCTCAATGGCTATTAGCTGAAATAGATATTAAACTGTTGATATTCATTTACGTGTAAACCAAATTTTGTAAATGAAGTCAAAATTCACCGGGTTTTATAACAGAAGATATTTAAATTTCTATTTTTTCCCTTTTAATGAGAAAATGGCAACATAAAGATACAGCACTCAATTTTTTCCCTTTTTTCCTGTGCTTTAACCTCTTCAGTCCTGGAGTACCCATTTGGGTACATTAAAGAAAGAGGCAAAATTAACCCCAAAAAATTATAATAAATGCATAATTTTTTGCTAACGCTATTTAGATACATCACAGCCATCATTACCAATCGATACATCATTACCAATAGATGTGCTACACGTTTAAAGAAGTAGGAACCATGTGACTTTGAAAATGAGACATTTCCAAAATGGAAGACATAAGCAATTTAACAACGACTTCACGCCAAAGTATGTTTATAATACAAATTTGTGAGTAAATTAAAAAAAAATTATTTCATTTTTTATAAATTATGATGTTTTAAGAATGATTTGGAGTTGATTATAAATGTTGTTCACATGTGCAGGAATGTTGAAAACATGTGTAAATATGCTGTACCCATTTGGATACAATGGGTCTTTACTATACATTCCCGGCTAAAGAAACTAATTTTCTGTGTAACTATTGTGTACACTTGGTTATTAACAAATTGTTTTAGGAATGATTAAATTATTTGATTTAGTCTTACAAAACAATTTAAAAGGACTTTTTTCATTTTTAAAAATAATATGAAGTAATATACTGAATTTACTGCTAAAATATGTCATGCCTTTTAGTAACTTTAAAAATTTCTAACACGGTTGAAATGTTGTACAGTATTTAGTATTCTAAAAGCCCGCATGTATTAGTCAAAAAAATCTTCACTCATACCATGAGTAACAAATGCAATGCAAAGATATATGTTCTTCCTTTTTCGATCAAATTTACACTTTGCTGATTTTGTAATACATTCTCCTGATACCGAAGATCGCCTATGGACAGTACGTACCTTACTAAATGTAGTCAGAAATGCCTGTCTTAAATTTCCTGGGACAAAATTTAACTCAATTGATGTGCAAAAGATCCCGTTTGGAGGGATATGTGGTTTCTGTCAATATCTTCCTTCGAAGCCCAACACCTGAAATATAAAATTTTTGTTCTTGCCTCAAGTGATGGTTTAGTACTGGATTTTCTCTTGTACACAGGAAAAAATGCCGTACTTGTAGAAGCTATGAAAGACTTACAGCTTGGTGAAGCAGTTGTCAAATAATAATAATAATAATAATAATAATAATAATAATAATAATAATAATAATAATAATAATAATAATAATAATAATAATTGAGAGTATACCCGTAAATGAAAGTAGAGCTTTATATACACTGACAGATATTTCACTGTAGTGAAAACAACTTAACATCTTCTTTCAAAGAGAATTCTGTGTACTGGGACAGTCATGACTAATAGAATAGGTGATGTTGCAAAAAAAATGCATGCTGTGAAAGACAGTGCAATGAAACGTGGTGAGTGAACTGAGTTTGCTAGATCAGATAATAAAATTGTGGTGTTGAAATGGAAGGACAAGAAATATGTGCATATGATGTTCGCCACATGTGGAAGTGAGTCCAGTAATACAAGTGACCGCTGGTGTAAAGATAAAAAAGCTAAAGTTGGTTACAAACTTGATTACAATCAGACCAGCTATAATAAGAATGTATAAAGCACATTTGGGTGGAATCAATCTAAACGATAGATTCATTGATGCGTACACGTAAATAGCCAATTCGAATCTCTTCTCACTTTCTCGACTTAATTACCGCAAATAGTTGGGTTTTGTGTATAAGAGATTATAGATCCTTCAATATTCCAAAAAGAGATCAAATGAGTTAACTCGAATTTTGTCTTTACATTGCTGAAGTCCTTATAAAGTGTAAAAATAAAAGTCTGCTGTTGAAGACCATGAAAATCAGAGCAATCATCCAAGGAATCTACATCTTCTAAAAAAAGGAATAACCACGTCTATTCCCAAAAACGAAGTTCGCTATGATGAATTTGGACATAGGCCTGAATCTGTTGCTAGGGTATATCAATCTCGATGACGCATGGAAGGATGCAAAGGAAAATCAAGAATAAAATGTGTGAAATGTAATCTATTTCTTTTTTTTCAGAATAATAACTATTTCAAAAAATTCCATAATAAATGGTATATTATTAGAAGATTATTATTACAAGGTATGCATAATATTTCAAGATATGTATAGTACATGTATAGCATATATAGTATACAAGGCTGCCACAGGCGACTATTTTTATATTCCGTAGGCATCTGTATTTTTTTAATATAATTTTTTTTTAATTTATTTTTTCTGCAAATGTTATCAAAGTATTTGTTAAAGTTTTCTGGTAAAAGAAAGTGGTATCAGTTAGAATTAAAAATTAGTCGCTTGTGGCAGCCCTGAGTATCAAGATATGTATTACAATTACTGCACAATACATAACTTTAGGTAAAAAATCATTTAAGTTGTTTAAATTGATATATTTTTTAAACAATAAATAGGTCTATTTATTGTAAAACAAAATTGGTCTTATTTATTTAAAGAATGACACTTTTACTCAATTGTGACCTGATGTATCCATATGGGGACATAAATTTTAATTATTTTAAAATTTGAAAAATAAAAAACTAATTTTATTTTCTTTTTTCTAAGCCTAAAAGCGTCATAATTTGCTAATAAAATATTTTTTCTATGCAGCAGATTTTTCTCGGGACTGAAGAAATTAAATAGAGATGGAGTTCTCCTGTTGCCATGATTAGAAAAGAGATATTAAAAGCTACAAAAAAATTAATATTTCAAAAACAAATTAAGATACAGCTTTCAAACAAATTTCATTTTAAAATTAATTTTTTTTCCTTACACGATGGTGTAAAAATTGAAAATGTGCGACATTAAGAAGTTTAAAAATCTTTAATAGCAAAAATTGCAATACCAAAATTCATTTAAAATTTGAAAGTGTTGCTATTCGCAAAATGACGTATGCATTACGCACAGATACGTTTGGCCTTTATAATATAGATATATATAGTGTACAGTCATTCAGGGTAACTTTGATCCACATTTTCTTTATTTTCATATGCCACACTCTTATTTTAAGAATATTGTTGCAAAGAGGAACATAAAAGAGAAGAGAACATCCTAATTTACTGTATGACTATCAAAAATTAAGGAATAATAATGATAGGTTCAAAATTACTCAGCCATTTAGGGTAACTTTGATTAACCCCCTGATAAACATCATCTAAAATAATTCATTAAAAAGAAAGTATTATAGTTAGGACAACTTTAAACCCCCCAAAAAATTTCAAATGTGTAATGGCTCCTAATTTACATTTCCCAACATCTCAAGATTTGTATAATTTATAATATTACAAGAAATTTTATGCATAAGAAAAGTGGATGAAGAGAACAAGGAATGTTTAGAAATAAAAAAGAACTCTTTATTGTTCGTATAAAACATAAAAGTGGAGTGAGAAACAATTTTTTATGTTTTAACTCAATAATATAGCTATAGTTTACAATAAAAAAATACTAGTACTAGCATTATTCAAACGAGAATAAAAAATGTCGAATGCATGAAAGTCAAATTTGAGTAGCTACGCACCGAATAACGCATTTAAATTAGTTTTATGTATTTTATACATATCTGCGAATATTTACATGCTATATCTAAGCACACTTTTGTCATTTATGTAAAATATACGTGCAAATATGGGGAATTTTCGACAGTAGCGCCTATAATCAGTAAATTAGGAACATCAGTATGACATCGAGTTGGCTGAAAGTTACATTGAAAATGGAGAAAAACGGTTAGTGCCTTCTTATTTTACATTATATTAACCCATAACTGCTGTTAGCGGTCTCACAGACCGCTGAAATTTTTAAGTTTAACAGTTTAACTTGTAATTTTTAGTTTAACTATAGATACTGATCAAATTTTGTTTCGTTTGAATCCTATTACTATCTCTAGAGAATTTTGAATAGCTTAATTTCATTCGTAATAGCAACAAAGTTTAGCATACAAAGTTTAATACATAAAGAACATTCGGAGAGTTAATTTAACATTTTATTCATCTTTAGACCAAGGGGTCTGACAAACCGCTCACAGTAGTTATACGACATTTTTTGTCACATCAGTTAAGGGTTAACTATTAATAAATAAATTCAAAATCAACTTTAAAACATTACTTCACAAAAATAGTTAGATGATGCAATTAATTGCGCATGATTTTGTTAATTTATTTTCTAAAATAAAGAGTAAAAATCTCATAGTTTATAACCTTGCAAACACAGTTCTGGAGTTTATTTAGTCTTTTGGAGTGAAAATTATTGAAAATTATGACGTGATGCGAAGTTACACCCCACGATTCAAAATTTACCCTGAATGACGGTACCAAATCCTCTCAATTCAACTTAGATTTGGGAACAAGTTTAGTTTATAAAGATTAACCTACCAGTAGGCGCGCGCATGTGATAGATACACTAGAGATGAATTTCGTTTTATATATATAAACCTTAGGGCACTTCGAACAGCTGATTTTGGCTATTTTTCGCTCTCCATTTGAGCTATTTCAGTTACATTTTACAATATACATTTTACAATAGCGTATTTAAGGAAGTATGCGCTAATTTCAGTTTGGTATGATGAGCGTGCCTGCTGGAAGTTTAAAGAAATCTCGTAATAATAAAAATCGCCTAAAATATAAAAATTTCAAAAATTTTGGTAAAAATTTTCAAAATTAAGATATTATATAAGTATGTAGCAAAATTAAATGTATCAAATAAATAAATATCGCAGCCGTATAATTAATGTAATTCCTCCCTTATTACGTGAAAGGAGAACGGATGTTTCTTTCGGATAATTATTGCCAGTCTCGTGTGCAATAATTTTTATGTTTTATTTTATTCGATATCGAATAATCAAAATAACACTAATTATTTTGCCATCCGTAGATTTAAGATTCTGTGCTAAATTTAGACATCCATTTCATTGGTTTGTATGGGACTCACTTCCTTAAACATGATTGTTTACTTTCTAAATTAAGGTTAAGATTTGTTTCGATCTATCGCGTTTATTTCATCGTCGATTATCTTTTGACTTGCATAAGTTATTCACTTCCTTATTCTTTCTCTCTGTTTCAGTTATTTAAATTATGTATTCATCGGAAATTGCTCGAAAGAAAGTTAATTATACCTTTTGAATATTATATTTTCAAACAGTAACGGAGGTAGATTTTAATCTTTTTTTTTTTTTTTTTTTTTTTTTTTTTTTTTTTTTTAAGTCAATATTTGAGGAAAACAAATGAACAACCTCCTAGTTTCGAAATGGAGCCTCCGTGGCCAAGTGATTAAGGTACCACGCCGCTAATCGTTTGCGAGCATAGGAGGTTGTTGGTTCGATTCCCGCTGGTTCCATTGCATACACTCTTTGTGTGGAGATCCCGCTTGTATTTCTCATATGTTGTAAAATTTCCTTGTGCTATCTCGTCCCTGTATATTGACGATGACGTATAAGCAGGTTTAAATGTCAAGCACGCAAGTCAGATGTATGTTGTTCAATAAATAAATAAATGAATAGAAGAAATAGACCCGCCATACTAGTTATATATTGATCTGTAATCACATAATTAGAAAATCACTTATTTCTTTACCTGAAAGAAAAAAATAAGCATATTTCCAGGTCGTCTGTGCGCTTAGTTCACTTGTTTGCAATTTTATCACTTATGCCCCTTGGCTTCTTGGGTCCTCAAATTTTAAATGATATATACACTATATTGCCATTGATTATGGGACACTTGCGATTTTAGACATTTTACTAAATATCTAGAAAAATACATGAGGAATCATCTCGAAACTCTTAGTGTATAAATATAATAGTATACGTCATACATCTCCGTGAAGATTTTTTACCGAAACGCCATAGGGGACCGTCAACAAATTAAAAAAGAATGAATATCTTTTGAACAACCCTGTCAAAACTAATGTAGCAAAAGCGCTCAAACTCTAGATTATAATTGGATGCCTTATTGTAATACACTATGTTCATTTTTATGCAAATAGCATGCACACTCACAGAGTAATTAAGGTTTTTATAAAAATGGTCCCAAATTTTTCCAAGTTTTTCCATTATAATTTTCAGAGTTCTTAATATAAAATAATATTTTTTTCAGAAAATATGACAAACAACATTGCACACAGTACCCTGTAATCAGAATTAAAAAATAATAATAATTGTATGAAAAATGAGTAGGTTTACTATATAATTTTTTACTGCGCATGCGTCAAAGATATCAAAATTTCATTTGCATATTATGTTAGCTAAATGTATAGAGCAACTTTTGTAAAAGTCTCAAAATCATAGCTTGAAAATTCTGAAAGTAATCGTCTATAGAAAAAGGACAAAATCCGTTGTTTCCAAAATGAAGCAAAAAAATGAGGGATTTTATCCAAATGCAGTAGTACATCCCATATTGTGTATTCTATATTGACACTAATCAATGAATGTATGGATACAACCCCTCTTGTTTTTGCTTCATTTTGAGAATAATGGATTTTCGAATTATTCAATTGACGATTATTGTCAGAATTTTCAAGTTATGATTTTGTGACTTTCACAAAAGTTGCTCTATACATTTAGCTAACATAATATGCAAATGAAATTTTGATATCGTTGACGCATGCGCAGTAAAAAATTATTTAGTAAACCAACTCATTTTTTATACAATTTTCATTATTTTTTAATTCTGATTAAAGGGTACTGTGTGCAATGTTGTTTGTCATATTTTCTGAAAAAAATAATATTTTATATTAAGAACTCTGAAAATTATAAGGAAAAAACTTGGAAAAATTTGGGATCATTTTTATAAAAACCTTAATTACTCTGTGAGTATGCATGCTATTTGCATAAAAATGAACAAGGCTTATTACAATAAGGCATTCAATTACAATCTAGAGTTTGAGCTCTTTTGCTACATTAGTTTTGACAGAGTTATTCAAAAGATATTCATTCTTTTTTAATTTGTTGACGGCCCCTTTTGGAGTTTCGGGAAAAAAATCTTCACGGAGATGTATGACATATACTATTATATTTATACACTAAGAGTTTCGAGATGATTCCTCATGTATTTTTCTAGATATTTAGTAAAATGTCTAAAATCGCAAGTGTCCCATAATCAATGGCAATATAGTGTATATATATATATATATATATATATATATATATATATATATATATGTGTACAGGGTGTTTCAAAAATGACCAGTATATTTGAAAAATCAATAAAAACTAAACGGGAAGCGATAGAAATACACCGTTTGTTGCAATATGCTTGGGATAACAGTAAATTTTCAGGCAAACAAGATTTGAAATTAGTTACAATTTTCAACAACAGATGGCGCTGCAGTCTGCAAAAATCTAAAGTACGATATTTTCCACATATCCACCATGTGAAGCAATAATATGGCGTAGTCTCTGAAAGAAATTACCAGAACAGAAACCTTTGTAAACGTGTCACGCGGGATGGCTTCACATGCAGAAGAGATGTACTGCTTCAGATGTTTAATTGTTTCTGGATTGTGGCTGTACACCTAGTCTTTCAAGGCAAAAATCCTCTTTTCTAAGCATTAAACCATTTTTTCACAGCAAACTTACAATCTATGAACAGCACACGCTTACATCAGAAAGACGACTTACAGAATGGCGAACTCACAGACTGCGTTTTCTTCCATATCTTTCAAATCGCCTGCAGCGCCATCTGTTGTTGAAAAAAGTAACTAATTTCGATAGTTTGTTTACCTAAAAATTTACCGTTGTCCCAAGCATATTGCAACAAACAGTGTATTTCTATCGCTGCCCGTTTAATTTTTATTGATTTTTCAAATATGCTGGTCATTTTTAAACACCCTGTATATATATATATTCATTTCAAACTGTTTTTTGATGAACCGCTTACTTCTTAATTTAAAAAGTGTTAAGTCTATCTAAAAGAAAATACGAAATCGCAAAAAAAAATCATGTGTTCATTCTGTTTAGAACATAAATTTGAATGCCGTCGGAAATACTTAAATCCAGTTTTTATTAATCAAGACAAATAAAGAAATACATGTTCGTTTCTTTTTCATCTGTAAAAACCTGTTTTTTTTTTTTTTTTTCGTGGTTTTGAATCTTTTTGCTCTATATGTATTGAAAAAAAAAGTATTTTACAAATTAGGTTGCTTTTTTAATGAAATCTCCTATAATTTTTGTTTCGATAGTTATTAAAAAATTTTGAATTACATATAATTTAAGGAATTTCACCATATTTTATTATTATTATTATTATTATTATTATTATTATTATTATTATTGTTATTATTTGAATAGACAGTCTTTCCAACTTAGGGAGAAACCTGTAAATTTTCCGTCAACAGCCTTAACAAAAATAAAACAGAAAGAAAAAAAAAAAAAAAAAATCCAAAGGATAACGGATGGATGGACTGAATACGTTGGCGTTTTAAAAAATATGCATTTTTTGTTGAAATGGAAGCAAATCAAAGTAAAATGCGCGTATTTCAAGCAAAATTTATGTTACCCTGTTTTGTTACTGTTGTTAAGATATTATCCTTAAAAAAATCTTTAAAATTTTAAAATTCAAGGTATTAGCGTAAGCTAAAGGGCGAGGGGGTACTGTTCTATTTTTTTATTATTATTAACACATTAAACTATTATTACCAGCTTCAAACATTATTAATAACTAACTATTAGCTACCTGATGTGTTGCACTTAAATAGCATAAGATCATTCGATTCATGATTTAGGGGAGGGGAATTAGATTTTAGATTTTGAAAGAAAATTATAATATTAATTCTATTAAATTTTAAATTTCAAGTAATAAATCATGCTTACAACTTAGATTAAAAGTTTATTCAGTTAAAATGCACATTGTTAATGTTCCATTTCTCAGAAACAATCTTTCTTTCAAAATTAAACTTATAATATTGAAACTTCTGAAATAATAATTATAATGTTACTTTGGCGAACATATTGAAACATGACGTCATTTGAATCAATTTGGACAAATGTATTATTTTCGTTTTATAAATTAAAATAGATGGTTATAAACATTTTATTTTTATCGCTAAACTATTTCGGATTTTGCGGCCTTGCGGAAAATATTAATCGTCATCTTTAACCCTTTGATTGCTTTTTTTTTTCGAAATCCTTTCAAACAATATATAATCGACTAAGATGCCCTCTATTAATACATATCTTAAATAATCCTGTATTTGAAATGTGTGGTACATTCATTATTGGCATTTTTAGCCTTTGACTATGAAATTTAACGAATTTTTTTTTTTTCAAAAATTGCTTGTTATATAAATTTTCCTACAAATGGCTTGTCCGTATAAATCATGAAATAAGCATTCAGGGGTTAAAATACTATTATTTGAAAACCGGTGGTTTTTTTTACAGATTAATTTATTTTAAATAGAAGAAAATAATTATCTAGCTAAATAAATAAAAAACTTTTTTTTGTTGTTGTTGTTTAATTTCGATGGTTGAATGTGTAAAATAGAAAGAAAAAATTATAATTTAATGATTTCTAGATAATGATTTGTCATTCGCATTTTTATCCTATGACTGAGGAATTTTAAATAGAAAATTTATTTGAAATTTGCGTGTTATATAATTTTTTGACAAATGTCTTGCCCGTGAAAAACATAGAATTAGCAGTCAAAAAATTAAAGAAATTATGAGTTTAATTGGTGTTTCTTTTCAAATTAATTTCTTTTAAATAGAAGAAAATAATTATCCAGTTAAATGAACAAAGAGCTAAAGTTTGTGTTTATTTAACCTGTTTGGTTAGATGTAAACTTAAAAGAAAACAACTATTATTAATGATATCTAGATACTAATTTTCCGGCTGGTGCTTTTTTTTCTGTTTTCGAATGTACTTTTTTATGAAAACTGAATAGCTGAAGAATGTGAGAGAATATGTACTTTCAATTCTTAGATTTTTCATAAAAATATAATGTAATTAAGTTTTTTTCGCTATTTATGTAAATTGTATATGTGTATGTGTATTTAAATTAGTAAGAATATTGCGTCAATAAAAATCTAATACTCCCTATTCCCCATTTATACCTAATCACAAAAATGGAAATTGCCACTCCATTGCAGAAAAGGACAAAAAAATCTCTTAGAAACTAATTTAAATTTTAAACTAATTCAACACAGTAATTACGTACTATAAACAAATTCAAATTTTTAACTAATTCAGCCCACGCATGTTTTCTCAGAATTCTACAATTAACTTCCGCTAGTTTGTGGGAATAGAGAAAGAAAGATTATTTAAACAACCAGAAATTTTTTAGGATTTTTTTTTTCAAATTGAATGAATTTTTATCGATTATTTTGATTCAAATTCACGAACTTTTTTAGTTTAACTCAACCTACGCTCGTTTTTTTTAAAAATTGAATCAAACTCAACACAAAACTCACAGAGAGTGAGTAAGTCTTCCGAGTTTCAGCAGAATGAGTTTGCTCTTGCACAAAACTTGATACAAACTTACCTATTCGTCACCTGAGAATAAAAAGGTTCTATCTGTGTTTTTGAAAAAAAAAAATGATTTATCGATATAGAAAGGTTCTGTTTGTGTCTATGAAGACATTTTTGCATCAAGATGATGTTATATATAACTTTACGTATGACATTACAATTATATTATGACAATATTTTAATTTTGAAACGCCTTCATAGATACAAATAGAACATTTCTATATCGATAAGTCAATTTTTTCAAAAACACAGATAGAACCTTATTATTCTCAGGTGACATATTACCATCTCAATATAACAATATTGAGACGGTAATGGTTTACCTCACCTGATGAGGTAAAATGAAAAAAGAATAAGGAAAATGAAATATAGGAACATTGTGTGGCAACACCTGGTGTATACAAAAATATATCCAATATATAAAATATCACATGAGAAGTAGATAATCAACAAGTTGGAAACTGTACGTCGAACATGGCAAATGAGGTCCGTTCAAACTATAACTGGTTTTATAAGTAATCAAATCTTGCGGTTCAATAGCTTTTGCCCTCTTTTGCAAAAATGCATGAATTAAAAATATATTACGGTTATATATACAATAAATTGTGTAACATAGAAATTATAGAACTTCAATTTAAATAGGACGTCATACCCATAGCATCCTAAAATCATTACCTATTATGGGGTATCATTAATTTTGTTACATGCGTCGGGATTTAATGAAAAGAAGAAAACTTTTATTATTACCTATTAAGTTTTGATTCAATTTTCATAAAATCTGAAATGACTCGAGAAAGTTCTGCAAAGATTCTATATATTAAATTCCAAACTATTTCGTTGGGTAATTTTTGCGCTGTTGTATGCGGATAGACTAACGGATCTGGCGACGACTATAGGTATACGTACTTATGTAATTACGAATGTATCTAAAACACATTTTTTAGTCAATAACTTTTTATTTTTATGTTCCAGTTTATATATATATATATATAATATCATTAAAAGTAGACAAGATTCACCAATGGATTTTATCAATAAAAGAATTAAATTGAATTATAGTAAACAATATTAACCATATGAAATTAACCATTGAATTTAATAACTTATAGTACATTGGACATGGAAGGAAAAAAGAATAATATGAATACAAATGAAATTTGTAGAACCAAAGCAGAATCTTCAGGTCCCAAATACTTTGGAACTACAAATGGAGTGTGTGGTTTCATCTTCGTATTTGCCAAGAAAAGGCAAAACAATACGAATTTGGGACTACCATCACACAAAAACCAAATTATTAAACAAGGAACAAAGATATTTTAAAAAAAGGAGTTGAAAGTAAGTAAAAATAATAGTTATCCATAACAAACAAAAAGATAAAGCAGAATGGAAATATAATTGAACCGGAAAAATAATTAATAATCGATATTAACATAAAATTAAATTAATAAAATGATTAAAATAAGAATTAAGAGATAACATTCATATTAACATATAACTTAAAATACATTATTGTTACTTTAATCAGTAACATTTATTGTGACTTTACATGGTAAAAACTCATTATCTTAATATAGGATAATAAAAATTAAAAAAAAATAATAATAGTAATAATATTAATAATAATACCAAAAATTATATCAATAACATTAAAAATAATTTGATAATTAAAATATAGCTATTTAATTATAGATATAACTAGACAAATATCCATATATTGGTGTAAATTAAACAGTTTTAAAATTATGTTAAAATAAATAACCCACTCTCAATTTTTTTTTTTTTTTTTTTTTTTTTTTTTTTAAATAAATAATTAACCTTTGCGTTTTTATTATATATATATATATATATATAATTTTGAATACGCTTAAAAGGGTGTTTTATAACATCTGAGTAAATAATATTGAAATCACAGTTGTGGAGTTACAAAAGGTTAAATTCCTTTTTTATGATAGCAAAATCTGATAAACATTTAGGTGAGTCTGTGATATGAAAATCTTCTGGAGATAATTTAAAGAATTGAATTAGAAGTTTCCTTTCCCGTTAAGTGCATATATTAGAACCCTACAGTCTTCATTCGATTGAGCAAATAGACTCAATTTAGGTCACTATCTTTTAACTCAGTTTCTTTATATATATATATAAAGAAAAATAAGAAAAAGAGCAAAAGATTGTCTAAAATCTCGAAAGAGAATAAATTAAGATATTTTGTTTTTAATTAAAAACGAAGATCTAAACTTTATTTAAGATTATTCTTTTCAGTTAATGTCTAAGATTTGCATTCATGTTCATTGTTGAAGATATGTAATGAACAGGCAAGTGTAAAATAACTTTTTCTTTTAAAATATTTTTTTTTTTTTTTTGTATTTCTTTTGAATTTTATTTAATGTATTTTTTAAATATTTTCTTAGATTTATAAGAATCGATAAAAAAAAGTATTATATTTCAGATTAAAGATTCTTTTTGATTATATATATATATATATATATTATGCACATATATTTCATTATATGATTCAGTTTGTATATGGTTTTACAAGTCCGGGTTTATTGACTTATTTATATTTTTTGGTTACGATTAATCGAGCAATGGTAGAAAATTATGCATTAGGACATTTTTTTTTATTTCTACCTCAGAAATTAATCGTATTTTTTGTGACTGCGTGGCATTGCCTTTGAAAATGAGCCACTTACCACAAATTTTATTTATCATAGTTCCACTATTGCTAATTCTATTTGATTGTCTTGTCGAGTTTAAGTTTGTTATATTGGTTTATTCTATATTCGGTTGTATATGTTTATTTGTAGTATTATATTAGTATTTTTCATTGTATTAAATTTTGCGTTCAGGTAATTTAGAAATAATATTTAGGTTCATCCTGATTTCTAATCAGAAATTAGTCGTAATTGATGTGCCTATTTGGTATTACCCTTGACAACGAGCCAAATACCCCATTTCCAATACTTCGTAATTGTTCCAATATTGCCAACTCTTCTTGATTTGTTTTAGTTTGTTATTTTCTGGGTTATTCTATATCGTTATAGATGTTAATTGGTAGTATTGCTTAATGGTTCTATATATTTATATATATACCGAGTATTACTGAAACAAGCAAAATATAAAACATAATAAATATACCATGTAATTATTTTTTAAACGTGATTTCATTGAATTTCATAAAAATGTAGAAAATATGCATTTTTTAAATTCACTACCAAGTAAAAAAGGTTAAAAAAAAAATTAAATGCACGCTGTTTAAATTCAATTGCGGTGAGCTCGATTATGGGAGATTGGTGGATTTAAATAGAAATCTTTCCGGAATTTCGGTATCTTGTATATTTTCTTTCTGGAAAATTTAATTTAAAGACATATATACAAACTCTTTCTGACCATCTTTCATTTGTTGCAGCACTTCTAGCAGTAAAAAACTGATATGACAGTGTGATATTTCCCCTATCCACACAAATAAGGAGACAAAACTTTAGTTCCATATGAAAAATATTGAAGTTTTGCACTAGCCTCTAAGAAGTCCTGATCTAAATTTTATCGATAACTTATGGGGAGATCTAGCAAGACGAGTTTATAAAAATGGAATGCATTTTTCTTCAACATCAGAACTCAGATCCATGATTAAAGATGAATAGAAAAAAACACAGTACCAAAAATTAATGATGTAGAAAAATGATGAAGTATTTGCAATTATTGAACTCATATGTGGGTGCATAAGTATTAAATATTTATTTCTTCGGTTACTTTATTGTATTTATTTTGCTGTCCTTAAGGTTTTTACACAAGCAAAAATTGTGTTTTTTTTTTTTTTTTTTTTTTTTTTTTGTAAGGGAGAGTTGGTGTACGTTGGACATATGTGTACCTCGGACCTATGCTAAATTTAGCTTTACTTATTTAGATCATTAAACAAGAACATTTGTATATTAAATATTTGCCATCAGAGGTCTCATTTAAGTTCTTGGCATTTGTTTAGAAGTTCAACTAATTGTACAATTTTTAAAAAAGAAATTCACCTTTCAAAAGTAAATTTTTCTGGGATATTTCTATGTTATTTTTATACTAAAACATATCTTTTTTTTTATCATGAAAATGCATAATAAAGCAATGCTCTAGCTACTACACCATGTGCTTTAAATAAAAATAGGCCTAACCTTTACATCAAGATTGGTAGTTTTGTTTTAAGTGTCAGTTGATGTACCTTGAACCTAATAAAAGTGGTGTATCTTGAGCTGGGTTCCATTTTTAACAAGTTTTTCACCCCATTTGAATCCACTTTGATGTTGAAGGGAATCGTTAGGTCGATACGCCTGTAATTTTTGGGGGACCCGAGTTCGAAGAATAATATATATATATATAACAATGGTATACAGTACTTCTACAACTTATAAGTAGTAAAGTATCAATATCAGATCAAAAAGCTATTCGTTAAAATTGATTTTAAAATTAATATTTAGCATAAATATTTACCTTCTCTGATTTCCTCTGTAATTTTATACAAAATTCGTTGATTTCAATTCTATTCTTTCTCTGTTGCAATTTTTAGTGGTATGTGTGTCGTACGCAAACAAGTCCGGAAACAATGCATCAAACGTGGAAAATGACATGCGTTCGTACAATGACTACTTTTATAAATATTCATATCTTGGTGCAATAGCACTCTTTTGCAGAAATGAATAAATACAAAATTTATTACGATTCTATATATTAAATTGAGTAATACGGAAATATTATGCCTCAATCTTAAATAGGACATCATCACAATGGCAACCTAGAATCATTACCTATCATCGGTATATCATCGAATTAATGACGTGTGATAGGATTTAAAAGAATGAAGAAAACTTTTATGGATATCTTTTTAAGTTTGGATTCGATTTTCATAAAATTTGAAATTCGACAAAATTCTGTAATGATATTTTTAATTTCAAACCATTCAATTACGTAGTTTTTGCGCTGTTATAGGCGGACAGACAGACGGACCAGAATACTAATATAAGACCTGCGTATTTATATAATTACGAACGCGCCTAAAAATAAAACTTTAAATAAAACTTTTTAAATAGCACTTTTGCTTATTAATAGACAAGAGCCAATATCAGATCGAAATTGTATTTGATATAATTGATTTCAAAATTAATATTTAATATAGATGTTTACCTTTTCTTATTTCCTCTGCGATTTCATACAAGATTCGCCGATTACCATTCGATTCTGTGTTGTAACTTTTCACGGAATGTGTATCGCATTCTAATGAAATCGTTTAGTTTAAATTTGTATACTGGCTATAAATGCTCAGCGTCGCATATTAATCTAGATGCAAATTGATTTCTCAATGTAGGTCATTCATTAATTAAAAGCATCCATTGCTAACAAATGAATAGATTTTGTGACGGACATTTGGGGAATAAGTCTTCAAAGGTTTCAGTAAGATCATACAAGAGCGAAAATTCATGCTTGAAGCATGGATTATGAAACACTCTCAAACACTTTCTTAATACTTTAACAAAATTTCTTTGTTTAACCACTTAAGAGCCCACACTACTGATTGAAAAAGACTCGGATGATAATGTAAAGTCTATGAGGGCGTTCTTTTCAAATATTTCACTCAAATTTTTATATTTTGACGTGATTTTTTTTGCATAGGCTTGCTCAGGACGTTCCACAACCGGCCTAGTTTTTACTTTTTCGATTTTGGTGTCAGATTAAAAAAGAAAAAATACTTTAACTTTCAGAACCGGTTTGAACCGTTTATGAAACTAAAACTATCCTAATATAAAAAGAATATAACCAAAATCAAAAAAAGGAAAAACTAAGTCAGTTTTGGATCGTCCCTTGTATCCTATGCAAAAAAATCACGTCAAATTATTAAAATTTGAGCGAGATATTTGAAAAGAACGCTCCCATAGACTTCACATTATCACCCGAGACTTTTTAAATCAAAAGTGTGGGCTCTTAACCAGTTGACTGATCAATAGTTTTGAAAAAAACTTTCAAATAATGTCTATTTTTTTTTCCATGTCTTTTGCATAAATTTTAATCTTTTATCACCGGTTTTTCAAATCAGAAATTTTTGCCTAATTGACTCAGGAAAATGCTCGGAATAAATAATGCAAAAGAATAATAAATTATGATGAGAGTACGGATGACCGTAAGTGGCACTGGCAAATCATGATTGGCAAAAACACGTTCCCCCGTACGACGTACGGGCAAAGCAAAGAAGCGGTTAATAAAGTGAAATTCAACAGTTTAGAAAACGACAATACCCCCATAGCATGCATGTTCACAGTGACGTCACAATGACGTCACTGTGAGTCACTTTGGTCACATCACATCTGTGACGAAAATGGCCACCATTCAGTGACGTCACATTGTGACTAAGATGTGACTTTCTAAAAAAAAATTCACAGTTCGTCACAATGTTAATATCAAAGTAGTCACAAATGACACACTTTTCACAAATTGGTCACATTGTGACGTCACAAAGTGGTCACAATGTGACGTCACAAAAAAGCTCTAAAACGGCCATAACGACTTCACATTTTAGTCACTGTGACTTCACATCGACGTCACGTGACGTCACATCGACAATCAATGGTCACAAAGTCACAATGTGACTTCACAACGACGTTGCAGCGACGTCACCATGTCTTACGGGTACATTTGCCCTCATAGCATGCATGGTCACAGTGACGTCACAATGACGTCACTGTGAGTCACTTTGGTCACATCACATCTGTGACGAAAATGCCACCACTCAGTGACGTCACATTGTGACTAAGATGTGACTTTCTAAAAAAAATTTCACAGTTCGTCACAATGTTAATGTCAAAGTAGTCACAAATGACACACTTTTCACAAATTGGTCACATTGTGACGTCACAAAGTGGTCACAATGTGACGTCACAAAAAAGCTCTAAAACGGCCATAACGACTTCACATTTTAGTCACTGTGACTTCACATCGACGTCACGTGACGTCACATCGACAATCGCTGGTCAAAAAGTCACAATGTGACTTCACAACGACGTTGCAGTGACGTCACCATGTCTTACGGGTGAAAACCCAATATCAGCAATTAAGAGCCCACAATAGTCACAGAAAAATTACTCAAAAAGACCCGGATGACCATGTAAAGTCTATGGGAGCGTTCTTTTCTAATATCTCGCTCAAATTTTAATATTTTTGCATGATTTTTTTGCACAAGATAGCTGAGGGCAATCCACAACCGGGCTAGTTTTTACTTTTTCAATTTTTGTTTCAGATTTTCTTTAAAAAATTACTTTAACTTTCGAAACCGGTTTAAACCGGTTCTGAAACTGAAACTATCGTAATATAAAAAATATATAACCAAAATCGAAAAAGTAAAAACTACCCGGTTGTGGATTGCCCTCAGCTATCTTGTGCAAAAAAATCATGCAAAAATATTAAAATTTGAGCGAGATATTCGAAAAGAACGCTCCCATAGACTTTACATGATAAGAGCCCACAATAGTCACAGAAAAAGTACACAAAAAGACCCGGATGACCATGTAAAGTCTATGGGAGCGTTCTTTTCTAATATCTCGTTCAAATTTTAATATTTTTGCATGATTTTTTTGCACAAGATAGCTGAGGGCAATCCACAACCGGGCTAGTTTTTACTTTTTCAATTTTTGTTTCAGATTTTCTTTAAAAAAATATTTTAACTTTCAAAACCGGTTTAAACCGGTTCTGAAATTGAAACTATCGTAATATAAAAAATATATAACCAATATCGAAAAAGTAAAAACTAGCCCGGTTGTGGATCGTCCTGAACTATTTTATGCAAAAAAAATCATGTCAAAATGTTAAAATTTGAACGAGATATTAGAAAAGAACGCTCCCATAGACTTTACATGGTCATCCGGGTCTTTTTGTGTACTTTTCCTGTGACTATTGTGGGCCCTTAAGAGCCCACAATAGTCACAGAAAAAGTACGCAAAAAGACCCGGATGATTATGTAAAGTCTATGGGAGCGTTCTTTTCTAATATATCGCTCAAATTTTAATGTTTTTACATGATTTTTTTTCATAGGCTAGCTTAGGACGATCTACAACCGGGCTAGTTTTTACTTTTTCGATTTTGGTTTCAGATTTTTTTAAAACAAATATTTTAACTTTCAAAACCGGTTTAAACCGGTTCTGAAATTGAAACTATCATAATATAAAAAATATATGAGCAAAATCGAAAAAGTAAACACTAGCCCGGTTGTAGATCGTCCTCAGCTAGCCTATGCAAAAAAAATCATGTAAAAATATTAAAATTTGAGCGAGATATTAGAAAAAAACGCTCCCATAGACTTTACATAATCATCCGGGTCTTTTTGCGTACTTTTTCTGTGACTATTGTCGGCTCTTAAGAGCACACACTAGTCACACAGTAATAGCCGAACGCTAATGATAAGTCTATGAGCGCAATCTTTTCAAATATCTCGCTTTATTTTTAATATTTTTAAATGATTTTTTTTTAACAGGATAGCTGAGGATGATCCACAACCGGCCTAGTTTTTATTTTTTAAATTTTGTTTTTAGATTTTTTAAAAAAAAATTCAATTTTCAAAACCGGTTTAAACCGGTTCTGAAACTGAAACTATCATAATATAAAAAATACATAACCAAAATCGAAAAAGTAAAAACTAAGCCGGTTGTGGATCCTTCTCAACTATCCTATGCAAAAAAATCATGTAAAAATATTAAAAATAAAGCGAGATATTAGAAAAGAACGCCCCCATAGACTTTACATTAGCGCTCGGCTTTTACCGCGTGACTAGTGTGTGCTCTTAAGAGTCCTATAACGATCTTAACCCTTTCGGGTCTGGTGTACTATTAGTAGTACATGTCTTTTAATGGAGTATTATTTTGTTTTAACAAATACTTTTGCTACAATTTACAGATGGTAATGTTAATATATGTCTATGCATTTAGTATATGACTTCATTTATGTTTAGATATTTAATAATAATAATAATAATAATAATAATAATAATAATAATAATAATAATAATAATAATAATAATAAATTTTTATTTAATTCTCTTTGCGCCGTTTACGATTCTTTTATTTTAAACACATATTTCCCTCTGCAAATTTAAAATAAATTTTACTTTCCTGAAAGTATCCTATGTAATAAAGTGGAAAAAGTATTAAAAAGTTAAATTATTACTTAAGGGGACAAACGACCCTTAAGCTTAAAAAAATAGATTTTTCACAAAAAATATATCTGAAAGTCTGAATATTTCTGCGCATAAAAAAAAAAAAAAATCATGAAAGTATTCCAATTATTTCCAGAGATATGATACAAAACTATGGTGAATTCTATGGTGAATTATTTAATAATTTAACTTTAAAGCCATTTATCTCAAAATGTGTTTTTTTCACCTTGCGCGCAAGATATCTCTGAAACTATTTAATATTTTTTTGTGAAATTTTCACACATTGTGTAACATATTAGATCCTTCAAACTGAACCTAAATTTTTACATCCCCCACCCCCCCTACCCATTTTTCATGCAGGTCATACTTCATATTTTATTAAAAAATAATTGTTATTTCGAACTTTTAAAATATATATTTTTTTAGCTTAAATTTGAGCAAATTTAGGTTCAGATTAAAGAGAAAGTATTGTAATATGTTATTACAGTTGATTTTTTGTATTACATTAGATATTTTGTTTGAAATCATGCGCGCAAGTGGTTGTATCAGTTTTTTTTAAAAAAAAATACTTACTGTTTAAACCTTTATAAAAAATAAACTTTTTTTCCTTTATAAGAATATAAAAAATATCTTTTAAATTGTAAAACTTCAATTTATCGCCAGTAAAAAAATTATGGTCATAGAGCAAATACATTCTGAGAAATTAAATGTTAAACATGATGATTTTTCTTGCCTAATTTTCACTTTTAAAGGTCGTATGTCCCCTTAAATCTTGTTGTAATATAATATTCTCCAAACATCTCCAAAAACTCTTCCTTAGACTCTTTTCATATGAATATGAATTGAACAGTATGCAAAACAACCACATTCGTTATCTTTCAGACAATGAAATGTTCGTTAAACACTAATTAATCTATTTGGATAGCTAGCGTTAATGTTATTAACATAAAAGTAATTCCTGCTGAAAAGTGAAAAAAATCGGACCCGAAAGGGTTAATATAACGATCCTAATAGTCCAGAAAATATCCTAATACTTTTATGCATCTCTGTACATGATCCATAAATTTGTAATGTCAGGTGGGGTAATTATGACCTGGGAGTAATTTAGACCACGGTCATAATGGAGGTAACTGTGGATGATAAAATTTTGTTTCACGCTTAGATATGAACCTCATAATGTATATTTCATTTTAGATATTTTTATCACTAGTCTAAGGCATTATTGAGATCCAAATAGCAATTTGAACAAAGTCTACCAAAATTTTTGATTTGTCAGTTTTGTGTTCTAATGGTTTTCATTACCCCCCAAAAATGTGTGTAGGCAAGTATAAAGAACTCTCTAAAAACCACAGATACAATTTACACTGGTGTCCAAAGTTTAAGCATAATTGGTAATTAAGTAATTATTTTTAAGTAATGAAAGAAATATGAATCGGAATGTGCTGAAACTCCAGGTGTGTAAACAAACTAGTACGCGTCACATATTTTCGCGAAGAGTTTTCCCCGAAATCGAACAGGGGACCGTCAACAAATTGAAGAAGAACGAAGATCTTTTGGATAACCCTGTCAAAACTAATGTAGCAAAAGCGTTCAAACTGCACATTATGATTAATTGGCTTATTGTAATGTACTGTGTTAATTTTTACAAGGATAGCATGTATACTCGTAGAGAAATTAAGGTTTTTATAAAAACAGTCCTAAGTTTTTTTGCTTATAATTTGCAGAGTTCTTAATATAAAATAGTGTTCTTTTTTGAAAAAATGACAAACATCATTGTACACAGTACCCTGTCATCAGAATTAAAAAATAATAAAAATTGTATGACAAATGAGCAGGTTTACTAAATAATTTTTTACTGCGCATGCGTGAACGCTATTAAAATTTCATTTGCATATTATGTTAGTTAAATGTATAGAGCAACTTTTGTGAAAGTCTCAAAAACATGGCTTAAAAATTCTGAAAATTATCGTTGATAGAATGAGATCAAAATCCTTTATTCCCTAAATGAAGCAAAAAGATGAGGGGCTGTATCCATATTCCATTGTTTAGTGCCTACACAATATTGCACGTACAACTATATTTAGGTAAAACCCCTGATTTTTTTGCTTCCTTTAGGAATAACGGATTTTGAGTTGATTCTATAGGCTCCCATTTTCAGAATTTTCAAGCTATGTTTTTGACACTTTTACAGAAGTTGCTCTATACATTTAGCTAACACAATATGCAAATGACATTTTGATATCGTTGACGCATGCGCAATGAAAAATTATTTACTAAACATACTCATTTTTCTTACAATTTTTATTATTTTTAAATTCTGATGACAGGGTATTGTGTACAATGATGTTTGTCATATTTTCGGAAAAGAACATTATTTTATAATAAGAACTCTGCAAATTATAAGCAAAAAACTTGGAAAAATTTAGGACTGTTTTTATAAAAACCTTAATTTCTCTACGAGTATACATGCTATCCTTGAAAAAATTAACACAGTACATTACAATAAGCCAATTAATCATAATGTGCAGTTTGAACGCTTTTGCTACATTAGTTTTGACAGGGTTATCCAAAAGATCTTCGTTCTTTTTCAATTTGTTGACGGTCCCCTGTTCGATTTCGGGGAAAACTCTTCGCGAAAATATGTGACGCGTACTATTTTGTTTACACACCTGGAGTTTCAGCACATTCCGATTCATATTTCTTTCATTACTTAAAAATAATTACTTAATTACCAATTATGCTTAAATTTTGGACACCAGTGTAGCTCAAGTTGAGCCGATCTTGCAATTTGAAAGGCAACTTCTCAAAAAGAGTTGAAACAACTCGAGTAGCGAGTTGTTTGTAAGCAATTTAAATCAACATGAGTAGTTTAAAAAAAGCAATTTAAATCAAGACGAGTAAAATGTTTTAAAAACGATTCCAATAAACTACAGCTCTTTCCTGAGAATTCACTCTTTTGTTTTAAGAGTGAATAAATACAGTGGTCAAAATTTTCCCACTAGTGGTCCTGATAACATAAAACTTTTGTGATTGTGAGTTTTTGACGGGATAATTATAACCATCCTTTTATTTAATAAAAAGGGAGCTATGAGAATTGGAACGTTTAAGAGGTGTCCTTAAAGGTCAAAGTTTATTCCTATGTACTAAAAATATCATTTTTCCAAATAGAAAAAAGTAAAAAAAAATAACAAATGTATAAAGTGGTCATAATGAACCCTCTTGAACCTATGTACTATATTACAGAGTGTGCTAAAATTTAGACCAATTGCGAAACGGATTGCAAATTCTTCCTGTCAATGAATGAAAATGTTACTCCACATCGTTTTCGCTGCCCTACAAAGGATCTGTAGAATTTATACATACCAAGTACATTGTAAAAAATTTGACCCTTTTGCTGCATCATCACTCCCCCGCTATTATAGACTATCTCTATTTTGACCCATGCGAATGTTCTATAATACGGTGAAGTGATCGCTTTCTAAAAAAGCGGTGGAGTGACGATGCAACAAGAGGGTCAAATTTTTACCAGTGTAATAGGTAAAATAAAGTTTAATTTAAAAACGTGTACCACTATTTAAAACGTACTTCCAGCAATTACTCTCATTAGACAGTACTGTAACCGAATTACATTGTGTCTTCCTGTAAATTGACGATGCACAGCCTATTTTAGAGTAAGCCTTTTTTAGTGCACTTCATTGCTATATCAATTTCAATATTTTTGAAATAGTGCAGCATCATTAAAATATACAACAAATGATTTTACCCAGAAAGTATAATGTAAGGAATTATCTTGATCATAACTGTAAATGAACTACAAATTTTATACACTTCATTTTCAATACCAAACGTGCTGTAATAAGCCTTATTAACATACATCAACTGCATGGCAATCAGGTAAATTTACGCAGGTTAGAGCACGGACAGAAAGACAACAGACTGATAGACAAGCCAAATTCATAAACACATTACAAATATGTTGGTAAGAATTTATATGTCGGAAATTGTATGTCAAAAGTAGCAAATGAATTGAGTTCGCATTATAACTAGATTTATAAAAATTCAGATCTTAGTGCAACAGCTCTTGTGTACAAAATTTATTACGATTCTATATATTAAACTCAGTGATACAAAAATAATAGGGCTCCATCTTAAATAGGGCGTCCTCCCCATGGCAACCTAAAATCATGACCTATAGTGGGAGATCATTGATTAAATTATGTATGATGGGATTTAATAAAAAGAAGAAAAAAATTTTCATATCTTTTTAAGCTTTGATTCAATTTTCATAAAATTTGAAATGACTCGATAAAATTTCGCAACAATAATGTATGTTAAATTTCCAACCGTTCTGTTTTTGTAGTTTTTGCGCTGGTATATGCGTACAGTCGGTCTAGACGACAAGTATAGATGGTACATATTTATGTAACAGCGAACCCAAATAAAATAGAGCATAACCACACTAGGTAAAAATGGAAATGCTCATAAATATATTCATCGAATTGACTGCACCTGTGGAAAATGTGGCTTATATTCGCTTATCATTCTTGGGGTTGATTGGCCTCTGAAAACTTCCAATCAAAATGAAATTCCGGTTATGAAGAGTACCCTTTACATACTGTGGACTATTTTTAAGTATTATTGATCACTCATCGATAGAATGTTAATATGTTGTTTATTTAAGGATTCCAAACCACAAATGCCAATTAGTAAAGTAATTAAATCCGTAAATTTATATTATCATAATTCGTTTATGGAAAGTGGATGTTCAAAAAGATTCGGATTTTAAGGCAATTCTTAAATCAAAACACGTTATTTTAATCACAATCTAGAAATAGCTTTTTATCCATGTATAAATATAGTTTTCACATATTCCGATTTAAATTCCGTGCATCTTAACAGCTTATTTATTATTATTATTTAATTATTAATGTAACGTTTTTCTCTCATAAAATATTGCTAATATCGAGCTTCAGATCTGTAATTTATGTTATTGTAATCTATTAATATGAAATAAATAATCGGAATGACAGGTTATAAGGCTCTTCTTAAATCACAGCTTGCTATTTTATTTATTTATTTATTTATTTATTTGCCATACTCACAAACTAACTTTATTCATCCGCAAAAAAAGTTCAGCATATATTACTTATAAATCCGCGCAACATAACTGTTTTTTTTTTTTTTTTTTACCTACTTTTTTCTATTTTTACAAGAAGAAAGTTTTGCATTCGTAAAAATTCTTGAAATCCGGATTTACACGTTTTAGTGTTCAGATAACCCAAGAAATACGCTTCTAAATAATGTCTACGTGTGAGTCTGTCAGTATGTGACAAAAATTTTGTGGGCACTCTATCTCAAGAAATAATGCACCGAATTTAACAAAACATTGAATTTTGTTAGATCTTGATATAAACTATATTTGATTAGTTTTTGGTGTATGTCGCTTAACAGGTTGCGCTGCTATGCTGCATTATTCACGATTTTTACAATAGCCATATCTCAAGAACTAATACATGAATTTTCATAAAATTTTAGATTTTGTTAGTACTTGATATGGAATAGTGCTGATTACGTTTTCGTGCATATCGCTCAACAAGTGGCGCTGCCACGATTATTGCAATAGCTTTATCTGAAGAACTAAAGCACGGATTTTTACAAAACTTTAAATTCTGTGAGACCTTGATATAAACTTCATCTGATTAATTTTTGGTGTATATCGCTCAATAGGTGGCGATGCTATGCTGCATTATTTACAATTACCACAATATCCATATCTCAAGATCTAGCGCATGGATTTTAATAAAACTTTATATTTAGTTAGCACTTGATATAACATAGTGCTGATTACGTTTTGGTACAAATCGCTCAAAAGGTGGCGCTGCCAGGGTGCATTATTTGTGAATATCACAATAGCTCTATCTCAAGAATTAATGCACGATATTTTCTAAAACTTCAGATTCAGTTAGTCCCTGATATAGATTAGTGTTGTTTAGTTTTTAGTGTAAATTGTCCACCAGATGTCGCTGTTATGCTGCTTTTTTCACGTTTTCGCAATAAATATATCTCAAGAACTAATGCATGGATTTTAATCAAGCTTCAGATTCAGTTAGTTCCTGATAAAAAATTGAACCTGATTAGTTTTTTGTGTGCATCACCCAACATATGTTATGCAGATTTATTTATATATTTATTTATTTATTTGCAATAGCTCTATTTCAAAAACTAGTGCACGGATTTTCATCAAACTTCAGATTCAATTATAAGTTGACACAAGATGCTGCTGACTAGAATTTGGTTTAAACCATCTAACCAGTGGCGCTGCAATGCTGCCTTTTTCAGGAAGGGTTAACATACATAAGATAGAAGAAAGTTTTGGGATAGCCATATATGACTAGTTTATTTATTTATTTCGTTTGTTTTTCTATTACAGCGTGATTTTTAATAATACAGGTACAATTCTTAATGATTTTTGCAAGTACATTTGATAAAATTCATATTAATTGTAAAAGTTCACTGTCGGTAATGTTAACCAAATTCACTATAAAAATAAACAGTTATATTTATTGCTATATTAGTCAAATTTCCTTACACTAACACTTTGCAAAGGGAAAGTTTTTTTTTTTTTTTTTTTTTTTTTTTTTTGCGTGTTAGGTAATATGGAATATCAGTTAAACAGTTGTTACAAGGCGAGACTAGTTAAAAGGCTACTTCAGTCGAGTGAAAAGACTCGTTCGCTTATGCTAATCCTATGGTAAACATTTATAAAGATATCTCGGTCGCCATTTCACTATTTTTATTTTTTTTTTTTTTTCATTGGATAACTGAAATCCATCTGCACAAAGTCATTTTTTAATTTTTCGATTTTGCTAATAGGTGTTTTTAATGAGTAATCTTTCATTTTCGAAACCAGTTTCGAAAGTGAAAATATAATCATAACACTGGTCATGGTCAACAGCTGTTTTGGTGCCGGGGTATTTTTAGCTGATTTTATATGAATTTGATGTCCTGAATTCAAATATGGCATTAGTTTTTCTCTATCAGCTCAGTTTTTTAAGATAAACAACTTTTTGTGAAATATATGTTTCATTATTTTAAGGTAAATCCATGTATTAAAGCCCCACCAGTGGCCGAGAGGTTCTGACCTCAAACTGGTAGACGGTAGGTGCTGGGTTCGAACCCAATCGCGACCGTCGGCCTAACCGTTCGAAGTTTTCCGTGGTTTTCTTCGAACCTTGCGTAAATATGGGTTAGGTTCCCTTAGAAAGACCCCCACGGAGGGCAACCCACCCCATAGAGCCTATATCCCATAGCGTAGATAATCGACCGACAAAAATACACCACCAAACACCATGTATTAAAAAATGTATGTAAAAATAAAATAAATACAGGATTTTTATTTTTTATAATACACAAATGTTAGTTTTTATTATTATGATATACACATATTGAAATAATAATTTTTTAATTATGTTGTACAAATATTTTTACTCCCAAAAATAGAGAAAAACGTCACTGATGAAACTGATATTTATTGAATGCTTCGGAAGCTTCTTTTCCGTGACATTCTGGAATATATTTTAGAACAGTGTCTTTTTAAACTCAAACTGTAATCTGAAACCCTTTGCATAGCTCATCTTTTTTGGTAGCGGTCCTCCATAGTCTTAATATTGTGGTGAAATCTTTCGGGATGTTTATCACTTGTGCCTTCTTTATTTTCAAGAAAATGCTCTAAGTGGCAATGTAAATAGTGCACTTTAATGCTTCTAGTACACCCAAGAGATTTAAAACTATTATGCATTTCATTTAATAGTTCTACATAGATTTCTCCTTTGCATTTGCCCGGAATGTTTTTGTGAACTGCCCCAAAAATGTCCAGGCTTTTTATTCAGCCTCATTCGTTGAATTTACGAAAGCAGGATCCTTAATCAGTTGTTTTATTTGTTGTCTGTTAAACATTCCTGCTTTAATATCTTCATAACTCAATTCGGGTGTTTTTACCTTATATATGCAAATCATGACCCGTTCTTATGGAGAATTTAATCAAACTGCTTCATAGGACAGAGCTTGATATGCAGTGCAGAAAGTATGATTTTCTTTCGCCCAACTAAAGTGTTATTAATGACATTCCTTTCTCCAACATCCATGTTTTCTTTCTTAGGCCTCTCTTTTCTAATCTAGTGGTGTGTTTTATCCCTGCTATCCCAAAAATAGAAAAACAATAGTATTTTGTGTAACTTCTTTGCTGTCCAAGGACAATCATCTGGAGAATATTTAGGAAGAACCAATTTTTCTAACAGTACTCTAAATTCATGACAAAATACAAGATTGTTTTTTTAAGAGAAGTAGGGTAGTAGACAATTTTGTCTTGTGTGATAAAATGTAAGTTTGGCTCTTTGTTCTAATAAATTTTTGTATTTTAATCTTGAAACCAACCAGTAATTCAGAAGCTTCTTTTAAAACATTGAAATCTCTTTTGAAATCATTTAAATCAACCTGGTTGAAAAATTTAGGCATTGATGACGTCTCCTCATAATCACTGTTACCTTCACAGCTATCTAAAAGATGATCAGAAGGACAATATTCATCCTCACTAAGCTCTGGTAGCCGATGAAACGTTGGGATCGGTAGTTCCTCTGAGTGAGGAAGTGGAGGTCTTGAAGACAGTAAATCAAGATAAGTTTTCTTATTACAATTGTTTCGATTAATTCAAATAGTATTCCAGTGCTAGGTAGAAATAATAGTCATAGAAATGGTTTTGGAGTTCTCTCCAAACCATTGGTAAACCGAATTTGAGACTTATTCTCTTCCGTCAGCTCACTGTCATAAATGCTCTGTACAAGTTTTACAGACCTGTTGCGGTGCGCAGATTTTATCCTGATCACCAAGTCTAACCCCAAAATATCCATGATAAGCTCTCTTTACAAAGTCAGTAACATATTTTCTGTGTTCTTTCAACATTTATTCTCCGCATACGTAGCAAAACTTATCTGGATGATTTATACAACTTGTTCTACTCGAACTCATTTAAATTCCATTCTACAACGCAAACACAACAATCTACAACACTACGAGTTTTACGTTAAATTGATACGAGTTCTACCTTAAACACAAATATCATGGAAGTTCAAAAACTTTAGAAAGTCAAAGAAAGCCAGTTTTGTTTCAATGGAGCGAACTCTGAAACTAACCTTATCTCTTGGAGGCTTTTACATTTGGCTTTATGGATGAGCTGCGCGAAATTATAAGGATGCGCAGATCTTCAGTTTTGCTTGCACATTTCTTTTTTTCAAGATCTTGTGGTATTTCAACGTCCTTCTAATCGCCTTGAGCGTCGTTACAGGGCTATGTATCATAAGGTCAGTTTAAGTGTTCAAGATCACTTTAGTTCTAAAAAATCTTTAGTTCGCTTTGCATATCTAAAACAGTAGAGCTGATAGAGAAAAACCGATTGCATATTTGGAATCAGCGTCCCAAAAATATCCAAAATCAGTTGTAAAATCTCAGGCACCAAAAAAATATTTTATTTGGTAGGCCTGTGTAATACTACAAAAGCAAAAAACGTCAAACTGTTCAAACAAGTTGGAAATAGCACGTGAATCTGCAATCAAAATGGAAAAAGTAAAAAACGGTGTTAGTACAGATCGATCTCGCCTATCCAATACGAAAAAACTATTTAAAAATATTGAAATGCAAGCGAGATATCCTTATAAATGTATTTCATAGGATTAGCATTAGCGAACGGGCATTCCACTCCGACGTATCATTTGAGATGGACTTTTACAAGTTTTCCGGTATGCAAATTTTATATCTGATGAGGAAGATAAGAAGGAAAAGAAAACAATAGACTAGATTTGTGTTTTGTAAAAATTAAAACAATTTATCAAAGAATCTGATGATTTATTAGAGGATGTACTAACGTTTCATATTAAGTAATTTTGGTTATTCTTGTTCATCGTGGTTTCTCGTGTAATTTTAATATTCCTTATAGCCCTATTCCGTTTTACCCGACTGGTCGTCAAAATTGTAAATTGAAAAAAAAAAAGTAAATATTGATAAGTATTTTTTCTTTTATTTTAAATGCATTAAAAATGTGTTGAGGGGCTGTCAATAACTGATGTCACACTTTTTTTCAATATTTTTGACTCCCCTCCCCCGCCCTTTGTCAGCAAGTGGCAGACTTCACCATACCCCCCCCCCCCCACACACACACACACACATCCCCGCCTTATCAAATATCCCGCTACATGTACTTATAGTTCAGAAAAAAAGCATTATGTTATAGAAACTATTTAAAATTTTATTCTAAAACTTTATGACTAATGGCGTTTGTGAAAATAACCATAAAATGATTCATGCACCTTTTTTGTGTGAAATATGATTAAGGTACAACTTAAACATAAATTACAGCAATAAAATATTAAAGAGCAATTGAAAACAGCAGTATTTTGCAATTTGAAATGGAATTTAATATATTTGGCTTTAAATTTTATCTTTACTTTATGAACACAAAATACTTTAACTTTAAAATTACATCAAAAGTCAATCTGGTGAATTTTAATGCTTTTATTTTAACCAAAATATATGGACCATGTGAATAATTAAATTGTTCGAAAGTTTATTATTAATTTCTTACTCAACTCAAAATTAAATACGCATCTCTCATTTTAAACAGTTTATTCTCATGAGAAAATTCTTCTCAGTTCTTTCGAACATAGATAATTTAACAAAGTACAACTCCAATAAAAAACCGTAACATTTTTTCACAAATACTCATAAAAAAAATTCTAATCAAACTCAAAAACAAAAAGAATATTGTTTCACACAGCTTAGGTAAAAACTGAAGAAATAAACAGATAATGTATTTATCACAAATTATCGTTTGCACAGAAAACTTTTTACATTTTGAAATAATTAAATATATCTTGGTTGCTGGGTGACACAGCCAGTAGAAATTAAATAGCATTTTATCAAACAAATGGCAATCCATAATACCCGAACTTTCTCTATATATTTGAGATTTCTACCTGAAGTACAACATTCTTTGTAGGTGGAAATTAAAGTTAGATCAAAAAATCAAAAAATCCAAAGTTCCAGGTTCGAAACCTGGCCTAGTAACTTTTCACTTTGTATGAAAAATTTGTTCAACTTTCACCTTCATCTACAAAGAACATTTCTCGTTATTTTCAGAGCGAGTAATCTGATCACGTGAAAGAACAATTCGTAAATTGTACTTCAAACGTGGCAAATGAGCTGCGTTCGTACTTACAACTAGTTTTTATAAATATTTAGATCTTAGTGCAATAGCTGCTGCACTCTTATGTAAAAATGCATGAATGCAAGATTTAATACTGTTCTATATATTAAATTCTTTCAGTAATACGGAAATAATAGAACTCCATCTTAAAGAGGATGTCATGTCCATGACAACCTAAAATCGTTACCTGTCATGGGATATCCTTGAATTAATGATGTATGATATGATTTAATAGAATAAAGAAAACCTTTATTGATATCATTTTGATTCGATTTTCATAAAATTTTATAAGGTGGTCTGGTGTAATAACGCCAGGCGGGTAATAACGCCAAGTGCTAATATTATGCATAATTATGAAATAATCTGGTAAATGACACCCATGTGCTCTGAGCAGAAGGGTTTTGAGTCATATAAATCGCAAAAAACAGCTTCAAGTTAATTTGTTTCATTTTTAGGTCTCATTATTTTTATAAGCAACTAAAATTAACGCTTGGTCTAAAATTTGCGAGATACGTTTTGTGATGTAAAGACTATTTTTTTTATCCGGAAATACTTTGTTAATTACATAAATTTGTAGTACATTTCATGGACTTTCAAAATGTTGTTGAAAATTTTGGATATCTTCTCGAGATAATTTGCAATTTAAAATGTACAGCACAATAACTATAACGGGGTAATAACGCCAATCCTTGGCATTAATACCCCGGTTGATTCCCTACAGTGGCCGAGCTACATCCTAACTACTGATTCAAACAAACACAGTTAAAACTGTGCACTGTTTCTAATAATTCTATTTAAGCGGTCCTTTTTAAGCAAAAAGAAGCTCACGGTCTGATATTCTTTTGCCTCATCATCCCCCCCCCCCACACACACACACACCACACCTTTATTTTTCTTACACTTTCACAAAAAATTGAACATTTTCAATAGCTTAGAATGCAATTTGTCAATTTCTAAGTTTGTAGAGTTTGTATTTTTAGAATTGGGCAATCTACATGCAATCATTCCATCTTATTTCATAGTTTTGTTTGCATGGCGTTATTACCCATATAGGTGGGTAATAACGCCAAATAGCATTGGTCAAGAAATCACGCCATTACATTTTATGAATACATATCTGTTAAATTATTTTTTTTATATAGATAGCCAATGAGTTGCTGTATCAAATCATATATTTGTTTGAAAAATACAATCTAAAACTGAGCCATGAAAATTGGTAGAACCTTAACGTGGCGTTATTACCCCAGGGTACCTTATTACTAGATAAAATTCTGCAATGGTATATATATATATATATATATATATATAATTAAATTGCAAATAATTCGATTAAGCTGTGTTTGCGCTACTATATGCGGCGAGACGGACGGGCCAGAAAACGAGTATACGTATTTATATAATTGCGAACGCACCTGAAAATGAATATAGCATCATCAACTAAACAACCATTTAATATTGCTCACTTCTGTCATGCAATTAATGTTCATATGCTTGATATTTTAATAGCAGTAAATGATCTTATTTATTACTAATTAGTTTTTACTACTAGCGACATCAACTTTTCCTCTCGACGAGACATATTTATAACGGAAATTAGTCTAGAAGCGATTTTTTTTTATGAATAATTAAATTCTCGTAAGCGTAGTCACGAGATTTAACTAGTTATTCCTGCATGTGATATTTGTTTTAGAATTGGTGTTTTACGTTACAATTTGTAAGTGTTCTACTTTTTCATTGGTTTTATTTTAAAAGACCTATTTACAGCCCTTATTTTCTTTGATTAATTATTTTGTTATAATTCGTTTTTTGTTTAAATATTTAAGGCTATTTCTTTATTGTATAACATTATAACCAAAAGTACTGTGAGGGAAAACTGCAAAAATTACTGCAAAGATTGTTGCAATTTTATATTTACAAATTACCAGCATTTTGTGGTGTTAAGTGTAGTTTGATAACACTATTTTCGCAACCAGCTCAGCATGACTAAAGGCTTTTATGCTGTAAAATTTGAAAAAGGAAAATATTTTAAGCTGTTTGTTTCTGTTATTTTATAGCAAAAAATGCTGTAAATTTGAATTTATACGTTTAGAGTAAATTTTGCTGTAATTTTTGCCGCTATTATTACAGTACAGTTTCGAATACGTCTAATTTTTGAATAACCGCAGCACGTCTCTAAAAGTATTTTGCGTTATTAAATCCTGTACAATAGAGTGGGTCGAAAAAATTCAAAAAATATTTTTCAAGTCGTAATTGCATGTGAACCATTAAGGACAACTCTCAATTTTGTAGAACTTTTATCTGGGCGATAAACAGCATGATGAGGTAGATAATTCGCATGTATTGACTCATTTGTTTTCTCTACTTCCTCCATATGGTCTAACTCTCTATACTCCGCTATAAATGCGCAATATAACTCTAAAATATTTGGATTTTTGACTAGCCTATTCCAAAGTGAATTTAATCTATTTTCCGCAAATTGCTTTGATTCTCCAAAAGAACTAGGATCTTTTTTCAACGGCATTTGTACTATGAATTTGCCCGTTATATCTCTCTGATGTGTGTTTATAAAGTGGGTGTCGCATGCTAATTCTTCTGTATTTCTCAATGGTATACTTTCTTCTACTCTTTCAATTTCCCAAAATTTTTTCATTTCGAAATTTAAATCTGTTTCAGTAATTAACCCACAATGTATTTGTTCCTGATCGTTACAATCATAAACACTCCCACTTACTATGCAACCGAACACCGTATTTTGCAGTATTAATTTAGAATTTGGTAGCTTCTACGACCCACCTTTATCAATTCTAGAAATACTTCAGCTCCTAGCAAAAGATCTATTTTCCCTTGTCTATTAAATTCAGGATCAGCAAGAATAATAGACTCTGAAATTCCTAGCTCTGAAATATTAATATATTTCGAGGGCATAATTTGCGAAATCCTTGGTATGATAAGAAAATCTAACTCCCGACTATAATCTCCCGAATTATTACTGATCAAGGCAGTAGTTTTATTTTTTACCGCTACAGAGGATCCACTTAAACACGATACCGAAATATTACTTTTTTCTTTTCGAATTCCTAATCTTTCAACTAACTGCAATGTTAAAAAATTGCTCATTGAACCATTGTCCAATAAAGCACGCACCGGAACTTTATTTCCGAATTTATCTCTCATATAAACAATAGCAGTGGAAAGAAGAACTGTTTTAACATTATTCGATCTCACATTTGAAGTACCAGTGAAATTTTGAATTTGGTTATTTAACTCAAATGGTATGGCGTCAGCATTCAATGTTGGTTTACTTTCATTCGTTGACAATGCATTTGGCACTTCCTTATCACTATAATTTTTTGTGTTTCCCACCGCATTGGAATTTCTCTCACGCCTATCAAAACAAAGAAGTATATTGTGGCGTTTATGGCATTTTGAACACGAGAATGTTGAGTTACATTTTTTGACGCAGTGGAATTCTGAAAGACAGTTAAAGCACATATTTTTTTTTTAACAAATTCTACTCTTTTCTGTACATTAAATTTTTGAAATTTGGGACATTTAAAAACACTGTGATTTTCCTGGTTACATACAACACATTTGCGCATATTTTTCTCATTTAAACTCGCAACCATGGATGTTACCTTTGAAAAGCTATGCTTTGTTTGGCTTTCGTTTTGAAAATTTTGCTTTGTATTTACTTGTTTGGACGCACTTAGTGTACGCGCGTGGTCTCTCAAGAATTCTAGCAATTCAGTTAAACTCGGTAAATTATCTCGCTTAAGATGTCTTTCCCACCACATTTTTGTATTTACATCTAATTTTTGAGCCAAAATATAAGCAAACATAGTAGTAGAAAACTCCTCAACCTTTTGTTCTAAAATCTCTAACGACCTAATACATTCATTTGTTATATCTATTAGATTTAATAATGCTGCTGGGGACTCATTCTGAATAACAGGAATATTTAAAAAACGTTTTAAATGCGCGTAAACTTGTTCTCTCGAATTTGAAAACCGTTCTTCCAAAAGCGACCATGCAACTTCATAATTAGAATCCACGATTGAAATAGATTGAATTATACGAAAAGCATCTCCTCTCAATGAAGACTTCAAATATTGTAATTTCATTGCCCCTGACAAATTTGAATTTTCATGTACAGTAGCCTTAAATATATCCTTAAAGGAAAGCCACTCATGCAAATTACCCGTAAATACAGGAAGAGTTAACTTTGGCAATTTAATGTTATTATCAGCCTTTGTGGCGTTTTCTAAATTAACAGTTTGCAATTTCATTTTTGATAACTTTTTTGTAAGTTCAAATTCCATTATTTCTAAAATTTCATTAATTTCTTCGTTTTCCTTAATAAAATCCTCAATTTCATCTTCTTTACTTATCTTATAAATAGACTCAAATAACTCAGAAAAGTTTTTCTCTAATTTATTCCGTTTCTCCTTTATGAGAATTAATTCATTTAATTCTAGCTCAGAATTCGATAATTTTTCTTTTAATTTTGTCAAGTTTGTTTTGAAAATTTTCTTTTTTGCTTTTAATTCTTTCATACTCATTTTTAATGAATAAAAATTAAATGGGTGCACTTACCCCTCTTGACGCTTTAAAAGATTATTTCTAGATAGGAAGAAATAGGAAAACACAACAAAATATTCACCAATTATCCTTCAGTCATTGACGTAGAACAACAACTTGCTGATTTTTCTCCGTAGAGACGGACCATGTGAATAATTAAATTGTTCGAAAGTTTATTATTAATTTCTTACTCAACTCAAAATTAAATACGCAACTCTCATTTTAAACAGTTTATTCTCATGAGAAAATTCTTCTCAGTTCTTTCGAACATAGATAATTTAACAAAGTACAACTCCAATAAAAAACCGTAACATTTTTTCACAAATACTCATAAAAAAAATTCTAATCAAACTCAAAAACAAAAAGAATATTGTTTCACACAGCTTAGGTAAAAACTGAAGAAATAAACAGATAATGTATTTATCACAAATTATCGTTTGCACAGAAAACTTTTTACATTTTGAAATAATTAAATATATCTTGGTTGCTAGGTGACACAGCCAGTAGAAATTAAATAGCATTTTATCAAACAAATGGCAATCCATAATACCCGAACTTTCTCTATATATTTGAGATTTCTACCTGAAGTACAACATTCTTTGTAGGTGGAAATTAAAGTTAAATCAAAAAATCAAAAAATCCAAAGTTCCAGGTTCGAAACCTGGCCTAGTAACTTTTCATTTTGTATGAAAAATTTGTTCAACTTTCACCTTCATCTACAAAGAACATTTCTCGTTATTTTCAGAGCGAGTAATCTGATCACGTGAAAGAACAATTCGTAAATTGTACTTCAAACGTGGCAAATGAGCTGCGTTCGTACTTACAACTAGTTTTTATAAATATTTAGAACTTAGTGTAATAGCTGCTGCACTCTTATGTAAAAATGCATGAATGCAAGATTTAATACTGTTCTATATATTAAATTCTTTCAGTAATACGGAAATAATAGAACTCCATCTTAAAGAGGATGTCATGTCCATGACAACCTAAAATCGTTACCTGTCATGGGATATCCTTGAATTAATGATGTATGATATGATTTAATAGAATAAAGAAAACCTTTATTGATATCATTTTGATTCGATTTTCATAAAATTTTATAAGGTGGTCTGGTGTAATAACGCCAGGCGGGGTAATAACGCCAAGTGCTAATATTATGCATAATTATGAAATAATCTGGTAAATGACACCCATGTGCTCTGAGCAGAAGGGTTTTGAGTCATATAAATCGCAAAAAACAGCTTCAAGTTAATTTGTTTCATTTTTAGGTCTCATTATTTTTATAAGCAACTAAAATTAACGCTTGGTCTAAAATTTGCGAGATACGTTTTGTGATGTGAAGACTATTTTTTTTATCCGGAAATACTTTGTTAATTACATAAATTTGTAGTACATTTCATGGACTTTCAAAATGTTGTTGAAAATTTTGGATATCTTCTCGAGATAATTTGTAATTTAAAATGTACAGCACAATAACTATAACGGGGTAATAACGCCAATCCTTGGCATTAATACCCCGGTTGATTCCCTACAGTGGCCGAGCTACATCCTAAATACTGATTCAAACAAACACAGTCAAAACTGTGCACTGTTTCTAATAATTCTATTTAAGCGGTCCTTTTTAAGCAAAAAGAAGCTCACGGTCTGATATTCTTTTGCCTCATCATCCCCCCCCCCACACACACACACACACCACACCTTTATTTTTCTTACACTTTCACAAAAAATTGAACATTTTCAATAGCTTAGAATGCAATTTGTCAATTTCTAAGTTTGTAGAGTTTGTATTTTTAGAATTGGGCAATCTACATGCAATCATTCCATCTTATTTCATAGTTTTGTTTGCATGGCGTTATTACCCATATAGGTGGGTAATAGCGCCAAATAGCATTGGTCAAGAAATCACGCCATTACATTTTATGAATACATATCTGTTAAATTATTTTTTTTTATATAGATAGTCAATGAGTTGCTGTATCAAATCATATATTTGTTTGAAAAATACAATCTAAAACTGAGCCATGAAAATTGGTAGAACCTTAACGTGGCGTTATTACCCCAGGGTACCTTATTACTAGATAAAATTCTGCAATGGTATATATATATATATATATATATATATATATATATATAAAATTAAATTGCAAATAATTCGATTAAGCTGTGTTTGCGCTACTATATGCGGCGAGACGGACGGGCCAGAAAACGAGTATACGTATTTATATAATTGCGAACGCACCTGAAAATGAATATAGCATCATCAACTAAACAACCATTTAATATTGCTCACTTCTGTCATGCAATTAATGTTCATATGCTTGATATTTTAATAGCAGTAAATGATCTTATTTATTACTAAGTAGTTTTTACTACTAGCGACATCAACTTTTCCTCTCGACGAGACATATTTATAACGGAAATTAGTCTAGAAGCGATTTTTTTTTTATGAATAATTAAATTCTCGTAAGCGTAGTCACGAGATTTAACTAGTTATTCCTGCATGTGATATTTGTTTTAGAATTGGTGTTTTACGTTACAATTTGTAAGTGTTCTACTTTTTCATTGGTTTTATTTTAAAAGACCTATTTACAGCCTTTATTTTCTTTGATTAATTATTTTGTTATAATTCGTTTTTTGTTTAAATATTTAAGGCTATTTCTTTATTGTATAACATTATAACCAAAAGTACTGTGAGGGAAAACTGCAAAAATTACTGCAAAGATTGTTGCAATTTTATATTTACAAATTACCAGCATTTTGTGGTGTTAAGTGTAGTTTGATAACACTATTTTCGCAACCAGCGCAGCATGACTAAAGGCTTTTATGCTGTAAAATTTGAAAAAGGAAAATATTTGAAGCTGTTTGTTTCTGTTATTTTATAGCAAAAAATGCTGTAAATTTGAATTTATACGTTTAGAGTAAATTTTGCAGTAATTTTTGCCGCTATTATTACAGTACAGTTTCGAATACGTCTAATTTTTGAATAACCGCAGCACGTCTCTAAAAGTATTTTGCGTTATTAAATCCTGTACAATAGAGTGGGTCGAAAAAATTCAAAAAATATTTTTCAAGTCGTAATACCGCGGAATGTGAGGAAATCGGGTGACTAAAAATTGTATAAAAAGAAAGAAAATCAGATTATCTGGTGCATGTGCTGTAAATCTTAACGAAATGTGAGAAATATTCACATTATTACAATTTTTTTAAATTAGCCTTTTCACGAATATAATAGCTAAAATTCATTTGAATCAAAAATTATTTTTGAATATTAGAATCAATATTTGAATCAAATATTCAAAATCAATATATATATATAGATATGTAGATATTGATTATATCAATATCTATATATCTATAATATCAATCAATATCTATTATAATCAATATCAATATCAATATATCTAATCAATATATCAATATATCTATGCTTTTATAATCTAGTCAAAACTATCACGGAAAGAGCAAAACATATTAAACGAAAGGCTTTCTCAATCACTGAAGTTACAAATTATAAATCAATACGATGTCCAAGCTGTCTCAAATAGGTCTGCGTTCGCCAAAGAAAAAGGCATACCTGAGTTGACTTTAAAGAACTTGTTAGAAGAATAGGAGTGCCATCGTTAACCAAGCTGCGGTTGGAGGAAGAAAGAACAAAAAAATAAACTCTGCAAGTTTGAGGACATGGAAAAGGCCATTCAAAAATGGTTTGTTCAAGTGCATTCTACGAGCGTCCCAATAAACGACTTGTTAATACAAGAAAAAGCTTCTGAAATTGGAGCAAAAATGGGATTGCTAGGTTTCAATGCCTCCAATGGATGGCTGGATCGACTTAAAAATCAGTACGGCATAAAATTCAACCAAGTGTGAGGTGTGTCAGCTGTAGTCAACATTGAAGATGTTCACTGTGGGGAAGTTTATGTGCTTCCGCAGCTTGTAAAAAACTTCTCATGTCGGGATATTTACAACATGGACGAATTTGGGCTCTTTTACAAACTGACACCCAATAGTACAATGGCCATGAAAGGAGAAACATATCATGGAGGTAAAGTGAGCAAAAAGCGTCTTACTATTCTGCTCGGTGCCAAATCTGATGGGTCAGATAAGTTAAAGCTGCTGGTCAAAGGAATATCACACAACCCGCGATGCTTTAAAGATGTCAAGAATTTCCCCTGCATGTACGAAAGCCAGCGTAGAGCATGGATGTCGGGCAACATTTTTGCAAAATGGCTTCGTAATTTGGATCGGCGTATGAGAAAAGAATCGCGCTATGTGTAATTGCTTGTGGACAAGGGATGGCAAGGGATGACCACCCCGAGAGCTCAGCTTCGCTTTAGAGTATAAGTTCAATCCCGGGACTGCCCTGCGCATTCAAAAGAAAACAAAGACCTGAATAATGTCCAAGGAGAATTCTACCTCCAAATTCGACTTGTGTCATCCAGCCAATGGACCAATGAATAATTAACAGCGCCAAAGTAAATTACAAGACTCGCGTCGTAAATTACAAGACGGCGATACCTTCACTAAATGGAACACAGCAGCAATCCATCTTGCTACTAGTGTCGTCTAATTACAGTCCTCGACGCTATGCACAAGCTTACTGCAGCATCGGAGAGTGTCACACCAACAACAATTACAAATTGCTTTCCCAAAGCGGGTTTCGGAAGTAGCGAGGACATCATTTATACAGAACCAACCTCGCACCCTAATACTGAAGAAGATTGGCTGGCCGCACAATAATTGTAGGGGAAAATTTTGTCGATTTAGACACGTTCATTAATATCGACAAAGATCTAGTTACCTCCGAGCTTGGAAGTCTGGATGATATCATCGCCCATGTAACTGCGACTGAAAAATCAAGTGAGGATCAAGAATATGATGAACCTGCACTTTCGGCCCCATCCCCATTCTCCAAAGTTACAGAGTTATTCAATTTCCTAAGACAACATGCGTCGTCACTGGACTGCGTCGTCACCCTCAACAAGTGAACTTTACTACTACTTAAATAAGGCGGGAAAACATCATGGTGATAGCGCGACCGCAAGTCAGACACAGGCCAAAATCGACAGCTACTTTTCCAAAAAGTAATTTTTTATGACATTATTGACTTCAGTATGTTTTTTTTATTGACTTTTTATTAATATCAACACTATTTATTATCGTATCTATCTGTTTTGTATAGATACGATAATAAATAGTGTTGTTAAAATATAGTGATAGATACGCAGTTACATGGTTGTAACAAAGATTTCAATTTTGGAGTTGAGAACAAAAACAGTGCAGAATTCACCTTGTTTACAAATTTAAAACGTAAAAATGCATGTAACTGAATATAAGTTACTTAAAAGATGCATAATAAAACATATAAAAACTTAAAAGCACATTTAAAGTAAGGTACCCTGGGGTAATAACGCCAGGCGGGGTAATAACGCCAAGTGCTTATATTTTGCATAATTATGAAATAATCAGGTAAATTACACCCATGTGCTCTGCGCAGAAGGGTTTTGAGTCATATAAATCGCAAAAAACAGCTTCAAGTTAATTTGTTTCATATTTAAGTCTTATTGTTTTAACAAAGAACTAAAATTAACGCTTGATCTAAAATTTGCGAGATACGTTTTGTGATGTGAAGACTATCTTTTTATCCGGAAATACTTTGTTAATTACATAAATTTGTAGTGCATTTCATGTACTTTTAAAATGTTGTTAAAGATTTTAGATATCTTCTCGAGATAATTTGTAATTTAAAATGTACTGCGCAATAACTATACCGGGGTAATAACGCCAATCCTTGACATTAATACCCCGGTTGATTCCCTACAGTGGCCGAGCTACATCCTAAATAATGATTCAAATAAACACAGTTAAAACTGCAATGTTTCTCATATTTCTATTTAAGCTGTCCTTTTTAAGCAAAAAGATGCTCACGGTCTGATATTCTTTTGCCTCATCCCCCCCCTCCCACACCACACCTTTATTTTTCTCACACTTTCACAAAAAATTGAACATTTTCAATAGCTTAGAATGCAATTTATCAATTTCTAAATTTGTAGAATTTGTATTTTTAGAATTGGGCTATCTACATGCAATTATTCCATCTTATTTCATAGTTTTGTTTGCATGGCGTTATTACCCATATAGGTGAGTAATAACGCCAAATAGTATTGGTCAAGAAAAAACGCCATTACATTTTATGAATACATATCTGTTAAATTATTTTATTTTATATAGATAGTCAATGAGTTGCTGTATCATATCCTATATTTGTTTGAAAAATACAATCTAAAAGTAAGCCGTGAAAATTGGTAGAACCTTAACGTGGCGTTATTACCCCAGGGTACCTTACTTTTAATTTTGTTAAGTTTTTTAATTTTGTTAAAATTAGTTTTAGTTAATATGGTTAGCAGAAATTTTTGTGTTCGTCCTATTCAATTTTATGTGTTATACATTATAAATCTAAATTTGAAAAGACATAGGATTTTTACTTGAGAAAATAACGATTATTTGAATTTTCAGCTTTCAAACTTTCCTGCTCAATAAGCACACAATGATTAAAATAAATAAAATGTCATTTTATGTCTTAAAAACGCTAAAAATTCACAATTTTTTTTCCGCATAGATTACTATTAGACAGACCACTCGGCGAAAATTCGCGAGACCTCCGGTTAATACGCGAATCCGTTTAATACGCGAATTTTGATCGGACCTCTGATTCGCGTATTAGCGGGGTTCGATTGTACCACTAATAATTTATTCGTAGGCTTGGCCTTAAGTTTGCCGTACAATCATTTCATACCTTTGATTGTACGGCAAACAGAATGTTAAAAATACGAGTATACCACGAGTGGTATTAATTTTTGGTTTATACACCGCTTCACTTCAGGGAGACGTAAATCATTAGATTCCCCTGTTTCTACTCTTCCATTAAAAAAAAAAAAAAAAAAAAAAAAAAAAAAAAAAAAAAAAATTGTGCTTGATATTTTAGGTTTTTGTGCTGTCGGCTCTTGGACTATAACTTCATTTTCTGAACTGATAACCAGAATACCGACGTTGTACGGAGAAAAAGCAAAATGAACTGCAAAATCTGCTGCAATTATATGCATAAAAATTACCAGCATTTTGTATTGTAAAATGTAGCAGTCATTTTTACAGTAAACTCAGCATGATTGAAGCATTTTTCACTGTAAAATTTGAAAAAAATGAAATTATTTAAAGTCATTTCTGTTAATTTACAATACAATATGCTGTAAATTTGATAAATTCTAAGCATTTTTCGTGTAATTTATATTCCTATTTAGTGCGGTTTTTATAAATTAGCATTTTCAAATGAGCTTGGTTTTACAATAATTTGTGATAATCGGTCCACAGCTACATAATTTACATCTGTAATAAAATTGCCCCTCTTTCACATGTTTAATTTAAAAGGGAATGCTGTCATTTAATGTTTAATCATAATGTCAAATAATTCAATAATTACTTATATAACCTTTTGAATGACCTTCATCGAAGTATCTTGAACTCTATCTAGTAGAATTTATTAAATATAATAGATAAAGAGAGAATCTATTCATCCGGAAATGACAAAAAAAAAAAGAGAAAAAAAAGGCTTAAAGATCTTGAATAAGGTCATTAGAAGCATAGTATAGCATGTATAATTAACTAAAAAGTCATTTTAATGATCCTTGATCGAACTTTTTTATCAGTTGTTATTTATTGCTTTTAACGAAAGTCTGGATATATGTCAGTCAAGTGTCACCGTAATCATAGAGCACTCAGTTAAGTGATGTAATTTGCTTTTATTTTAAATGGTAAAAAAGTCGTTCACAGACTACATAATTCACAGAAATGAGTATGCCCTGATAAAAAAATTTCTGTCAAATCACAGAGAATCTACTGGATGTCTATTATATTGAGTCGTATGTGAAATTACAGAAATTAGAAAATCAGAGATTGTGTTAAATAACAGAGAAATTATTCGGTAAAGTTAGGGTCAGGGGGGTACCCCCCTGACCCTAATATTAATGTTCTCCACTTAAGCTCTACAAAAAATTACAATATTCTTTTTTTTTTTTTTTCTTTTTTGCATATTACCGTTGTAATTAATCAGGATTGCTATAATGCAAATACCTGTGATATAAATAAGTCACATTAAAGAGGATAAAATAATGAAAAATGGTGTCAAATTTTCGTTTTTGCGATTTTTCCACAAAGTTGGATAAAAAGAGTCATTTCCAAAAAGCTGTAGCGCGCTTAATAGAAGCTTTAGAAAAACAATTTTGAATGAAATTTGTAGACAATTTAATGTTCTTTCTTTTTATAATCGAGAATGGTACACACAAATTTTATAATTTTTGAGCAATAGGCAAAAAACAGAATAAAGTCCGAATTTTTTGTGTTTTTGGCTCCACAAAGTTTAGCTTTGAGATATTTTATTGGAAAACCATTAATCCTTGCTACTAGCATCCCTATAAACAGTTTAAAAACATAAAATCTTCTAGCATAATTTTTGCATCTATTTATGACAATTTGATGGCCTATAAGTGGACATTCTTTTTCTTTTATTTATTTGTAAACACAAGCTTCTTTTCAAATATTCTTCCCCTATAGTTTTTCGAACCGTGATTATATATAGGCATACACATGAGAAGAAGAATAGAAATGTCAAGCATTGGTGTACTTCATATTTTAGAATTAAATAATTTCATAACAACTTAATGATTTTAATAATAACTTTGTATTTTCATAAAAATAGATAACCGACTAAAAAAAGATAACATACTATTTAAAACCAAAAACCATGTTACAAATAAAAAGAGAATTTTCGATTGGACCAAAAATGATATTGATTTCAAAAGACAACCTCCCTCCCCCAGAGATATCTTAAGACAAAATTAGCCAGATCCCCTTCCCCTCTAAAATGTTATCGTTATATTTTCACAGTCCTTAAACCGTTCTCGTCTACACTCGGAAAATTACCCGAATTCTTTCAGCAGTCCAGTTACATGATATATAGATTTGTATCAACTAACATACATTCAAAAATTGAGTTCAGTAAGAAAACACATACCTCAGTTTAATATTCCCCTTCAATAATTTACCCTAATAAAGAGAATGGTGTGTGAATTCATATGCAAGAATTTATATGCAAGGAATAACATGCAAAAGAATTATAAAATTAAAAGAGCGTACCGAAATTGAAAAAGCACTTCCAGCCACTTTTTCTCAAAGACAGTACTGTAACCGATTTCATTTCTGTGTCCCTGTAAATGAACGACAATTGTTATGAATGCCCTGTCTATCGTAATCATCTCTTAGTGAAATTCAGTGATTTATATCAGTTTCAATATATCTGAAATGGCGTAATGTCCTTAAAATACTTTTTAAACCATTTTTTCCCCATGCATCATAACATGATGGAATCCTTTTGAGTGATCCTGTAAACTAACTATTAATGCTACACACTTCATATACAATACCGAACATGTCATGGTAGGCATCATTAACATATTTTAATTGCATGGAAATCCGAGTATGTTTACGTGAGTTAGAGTGTCAACACTAGAGAACCGCCATTAGGGGTCAAAATGACCCCTGCCAGATTGATAATAGTCGATTTGAGCCAGAATTTTCTTCATAAGATATGTTAAATATATGCAACAGAAAAATAGGCTAATTAAATAAACTAAATAGTTTAAAATTAAAATTCTGGTCAGAAACACTTTGTATAAAACTTGATTAAAATACCCGGCGGTTCTAGAGTTAACAACATAGACAGACGGACGGACAAACCGAAATTATAAACACTTTTCAAATTTGTTGGAAAGTGTTAAAAATATTTCTGGTTCCGAATGCAATGAATTTTATGTTAGTCTTTAATGATTTCCCTCATTAGTAATTTAGTAATAATTTGGGAAAATCGGTTCGATATTTTTTCAAATAAATATGGCAATAATAAAACTATAAACTCTATGGCTCTGAGAAATATTCTATATTACTTGGTAATATCACTTAATAAAAAAGAAAAATGGCAAGAAATGTTTTTTATCCCTTGAACTACCGCATTATGAATTCATGAAAATTTTACATTCCAAAGCATTTTACGTAAATTGTTTAAACTAAATTAAAAGATTTACATAATCATTTAAGAAATTTTTGAAGGATTTTAGAAGGATTTAGAAGGATTAATTAAATTTGAATTTACAGGGATTTTGTGCAATATTTATAACCCCACTCAAATCTTTTATTTTACATTGAATTATAAAATGTACAAATAGGATGGTCTGACATTATAAATATAGAAATATTTCCGAATTGAAAAATCCCCACCCCTCTCCCTCGGCGCCAAGAAAGCTTAAAAGATACAAAGGCAAAAGAAATCATCCTTTTAAAAATATGTTTGTTTTGTATAACCAATAATGCTTTTGGAACAAAATAATGTATCTGTAACTCAATCTAAACAGTATTACAACTAAGTATTAAAAGAATTTTATAATAAATAATTTTTATCGTACTTGTAAGTATCGTCGGTAGATAAAAGGGTAAGCGGTGTTGCGGATTTATGCAATTTAATCTGATTATATTCCTTTATTTGTAATAAAGTCTGATCGACGATTTTCTATCGTATAATAGAAATCTTCAGAAAGAGCTTTGTTTCTCTTGGGCTTTTCTTTATTGATTATTTATGCTAATGTATGCTACTTTGGAACTCTTTTAGAAATTAATGATAAAGTTATTAATGAGTATTCTGCTGTTTAAAGTCTTGCGATGAACTCGAGACTAACTTACCGGAGGAGGACCTCTTAAACTCCGAACTATTTACCTCTTTACCATCAAAGATATCTTTCTGTAATGATATCTTGTTAGAACTTCACAATCTTGCTAAAAGTAAGCAGACGTTGTGAAGTGTCTAATGCACGTGGCCTCATTACGTATGTACATTATTTTCTCTTAGGAAGTAGTTTACCAAGTAGAGGTCTCTTAAACTCCGATTAGATTATTTTTTATAATATATATATATATATATGTATATATTATTCAATATAATATATATATATATATATATATATATATATATATATCCTGTGTAATTTAGAAACCATTTTTAGGCTTATTCTAATTTCTAATCAGAAATTAATCGCAATTAATGTGTCTATTTGGTATTACCCTTACAACGAGCCAAATACCACATTTCCAATACTTCGTATTTGTTCCAATATTTGCCAACTCCTCTGTCTTGTTATAGTTTATTTTATGTATCATTCTATATTCATTATACATGTTAAATTGTAGTATTGTATAATGGTTCTCTCTCTCTCTCTATCTTTATATATATACAGGGTGATTCCATTTTTTTTTTTTACAATAAAAGAGGGGTGATAGTACACATCGAGACAAACAATATTAAATAGGAGACCAAGGGTCCCAAACGTTTTCCAAAGGAGATAGCCATCATTAAAGTTTAGGGGCCAAAATTTCAAATAAACATAAAAAACGGGAAAATCGGTCGGTTGATTTGCGGTTTTCACTAAAATTATTCTTTATGTCGGCATTTTCTTGAAATTAAATTATAAAGATAAATTTCAAAAAATGCCGATAGAGGGCGCTTTAGAATTTGGAGTAACGAACAACTATTTTTTGCCGGGTTTTTTTGGCACCTCATTAAATGTTTTCGTAAGCTTAGACTCAAACTTAAATTTTGAGCTCAAAATCTGAAAGTGGGAGTGGTTAAATAGCACAAACTGAATTGTGTTCAGAGGATTCAAATTTCAAATGATTATAAAAAAACGGAAAATTGGTTCATTGATTTGCGGTTTTCACTAAAACTATTCTTTGTGTCGGTATATTCTTAAAAATAAATTATAAAGATAAATTTCAAAAAATATCGATAGAGGGCGCTTTAGACTTTGGAGTAAGAACAACTATTTTTTGCCGTTATTTTTGGCATCTCATTAAATGTTTTCGGAAGCTTAGACTTAAACTTAAATTTTGAGCTCAAAATCTGAATAGTAGGGAGTAGTTAAGTAGCACAAACTGAACTCTGTTTAAGGGGGGGGGGGGTGTTCAAAGTTAAAATAATTATAGAAAATGGAAAAATTTGTTGATTCGTTTGCGGTTTAAAATAAAACTATTCTTTAAGTCAGTATCTTCTTGAAAATAAATTTTAAAGATAAATTTTAAAAATTTTCATTAGAGGGCGCCTTAAACTTCAGAGTAACCAACAATTAATTTTAACCATTATTTTTTGTTCTAATTAAATGCTTGCAAAACGTATTAAATGTTTTCGGAAGCTTAGATTTAAACTTTAATTTTGAGCTCTAAATCTGAATAATTAGGAGTAGTTAAGTAGCGCAAATTGAAGTTTCTTCAGGAGTTGAAATTTAACCCTCCCCCTTCCTCGAACACAATTCAATTTTTCGCTACTTAAACACTCCCAACGATTCAGAATTTGAGCCAAAAATTTAAGTTTATGCATTTGAAAGCATTTAATGAGATAAAAAAAATAACAGCTAAAAATAGTTGTAGACTACTTCAAAGTCTCAGGCGCCCTCTATCGGCATTTTGTGAAAATTATCTTTAAAATTTATTTTCAAGAAAATGCTCATTTAAAAATTAGTTTTAGCGAAAACCACAAACGAATCGACCAATTTTTCCGTTTTTTATAATCATTTGAAATTTGAACCCTCTGAACACACTTTAGTTTGTCTACTTAACCACTCCCAACTATTCAGATTTTGAGCTCAAAATTTAAGTTTAAGTCTAAGCTTACGAAAGCATTTAATAAGATGCAAAAAATAACGTCAAAAAAGAGTTGTTCGTTACTCCAAAGTCTAAAGCGCCCTCTATCGGCATTTTTTGGAAATTATCTTTATAATTTATTTTTAAGAAAATGCCGACATAAAGAATAGTTTTAGTGAAAACCGCAAATCAATGAACCAATTTTTCCGTTTTTTATAATCATTTGAAATTTGAACCCTCAGAACACAGTTCAGTTTGTGCTACTTAACCACTCCCACTTTCAGATTTTGAGCTCAAAATTTAAGTTTGAGTCTAAGCTTACGAAAACATTTAATGAAATGCAAAAAATACCGGCAAAAAATAGTTGTTCGTTACTCCAAATTCTAAAGCGCCTTCTATCGGCATTTTTTGAAATTTATCTTTATTATTTAATTTCAAGAAAATGCCGACATAAAGAATAATTTTAGTGAAAACCGCAAATCAATCGATCGATTTTTCCGTTTTTTATGTTTATTTGAAATTTTGGTCCCTAAACTTTAATGACGGCTATCTCCTTTGGAAAACATTTGGGACCTTTGGTCTCCTATTTAATATTGTTTGTCCTGATGTGTACTATCACCCCTCTGTTATTGTAAAAAAAATTTGGAATCACCCTGTATATACATATATTATTCAATTATATTACCAAAATAAGTTACTGGTATAAATCTTAATTCATTATTATTTATTAATATTTGTTAATTAATTTATTTTATTTATTTATTTTAGTTATTAATTAGTCTTTATTTTCCTGTTTTTTCCCCTAAAATCACATATTTGTATCGTAATAATTTAAATGTATCATTTAACGTTAGAGGGAACACTATATCTGATCACTTAGTAAATACTTTAAAAGTTATTAAATGTATTATTCAATGTTAGAGAGCAGCACTATTTCTGTTTTATTCGTAAAAATACTCTATTTTTACTATTTCAAACTTCACTAACTATTAATTTTTGCTCCATGGTACATACTCATAGATTTTTTCTTAAATATATACATGGCAATACAACATTTCAAAATCATTTGTTATATCTTTTATGCTGTTTCATGTATGCCGTGGATGGATCTTCAATTAGTAATATGCTTAGTTTTTAATCTATTACATTTTTATTTGTTTATGTTTATCTAATTTTATTTTTTTTTATTTTTTTTTTACTTATTGTATGCGTATATCTTATTTTGCATTTATAGCTTGTTATAGTTAATGCAAAGATGAAAACGTTGAGTATGTTACCTGTGATAATCAAGGTAATTTGGGCCTGATAATTCTGCCTTGGTTTCTCAAAATATTTCCATTTTTAGCTCACAAGCTATCAAAGCCTGATAGCTTATGTGACCGGCCGTTCTGTATGTATGTATGTATGTATGTGTGAATGTAATGCGATAACTCATGATAAAATATCTGATTTACTTGAAATTTTGGATATATGATAATTCTGATGAGGTGCTTCCCTGATTAATTTTTGGAGTTTATTCGATAAGTGCAAGGGGGGGGGAATGAGGGGCTAATACCCTTTCCCTTAAGTGATATAAATGGATTTTCCATGCTGAGTTATCAGATTTCATTCCAATTTTAGAGAGGGGGGAACAGTGGTACGCCCTCTTAATTTACGTAATGGGGTTTTCAGGCGATTTGCTTTAAATTCTGGATATAGGTTCATTCTGATAAGGCGTTTCCCTGATTTATTTCGGGAATTCATTGTATAAAATATAAAGGGATGATCAGGGGAACTATCCGTCTTAATTTTAGTTATATGGTTTTTCATGCTGAATTAACTGAATTGCTTCAATTTTTGGATACAGGCTCATAGTGATAAGACGCTTTCCTGATTAGTTGTAGAGTTATTTTTTAAGTATAAAGAGGAAAACGGGCGATTACCCCCTTAAATTAAACAAATGGGTTTTTATGCAGAAATATCCGATTTGCCTAAAATTGTGCATATTTCGTGGTTTTCGTGTGCATATTTCGTTTTCGTGGTTTTCTTCGAACCTTGCGTAAATACGGGTTAGGTTCCCTTAGAAAAACCCCCACGAAGGGCACTCCCCCCTGGTCCTATATCCCTAGCGTAGATAATCAGACGACAAAAATAAACCAAACCGAAGGCGTTATACTTTGAAAAAAGAAGGCTGTAATATACAAATAGTGTGTATAGCCTGTTAGCTCAATGCCGTTAGTTTAACTAGGCAATATTTTTTTTTTTTTTTTAATTTCAATACTTACTGTATTTTTAGTTCCATATTGCTCTTATTATAAGGATCTTTTTCAAGGAATTTTATAATGGTTTATACATCATTTTCAATTTGAATAAATTCTATTATAATTTATATATTTACATTTGTTGATGATGTTGATGGTGATTTATAACGGTTTTATAAATATATAGACATGTAGAGAGACAGAGAAAGAAAGAGTTAATTTATAGATTGTGTTGTGTTAATTTATAGTGTGTTAATTTATAGATATATAAAATCATTATAAAATAACATAAATTTATCATTCACTAATCGAAAAATGAAAATAAAAGAAGAAGAAATATGATTATTACAACTTCTGGTTATGTATATGTTCATAGATTTATCTTAATTATTAACATTGTACATATGATTTTGTATTTATCACTGTGAAGAGTTCTTCAATTATGTTTACTTTTTGGAAACGCCCTGAATAGATAGGGCTACCCGTTGTTATTGTGTTTACATTCCATTCTTTCATTTGTTATCTAATATATTTTTGATGGCGGTCTGGAGACATTCATGTAGTGCCTCTGATCTCTCGTGGAGTTGGCACCATATCATCTACAGAGATTCTCCTTTCTGTCCTAGTCCATGGTTGGGGCTTTTAGCAAAGTTGTTACACCCTCAGTGTTGCCAGACGAATACTAAAATTTTATTTGGAATACCACTATTTTCGTCCGATATTATTCGCTTGATTTAACCGCCAAAATAAATAAATAAAATAATTTAATGAATAAAGCGACTATCTCTCTATAGAAATAGTGATATTCAAAATAAAATTGTAGTATTCGTCTGGCAACACTGTACACCCTGCTAGGTGGGGCTTTTTGTGCTTAAGTCATTTGGTAGGCCTCTCCATCTAGCTAAAACTGAAACTCTTCAAGTGAAATCAAGTTGGAAATACAGATAATTCAAATTATGCACTTGACATTTATTAAATAAAAAACTTCATTCACCAATAGATGGCGCTGTAACACAAATGGTATTTATTCGCATACATTGAAAATGTTAAACATCATTACTTCAGCATTAATTACTTCTCTGCACATCATAAGTACAATGCAAGAAAAAGAGCTTTTATATAGTTCTACCATAATCAAGGCAATTCCGCTGTACATTGTTAACAATTTGAACCTTCTGATGCATCGTCACTCCACAGCTTATATAGAAAACGATTACCTCACTGTATTGTGGAGCATTCTCATTGGTCAAAACAGAGATATTCTATAAAAGCGGTGGAATGGTGATGCAAGTAAAAGTTTCAAATTTTTAGCTGTGTAGCTGTAAAAAAAAAAAAAAATTGCACTGTATTAAACAGATAGGAAAAGTTGAAATAAGATGATAAAGAAATTTGAAATAATTGAACAACTTAGCATTCTTCAAGAAGTAAAGGATGAAAATAAATCCAGTGTTCTAGCATAAAAAAATATGGCTACCGCGGTCCTTGGAGCTTGCAGTCAGTCTCAGCGTGATAGCGTGAGTGTGACAATTGTTACCCGAGTATTGGATATGCCGTATTCCACTATACGATACATCTTACGACGAAATTTGCATTTTTATTGATCAGTTTCACTTGTTTAATATTTATTTTTATAAAGCGAATGTGTGTATGTGTATAGCAGTGCCCCCTATCGGTGGTTTTTTATATTTTTATTATTTTTTATTTTTTTTAATAAATGTCACGCGCATCATTTGAATTAGCTGTAGTTCAAATTTGATCTCATTTGCTCTCATTGTCTCTGAAATGAGCGACTTATGTCTTGCTAGCCTTGTATTTCTCTAGATGTTCTCCCAAATATGTAAATTCATATGTGTCCTATGATTTTTGCCATTGTAAGTGTAGATATATAAATAAGAATTATTGGTCTCTCATTCATAATAAAGCATTTTGTTACTGCTGGCAGAGATGTTATACTATAGAAAACACAGCCCTGAGAAATTGAATTTTTTGTCAAATACAAGGTAACTTTTAGTTGATTTTTATGTTATTTAGTGTGAGGATTTTGAAAACGACCTCTATTTTTTCCCATCACGTCAGGATTTTTAAAATCGATATCAATATTTTTGCTAAAATCTTATTTGAAAAGGTATTGTCTCGAACAATTTCACGTATACTATCTGCAACAGTGGTTTTTATCCCTTTAAATCTATATAAAATAATCGTTTCTTAGTGAGGCAAATTTCTTTTTTAGTAACCTATTATTTTTAAAGATTTAAATGAATGAAAAACACTGGTGCTAGATCGCATTCCTTTTTTACTCAATTTTGAGTCTTATCACGGTTGTTCCACTCACCAATGAAGCATGGGTATTTTGAGTATCCGGCTTGTTGACCAAGAAGATGGAGATAACTTTTAAATCACCACAAATGTTCCAATCGAGGTCGACATATTTAATTTTGTTGAGAACGAAAACCAAGTTTTCTTAGCATTTTTATAGATGCACCTATTTTCCAGCTGGTACAGACGCATGCTGGCTTCCGTGATCAAGGACAGAATTAAGGCTGTATGAATCTATAAATAGCCTCCATTCATTTTTACCGTCGGTGATATTAAAACTGCTCACCAGTCTGGGAACAACAGAACAAGAGACCAGCTTCTCCTCTTCCTCAAAGTACTTAAAAAATTCCTTTTCTCGATTCCTATACTAATAAAAATAGGTTTATTTGGCCAATAAGTTTTTTTTTCTTTCAATCTGGAGCCCAACAATCATTGGTGACCATTCCCCCCCACACACACACCAAAACCAATGACGCAAATCCCCCCCCCCAAAAAAAAAAAAAATCTTCATATTTTAACATTGACCACTCCCCCCCCCCTAAACAGAATATCAATTGTAAAATAATTCTACTAATAATCTACTGCACATTCAAAAGATAGCGAGTTGAGCATAGCGGAATGAGTTCTTATTGCCTTTATCTAGAATTTAAAGAAAGAAAACACAGGAACATTTCTAAAAGTTCAATGTTGAAATAATTTAAAAGTGATATTAAAAGAATCAAGATTTACAAAAGATAGCGAGTTGAGTATAGCAGAATGAGTTCTTATTGCCTTTATCTAGAATTTAAAGAAAGAAAACATAGGAACATTTCTAAAAGTTCAATGTTGAAATAATTTAAAAGTGATATTAAAAGAATCAAGATTTACAAAAGATAGCGAGTTGAGTATAGCAGAATGAGTTCTTATTGCCTTTATCTAGAATTTAAAGAAAGAAAACATAGGAACATTTCTAAAAGTTCAATGTTGAAATAATTTAAAAGTGATATTAAAAGAATCAAGATTTACAAAAGATAGCGAGTTGAGTATAGCAGAATGAGTTCTTATTGCCTTTATCTAGAATTTAAAGAAAGAAAACACAGGAACATTTCTAAAAGTTCAATGTTGAAATAATTTAAAAGTGATATTAAAAGAATCAAGATTTACAAAAGATAGCGAGTTGAGTATAGCAGAATGAGTTCTTATTGCCTTTATCTAGAATTTAAAGAAAGAAAACACAGGAACATTTCTAAAAGTTCAATGTTGAAATAATTTAAAAGTGATATTAAAAGAATCAAGATTTACAAAAGATAGCGAGTTGAGTATAGCAGAATGAGTTCTTATTGCCCTTATCTAGAATTTAAAAAAAGAAAACATAGGAACGTTTCTGGAAATTAAATGTTGAAAATATTTAAAAGTGATATTTAAAAAAAAATCAAGATTCTTTTAACAGTAAAAAAGGAAATATTAAGAATTTAAAAATCCCCTCCCAAAATGTACTTTTTATCAAATTCTCCCCCTCCAAAAACTAAATTGTATAACGCATCTTGCGTCACCAAACCCCTCTCTGGGCACCCCTGCCAATAATTCAACTGCCTCTTTCGAAAAAGCCCCATATCTCTAATCAGATCATTAACACTATAACCGCGGTGACGGGCCACTTTGACCTATACCAAATGAATTGATTTCGATTGAAATCAGAAATTTCTTTACAAAATAAGTTACATATGTCGTTAATAAAAATAAAGTCCTTAATTAAGATAAATATTTTTCAAAAAAATTCTGGTGTTAAAATATATAGTTAAGGCTTGTCTAAAATTTCCCGCGGTTTTAGTGTTAAGTTGAAGCGGAGAGAAGAACTAAAATGAATGGCTTCCTGAGGATTAACCCTTGTGCCACTCCGTTGTCTCCACTGCTGAGACATCATCTTTCCTTCCAAAGTTTGTTTTTGACACCAGCAATAAAGAAAAATAAAATTTTCCTTATTTAATCCGATAATTTTTGAAATTGTCTACTTCAAGGAAAGTTCTTTTAAAAAAAGTGGTGCTAGTAGAATAAAATTTGTATAAGAGGCACCGGAGTCCTAAGGGTTAATATTCGGTATCGGACCCTTGAACTTCTGGATATTCTGAGTCTGAACCAGTAGCGGCTCGTCAGGGGGGTGCTGCATCAGATTTTTCCTACCACTAAAATTTAACTGAATTTTTCATATTATTTATTCGACAAATTTTGTTGATTAAATAAAATTAAAATTACAATACAATTTTAGTGGTGTGAATTAATTGATGCAGCACCCCCTGACGAGCCGCTACTGGTCTGAATGCTCTGAAGAAATGGCTGTCAATTCAATTGAAAGCACTGGCACATCAATCTCCTGGGGAATAAGGCCTATGGCCGATGGAATATTCATAAAAATCTAATTAAAATTGAATATTTCGAGAAAACGCGACGTGATAGAGCTTTTTTTTTATTATTATTATTTTTTAATTGGCACCAAGAAATACATAATTCAGTTATCAATTCCCATGCATTTCTTTCATTGCAAGCCTTTGAAAATAATGACTGCATATTGTTCATCTATTACGTTCTAAATCGCTATTAGATCACCAAATAGTAAATAGATTTGAGTAATCCGATTAAATGCTTTCATTAAATCTAAAGAAGATTATCTTCTTAAAAACAACTCCGTTGCAGTTAGAGTTGCAAAAAGTAGGTTTATTCCCGGGTTTATTTCCAATAGACCAGGTTTATTCCCAGGTTTATTCCCAAAAAACGAATTATTCCAAAAAATCCCGGGTTTTTTCCAGGTTTATTCCTAAAAACCCGGTTTATTCCCGGGTTTAAACCGGGTTTTTTCTAACCTTTACAACGCTAGTTGCACTCAGTATGTATTGGAAAAACCTCTCATGTTTGATGACAGTTAAGGCTTGTTTCAAATCCTAAAATTGAATTTCTTTGCGTTCAATCTATTTGAATAACATAGTATCTGATGACAGTTTAAGCTTGATTTAAATTTCATTCAAAAGCTTCACTTCATATATTTGAGTAAGCTTATGTAATAGTTTATAGTAAAAGTTACTAAGTATCGCTTCCGTTTAAAGCCTCTGCTAATTTCAGATAAGCATTGCATATATAGTAAATGAAAGAGCTAAAGCTTTTTCAGAGCCTCCATTTCTTTCAGCATGAAAAAATATAGCCATATATACAGGGTGTCCATTCTCAACGGTGTGTAATGGCTAATGGCTAATTCCAAAACCGTTAGTCATAGGCATACAGTTTCAGTGACAAAAATTTTTAAATAAGGTAAATACTTTAAAAGCAATTTGGTTCAATAAAATAATTTCTTACAAAATTACAAAATTTCAATTTTTATGCGGTTTCCCGGTCCTATAAGTTATACTTAGTAATTTTTTCCTATTACACTAACAAGTAAGACAAAAAAAAAAAGTCCCATTCATATAACACTAAAATTGACCGATTTATTCAATTTTAAAAATCCATGATTTATACCTCTTACCTGTATCGAAAACAAATGGGTTCAATCATGATTTGAGAGATCATATGACAAGTCGTCACCTGAGAATAAAAAGGTTCTATCTGTGTTTTTGAGAAAAAAAATGACTTATCGATAATGAAAGGTTCTATTTGTGTCTATGAAGGCATTTTTGCATCAAAATGATGTTATATATATATAATGTAACGACTTCGGGGTGTTGTAGTCGTGGCATAATAAGTGGGACTCGGGAGCCTCTTGTTGGTTCGAAACCCTTTTATTTGGCCGCTCTTCGTACAGAGGGATCCGCGAGTCCGGTCGGAGGTCGACGTGTATTATGAAGGTTTACATTGCCGTAGGTTCTGCAGGCCTCTCAAAACTGCTAAGTCTCTCGTTTTTCGCGCGTGTTCTTGCTAATAAGTTAAGGATTGTCATATTTTCCAGCAGAGGGCACAGTTGTGAATTAGGGAGGAACATTTAATTTAATTGGTTAAGAAATATCTGGGCAATCTGATGTAATTTAGGCGCGGTTGTCCAGGGTTGCATGCTGATCCTACAAATTAAGAATTGTGCTTACCTAAGTATTTTTAATCTTAAAGAACATCCAAAAATGATCTCTGAAAGTAATAAATGTTAGGCTGGGAAAGGAAGTTACCAGGGGCAAAATAGCTTTAAGCTTAAGAATTAAAGTTAAAAATATTAAGTGAGACTTTAAGCTTTTGAATTTGAATTTTAAATTTAAGTTTTAAAAAAGGTTTAGTTTTTATCCTTTCATATATGTATGACATTACAATTATATTATGACAATATTATAATTCTAAAACGCCTTCATAGATACAGATAGAACATTTCTATATCGATAAGTCAATTTTTTCCAAAAACACAGACAGAATCTTATTATTCGCAGGTGACGAAGTGATTACGGTAAACGAAGAATTTAATTCAATCATAATATTTATACGACTTTCTTCAAATCGCTGATACACATGAAATAACTTTTATTAACCCTTTCCGGCACAGGTAAAATTTGTTACTGAAATGAGAAATTTTCACACCGGAATTCACGAACGAATTTTTTAGATATTTAGAAACCCTTAATTTAAGCTTTTATTGTAAAAGGAAAATTTTACTAAAGTATGATTGGTGCCGTTTGCACGTTTGGAATTAAAATTAGGTATCCCGGACCGAGCACAGTGTGCCGGAAAGGGGTTAAGAAGTTCCCGGATAGAAAAATCTTCAAATTTTCAAAAAATCTTTTATTGCATTAAAAGAAATTTTGTGTTCTTCTGCTTAAAATCACATTTAGATCATGATTCCATCTTAACTGGAACAGAAAATATTAATATTCGTAAAATATAATTTTCGTTTTCGTTCGATTTCAAAATCTAGTTTCAAAGCAAAGGTTGTCATGAAAACGATTTCCTGGAAAAATGCGTTTTTCTTCATCATGGGTTTTTTCATCATTTCTCATATTTATAAGTCATGAGCCTTTAAAGATAAAGACTTCAAATTTGGAAAATGTCGTTTTCAATTGTTTTATTCTAATTTTGATTCAGTAAATTTGAAATAAATAATTGCTTTTGAAAATATGATTTTTTGAAAAAAAAAGTTACATATTTTTTTTTCTTAAATTTTTATTTTGAATATTTTTAAATTTTATTTAAATTAACATTTTTAAAAATGCTGAATCCAAATGAAAATTTATATATATTTGTTTATTTCAATGATAAAAAATTGAAATTCTACAAATAATATTTCGAGTTAAAAGAATTTTAAATTACACCACATTTTTCATAAATTTTGAATTTTAAATCTTAAATTTTTATTTAAAAAAAACTGAGAAAAAAGTGTGATTTTGTTTTCAAATAATATGGTTAATCAAAAAAAAATTTCAAAGTCTTAACTTAATAAATAAAAATTATTTTAAAATGTATCTCGAGCCCTTTTAAATTCAAGATTATTCCAACATAATGTTTTATTTTGAAAGTATTAAAAACTGTTTCATTTTATGATTACTTTTAACAAATATTATGTTATTTTTATAAGTTCTTATTTAACTGCAACGATCGTATGTATGTTTCTTCAATTCAAAATTTGTACTCGAACTTTAACTATCTTTCAAATATCCGATCGAGATTAAATTTTACATACTGACGTAAATCCGATAACAATCTAATATTATTATGATTTTCGGTGATTACCATTTATATTCATTTTAGAAGATAACACGAAAAAAAGCGGGTAGATTACCGCCAAAAAGTTTAAGAAAAAGCTTTAGATTAAATAACACAAGACCACGATATTTGTGTTTTTTAACTTTTATATAATATTTTACCGCTGAAACCGAAAATTGTTTTAAATTTTAAGCATCATCTCAGGATTTTTCGTAAGGCATAAATCGTCATAGTTACAAAATAGCAAAAATCGTATGCTATAAAATAAAGGAGATTGCTGTGTTTTTTAACTTTTGATACTTGATTTTTTATGTACTTTTTAACACTGAATCTCAAAACCAGCTTCATTTTTAGGTCATCACGTCAGAATTTTTATTGTAAATCATAAATGTCAAAATTACAATACAGTGAAAATGCAATATTGTAAAAAAGATGTAAAACTTATGTATTCAGTTTTATTTTATTTAATTCAATAATTTATTCAGTATTTTGGCTTATGCTGGGATTCTTACAACTAAACAGCTGAGGTTGTCCGATGAGATGGGGGAGGAGGTTCAATTTTAACTTTTAACTTTTAAACCCCAAGACGTTTCAATCACAAACGTGATCATTTTCAAGGGGATGCTTTTACAATCTTCACTACATTATCTTTCTTATCAGTAAGGATATCGCCTTGAAAATGATTACGTTTGTGATTAAAAGATGTCTGGGTTAATGTAATATCTTTTTATATATGTTTTTACCATCAATGATTTTAGATTTTTAAGATTAGTTTATATGTAATGGTTTTAATAAATTTTAAGCACAACTTTTAGTAAATCGGTAATAATTTATTTATATTAACTGAATGCGAATGTGAAATTCCTTTTAAAATTCTTTTTTTGAGTTTTCCTGAAAGTTTCCATTTTTTTACTAAATTTTGCACTTTATTTTTAGAATTTTCTCCTCGTGCTTTATTATTTTTTCTATCTGTCTATTTGGAAAATTTGGATATGTGGTTTTCAATTGTATTATAACTATTGTTTAATATATTATTTTGTTGATTTTCTCATGATTTAATAGTTTAAAATAATATAAATTGCAAAAAGTTTTATTATATATGTTATGTAGATATTATTGTAGATATTATCATGCATACAGTATATGTATACATGAATGTATTTCTTTATGTTGTTGTTTATATATGGGTCATTCCATGGTAACATACGTTACATTTAGAATAATTTTCAGTAATTTTAGTAATATACCACACACACACAAAAAAAAATATTCGGAATGTGAATTTGACTTGGTTTGCTAATTAAACTTATCCAAAGCGCAATTTAGATGAAAATTACCTAATTTTAGTGTTATATCTTAAAATTTGGTAGTTATGTTCATTATGATAACTGACATTAGTGAAAAAAAGAATGTATGTTATCATATGAAGTGCAATTTTCATTATCACTTTTTAGGCGATTTTCCTCCAAATTGAGCCTTATATAGGTTTCATTGACAAATCATGTTATTTTTACATTTGGATATTTTTTAGTGTTATATTATTAAAATTACTGCAATAAATTGTTCTAAATGTAACGTAAATTACCATGGAATTACCTATATGTTTGTTCTGTATGTAATATTTTGTTGTGTATTTCTTTTATTAGTCAGACATTAAAATAAGCCTAAACTTCTGTAGAAAAAAAACAGGAAGACGTATTCTTTTTTAAAAGTTATTCTTTACATTAAATCTTCTGAAAAAATGAGGTTGTCTAAATTATTTTGGAATGTAGATTTTTCTCTAGATTCAAAGAATTAATCCTCTCTGACACATTTCTTTTTTTCCCTCTTACACTTTACCTCAATTTCTCTTCTTATTTTCAAGCAGTTTGCTCTGTATTCACTTTTAGGCTGCGTTCAGGTTACAATACTCTTCTCTTCAACTGAATTCTTGGAAAAAGTAGGGAAGTCTTTTGTATAGGATCCATTTGCGGTTTCTTCACAATAGAACGTAGAGCAGCGAACAAAAGAATCGGGAGATAAGCAATCCACCTTACCTGATGGAAAGATTTTTCTTTTGCCGGACAACCGTCCCTTTCCTGCAAAACTCATTAAGGGAGACCCGTACCCCATTTTCGGCCAAAAATCATCAAAAGTTCAAAAAAAGTTTTTTCTCAGAAAACGATAAAATACATATTTGCGAATATCCATGCAAAATTTCAGAACTCTGGGACACTTGGAACAGGTAGAAAATGAGCTTTTTAAATTGTACTCACTATAGAGTTTAAAGGACTAGCGGCCATTTAAAACGTGTTTTCCTGAGAATGACTTTTTTCATATTTTGCCTAAGTTCAAAGTACTAAGGCTCAGTGGTAAAATGATTTAGAAACAAAGTGTTTATGTTTTAAGAATCTTAAAAAAATTTGCAATAAAAGTAAGGAGAGATATTTTTTTTAACTATTTCTGAAAATTTTACATAAATTGGTAAACATAAAAATTATAACGAATTTAAGGAAATGTACCATGCGTATTTTTATTTAATTGTTTTTAGCCGATTAAAACAGAAAATTAAAAATGTCTCTCCTTAGTTCTTTTCTATATACTATAACACTATTTAAGAAATTTTAGTAATACCAAAATATTGAAAATTGAATGAGGAGTAGTAATTTTAAAAAGTGTATTTTTCGACAAAAAAAAATCATAAAAATCCCCATAAAAAAAATATACTTTTTAATAAAAAGTGAATTTTTTCGCCAATTATTCCTTACAAGAAGATTCTTAAATAGTATACCAAAATTCATTACTTTAAAATCAATAATAAAAATTTTGGGTTTTTTCTTACGGGTCTCCCTTAAGATCAAAAACACCGCGTCGCCACTACAAAAGAGCCGACACCGAACTTCAAGAAGTGGTCAGATGTGTGTTGGGCCTTTAATGTTGAGAAAGACGCACTTGAAAGGGAAAACAGAGGAAGTAAAATGGGAGAATAACATTAAATAGTAGGAATAGATGCCGAATTTTATTTCTTTTCCTGTGTAAAATGTCAATTAGGAATTTAATTTTTCTCGACCTACAATCGCAGGTAATGTAATTTTAGCACCTACAAAGTCAACAGCCAGTTTATAACTTGCCGCACTAATGTAATTGCGATAAAGTAATTGGCAATTTTCTAACTCAAAATAATAATTTATGTATAGGCTTTAATATTTAGGTCCTTATGTAATGAGAAAATATGTGAGAAAAAGTGCAGCGACCTCTCATTTGTGTATATGTTTCGGTTATACGAGGTTCTCAGTTATATATAGCTATTTTAGATTTTATTATTTACAAGATAGAACCCGTCGAATTTCGACGAAAGAAAATATTTAAGAAGAAACTATTCCATTGATTTATAATAAACTTTCAGAATTAGTTACAATAAAAAATGCACCTTATATTGGTAAGTCTTACTCTTAAACAAATGATATTTAAACGGAAGTTAAAAAAATACTATTTCCATTAAAGACTATGTCTAATACTATTACTACTATTTACTATGTCTAATACTATTATTATACTATGTCTAATACTATGTCTAATACTATTTCTAATACTATTTCCATTCCATTATTTTAGAAATTATTAAAATTAAGCTTTAACCGTAATGTACACTGTAAAAAAAATTTCAAGAGGTTACTAAAAATTTCTTAGTAAATTTTTATTCCACAGAATTTTTTAGTAACCATTACAAACTTTTTTTTTGCAAGTGAAACAAGCATTTCTTTTGTAAACTGAACAAAAGAATTTTTTGTATAACTAACTTAAAAATTTTTAGTATGAGCCACAAAGCAAATTTTAGTAATAGCTCCAAAATTATTTTTAATAACCATTACGTGCAACCGAAGCGGAGGAGCTTCCTTCGAGCTGCATCCAGATTTCTGAAGCGGAAGATTTTCGGCAAAACCGCAATAGATGGCAGCACTAAACATTCTTAACTGCTCCGACAGGATTTTCATAATCCCTTTATTAACGAGACACTACAGACATTCGGGGTGTTTTTGGCGGTGGCAAGTTTCGAACCCGGGACCTTTTAGCCTGGAGTCCGTTACTATAACCACTATGCTATCAAGGCCACACCAACTGAGTCTTAGTAAGAGCTATTAAAAATATAAAACTATTAACTCTATTCGTTGCTAACTTTTTTCTAGTAATTCTTACAGATTTTCTAGTAACCGACTAAGATTACTAAAAAATTTTTAGTAATTACAAGGATCACTAAAGTTTTTTTAGTAGATCGACCTTTTTTTTTTTACAGTGTAAGGAGTTAAATATAATAAAGATCTGTAATTATGACAAAGTTACTATTGAAAGCTCTTATGCTTGGTATTCCAAAATGAAAAAGTGCAAAATGTATTCCACTTTGACTCAATCATAGAATTTTATCCCGTGAAATTTAAACCCGATATCATTTTCATATATTTCAATATTTTTAAATAATTTTTTGCATTGGATAGCTGAGATTGATCTGAATGTAGGCCGCTTCTTACCTTTTCGATTTCGATTGCAGATATTTTTTATGAAGGTGCTTTCAAAACCAAAGAAGGTTCCAAACCGGTTCCAAAAATGAAAGCGTCCTCTTAAAAAATATCTGTAAACAAAATCAAAAAAGTAAAAAAACAGCTTGCATATAAATCGATCTCAGCTGTCCAATGCAAAAAGAATCATTTAAAAATATTAAAATTCAAGCGAGATATCTTTATAAATTTCTTCCATAGGATTAATATTAGCGAACGGGACTTTTCATTTGTATGAAATAGTCTCTTAACAAATTCTTTAACAGAACAAAAAAGAGACGGACAGTTTTGTAGTGACCGAAAACATTCTTCGTTTCTGTCAAATAAAACCAAGTCGTTGTTCGAATAATTATTAATTTATAATTACTCTAACAGAATGTCACTAAATATTTGCCCTGAATCATTTTCAGGGACATACAAAGCCCTGTTCATAGTTACCCCATCCTTTTTTAAATATGGGGTAGTTATGAACAATTATTTTTAAGCGGATCATTTTTAAGCGGTTTGTTTAATATTAGGTGATATTAATCTTCATATAAAGTCATAACTTGTTATTCAGTTGAAACTTTAGGTTTCAATGAGCCAACGAAATCGAAACTCACAAGTTGTTAGAATACTTTTTCTTTGTTTTCCCTGCTTCATGTTGTAAAGGCGTTTTCCTTTACATATTAGTTAATAATTGCTTTAGTAATTAATTAGTTATTATTTATTAGTGCTTTTGTAATTAATTAGTTATTAATTACAATATTCCCTTAATTTGTAACTTTATTTAATAGGCTAGATTTTTAATCCCTTTAATTCTTTTCAGTTACTAACGGCCATTTTTCCTTTAAAATATGACTTCGCTTATTTCTAATTCTTTCTTTAAAGCCACAACATATATCCGTTTGTTCATGTAACTGTAAGTATTTTCCCATAGCAACAACCATTTAAAGAGTTATTTCTAGCCTGTATTTATTCATAGTTAAACGCTATTCGCTTAAGAAACAGATGCGCTAAGATTGTCTTTTATTTTATTTCATTAGAATTCATTTCCTTTCGGAGCCCGTGAGACTCTTGTTAACCCTAGATAAAGAATTCATTCCTTGTGGTTCTCCGGTGCCATATACACCCTTTTATCGTTTGGCATTAATTATTTCAAATTTTACACTTTGAGCATTCTCATTGCACTCTATGTAACGGAAATCAAATACATGTCTCCTATCATCGAAAATGTACATCTGGTGTTCGTTATTGGCGATAAATACCAATGTAATACGCCAAAGACAGTGGTTTCAAAAATTGTATTTTTATCATTCGGCTCTCATCCTTGGTACTGTAATGTGATATAATATTCTCCTACGTTCCTGCGGTCGACGGGACTTACCGTCGACCGGAGCCTTGTTACATGCCTGATGCTCTTCAATAAAAGGATTTTGTGTCAAGAATAACTCGTCTTCTCTTGGAGTTTTTTTGTCTTTTCTTGAACCCGTGCTTACATCACCGATGCGGAGTGAATCCCCCCTATACATGTGATGTTTCATGACGTCATAACATAGAGTGTAAAGGCTTTCTTCTTTATCTAGGAGGCGTTGGTTGAACCTGATACTGCCCCCTTTCGGACACGGGGAATCTGCATTTTATACTTTGTGCACGTACACATTTAAGAAACAATAGAATTTTAAAGCGCAATATTATCTCTTATTTAATCGTCCAAGTAAAAATTCCTGTTTGCCTAATCGTTGAAGCACTGACGACTAGACGAAAGGTGTCGGTTCAAAATTCCAATTTAGACATTATTAAGGATGTTTTTAGGATGTTTTCCGTGGATCCTATGCCACTTTAAATGGGGGTCCCGATATGTTTAGCCCTTTTGCACAAAAGATGGTCTTAAGTGCCCGCAACCAACCAACCCAAATAAAAATACAATGAATTTGTCTTAGTGGAGCGTTCCGTTGATTTTAAGTAGGCTAGACTACTTGTAACTGATTGTTAAGCAGCATTCCTTGTTGTCGTTGTTGTTGTTGTTTTGCTTCCAAAATTTCCAACAGAATTTAGAGTATCATTGCGTGCATACACTTCTGTTGTCCTTGTACCTTAATATCCTTTTAATTATGTAATTATAATTATAATCAAAAAATAATTAAATTAAAATTAAAGAATAATAAAATTATAATTATAATTATAAGTATAGTTGAAATTATAATTATAATTAAACTAAAATTATAATTATTGCCAATTGAATAATTGCGTTAAAAATTAATCTAATATAATTACAAGTAAAATTAAGCCCATGCAGAGTTTACAACAATTCCAAAAAAAGCCTTCGATTTATTCTGTTTAGCCAGTGGTCGGAGCATATAGGACAAATTTTATTGGTCTTACTCAAATCCTCTATCAAAAATCTTCAAAAGACATTCTTATAAGGTATGCAATATGAATATATCATAAAGATTATTAATAAAAGATATTGGTAAAAGGAACAAAATATGTTCTATATGCTCCGACCCCTGTGTTGAGCTGATTCATATCAGATGCCGTGATCGTTAAAGGTTGATTGGGTGAATTTTTGCTCCAGATTTGTCCGGGATGGATCCGTTGATAGAGCATTAGCGGATTTAATCAAGAAATCCCTGGTTAGAATCCAGGCTCGGACTTTTTTCACCTATTTGAAAAATTTATAACTGTTATGATTTATTTGCCAATAGAATAACTATTAACAATTAACCCTTTAAGCGTCCTGCAAAATTTTCCATTCAAGCTCAACAATTCATAAAATAGTAGCAATCCAAAGTAATCCACCTTACATATTTATTTACAGTAAAACCTCCGAATTAGCGGCCAGCAATGGGACTGTGCAAAAGTGGCCGCTTGTTAGAGGTGACCGGTATATGGAGGTTTTGCTTCAACTGATTAGAAGAATAACAAAAACTATTTAATTCAATAAAATACTTCAAGAAATGTATAATTCAAGCGAAATTTTTCTAACCAGCCGTTTGAATCTTTGAAATCATTAATACCAAGTTATTTGTCAATTTTCAATGTTTTTTGAAAAATGGGTCCTGAAATCGGTAAATTTTTAGATCTGCAATTTCTAAACTATTCTAATAGCATTTTATTAATTACTTCATTCCCAGTTTTGCGACATTTGACATTGTTTTCTAGGCTTTCGCCTCTAAGATGTTTCTCAGTGTGCACTTCTTTATTCTTTAAAATTTCATTTATTTACGTTCTTCGCATCCATATTTTTCTGCTAATTTCCGTGATCTAATGCCCATCTTACTATCATCAATAACCTTCAATTTTTCACTGAGTGATAAAAATTTCTTTTTATAAATTTTACTCATGTTCGATTTAGAAAACTAGAGACAAAAGGCTGGCGAAGGCAGAAATAGTTACCGCTTTATTTCTCTGCGTAGACAAGGAGGAACCATATAAAAAAGATAGGGGGTGAGGGATCAACATGACCGTATTAAATAAAGGTTTTCAAATTTGATGTGTGTTCACTGCCAATCTCAAAATTACTGCCAGTTGTGAAAAAATAAAATGTAAAAAAAGATTGAATATCCACATTCAAGGGCGTGTGAAGAGAAAATGCGCCCAGGGCAAAGTGTTAATTTGGCGCCCCATCTTCCCCAACTTTTTCTTGTAACAACCCAAAAATGATGCTGGTAGTATAAATTTCCGCGCCCGGACAGACCGCCCATTTCGCACGGCACTGTCCACATTTTACGTGTGAACTAGTGCAAAAATATAAACGAAGAGACAAAGTTAACTCTCAAACAATATTTTAAATTAGTGAAAGAAGTTTCTCACTTCAATTTAACTTACTTTAATTTGTTTATGTTACTTTCGCAATTGGCTTGCGTCACTGCGAGAATAAATACACGTGTACACAGAGTTTCTCCAATACCACTCCACAGACGTGTGTGCTGGGGGAGAGGGAAGGAAAAAGGCGAACACACTGTTGGACGAAATAAAAAATGCTCCTCACTATAATTGTAGCAGCAACGGAGAGAGGGGGGGGGGGGGGGAGGACAAAACAGGTGTCTAAAACAAAGGATTTTTTTTTAAATGTCGCAATTTGAAAAGGTCTCGGTTTCTTTTGGTGACCGTATCGGAGTGGATTTCCCTGGCCGTGGCCGGTTTTCAGAGGTGACGGTATTCGGAGGTTCGATCTAATATTATTTCAATACGATTCATTCCGTTCTGTGAAAAAGTGGCCGGTTGTTAGAGGTGACCGCTCTTCAGAGGTGGCCGTTAATGGAGGTTTTACTGTATCTCTTCCACTTCAAAAAATTAACTTTAATATCGATTTCGTGTTAAATCAGCCTTTGATTCCAAAAGTTATGTGACGGAAAATCCGGCTTAGGACGCTTAAAGGGTTAATATAATATATAATTATTATGTTGTTCGTTACATTTTATTTATAAGCGATTATTTATTAAAATTCAAATCATCCGGTCTTACTTTATCGTGAGATGAACTCACATGGATATTTTTATTTTACAGAAAATGAAAAACCTTAGATTTTATCCTAAAAGGAACAATGTGCTTTATTTCACATGTTTAACTAAGGAACTAAACTAACATTATTCCTACGATAAGTTTACCGATTTAGTATTCAAAAACAAAGAAGTAATGATCTTCATTATAATATGAGGAAGTGATGCATGGAAATGTTAAACAAGAAACCAGGTGTTTTGAAAATGTCTGGATAATGAGAAATCTAAACAAGTCGGAAATTATATTTTAAGCATAGCAAATGAGGTGCGTTTGTACTGTAAGGAAGTTTTATAAATATTCAGATCTTGGTGTAATAATATACAATACTTCGGTACTTCGGATAGAGTATAGCAGCCAAAATCTTTTGATTATCCCAGTAAATACTATCTACTTTGTATTATACAGGAATAACTTGGAGTGAACCTAATAACGCATATTACTTACCAGGGAGAGTATTCTTTTCAGTTGAAAATACTGGAACAGACGTATAATAGCATTGCAATTGTACAACTGAAATTTACTTTTGACAATTTTATTGTTACAAAAACAATAAATCATCTGTCCCATTTTATCAAACTATTGAATCATGCCAAGACGTTCTGTATAAAGTTGCATACACCAGCATCATCTTTTGGAGCTGTTATGAAATTTCCTGTAATGACTTTGTGAGCAGTAGAGGGGATGTATCAATGTGCCCCAGTTCCCCTATTGTTTAGTGTCTCTTCCAGGCGACATCAGGACTGAGGAGGTTATAGTATACAGTACTTCGGATAGAGTATAGTAGCCAAAATCTTTTAATTGTACCTGTAAATACTATCTACTTTGTATTATACAGGAATAACTTGCAGTGAATCTAAATAATGCAAATTAATTTTATAAAATGTGAGATAATTTAATATAATTAAAACGCGACCCAAACAATTTTTCAGCCTATAACATTATCTAATGGAATTCATTTGTGTGGACCTGTAAAATAATAACAAATGTTCTTTGCACCACAGATTGTACAAATGTATATTTCAGTATATACTTCATAAATGCATAGAAATTTTATTATATTAGAAAGAGGATAACATCATAAAAATACTCATGAAACTATTTTTTTCTCCAGTGACCGTTGATGTAACTGTATACTTTTGATTGTCCCAGTAGTTAAACTAAACATCTGATTTTCATAAAAATTCAAAAGACTCGACAAAATTATGGAAAAATTATATATTTTAAATGTAAAACGGTTCGGTTGAATAGTTCTTTCTCTGTTATATGTGAACGGACGGACTGAACAACAACTATAGGTGCTACACTCAGAAAAAAGTTTTGTTGAATCGACAAAAATTTGTTTGGTCAAACAAATCTTTTCGTTTAAATATGAGTCAATGGAAATTTTGTTTGAATAAACAAAACAATATTGTCGATTTTTTTTTTCAATTTTCCGTTTGCAATTTCCATCCGAAATTCATAATAACGAAATTCATAATAACGAAATTCATAATCCGTCTCAATTTGAAAAGTTTTTATTATCCAAAAATTATGTTTATCCTTTATAGCTATATATGTCAATTAAACAAAATTACATGAGAGAGTTATGGCTACTGCACATCAATTTAAATTTTGCAAAAACAACAAAATTTTATTGAAATTACAAACTGAAAATACAAGACTTTAATAAGACTCAAATAAAATGGATGAAATTCTGGTTGAAATTTTATAAGAGTGTTTTTTTCTCTGAGGAACAAAACCGACTTTCTACTTTTACTAAGAAATTCGCTTAAAACAACCAAAATGTACTCAACAAGGCATTTTTTGTAGTTTTAATCAATTCCTTTTTTCCGGGTGTACGTATTTACATAATTACTACAGCACCTGAAAATCCCAGCTGTACGATTCAAAAGCTGTTATATATTTTGTTCTGTAATGTAACAGTCAGATACCTAGATAATAATCTTCCCAATTTTCAACTTCTCAAATGTTATTGATAAGCATCCTGAAGTTCATTATCAATATGCCGAAAAACTGAAGAAACTCACGTTACAATAACTAACATTAAACGTATTACTGAAATTTAAAATAACAAGAAAGAAAAACATAGTAAAGCATAGGTTATGAAACACTTTCCAACACATCTAGAATAACGTAACAAAACTGCACCATTTAAAAATTAAAGTACTGCGTCTCTTTCATCATATATAAATGTATAAAGCATTTCAAAACCGAATTTCAACTGTTTCCATCGATAATCGTAAAATTAACCGAATTTTTTAGCAGCCCTACACTGTAAAAACAAATTACCCAAATTGGGTTGAAAGATTTTTGGGTACAGCATTGTTCCAATTTGGAAAGTTCAGTTTGTAGCACAAAATCGTTTTAAATAAGTCTGATTTTTAATGACATTAAAACAATTAAAATATCTTAGATAGTATATACATTATACCTCAGAAATTTTGATTAATTTAATGTTAATAAAGATCTGCTCTGTTTTGAACCATTTTGGGTTATCTATTTTGGAAACAATACTCTACCATTTTGGAATCCTTTCTGTACCATTTCAGGAAAATTACTATACCCAGAAATCTTTCAACCCAATTTGGGTCTTCAGTTTTTACAGTGTATGTATGATATAGAGATTTCTAACTATTAACAGCATACATTCTAAAATTTAGTTCATTTAAGAGATGCATATATTTCAGTTGAAAATTCCTCTTCAGAAATTTCCTCTAATAAGAAGTTTGGTACGGGAATACTTTTGTGAAGCCCTGTATAGGAGGCATAGTATTTGCATATAAAGAGTAATATACAAAAAACTAATTAAATGTAAAAGCACATACCGAATTTTAAAACATACTCTTCAGCAATTATTACGCAAAGACGTAACCGATTTCTTTTGTGAGTCCCTGTAAATTAATAAAAAATACTTTAAATGTTCTGTTTTAACATGATCGCAGTGAAATTCAGTAATTTATAACAGCTTATATATTTGAAATAGTGTAATATCATTAAAATACTCTCCAGACGATTTTTCCCCATATACCATAATGTAATCGAATCTTTTGAGTGTCCTTGTAAATGAACCATTAATCGTACATACTTCGTGTATAATACCAAATATGCTTTGGCGAGCCTAAATGCTCTTTATCAGTTGTATGAAAATCCGAGTATATTTACGAGAATTAGAGCGTGGACAGCCGGGCAGAGAAACCAAATACATAAGTACTTTTCAACTTTGTTGGAAAGTGTTAAAAATGGATATTTTATTTTCAAAATACTTCCAAATTTTTATGCTTAATAAATATGTTTTAGCGTCAAAGCGTTTTAAATAACAAGTCAGAAATGGTACGGCAAACGGCAAATGAGATACGATTCGTACAATAATTAGTTTTATAAATATTGAGATCATGGTGCAATAGCCGTTGCACACTTATGCAAAAATGAATAAATACAAAATTTATTGCGATTCTATATATGTTAAATTCAGTAATACGGGAACAGTAGGACTCCATCTTAAATCGGACGCTCCACCATGGCAACCTAAAATCATTATCTGTCATGGAATATCATGGAATTAATGATGTATGATAGGATTTAAAAGAATGGAGAAAACTTTTATTAATATCGTTTAAAATTTTCATTCAATTTTCATAAAATGTGAAATGACTCGACAAAATTCCGCAACAATTATATATATTACATTTCAAACCACTTCTCTGGGTAATTCTTGCGCTATTATATGCAGACAGATGGACGGACCAGATGACGAGTATAGGTGCTAAGTATTTATATAACTACAAACGCACAAAATTAAGAAACCAATTTTCCGTCTCTACTTTCATAGAAAATTTTCGTTTATCTCTTCAATAAATATTTTTTATCATATAACATATAACATTTTTTCTTACTGCATGAAAATTTAAGATAAAATATACAGGGTGTCCATTCTCAACGGTGGCCAATGGCTAATTTCTAAACCGTTCGTCATAGACATATAGTTCCAATTGCAAAAATGCTTTTAAAAAGGTAAAGAATTGTTTTTCAAGCAATTTTGGTCAACAAAAATTTTTATTAAAAAATTACGAAAATTAACTTTTTATACGGTCTCCCGGTCCTATTAGTGATATTTAGTAAAAATTTTCCATCACCCCTTCAAGCAATACAAAAAAGTTACCATTCATCTAACATTAAAATTGACCGAGTTATGAAACTTTAAATTTCATGATTTAAACCACTTTTCTGTAGCTGAAAACGAATGAGTTGGACTTAGTTTTCAGGGAACGTACACTAAGTGCTTAAATTATTATAAACAACATCCATTTTCAACGCTATCCAATAGCTAATTCTTAAACCATTTGTCACAGACGTTTAGTTCCAATTACAAAAATGTTTTAAACAAGATAAAGAAATATTTTTAAAGCAATTCAACTAAAGGTGCTACCACGGTATAAGTTTTACGGTAGTGTTAATTTTTATTAATTAACTTCTATATTGGTTAAAATAGTTGAAGACGTGAGTTTCAAAAGTCTCTTTATCAAGAAAATAAAATTTTGGGAAATCGCGATTTTATTTTAAAAAGGGGTGTTATTTTGATAAGCTTATTTTTTGCTTAAAACGTTCGTATGTAAGTTTCCCTAGTTCAAAATTTCTATTCAAATTTTAACTCACTTCCAAATATCCGATCGAGGTTCAATTTGCACACTTATTTATATCCAATGACATTATAATATTAATACAATTTTAGGTGCGTACCATTTATTTATTTTATAGAACTGTACCAAATTCTGTTAGGTTAAGTAATCTAAAAGACTTTAAATATATGTCATTTTGTAACAATTGTAACTGCTGCTTTTCATAATTTTAATTAACAAACTTTCTGTTATTTTTTATTTATATTTTTAGTACAAATTTTGCTTTACTATGTAATTATCAACATAAATTTAAAAATAATATTGTAAAAATTATTTTACTCTCATTGTTTAATGTTAAATTTTATATCTTGCTTTTCTTTTTATTTCCAGTAAATTTGTGACTGACCCCTAATTTGCAGCAATAAATATGCTTCAAATTAAAACAGCTATTACTCGGTTTGTTTTAATCGCAGAGGAATGGGACTTTTTTTGTCTAACTTGTTATAGAGTAGTGGTAAAAATTTACTAAATATCACTTATAGGACCGGGGGACCGTATAAAATGTTAATTTTCGTAATTTTTTAATAAAAAGTTTTTTCACCTAAATCGCTTGAAAAACAATTTTTTACCTTTCTTAAAGCATTTTTGCAATTGGAACTATATGTCTATGACTATCGGTTTAGAAATTAGCCATTGGCTACCGTTGAGAGTGGACACCCTGTATAAACAATATTTTTTCCAGGCTGCCTTGATTTAAGGAACTCAAATATTGTATCATTAGGAAAACAGGGTGTTAACATTTGAAAATTCAAAGTTTGTAAAATTTTGACGTGACAACGTCTTGTAAATTGGTTTGCCGGAGACACTTCAAGAAACTGCGTTACGTTACGTTACGTTACGTTACGCTCCGCTCACGATACGCGCTCACTTTTCTCTTAACTTTTTCCGGTCACTTGTGGGACCATTTTCTGAACGTGAATGTGAATTCGCTGCAAGGAAGGGGCGGTGCTTAATAGGAATTTTAGATAGTATCAAACTAAGACGAAATACGTTATGTATTAGTTATTAGTATAAAGTACAAAGAAAATAAGTGTAGTTTATTTCGTAATTCGGTGGTATATTATGGAAAACTAATGATATGTGATTAGTGAAAGCCATTTTACTTTAGTTATATTCTGCTCATTGAAAAATTCTTTAATATGCTGTTTACAAAATTCAACATTTGACATCAATAAACATGAAGTAAAATGTGTTTAACAAACACAGTGTATTGCAACTTATTGTATGTATATTTGTATATAAATACGTATGTATGTGTAAAGGTAAAAATAAAATTTTGTTAATATGAAATTCAGTGCGAGATTCTTTGTATAAATTAATGTTTTAAATATAATTCTTTGTATAAATAAATGTTTCAAATTGTTACTATTATTTCATCCTTCTTCCTACTATACGAATGAATATTCACATTAAAATTATTTTACAACTCAAAGTCGTTGTCACGTAAAACTTTCGCCCGTATACCGACTTTACAGGCAACCAATTTTTTTAATATACAAGTGATCCCCGAACCAAAATTCATGTCCAGCATTAATTAGTAGACATAATTCCCAGTCGATAGATACTTATACACATTTGTACGATTATTTGCAGCAGAATTAGTAGCGGCTGGTTCCTATATTTTCCCCAGGTCTGTAGAAAGTCTCGTTAAGCTGTTATCAGATTCACAAACATTACTCGTGACAAACTTTTCAGCCGATTTTAACTCCAACTTTTTCCTGTTCAAATAGAGAAAAAGGTTACATTTGTCTTTTAAAAAGTTGGAGGAAAAGCAGGAAAACCAGTACTGCTAGTATCAACTGTTAATATTTATCGCCTATGGTTATCAATCGCTTACCTCTGGTTCCTTAAAATGCTCTTTGTTGGATGAAAAGTCTCGGCTAGGAGAGACTTTTTTGGAACTGCAAAAAAAAGTTGGGGGATAATTGCTGTTTGCTATCACACCGAGTATTGTGAGGATATTTCGCGAAAAGATGGAGGAAATCAACTGTTGGCTCAAAAGGTTGGTGAATCTGATAGCAGCTTTATACGCGATATTCAAATCTTATATAATATTCGTTTTAGACTTTTGGAAAAAACAAGCTAAAATATAGAGATTTACAGGGAAATTTAAAAAGTTTGATTTATCCAATATTTCGATTTATAAAGGGCTCGTATTGTCGAAATTCTGCTGTATTAATCTTTTCAGGCCCCTAGTCACATATGTAGACACTTAGCTTTTAGGTCTTTCATGTTTAAAAAGTAAAAACGGAACCATTATAAGATCACTCCTGTGCAACCTTATCTGTCATGGAATATCATTGAATTAATGATGTATGAAAAGATTTAAAAGAATGAAGAAAACTTGTATTACTATTGTTTGAAATTTTGATTCAATTTTCATAAAATTTGAAATGACTCGACAAAATTAGATGCTACGTATTTATATAACTATGAACGCACAAAATTAACTGAAACCATTTTTCCGTCTCTATATTTTCATAGAAAATTTCCCTTTACCTCTTCAATAAATATTTTTATCATATAACATATATAACATTTTTCTTACTCCATGACGATTTAAGATAAAGTATATAAACAATATTTTTTTTCCAGGCTGCCTTGATTAAAGGAACTCAAATATTTTATCATTAGTAAAACAGGGTGTTAACATTTGAAGATTCAAATTTGGTACAATTTTTAATATTTACATTCTATATTATTTACATGTAGTAATGTTAGTATATGTCTATGCATGTACTATTTGACTTCATTTATATTCATTTGCATTTAGTAATAATAATTATTATTATTATTTGCTTAATTCTTTTCGCGCCGTTTGCAATTCTTTTATTTTAAACATATATTTACCTTTTTAAACTTTAAATAAAAGTTACTTTCCTAAAATTATCATGTGAAATAAAGCTAAAAAAGTATTAAAAAGTGTTAATGTGAGTTAAATCTTATTGTAATACAATATTTTCTAAACATTTCCAAAAAGTCTTCCTGAGCTTACTTCAATTTGAATATGAATCGAATAGTACGCGAAACAACTACATTCATTATCTTTCAGTCAATGAAACTCTAAAAAATGTTAAACTCTAATAATCTATTTGGATAGCTAGTGTTGATGTTATTAACGTAAAAATATGTTTTTTCTAAAAATTGAAAAAAAAAATCGGACCCGAAAGGGCTAATCTTTTCAGGCCCCTGGTCACATATGTGGACACTAAACTTTTAAGGTTTCATACTTAAGAGCCCACAATAGTCACAGAAAAATTACTCAAAAAGACCCGGATGACCATGAAAAGTCTATGGGAGCGTTCTTTTCTAATATCTCGCTCAAATTTTAATGTTTTTACATGATTTTTTTTGCATAGGCTAGCTTAGGACGATCTACAACCGGGCTAGTTTTTACTTTTTCGATTTTGGTTTCAGATTTTTTTTTTTTTAATATTTTAACTTTCAAAACCGGTTTAAACCGGTTCTGAAATTGAAACTATCATACTATAAAAAATATATGAGCAAAATCTAAAAAGTAAAGACTAGCCCGGTTGTAGATCGTCCTAAGCTAGCCTATGCAAAAAAAAAAAAAATCATGTAAAAATATTAAAATTTGAGCGAGATATTAGAAAAGAACGCTCCCATAGACTTTACATAATCATCCGGGTCTTTTTGCGTACTTTTTCTGTGACTATTGTGGGCTCTTAAAAAGTAAAAACGGAACCATTATAAGATCACTCCTGGGTCTGTCTGTCTGCTTGTCTGTCACAGTCATTTTACTCTTAAACAATGAAACGTAGAAAATTCAAATTGAGAGAGGTAATAAAGACTCACATATTTACAGATTAAACATTTACAAATATATTTAGGGGAAATGTAAGGGGATAATTAAGTTACTTGATGGAAAAAAATTTCCTTATATTGTGTGAGATATCGAGTGAAAATTTTCGTTACGCTGAACTCAAAAATACATTTTCTTTAATTTTAAGTATTATATTTTCTGAGATATGGTTGATAATCCCTGTATTTCCGAATCTACTGAAACTAAAATTATGAAAAAATTAGAGGCAGAAGACGTTAATTTAAACTTTGAAGGAAAACTATAGTGATTACTCTAAGTCCCATATTTTTCGAGAAAAGTTTTTTTTATATACACAAATTTTCGTTTGCGGACATCCAGCAAATTCGTTGAAGAGCGTTGGAGGTACCAGACGTAGCAGAAGTATAAAAGATTGTTGATAGTGATTTTCAAAAAAAAAAAAAAAAAAAAATCGTCGGTAATTAGCCGAGATATAAACCTTTAAAGACACGAACGGTTTGGAAATATATAATGTCAGGGGCGGTGTACTATGTGTACCATCGGTTTTTAAACTCTAGATTAGGGGCTGTGCATATATAACGAATCATTTGTTTGGTAAATTTGGACCTCCTCTTTCCTACTCTATCGTACGTTATCATACCTCCAGCCCCCACCCTCGTAGTTATATCGTTATCAACGTTTGAAAATCAAACTATCAATTTTGATTTTTATTTCTTTTTTTAGGATTATATACAGATATTATATATATATATATATATATATTTTTTTTGGCAAACTTTATTGATTCAAATCAAGATATATGAATAAAATGTTACTCTGCATATGAATTTATATCAAATAATTCTTAAAAGAATTAACTGCTATTTAAAAGTGTTCAATAACAGCTTTTCGTTGCATAATATATATTCAACAGTAATAATGTCTTCTTGAACTTACTCCCTCACTGGGAGAGGGGGGGGGGACTTCATAACAACAAAACATCTAGACAATTTTTTTTTCTCATATATTTATTGGAAAACACAACATGTATTGTTTCAAATATTCTTCCCATTTAGTTTATCGAACTTTGGTTAATCAATTAATGATTTAACAACAACTTTGTATCTCCATAAAAAAAGATAGGCTAAAAATATATAATGGAGTATTTTGATATAAAGTATAAGTTACAAATGAAAAGAAAAAATTTTGGTTGAATGAACAATGAAAACGATATCAAAAGACAACCCCCTCCCCTCTTCTTAGAGATATATTTCGATATCATGTGACAGACACCCATCCCCTCCCCCCAAAAAAAGGATAACGTTATGTATGCACAGATCCTAACTACTTTTAATGATATATTTGTGTAATGCAAAGCCCAGTAGCAGTATAAAAGTGGTAAACATCAAATTGTTAAAAACTGTTAATTTAATTAGAATTAATGACATAAATACTATGGGACCTCCTTTGCGACCTCCTTTCGAAGCACGCTGAGCAAAACTCCAATTTTAATGTTTGAAGAAGAGTTTTGTTTTAGCTACACAGTAGAAAGAAAATTAATTAGTATGCTGAATTTAATTTTCTGAAATTCAAAATGAAGTTTAAATAAGCACTTCTTTTACTGTTAGTACCGAATTAAGTTCATCATAAACAGACAAGGATAAGATTACAAAAAACAGTTATAGAGAATAACAATGTTTTACATAATTTCTTTGAACTTCTGTGGTATTCTGATTTATACTTTTGTAGTATATACAGCTATGCCTAACCCTAAAGTTTTACAAGGTCTTATTATCCTTTTAGCAACAATTATTTTAATAATACAAATAATAATTATTATATTTATTGTACAGAATCCTCTGAGCGCGAGTAATACTAGCACTTGACCTTTTTTTTATAATTATAATTATTTTTAATAGTAAAAAGAAAAGAATTTCATAATAACTTATTCATTACAGAATGCTTCAACAAGGGAAGAAAACTGTTTATAGTTTGCTGAACCGATGTACAGTAAGAAATATAAAGAAAAACGTAAAATCATTTTTCTGCAGTCTATGTTGCTGTTTTAATTGAACAAATCGTAAATATTTGATTAAAATAGTAACAGATATATTATACACATTAAGTTTTCATAATTTGTAGCAATATAAAATATAAGAAAGTAATGTATTATTAGGTTTATATATACATATATAAAATCATTTCACTCAGCGGCCACGAAAGTAGACGATATTTTTTTGTGAATTTTTACTGTTTTTTCTTTTTTTTTATTTTTGTCTTCCGATTAATATGAAATGAATGAATCGCAAAGAAAATATATCTTTTTTTTTTTCTTCCCATAAAAAAAAAGAAAAAAATCGTTTTGAAGTTCAATTCTCAGAAAATGTTTATTACTTCTGTAGTGGCGCCATCTATTACTATAAAGCTGTATTAAAATAATTAAAGAAACTATTTTGAGGTACTAAACATTTTTTATTTACGGATTTTTTTTTTCTCGTTTAAACATTTTTTAACTGGAACTTCAATTCATTTTTAAGTTTACTAATGATGAATTTTTTTTTTTTTTTTTTAACGCAGCAATATAAATTTTTAGTTTCACTTATACACCTTTTTTATGCCAGAATTCCGAATTCAATAAGCATTGTGGAATAGTAAATATCCCGTCCATATATTTCATCTAACATTCTTGTTATTTTATCTCTTTCAGATTATAGTTATGTACTAAAAAAAATTATTGAAGACATAAAATTATGCATTAAACAATCAATGAACATATTACAAAAGAATCTACTAAAATTACACCAATCTTACTAAAATTCCATCTGTAACTTGGGTTGCAATTACAGTCGACTCTCGTTAATTCGAAATCGGATAATTCGAATCTTCGCTTAATTCGAACTAAACATGAAGTCCCGAAATTTTCAATGGCAGAATAACGTTAAAAATTTTCATTAATTCGAACTCATTTTCTCTTGACTTCGTTTAATTCGAACTATCGAGAATTCCGATTTTTCATTTTTCTTTTCTTTCTCACGGAATTCAGATCATTTGAATAACTTTCTGTCTTTGATTTTTGTGAAAATTGTTCCGAACGAGTATAGAAATAATCATATGCATTTGATATCCATTTTTTAAGTGGCCCTTCTGTCCATCAGTGATGCTTCAAATTTTTCTTCCATTCAGCTTCTTTCTAATGTTTTAATTAGTTTATGAATTTACATATTCTAATTTAACATTAAGTCATATTCTAATGATAACAGGCAAAATAAATTTAAAAAACACTATAATATTAATTCATTTGTAATAGTACCATATTAAGCATGTTTTCATTTCATTTTTCCATAATTCGAACTCCGGATAATTCGAACATTTCTTGTGGTCCCGTCGAGTTCGAATTAACGAGAGTCGACTGTACATAAAAAGTTCTAGATATCCCAGTTTCCTAAAAAATCCTTAGTAACTTTACAGATTTTTTATTTACAGTGTAAAAGTGTATGTGTTACATGAATTTTTGTTGTTGCCGTTACATAAAAATTTTTAGGAATTCCAGTTCACTAGAAAAAATTTAGTAACTTTACAGTTTTGTTTTTTATTACATTGTGCGTTTTCTGTAGTGTATTTTTAAGTGCGTTCGTAATTACGTAGCACTTATAGTTGTCGTTCAGACCGTCCGTCTGTCTTATAACAATGTAAAAAAAGGTGGATTTTGTGAGACTTTTTCACTTTGAGGAATACATTCTCAAAAGTTCTTACATGAAATAAAAAATGTTGAAGACAATTTATAAAAACATAACAAAAATACTCTGTATAAAATATTATACACCAGGGCTGTCCAACGCGGCGCCCTTCGAAGCTTTTGCTGGCGCCCTTTGGAAGATTTCCAGTTATTAAACTTTTTAGAACAAAAATTCCATCATAAAGACTTTTTACTTTAAAATCAATATTTGTATTAGAGATATTTTCAAAACCTGTGAAATGCATTTTAAACCAGAAATAGATTTTGAAAATTTGGTAATTATTCGAAGTAGTTCTTTTTTATGCTTACAAAATTAGTTACAGAAAAATGAAAGTTTTTCACCTCCTCCGCTCTACACTGTAAAAAAAAATTCAAGAGGTTACTAAAAATTTTTTAGTAAATTTGTATTCCACAGAATTTTTTAGTAACCATTACAAACTTTTTTTTTTGCAAGCGAAACAAGCATTTCTTTTGTAAACTGAACAAAAGAATTTTTCGTATAACTAACTTAAAAATTTTTAGTATGAGCCACCAAGCAAATTTTAGTAATAGCTCCAAAATTATTTTTAATAACCATTACGTGGCATCCAGATTTCTGGAGCGGAAGATTTTCGGCAAAACCGCAATAGATGGCAGCACTAAACATTGCTACTGCTCCGTCAGGATATTCATAATCCCTTTATTAACGAGTACGTACACTGCACACATTTGGGGCGTATTTGGCAGTGGCCAGGATCGAACCCGGGACCTTTTAGTCTACAGCCCGTTACTATAACCACTACGCTATCGAGGTCACACCAAGTGAGTTTTAGTAATAGCTATTAAAAATATAAAATTATTAACTCTATTCGTTGCTAACTTTTTTCTAGTAATTCTTACAGATTTTCTTGTAACTGACTAAGATTACTAAAAATTTTTTAGTAATTACAAGGATCACTAAAGTTTTTTTAGTAAATCGACACTTTTTTTTTTTTTTTTTTTTTTTTTTACAGTGTATGTAGACGCACGTGCATGAAAATTGAGCTTCTTTCTTTTTGTTTTTGTCACACTGACTCATTGGCTATTTTATGCGATTCATAATGAAGCTTAAAGTTTACTTCTTAACTTTTAAGATTTTAAGGGTTTTTGTTTTTTCAGTTTGCTTAGAAAAAATAATAAAACAATGCAGAAGGATTTCCATCTATGTAAGCACTTTCAGACAATCTCTAGTACCAACCATATGGATTGATCACTATCATGCTTGTCTTTGTTTTTGTATTTTTTATACATATAAGTGTTCACAAATTAAAAAAAGTTAAAACGTATTTTCAGATCCCAAAGGAAACTTAGAAATATCTCTTATTTCCATGTTTATTTATTTATTTTTATTATCGTTATTAAAGGTGCGATTAAAGTTTTTGGCAATTTACCCTACAGATATTTTTGAGTTAAACTTCTCATAGTAAAATGCATAGTTTGAAATTTAATACATGGACCTTTTGTCTATCGCTGTAAGATTCTTTTGCATTGTGTTAAGACGCATGTGTATACTAATAATACTGTGCGATAATATTGCTGCATGTTTTCAGTCACATGAATAATGGCGCCCTTCATTGGGTGCCACGGGTTAAAATGCGCCCCTGATTACTGAAAGGTTGGACAGGCCTGTTATACACCATGTCTTGCAAGAAAGTTTAGATATATCCTTTTAAACATAAAAAAATAATAAAAAACTTCATTCTGACATAAGTAGATTTAAAGTTTTAATTGCGAGCAAGGTACAATTGATAGTACAGTACAAAAATTGTTATACATGCTAATGTAATCATTGCAAAATTATGCGGTATGTTTTTTTTTTTTTTTTTTTTTTTTCAAATTTACTTAACTTTTTAGGTTTGTTCGTAATTATATAAATACGTAGTATACTGTAGTCGTCGTCTGGTCCATCCGTCTGTCCTTCTGTCTTTTTATTACAATGCAATCAACTATGCCTAACTGAAGGGTTCGAACATTAATATATATTATATTAATAATTTAATATGCAAAATTTTGTCGAGTCTTTTTGAATTATGAAAATCGAAATAAAATTTAAAAAAATATTAATTAAAATTTCTTCATTCTGTTAAATCCTATAACACTTAATGAATTCAATGCTATCCCATGATAGGTCACGATTATAGGTTGCTATGGTGAAGATGACCTATTTAAATGATAGTCCTATTATTTCCATATACTAAATTTAACGCATAGAATAGTAATAAATTTTATATTCATGCATTTTTTCCATGAGCTATTGCACCAAGATCTGAACATTTATAAAACTAGTTACAGAAAGAACGCACCTCATTTGCAACTTTCACGTAATTTACGACTTGTTAAAAACAAAGTAATTTTTTAAAGGATTTTTACAGCCGGAGCCTCTTAAAAAAATCTTCAGACGAAAAAAAACAATCTTCAAATTTTCTAGAAATATTTTGTTCTATTATTATTATTATTGTTATTATTATTATTATTATTATTATTATTATTATTATTATTATTATTATTATTATTATTTGTTTAAAATGACATTTAAATCTTAAGAGCCCATACTACTGATTGAAAAAGACCCGGATGACAATGCAAAGTCTATGGAGGCGTTTTTTTTTTCAAATATCTCGCTCAAATTTTCATATTTTGACGTGATTTTTTTTGCATAGGATAGCTGAGGACGATCCACAACTAGCCTAGTTTTTACTTCTTCGATTTTCGTGTCAGAATTTTTTTTCTTAAATACTTTAACTTTCAGAATCGGTTTGAACCGGTTATGAAACTGAAACTATCCTAATACAGAAAGAATATAACCAAAATCAAATAAAGAATACTGCCCAGTTAAACTGGTGGCATTGAGCTCACAGGCTAAAAATACTAATTGTACATTAAAGCCTTATATTTTCAAGGGTTAATTCCGTTCGAAAAAAAATTAAGAAGGGGAAACAGCTCTCCCCTTTCCTCTTTTTTTATACTTAATCATTGAACCTCCTATACTATCAAAGACATGCTTTATCATATAAAAAATCTATATAAAAAATCTATATAAAAAATTCAGAGCAAATGAGATAATTCTTAATAAAAACCCATTTAGCATTTATATAATTTAAAAGGAGTTATTCCCCTCTTTTATACTTAACCATTAAACTTCCAAAACTATTCAGAGATTTGAACGAAATCTGAAAATTCTGCTTGAAAAACCAATTTATATAAATTAAAGGGGGGGGGGGCATTAGAACCCCTGTTCCCCCTATTTATACTTATTCAATGAACACCTAATAACAGTCACGCAATCACCTCATCAGAATGATCCTAATCTAAATTTTGAACGAAAACTTAATTCTGCATGAAAATCCCATTTATATCAACTAAGGGGAGGGGCATCAGCCCCCCGTTCCCCTTCTTATACATATCGAATGAACTCCAAAAACCAATCAGGGAAGCGCCTTGTCAGGATATACCTACATACAAAATTTCAAGTGGATCGGATATTTTTATCATGAGTTATCGCGTTACGCACGAACGTACGAACGTACATACAGAACGGACGGGCACATAAGCTCTCAGGCTATGATAGCCTGTGAGCTAAAAAGTAATAAAAAGAATGTTGCCCAGTTAAACTGATGGCATTGAGCTCACAGGCTACGCAAGCTAATTGTACATTACAGCCTTATATTTTCGAAAAAAAAATTAAGAAGGGGAAACAGCTCTCCCCTTTCCCCTTTTTTATACTTAATCATTGATCCTCCTAAACTATCAAGGACATGCTTTATCATATAAAAAATCTATATCCAAAATTCAGAGCAAATCGGATAATTCTCAATAAAAACCCATTTAGCATTTATATAATTTAAGAGGAGTTATCCTTCTCTTTTATACTTAACCATTAAACTTCCAAAACTATTCAGAGATTTGAACGAAATCTAACAATTCTGCTTGAAAAACAAAGAACTTAAGTGGAGGGGCATTAGAACCCCCGTTCCTCCTGTTTATATTTATTCAATGAACACCTAATAACAGTCACGGAATCCCCTCATCAGAATGATCCTAATCTAAATTTTGAACGAAAACTGTTAATTCTGCATGAAAAACCCATTTATATCAATTAAGGGGAGGGGCATGAGCCCCCCGTTCCCCCTCCTATACATATCGAATGAACTCCAAAAACTAATCAGGGAAGCGCCTTATCAGGATATACCTATATACAAAATTTCAAGTGGATCGGATATTTTTATCATGAGTTATCGCGTTACGTACGAACGTACATACAGAACGGACGGGCACATAAGCTCTCAGGCTATGATAGCCTGTGAGCTAAAAACTAGGCCAATTGTGGATCATCCTCAACTATCCTATGCAAAAAAAAAAAAAAAGACGTCAAAATATTAAAATTTGAGCGAGATATTTGAAAAGAACGCCCCCATCGACTTTACATTATCATCCGGGTCTTTTTCAATCAGTAGTGTGGGCTCTTAATCAGAACAGGAAATATGGTTTGGTTTGGTTTCAAAATCTGGTAGTTTTCAAGCAGTGGTTGTTATAGAAACAACATCTTGTGAAAATGCAGTTTTCCTCATGATGGATTTTTTCACTATTTCTCCTATTCAAATGGTTAAAAATCGAGAACCGTTAAAGATAAAATTGATAAGCTTGGATAAGATAAACTTGGAACATGTCTTTTTTCAAGTGTTTTACTTTAATTTTGCGTCAGCAAATTTGAAAATTTTTTAAAAATATGATTAATTTTAAAAAGTTACATCATTTTTTTTTTCAAATTTTTACATTAAATATTTTTAATTTTTATTTAAATTAATATTGTTTTTTAATGCTGAATCAAAATTAAAGCTTATATGTTTCTGTTTATTTAAATGAAAAAAATAATAAATTCTAAAATAATATTTCGAGTTATAATGATATTAAATGACCCCACTTTTTAATAAATATTAAATTAAAAAAAAAATAGGAGAAATTTTATCATGTGATTTTGTTTACAAATAATATGGTTAACATCTCAAAAAATTTCAAAAATTTAATTTAATAAATAAAAATTATTCTAAAATGTGTCCCGGACCCCCTTAAAGATTAAAGTCTTACAACAATAATAACAAATGAAAATACTTTTCCCCGTCATTTCAAACTTTCTAAGACCCCTTAATAAAGATCAGGGGCCGTGCGAAGAGCGCGGTCGCCAAAGCTGCAGAAATTGAGGGAACACCAAATTTATACTGCCATCGTCGTTTATTTTTTCTTTTTTTTTTTTTTTTTTTTTTTTTTTGCACAAAAAATATATACAGGTTGCCACATAAATACTGTGACGCGATAAAAAAAGACAATTTAGTTTAATATTTCCTTTCCCCTTTTAACAAAACTATTGTTTTATTCGTGTTCCTCGTGCTTTTTTGTTGTCTAATTGCTATTTCTGTTGATATTAATTCAAAGTTTGGCAGGAAAATAGGGTATGCAAAAATTAATCCTGCTTTTTTTCCAATATCCCCTCCACCCCAACCCCCTGTTTCGGGGGTTTTGGAGCAAAAAAACCTATGCAATCAAGCACAAGCAAAAAAGGATGGAAAAAATCATGGGTCTAAGGCTCCGTTCAGATTGAAATACTCTTCCCTTCAACTGAATTCTTGGAAAAAATGGGAAAGTCTTTTGTATACACTGTAAAAAAAAGGGTCGATCTACTAAAAAAACTTTAGTAATCCTTGTAATTACTAAAAATTGTTTAGTAATCTTAGTCGGTTACTAGAAAATCTGTAAGAATTACTAGAAAAAAGTTAGCAACGAATAGAGTTAATAGTTTTATATTTTTAATAGCTATTACTAAAACTCACTTGGCGTGACCTCGATGGCATAGTGGTTATAGTAACGGACTCTGGGTTGAAAGGTCCCGGGTTCAATACTGGACAACGCCAAGTACGCCCTAAATGTATGTAGTGTAAGTGCTGTATAATAAAGGGGTTAGGAATTTCCTGTTGGATCTGGTCGCAATGTTTGGTGCTGCCATCTATTGCGTTTTTGCCGAAAATCTATCGCTTCAGAAGTCTGGATGCAGCTCGAAGGAAGCTCCTGCCCTTCGGACGCACGTAATTGTTATTAAAAATAATCTTGGAGCTATTACTAAAATTTGCTTGGTGGCTCATACTAAAAAATTTTAAGTTAGTTATACAAAATATTCTTTTGTTCAGTTTACAAAAGAAATGCTTGTTTAACTTGCAAAAAAAAAGTTTGTAATGGTTACTAAAAAATTCTGTGGAATACAAATTTACTAAAAAATTTTTAGTAACCTCTTGAATTTTTTTTTTTACAGTGTAGGACCCATTTGCGGTTTCTTCATAATAGAAAGAGGAGAATTAACAAATGTAGCAGGAGATAAGCAATCCATCCTACTTGACGGGAAGGTTTTTCTTTTTCCCGGACAACCGTCCTTTTCCTGCAAAACTCATTAAGATATAAAACCACCGCGTCGCCACAACAAACGAGCCGACATCGAACTTCAAGAAGTGGTCAAATGTGTTTGGGCTTTAAATCACGCCGGAAATAGTCTGTCACGGGCATCTTGAATAATTTGCAAAAAGCGCCTAGACCCCCTGCATCGTCTAGTGAGGAGACCATTATGTATGATATTAATTTATTCTTGTAAATATATGATATTAATTTATAACTATGATATTAATGATATAACTATGATATTAATTTATAATTAACTCTTGATATTAATTTATTCTTGTCTTTCGAATGGTGAGTACTAGTAAAACGGCTTGTTTTGTCGCTTCAGTCAAAAGTTTTGGTCTTTTATTTGCTTCACAGTATTTATGTGTCACCCTGTATATAAACAAATTAGGATATATATATATATATATATATATATATATTTTTTTTTTTTTAATGTTTTTTCAAAATAGTATGTTCTTTCTTTCTTGGATTCCAAAAACGGTTATACTCTAACTATTAGATACATTTTTCCTACATATGTTTTCCAGATCCCCAAAAATATATGTGCAATGTTTTTTTTTTACATTATTTAGTTCTTAAAATTAAACCTTTTAAAATTCCAAAATAAACGCCAATCATATATTCGAAAGAATTTATTTGTATTTTTACATTATTTAATTTTGCAGAGAAATGGTGGGGCGTTCAAATTGAAACTTTACCCCGGGCGCAATTTTCTCTTCGCACGCCGCTGATAAAGATCTTAAATCCATCCATTTGCTGATAATAATGAAATGAATTTTCTAATTTCTCTGCATAACATTTCTGTTAGCAAAAGCATCACTTATTGTCCACATTCTGAAATGGAACTACGAAAGCGTCCCACAGCTGGATATCCATTACTATACAGAAAATAAATTTTTCTTTGATTATCGGAGAAAAAAGAAAAAATCTGAAGCTTTTGCAAAAAATCTAATTATTGCTTGGAGATAAATAAAGCAGCATTCTCTGTTTTCGCCTAAAGCAATAGCTGCAGATGCTTCTGTTGAGTTCCAGAATGGTAAGTTGTCGTTTTTTCAGCATTATGTATTGTCCAATTAATAAATAAGCAGGATGAAAAAGCATATAAATGCAACTAAAAATTTATAATCTTACCTTAACCCTTTCAAATCCGAATTTTTTTCTATTTTTTTGAAAAAATTACTTTTACGTTAATAACATTAACACTAGCTATCTAAATAAATTAATTATAGTTTAATGAATATGTCATTGTCTGAGAGATAACGAATGTTGTTGTTTTATGTCCCATTCAATTAACGTTCATATAACAATAGGCTAAGGAAGAATTTTTCTAGATGTTTAGAAAATATTGTATTACATTTAGATTTAACTTATATTATAACTTTCTAATACTTTTTGTGCTTTATTACACATGATTCTCTCAGGAAAGTACCTTTTATTTTTAATTTAAAGAGTGAAATATATGTTTAAAATATAGGTATAGGAACTGCGCAAGGAGAATTAAGGAAGTAATAATAAGTATTATTATTACTAAATGCTTAAACATAAATGAGGTCATATAACAAATGCATAGTACTATATATAAATAGTAGCAAAAATTTAAAAATAATAATAATAATACTCCATTAAAATACATGTACTATTAATAGTCCACCAGACCTGAAAGGGTTAACAAAATATTTTATTCTTACTAAACATAATAAGTCAGAAATTGCATGTCAAACGTGGCAAATGAGGTGCGTTCGTAAACTAGTTGTATAAATAGTCAGATCTTTGTGCAATAGTCGTCGCGTTCCATGATTACAAAATTTATTACGGTTACATATATTAAATTCATTCATACTGAAATAATAGGACTACATCTTAAACGGGACCATAGCAACCTAGAAACATCACTTATCATTGGGTATCATTGAATTAATGATGAATGATATGATTTAATAGAATAAAGTAAACCTTCTTTAATATAACTAGTACACCGAACCCGGGGTTCCCGGGTCACAAAGTAAAGGTGAAAAACTTTTTTTAAAATTGAAAATTGGAAAGTCTAATAAATTTTTTCTGCGTAAGCTTTTTAAACTGCCAACTAATTCCAAATAGCAATTTTATATGAAACATATTATTTGTGTAATCATATACAGCTTTAAAAATTATGGATACTTCCGTATTAGCAGGGCCATAGCTAAGACGGCGTTATGGGCGACTCAGCCCCCCCCCCCCCTTGAAAAGATTCCAAGGTCACTCAATGAATTTCTGCTCCGAAAATTCAAATGAAATATTGTTTAAAAATCTAATTGAATTTTTAAACCTTTTCACAGTTTTGCAGAGTTACTAAATTGTATCTAAAATAAGTGTTTCAACACTCCCTCATCTTACTTGTACATATGAAGCTAACATGATGGGCTATTTTGCACCAGGTATACACTCAAAACTTTCATCATCATATACTTTTCTAAGCATAAAATGAAATTATTTTAACAGTTGAATAAGAAACAGAGTAACCTACAATGTGAATATGCACTAATTTATCTTTCTGCGTCAGAGACAGAAAAAAAAAACTATGAGCCCCCCTACATTCTCTTGAGCACTCCCTATTGTTCACTACAACCCTGCGTATTAGACGCAAGATAGCAGTTATTAGCCAAAGATTTCGCCAAAGAATAAAATTGCATTCTCAGTTTTTAAAAACAACTAAGGAAATATAACACCCAGATATTCTTTAAAATACATTTTTGTAAAGGTTAATTGATGTATCTTTTGTAAAGTAAGTTTACAACGAACTAAAAGTCACTAAATTCATAGATAAAAACGAAATAAAACCAACAACATTCACCGGGTTTTATAGCCGACAATGTATTGACATAATAGGTTTTTAATTACTATTTTTTTCAGTTGCTATGAAAAAATGACAACTAAAATATACAGTGATCTGTTATTTCCCATGGAGAAAAGAGATAGATGGAGGTGCAGTATGCGATTAAAACGGTTTGATGGGCGTTATTCTTCCAATTTAAGTCTCTCATTCGACCCAAACAAAACAATCACATGGAACAGAGACCGAATTTTTTAACATCATTTTTTATCTAAATGAAAAAGATCTGAATATATTTTAGCATTATAAAATAGCATTTCGTTGTATTATGAATTAAAATTGCATCGCTAAAAGTTTTTCTTTTTTGTGAAAGTACGCCGTTGTGTTTGATGCAATGCAGCAAATTTTAGGGTTACATTTTTGGCGTCACCTCCAGCCACTAAATTGCATCTCTATTTTTTTTTTCTTTTTTACTCTATGGCTATTTTTCCTCTCTTTCCCACATAAATGCGATACTCAAGTTGCCACCATTAGGGAAATTGAACCAAAAACTACAAAAAAATTAATATCTCAAAAACAAATTGAGGTACAGTTTTCTAACAAACGGCATTTAAAAGTGCATTTTTTTCTCTAAACGATGATATAAAGATTGAAAACGTGCAATGTCTAGAAGTTTAAAAATTTACAATAGCGAAAATTGCAAAACCAAAATTTCATCGGAAAGTGTTGCCATTCAAAACATGACGTATGCGTTACGCACAGATACGTTTGGCCTTTATTATATAGATATGTTTTCATTCGATTTTCATAAAATTTGGAACGACTCGACAAAATTCTACAATGATTCTACATATTAAATTTTCAACTATTCGGTCGTAAAGCTTTTGTGCTTTATTATCTGCGACAGACGGACAATCCAGACGGCGACTATCTATAGATACTATGTATATATATATTCACAAACGCACCTAAAAAGGAAGCATTTTCATGTAAACAATTAAATTCTTAGAAAAATTCAATATGTTGTCTTAGTTTGATGGACAACTTTAAATTTATTTTTAAGTGAGTTAGAATTTTTTTTAGTCCTTTCAAGTATTTTTTTTTCCGTATATATATATATATATATATATATATATATATATATATATATAAGATATAACCCGTCAAATTTTGACGAACGAAAATGTTTATGAAGGAACTGTTTCATTGATTTATAATAAAACTTCAAAATTAATTATAACAATAAATGCAGCTTATATTGATAAGCCCAACTTTTAAGTAAATTATATTTAACTAAAGTTAACAAAATACTATTTCTATAAAATTCAGTTGTCGAAATTGTTAAAATTAAACTTTAATCCTGCATGTAAACCGTAAAAAATAATAAAGATCTGTTACTAAGATAAAGTTATCAATTAAGGCTCTTATGCTGGTATTCCAAAATGATAAAAAGCAAAATTTATTCAAACTTTGATTCAATCATAGAACTTTTTCCCCGTAAAATCTAAAACCGGCATAATTTTCATTCTTTTAATGAAGAAATGGCAACATGAAGATACAGTAATCATTTTTTTTTTCCTTTTCTTTTAATAGAAATGGAGTATTTCTGTTGCCATGGTTAGAAAAGCGGTATTAAAAACTACAAAAAAATTAATATTTCAAAAATAAATTAAGATACAGTTTTGAAATAAATTGCATTTAAAAGCATATTTTTCCCCTATACGATCGTGTAAAAATTGAAAATGTGGCATGTTTAGAAATTTAAAAATTTAAAAATTTGTTGTAGGAAAATTTGCAATACCGAAATTTTATTTAAAATTTGAAAGTGTTGCCATTCGCAAAATGACGTATGCGTTACGCATAGGTACGTTTGGCCTGTATAATATAGATATATTCCGGGTTGATGGCCTCCCTAGTAGCAAACCAATATTGGTCCAACATTGCGCCAATATTTCATTTATTGGAAATATTGCAAATAAAACGCCAATATTGCCCCAATATTGGGATGTTTACATTTTACCCTTATTTAACCAATATTTGCTGCCAATATTATGCCAATATTGAGGTTTCATTGGTAATATTGCCAATAAAACGCCAATATTGTACAAATATTGGAGTTACATTGTTAATATTTCCAATGAATTTCCAATATTTAACCAATATTGGCGTTTTATTGACAATATTTCCAATGAAACCCCAATATTGGCATAATATTGGCTGCAAATATTGGCTAAATAATTGCAAAATGTAAACACCCCAATATTGGAGCAATATTGGCCTTTTATTTGCAATATTTCCAATAAATGAAATATTGGCGCAACGTTGGACCAATATTGGTATTGCGCTAATGTGCCAATATTGCTCCAAGATGTAGCCAATATTGTCCCAATATTGTTTGGCTACTGGGGCTTTAGTCTTAAGCCTTTATACCTAAGCAACTGTCGAAAATTTAGGTTTATTGAAATCTAACGAATATTAGTTATTTTTCACTGAAAAACAATAATAATAATAATAGCAAAATTGTAATTCAAAAAATTACAACGAGTATGGAAAATGATATTTTCAAAGACTGAAATTTTAAAGACTTATAAATAAATTCTATATTTAAATTAATAATAATAATAAACATCGTTTTTAGGATGATCATAATGATTCATATATTACGTACGTCATGCATTAAACATTAATATTCCTAGACCAATAATTTAAAAAAACAGCAGTTCATAGATATACAACTCAGACTATCATCTGAATGCCTCAAATTACGTACGACATGGATTAAACATTTGTATTCCTGGACCCATAATAAACAAATTTTAAATCAGATTACGGTTTTACAATTATCGGAACTGCAAATTTTTAAACTTCTAAACATCGCACATTTTTAATTTTTACACCGTTGGGTAGAGAAAAAAATGCACTTTTAAGTGAAATTTGTTTGAAATCTTTATCACAATTTGTTTTCAAATTATTATTATTATTTAAAGTTTTTATTACTTTTTTTGTCATCGTGACAGCAGAAGTATTCCATTTTTGGACATTAAACACGGACCAATCAGAAAACGAATAAAATAAAAAACAGGAATATTCCGTATTCGGACATTAAACATGGACCAATCAGAAAATGAATAAAATAAAATAAGTTGCGGAATTCAACTAATAAAAAGATTTAGATGTACTTCAGATTTCCCAGTTCTTTACCGAGGACAACAACTATTTTCCAAATAGTTAAAAAAAAAAAAAAAAAAAGTAAATTGAGCGTCAAACGTAGCAAATAAGGTGGTTTGTACGACTAATTTCATAAATATTCGGATCTTGCTACAATAGCTGTTGCACTCTTTTTCAAAAATGCATCAATACAAAATTTATTACGATTACATATTTTAAATTCATTCATACGGAAATTATGCCTCCATTTTAAAAAGGACGTCATTATCATTTCAACTTAGAATCATGACTTGTCATGGGATATCATTGAATTAATTACGTATGAGGAATTTAATTGAATAATTACCATGGCAACCTATAATCATTACTCATCATGAGATACTATTGAATTAATGACGCATGACAGGATTTTATAAAATGAAGAAAGTTTTAATTAATAATTTTTAAATTTTCAATCAATTTTCATCAAGGCTAACTTATCATAATAACAAGGCTTGTCATTCCCTAAGTTTCCTTTGTCTGCAGTACACGTGATCAAAATTCACGTTGTTAGCGCCCTCTGTCGCTCAAATATATTGTTCAGCAAGGCCACTTTATCATAATAATAGGCCTTACAATCAGAAAAAAGTGTATGGGAGAAAATGTCCGGATAGTTGCGAACTCATAAACCGACTTCATACCGTAAGTATCGCCACCTGGTGCATATTACTAGTAATATTCTAATTGCATAGGAAAAATCAAACTATATTATTCACAATATTATAAAAAATATTTTTCAAATTCCACTAAAATATATACGTAAAAAATACACTGAAAATGAAGAATTAAAAGTAAGAATTAATGGTACTTTATTAATGTAGAGTCATGGGCGTTATATATATATATATATATTTAAAGCTTAGCGTAATTTTCGGCTTCAGAAAGTATGATTTATTGCCAAATGATGTAAACAGTAATGAAAACAAACTTGTAAAATGTTTCGTTTGTCTTTTAAGAATTTATATGAATATTATTATTGTCTTTATGTACAATTTACTTATGTTTTTGCATAAAAATAGAAAATTGGCTTTTTTATATGAAATATATTGTATAACTATTGCAAAACATTTCTTCTCTATGAGAACAGAAAATAGGAGTCCAGAAAATATGTTGCCAAATTTCCTTTTCTCGCCAAGACCATTTTCTCTATTTGAGAAAAGTACTTTGAAAAAGTATCGATTTAATATTATATAATGCAGTATTGGCTATTTTTCTGTAATATGTTCCGGTTTCGCATTTAAAGTTTTCTGCAAATAAGCATTATTCTAGAACAATGCGATATTAAGTATACGGTTAAAAAATGAAATTAGTTTAGCGCCAATTATACTTGCTTAATGAGCCAATTGGCTGTAAGTTTAATTAAGAAAGAAGTGCCAAATAAAGATTTACACCACAAGCGTAGCACAAAACGAATTTATTTTTGAGGATAAACTTTGAGATGTGTTTAGTTTAAGTGATTTTAAATTTCTTATAACTTTCATTTTTTTAATGTTTATGATTTTTATCCGGTTTATACATATAGCTAACTATACAGGGAGACTAAAAAGAATTAAAATATAAGATCGGGGAATACTTTAAATTTTAGGTATCAGAACATGTTTTTAATCGAAAATATTGAGCGTAGCGTTTATTAGTCAGGTAGAAGAACGTATACGCACAACCAGACCGGGAGGCGGCAGCACAGACAATCATCTCATCGAGTTCACAGATGAAAATATAGGATTAGTTAAATCTCGGTTCCCATATTAAGACGCAATCGGTCTGCCAAATTATATCTCGGTGAAAACACCTAAAACCCTATTTTAGTGGTTAACTCATAAGTTTACCATTGTGCTTTCCTGCACCCAAAAGTATAAAATCATGGAAGTTTGGGAGTAGGAAAAAAATCGTAAACTTATGAGTCATCTGCTAAAATTGGGTTTTTTTATTTTCTACACAGATTTTCCTTGGCAGACCGATTGCGTTGTAATATGCTAATCAAGATTTAACTAGTCCTAGATTTTCATCCATGACCTCGATAAGGTGATTGTCTATGCTCCTGCTTCCCGGTCTAAATGAAATTATATACAATTGTTGCTATAGACGGTGATACTTTTAGTACATTTTAATAGATATTATATTTATAGCATAATGAAAATGATATGTATTATTGGGATTCACAATAATACCTTCCCTACAATAAAAGGTTCATGTAATACTCGTATCCTTTTACAGAGCCACATATTATAAGCTTAATTTAAATTTGAGGTTTAAATTAAGCTTAATTTAAAAATCTATATGTCATATACACAACTTCTCAAAAGAATCCCATATAATGAACTTTAATTCTTGAGAATTGCTAAAAGAGTAATAAAAAATAAGTATATACTTATCATTTAATGCGCAAAATTTAATAAAATGGTGTTGATTTTTCAAATCTCTATCACTACAAATTTATTAATTCGTATGTAAAACCTATTCTTGTATAAAAGTAAAACAAAATACCACAAAGGCATAATGACAGGATAAACTTTATTAAAATTAAGAAAAAACAATATGATTTTACTGTTGTTATAGGTACTGAGACATTTGTGTTCAAAATAAGTACATTTTATGCCCAAAAAAAAAAAAAAAAACTGCCGAACTTTCGAAAATTGGAAAAATAACAAATCTCATTTGAAAAATACAAGCTTACAGCGTATCGAAAAGAAAATGGAAAAGCATATATAGAAAACAAGGCCCGGGGGAAAAACAAATTATAAAATTTATACATTTGTTATTACAACAGAGGGCGCTAACAACGGGAAAAATCACGAGGTTTCTGACCAAGTTTACTAGGGCCACGAAAACTTAGCGATTGCCAAGTCTATTATTATGAAAGTGGCCTTGATGACTAGTAGTACGCACCAGATGGCGCTACATACGAGACAAAATCAGTTAATATGTTGGCAGTTATAGAGACAATTTCAACAATAGATTTTCTCCTGAATGCGAGGCCTGATTATGATAAGGGGGCCTTGATTTTCATAAAATTTGAAGTGACGCGCCAAAACTCTGGAACGATTGTGTAAATTAAATTTCAAACTATACGGTTCAGTAGTTTTGCGCTGTTTTTCCGAATTACTCACAATTTCGAAAAGATTTTTTATTTTTAAAAACTTCAGACACTATTATATTTTCGATATTTAAAAAAGTTTTTATAAAAACAGTTTCTTTTGCAGCCATTGATTTTTGAAAACATATCTGAATAGTTTTTATGGCGTATTAATCCATTTCTCAATCCGGAATCTGTGTTAAAATCATTAAAAAGTTTCCTATTTTTTATAAGGATAAATAACGTATTTCAGAATCGCGCGTAACTCGGAAGATATTATTGGATATTTTCCTTCATGATTACATTATATTTTTGTACTTAAAAAGATTTTTTTGTCTTTTCAATAATGTAATTTGCTTATTAAGATCATTCAAAAAGGATTTGTCTTTTTTATAAGGATGAAGAGCTTTTTTGAGCATTATAGGTAACTCGGGAGAGATTATTGGGTATTTTCGTTCATGGTTATATTATATCTCTGTACTTAAAAATATTATTTGTATTATCTATAATATAATTGGCCGATTAAGATTATTCAAAAAGGATTTGTCTTTTTTATAAGGATGAAGAGCTTTTTTGAGTATTATAGGTAACCCAGAAGAGATTATTGGGTATTTTCGTTCATGGTTATATTATATCTCTGTACTTAAAAAAATTATTTGTATTATCTATAATATAATTGGCCGATTAAGATTATTCAAAAAGGATTTGTCTTTTTTATAAGGATGAAGAGCTTTTTTGAACATTATAGGTAACTCGGGAGAGATTATTGGGTATTTTCGTTCATGGTTATATTATATCTCTGTACTTAAAAAAATTATTTGTATTATCTATAATATAATTGGCCGATTAAGATTATTTAAAAAGGATTTGTCTTTTTTATAAGGATGAAGAGCTTTTTTGAGTATTATAGGTAACCCAGAAGAGATTATTGGGTATTTTCGTTCATGGTTATATTATATTTTTGTACACTGTAAAAAAAAAAAAAAAAAAAAAAAAATCTGTAAAGGTACTGCACTTTATCTAGGAAACTGGGATTCCAAGAACTTTTCCTGTAACGGTAAGAACAAAAACTCAAGGTTTAGAATCGGTTACATGGATTTTTCCTGTTATCGTTACATGGAAAGTTCTTGGAATCCCGGTTTCCTAGAAAATGTTTAGTACCTTTACAGTTTTTTTTTTTTTTTTTTACAGTGTACTAAAAAAAAATCATTTGTATTTTCGATAATGTCATTTGTCGATTAAGATGATTAAATGTATATATATTTTTTTATATGGATGAAGAACGTTTTTCAGAATCACGTGTAACTCCGAAGGGGTTATGGGATATTTTCGGGCATGATTATATTACATTTTCGTAGATAAAAAAAAAATTGCCTTTTTTTACTCAATGTAAAAATAGACAAGTGATTCTTAATATAACTCTTATATTTCTTAAGGCTAAAATTTAAATAAATGGATATGAATAGTTCACAAATTCATTGCTATAATGGTGTACAAAAATTTAACATAGATTAAAACATTAAAAATATTTTTTAAAATCATTCTACACTTTCAGCATACCTCCGTGGCCTTCCTCAGGAATGTAAATAAATTAAACTTAATCAGCAATATCAAAACTCGGCCCGACAGAAAATCGTACATATGGTGAAAAAAACACCAATGACTCCGAACCTTTAGATTCCATCTATGATGCTTGGTTTATTTTAAATGTAATTTGCGTAAACGCCGAGATCAAAAAGAATTTCGGATATTTTTGTAACTTTGATGAAAATAATGTAACATATAAAACTTTTATAGTTACTATCATTTCTTTTAAGAACAAAAAACATACTTCAGTTTATTAAAATATTTCTCATTATAAAACTTCTAACACAACTGAAATTAGCATAATCTGGCTATAAGTAAAAGTAAAAAATTTTTTGTTCCCTAACGTACTGTTAGAAAACAAACACTAACAGAAAGAAATATACAACTCATTTATTGACTCACTGTCAGAAAACTCGTCAATATACACTAAATTATTCTTCATTTTGTAACAAAAAATTCCCGTACTCCTAGAAAAAAAATTTTATCCATGAATTCTTCAAAAAAAAAAAAAAAAATCTGAAAAAGAGGAAGAAATTCCGTTTATTCCTAGCATGTATATGCTTTATTAAAACTGAATCCAAATTTATTTTAAAACTGAAAAACCAAAAATTCTCTAAATTAAGATTACTAATTTAATTTTAAAATAAAAACAGCTTTCTAACTTAAAAATAAATAAATGCTTTTCTCATTCATTCAAAACTACTCACAATTTATTTACTTATTGTTTTAAATTCCGTTCTCTTAGAAAACATGTTTTAAACACGAATTCTTCACAAAAGTCTGAAAAAAAGGAACAAATTCCGTTCATTCCTAACATGCTTGTGTTTTATTAAAACTAAAATTCGAATTTACTTTAAAACTGATAAACAAAAAGTTATCTAAATTAAGATTACTAATTTAATTTAAAAGTAAAAAAAGGCTTTCTAATTTAAAAATAAATTACAATTGTTTTTCTCATTCCTTCAAAACTACTCACAATTTTTTTTTAATTCCATACTCTTTGAAAACATATTTTATCCATGAATTCTTCAAATGGTGTGAAAAAGAGGGAGAAATTAAATTCATTGCTTGCACTAATATGCTTTATTAAAACTAAAATCCGAATTTACTTTAAAACTGAAAAAACAAAAATTCTCTAAATTAAGATTTCTAGATTTCTAATTTAAAAATAAATAACAATTGCTTTTCTCATTCATTCAAAACTACTCAATTTTTTTTTTTTTTAAGTTTAATAAGTTAATAAATATACAATTTTAATTAATTTTCCAATTAATTTTCAGCAATTAATTTTAAGCTTGAAGTTAATTAAGCTTGAAATTTTTAATATTTAATATGTGATCACGTATTAATTATTAAGTTAATAAAGTTGAATAAAGTCGAATTTAATAAATTGTTTATTTAAAAAATATTCGCAATTAAAATATATTTTAAAGATTATAACACATTCGAAAGATATTTTAATTTAAATATTAAATGTAAAAAAAATCGATTTTACTCATAAAAGGAAAAATATTCTCATCGAATAAAAATGCAATATTCATATTTTACTATATGGATAATATATTTTCATAATACTCATATATGAAATATACTAGCAATATACTTAAAAATATTTATAATTAATACATTTTTAATAAATTAATCAAGCCATACCAATCTGATGTAAACATATTTATTTTCGCTAATGTAGAACTGTAGCGCAGTGGTTAGTATACAGTTAATCAGGGTAACTTTGGGCCTAATCAACACTGTAAAAAAAATGTCCGTTAAAAAACGGAAATAGTACTGGTAATCTAGACGCCAGTACTATTTCCGTTTTTTAACGGAAAAAAAATTCCGTAATTTCCAAAAAATATTCCGTTTTTTCACAAAAGTTTTCCGTATTTTTTTTCATATTCTTATATTTAAAATTTTTGTTTCAAAGACGGAAGAAAAAATATGTTCACATTACTTAGCAACGAGAAACACTCATCTTAACGAATTTCAATACATCGATTTGAACCAAACAACAGTAATGAAACAAGATTTACCTTAAGCAGGGATCGAACCAGGGTACTCTACTCTTCCAGTCCAGCGCGCTATATCACTACACCAGGAGAACACAGGTAGCGATGTCTAATATTGTTACTGATGTTTTTATGAAATAAGGCTACGATGTTGAAAACAGAACCATCTTTTTAGCTGCAGTATTTCTCAATTGGATTTGCAATTCTAAAGTTTTCATATTTTTGAATGTTTAGCTCTTTATTTTCATGCTTTATGCAAGAAAAACTTTAGTCTTTAAAAAAATATTACATGCATATAAAAATATATTATGGATTATAATTGCTTTTATTTAGTTGGATTTTTATAATTCTATTGTAATATTTTTTTTTTAAATTTTTTTTTCTATACATTCATTTGTTTTTCCTAGAATACCAACATTTTTTCCCCCACACTCATCGTTTCATATTATTTGTGCGATGGTCTAGTATAAACGCAAATAAAGAATTATTACATGGTATTAAAATAAATTTCCTTTATTCCTTATTTTAAGATTATAAGTTTAATAAACGTCACTTTTATAATAATTTCTTTCGGATAACTTCGGATTTCTAAGTTTAATGTGCGAATCTGTTAAAGTGGATGAACACTAAAAAATATGAAAATTAAATACAGATTTTTTCATATTAAAGCACATTTTAGATATCTTTAAAAATAATAATAATAGTAATAACAAGTCAAACATTATTTTAAAATCACATTGAAAATTAAATTGTAACACTTTCTTTTGAACTGTTTCAAACACATAAAAAGAATGAGATTTAATTTATAAAAAATCGTAAAAATTAAAAACTCTTTTATAACTTTTTATTTGATAAAAAAGGGAAAAAAAGAAAAAAATAGAAAAAAGAAAGTAAAGTAAAATAAGAAAGAAAATATACTATAGTAAGTTGGTTAAATGTTAATAGAGGTCTCCACCTTAAAATTTTTGGTATTTTTAACATTATTTGAAATCCCTTAAGAAATTGCTATGTTTCCATTTGGAAAATAATTTTGGATATATTTTCATCACAGAATCCTATTTAGTCAAATTGAAGTTTCTTTGGAATTAGTGTCACTGTATACAATAATTAATTACTTTGCTTTTCAAATATAGCAATGGGGCTGTGCAAATATAGCGTTATCAACTTTTTGATAATTTTGGATTCCTGCCCCCCCCCCCTGTCAATATCATACTTTATCATCATCCAACCCTCCCCCCCCCCCCTCAGATAAGGATATCTTTATCAATGTGTATTTTTTTTTTTTAATTTTGTTCTTTTGTTTCGAGAAACAGAACTCTTCAAATTATATTTGCGCATACTTTATAGATTCAAATGAAGTCAATAAAAAATCACTTTATTCAAATATAATTTTAAAAATATTTACTATATAAAAGTATTTTATAATAGCTTTTTGTTACAAAATGCATTCAACAGTAATAAAGTCTTATTGAACTTGCTCCCTCCCTCCCCTCCCCCCCCCCTAAATGAGGAAAGGCAGCAAGAGGGGTCAGTAGAAATTTTTATCAACTAGCTATGTGGACAAAATTTTTTCTCTTTTATTTATTAGTAAACACAAGTTTCATTTCAAATATACTTTACATAAGGTTTCTTGAACAGTGATTATATATGCATACACATATGAAGATGAATACAAATGTCAAATATAGGGGTATACCGTATTTTAGAATTTAATAATAATTTAGGAATTTTAATAATAACTTTGTATTTTCATGAAAATAGGTAACAGTCTAAAAAAAAGCAATATACTATTTTGAACAAAAGACCATGTTACAAATAAAAAAGAGACAATTTTGATTGAGTCAAAAATGATATCGATATCAAAAGACAACCCCTTACCCCTAACGATATCTTAAGATATCATGTGCCAAACCCCCCTCGTCGCTAATATGATAACGTTATATATGCAGAGCCCCTTATTTCTGAACACCATTTTACGGAATAATTGCTGTTTTATAAGCAATAACAAAATTATTCCGTAACATTTAGGCGCATAATGTCAATAACGGAAATTGTACTGTGTTTTTAGAAAAATGAAACAATTCCGTAAAATTTTACGGAATAATTTCTGTATATTGACGGATGTTTTTTACAGTGAAGGTAACTTTGCCCCACCTTTGCGAAACTTCGATTCCATGGTGGAATCTTGACGAATTATTTCCGATAAGCTACCAAACTCACACTAGTACTGCTATCTACAATTTGAGACCAAAACTTTGCCGTTAAATCAAGCGATGTAGCAGATTTAATATTTTTTCTTTCTTGGCCCAAAGTTACCCTGATTGACTGCACTCATTTCGTAATTCTAAGATGGCTGGTTCTTCTCCAACATTCGAAACTCTTACTTTTCCCAACTTTCTTCAATTGATGTTTATATTTTATCATAGGAATTAAATATTGCCAAATGAGCGAAAAATTGCAAAGGCCGGGAATCGAACCCAGATACTTCGCTTACAAGGTCAATGTTTTACCGTTTAAGCTAACTGGCCACGACAACCGGTGAGCATTTTTCGCTCAGATAACCATGTAGGTCATAACATCTGGTCTGTTATTTATACAGCTCAACAGAATAGACAGCATGGTAAAGGAACGCCATAGAACGAAGGATGCGTTCAGTTTGATTGTGTTAAAAAAGTTTATATTTTACCGCTTGTGACGGCGAAAAAAGAAACAGATATTCGTGAATTAACGTAAATATCGTGTTAGCACTGCTGCCAGGAAATTTTCCATGAATTGAAGAAAGTATTTCTGAGAGTAAATGTGACTGCCTAATCAACTAATTTATATCCATTGTTAAAATTGGGATAAAATAAATTTTTTTATTAATGTGATGCTGTAAGTTTTTGAATGATTATCATTAAAAAAGTCATTTTTTTATTTTGTTAAATTGAAAGAAACTGTTATTTTAAAAATATGAAGCCTTAGTATTTATAAGTATACGCAATTAATTTTTTTTCATAATAAATGAGAGAAAAAAGGTTTCAAAATTCTTATGTTCTGAAACTTTATAAAATTACCTTCACAAAAATCCTGAGTTTTTTTCTGACTTTTTTTCCAACTTTCTACAATTGTACAAGAAAGTACCCGTTTTAGAACCATTTTTTTTATTTATTTGATAAGTTTCATAAATTACTATGTCCTGAAACATACCGCCTGAAGTGTAATTGCTATAGTAATTTTTTTTTTTACCTCAGTAATATCCGACGCATATTTTACATTTAATTTTTTAAGGTGATTGAATCTTTCAAACTAATTATTAATTTAAACATATAGAATACAGTTCTAGATTTCAACATATTTCTAAGTTATTAATATATTAAGATTAATCAATTAATATCAACATATTATTAACTCATTAACGCCCGAATTATTCTCTTCGCTAAAATTTAAATTTTGTATTTCCCACCACTTTTAAAAGCAAATTAACTTTTATCTAAATTTATCGAGGATTCTGTCTCGTGAAATAAGGTACATATTTATCTTCCTCTTTACTGGTGGGAAAACCACTTTCTTGCTGTTTTTGTAACCGTCCGCAAAAAAGGACGCTGGGCGTTAATGGGTTAAAAGAAATTTGATTTTTAACAATTTATTAGTAACAAGAGATCAGACCGGATAAAATGGCATTTGACGCACTAATTGTTTCAATCTGAACGAAAACAAAAGAAAAGCACAAAGATTAGATTTTTAACACTTTCCAATCTAGCTGAAAAGCGTTAATGAGTTTGATTTGTCTGTCTGTCAGCCTACCATCTGTCCATGTTCTAACTCTTGTAAGTATTTTCAGATTGTCATGCATTTATTATATGTATTGTGGTTTACTATAGAATGTTCGGTCATGAAAATGCTGAGTGTTTAGATAATGTGCCATCAAGTATTTAAATGTTCCAATATATTAAGAGCCCACAATAGTCACAGAAAAATTACTCAAAAAGACCCGGATGACCATGTAAAGTCTATGGGAGCGTTCTTTTCTAATATCTCGCTCAAATTTTAATATTTTTGCATGATTTTTTTGCACAAGATAGCTGAGGGCGATCCACAACCGGGCTAGTTTTTACTTTTTCGATTTTGGTTATATATTTTTTATATTACGATAGTTTCAGTTTCAGAATCGGTTTAAACCGGTTTCGAAAGTAAAAGTATTTTTTTTTTAAAAGAAAATCTGAAACAAAAATTTAAAAAGTAAAAACTAGCCCGGTTGTGGATCGCCCTCAGCTATCTTGTGCAAAAAAATCATGCAAAAATATTAAAATTGGAACGAGATATTCGAAAAGAACGCTCCCATAGACTTTACATGGTCATCCGGGTCTTTTTGAGTAATTTTTCTGTGACTATTGTGGGCTCTTAACATACGAAACGCGGTCGCAGAGTTTCGTTGAAGCCACTTTCTGGTACAATAAACTCTGTGAAACCAACTGCCGCACAGTTAGGTATAAAGGGTTTGGCAGATTATACATTTTTGCCGATTACAGGTCATCCCTTTGTTTAGAGTTCATTTTTTAAGGTTTGACTGTAAATTAGAAACGACTGTAGAAAAATTACAACGAAAAGTATATATGTATGTATGTCGGCCAATTATCTACGCTATGGGATATAGGCCCTATGGGGTGGGATGCCCTCCGTGGGGGTCTTTCTAAGGGAACCTAACCCGTATTTACGCAAGGTTCGAAGAAAACCACGGAAAACTTCGAACGGTTAGGCCGACGGTCGCGATTGGGTTCGAACCCAGCACCTACCGTCTACCAGTTTGAGGTCAGAACCTCTCGGCCACTGGTGGGGCCTTGCAACGAAAACAAAAATAATGCATGACTGGTTGATTATATTTAATATTTAAGATTAAATAACATTTTAAATTATATAAAATAAAAATTTTAATTATTTACACAACAGATAGTTTCAGCTTTGGTTTGTTGTCAATAACTTTTCCCTGCAGTCTGTGAACATTCGTTACTTCCTGCACACGGATAAAACTATGTTACTCAAGGAAATTTAAATATTTATTAATTGGAAAATTGATTACTGAAAAAATATATGTACCAAATTGAAATTTTTGAGATTAACTGTTAATGACAATTTTCACTGTTTACATTCCGACATCTAGTGCGGATAAAAGATATTTGCGGATTATACATCGGTGAGTTTCACAGAGCTGACTGTACCAGTGGCGCCAACTTATATGGCCCCGTGGGGCCTGAGCCAAACCCAATAATTTTGAATTCTAGTGTGCCCAATTTTCATGGCTCTATTTCATTATTCATCTTTCTTCCTAGAACAAAATTTACTTCATCAATGACCGCGCGTTTTAACTCTCCGACTGACACCCATAAATCCAAAGTTACTGAAATGTAAATCTTTAACTTTCTGCTGTCTCATTTTGTAGTCACGTTCATGATATGATGATATTACAATAAATATTAATGCCTTTATAAAGAAAAATGTATGAGAAAATGATTTTAAAACGTGGCAACTATCTTAAAACATGATAGCTTGAGTTAAAAGTCTCATTTTTCACCAGCTGTCCACCCTTCAAAGAAAAACAAACTGGTTGTGCAATTTTATCAAAATATCTTTGAGCCCACCCAATATTTTTCAGAAGTTGGCACCACTGGACTGTACATATATTATTAATTTTACAAAATTTATTTCTTTTACAGTTTTCCCTTCTTCTCATTGCTGTTCTTGGGATCCTTATTCCGGACCTTGCGTTTGGACGACGTGTTTCTCTTTGTATCCAAAACTGTGCTCAATGCAAACGTACCTTTGGTCCATTTTTCGAAGGCCAACGGTGTGCTGAATGGTGCATTCAAGTTCAAGGATCTTCTGTGCCTGACTGTACTGAATTAGACTCTATAGCTGAATTTCTGACAAAACTGGAGTAACCAATGTTGCAGAATTATTGTAGCATATATGTGTCACCGAAAATTCCTTACTGTACCATACTGGGGATGTAGTTTAAAACATTAAATGGTTAAAAATAATGTATTTATGCACAATTCCTGATTTTTATTTTTATTTTCTCATCTATAATGGAAGAAAATATTGTAATAATGGTTTTCGACGGATTTACACTTTTAGGGGTCAGAAATCCCGAGAAACATGTTTTTATAAGAGGTCTGCCTGTTCGTTTCTGTGTGTGTTTCCTTCGTGTCATGGAAAAGTGTATGAATTTATGTGCAGAATTGAACCAAATTTCATAGATACAGGGCTGCCACAGGCGATTATTTTTATAGTCTATTCGCACCACTATTTTTATAAAATACACTATACAGAGTATTTTTCTTGCTAAAGCTTTCAAAGCAGAATTATGGAAAATGTAAAAGCACATGTTAAATATAAAGGCAATATGTAAAAGATTTTTTTAAGTGGTACGAAATAGAATTAAAAAATAATCGCCTGTAGCATCCCCGTATATATATATATTTTTTGTTTATGAACAGCAAGGTCCAGTTGAATTTGTGGATATTTTGCCGGAAGAGGGCGTTATGATAGCGATTTTAGAGCCATATTCATTATTTTGCATCGTAAGGAATACGAAGTTATGCATAGAATTGAACCAAACTTTGTATATTTTTTATAATTCTGTGCGCTTTTGGGTCGGGATTGTATACCAGCTGCTCAGAATTCGGTGCGGCTTGCAGGAGCAGGAAACCGGGGCTGCTGTGGATGCTTGAAGGCATGATACAAGATTCGACTAACTAGAAAAGATTCAAGAGAGAATTATACTGAATCACCCATCTGTCCAAACTACTTTAATTTCAGACTTCGTCTAGGTTTTATTTCGAGTATTAAGGGGACATAGTACCTTTGAAATCATCTCTTCAATTTTGAATAATACTGCAATTTATGTGATGCCACAATACTTAATACTAAAAATTAAATAATTTTTTTTAAAAAAAGTTCGTGTATAATAGCCTATTTTACTAAAATTTAATTTTTTTATTAATTTTTTTTAATCCCTACTACTTTTTTAATGTAAATATTTTTGCTTCAAGGTTTTTTTTTTTTTTTTTTTTTTTTTTTTTTTTTTTTTTTTTTACACATTTGTTAGACTATACTACATAAAAATGTGCATGGATTTTTAGATGCAATGGATTTTACATTTAATATGATTCTTTTTCTCTGTTGTATAATAAAAAATGAAAAAAATTCCACAAACTCTCAATTTAAATATTAAAAAAAAACTATAAACTTGAATGTTAAATCTGTGCACAAAAATATTAAATGCATCATGGAGAAAAAGTTAAAAAAAAAAAAAAAAAATCAAACCTCTATCTAAATTATCAATGAAGTCTTATCCTAAAGTATTTATCGAACAAGCAAGTTATTAAAATATGAACAGGGAGAAAAATCAGTACAGTAAAACCTCCATAACGGACACTCCCGAATAGCGGACACCTCTATTTAACGGACAGTTTTCCAAACCCCACTCCCAAAACCTAAATTTTTGTATGTTTAACCTCTGAATAACGGACATTCTAAATAGCGGACACTATTTTCGTCGATAAAGGATCAAAAAGTATTTTTTTAACAAGACAAAAATGAAAAAAAAAAATGTATAAAACGGTCTCGAAATTTATCAGGGCAATCTGTCACACATTTTGTAATCACAGATAAATGTAGATGGTGGGCTGAGGAAATTTCTCCTTCACGTTCAGAGTTGAATTCAGGGTGTTGCCTGGAAGGGACATCTCCCAGGGCAATCAAATGTCTGTCCCCCCCGGAAGATTTTATTATTTTAAGTTTTTAATCATAAAAAAGTGTAATCACCATCCCCGCTCGGAATTCTATAATGACCAATAACGCCACATTTAAAAACGAATTGCATGTAATCGCAAGCAAAAGGTCTAGTAACAGTTTTTTTTAATAAGAATGTAATAAAAAGTAATTAAAGGTACAATTTATTTAAGTTTTATTGTTTAAAAAATAATTTTAACTCTCATTAATAATATAATATAGGTTTTAGAACATATAAATGTCAATTAATGAAATATTTCCGCCACTTAGCGATGTTTGTATCTTTGAGGATTTCCCAATAGCGGACACCTCCGAATAGCGGACAATTTCTGCGTTCCAGAGGTGTCCGTTAGTTAGAGGTTTTAATGTATAAAGTTTTCATTTGTACACTGTAAAAAAAATTCTGCAAAGTTACTAAACTTTTTCTAGGAAACTGGGATTCCTAGAACTTTTCCTGTAACGGTAACAGCAAAAATTCAAGTTTCAGAGTCGATTACATGAAATATTCATGTTACCGTAACATGAAAAGTTCTTGGAATCCCAGTTTCCTAGAAAAAGTTTAGTAACTTTGCAGAATTTTTTTTACAGTGTATGGGTCACTGCACTGGATCTATTAACAAAATTTACAATATCTCGCGATATAATTGTCGTATGGGTAAAAATGAGATGTCAAAATATTCATAATTCAAGAATCTTTCAGTTAATATTAAAGAAAAGAAAATCGATATTTTGACCAATTTTAAGGACTGTGTCCCCTTAACCACTTAATCGACGCTCCCGAGACATTCACGGGCTGCAAGTTTTACGGTTTTTATTCAGAATTGTTTGATTCCCACCAGTTTTATAAAATAGTGTAATTGGTTTTATTCTAGTATCATTTTACTTGCCATTGAATAAGATGAATATTTTTTTTTTCAAAAAAGTGGTAGGAATAATGAATCTGAATTTTTAAACCGTAATTTAATGCGACCATTAAGTGGTTAATATGCATGAGATAGAAGAAAGTTCTGGGATTGGCACATCCGACTAGTTAACTTTGAGAAAACATTGTGTAAGGAAAGCGATGTAATCATGATTTGCATGTGCATGTGTAAGTGAACACGATAGCTCTCAAACGGTACTTCCGACTGAGTTCCTATATGTCGAATATGTTATGTTATAAAGCACTGTCCGAAAAACTCTATAGTTTTTTATATAAATCAGTCGACGAATTAAGTATTAAATTCATTTTAAAACCACTTTTAAACTATTTTAAAACCATTTTGCGACCAATTCTATAGGAAAAATCACCAAAAAAACATTAAAAAGTGAGTGTAAGGGATAAGTATTGCGATGGCAGTGTAACCAAGAAGTAGTAATGCAGAGTTGCCAACTCTCGGGCTTTTTGCAACACCAATATTATTTTACATAAAATATTGTTATTTTAAATCTCCGAAATTTTCCAATTAAATAAAACAACCCTTTTGTATTAAAATTCTGGTATCCAAAAAGCCGGAGCCTTGGCAGCTCTGGTAATGCCATCGCCAGTTTCAAAACTAGCCCTCTAAGCGTTTGTCCCGTAATATTCCGTACACTAAGCTCCAGGTTTCACTGCAATATAAGCAATATTTAAGATATTATAATTCTATAAATTTAATGAATTTTCAAAGCATTGAAGAATGATTTAGACGCTCAAAGATTACATTTATATTCCTAAATAAGATTTCTTATGTAATATTGAAAGAATCATATTTTATTAGCATTTAAAACAAATTGCAGAGAAAAAAACATTACAATTTTACTCATTTGAAAGACGCTTGGAGGGCTAGAGTTCTAGCGTACGAAGACCAATTACGTTGTGACTGGTTCATTGGGATTTTGTGCCGGTGTCGCGCACATACCGGAATATAGGCGAACAGTTTACTGCTGTGATGTACCGCTTTATTCATCGGAGTGCGTTCGAGGATCGGTCATTTCCGATTAAATCACTCGTTGACTCCATATCGGTCGGTGACCGACTATGGAGAAATTTCACCCGGGAGGAATACGTTTTCTTTTGTGTGTAACTGATAAAGTTTATCTTAAAATTCTCAAAAATCTACTCAGAATCGTTAAAATGATTTTAAATATTTTTTAATTACTGTTTTTAACAACGCAAAAACATAAACAAAACCACGTGATACAAAAACACGACGGGATTGGTTGTGACGTCATTTGCCACGAAGTCGAAATGTTTAGGTTTTGCGCGCATACTGTTTCTCATTGCTTTTTCTATTTGCAACCTTGTTTCATTTGTTTCTACAAATTTATTAAACGTTAGCAACTTTAAATTTGTAAAAAAGTAAGACTTAACTTATCTTAATTTAGAATACATCGTTTACTTTTATATTCATTAAAATTTTAATTTGAAAATGTCGATTTCGGCAGGATTTGTGATAGGGCAATTAGACGACAACTTCCCAAAAATGGATTCTCTTTCCATTTTGGTTTTTCAGGACAGAATTCTAATTTCATCGGCACAGAAATTGCCGATGTTTTTTTTTGTATAATATATAAAGCATTACTCAAAACTTTTATTAAAAACATACTATAAAGAAAAAAATAAGCTCAAGTTGGGACAAAAAATTGTGATATGGATCATTTTCTAAAAACTACTGCACAGCTTTTTACATTGAATACATAACATTGAATATATAACACTCAATAACGAACAGGAAATAATCTAAATTTTCAGATTTATTCAGTTTTCTAATTAACAAACATAGAACCAAGTGTGACTTGTTCAAGTTTAAACAATTTAGAAAATTTATCTTGCAGTCGTGACAGGTTACTTTCGGCCGCTAAAATTTGAATAGCGAATTTGCATATATCTTCAAGTAATCTGTGGCGTGTTCGTAGAGTACTTACCTACTAGCCAGACGGCCTGAGTTCGATTCTACCTCTTGACATTTTCTATTCCATGTTTTTTTTATACAATTACGCTCATTTTTTTAATGAAAACAACTTCTTTTATTTTTTAAGTGAAATTTCTGTTGGCAGAATTACAGGTTACTTTGTGTTTAATTTATGAAGATTTTTTTTTTCATAAGATTGTTCACTTTTTTATATTTTAAATACTTGTCTCAAATAACGCATAATATTTTATTAGAAAAAAGCGTTAACAAAATGAATACCTTTTTAATATTTAGCTTGTTTTAAATATTAATATACATCAAATAATGAAATAGAAAAATGTTTATTATTACTGACTTTGAAGTCTAAATGTGCAATTAATCGGTGGCATATAGCAAAAATATTCAGAACAGAATATTAATTTGGAAAAATTTCCTATACAGAGCATAACTTCTTAACTAGTATTTGTCTTCAAAAGAAAATAAAGATATAAATAAAAAAAAAATATTTATTCTGATTTATTTTGTAAGTGTAGCTGACGATTTCTTATAAGAATTATAATTATATAATGTATGCATAAAAAAATTAACATGCCATTTGAGATCAGCAGACAATTTTTAAATTTCCAGTTGAAAATCTTTGCCTCCTTTTTTTTTCTTTTTTGGAAAAAAAAAATGTATAATTTGTCCATTTTTATTCATCTAAAGTTAAATACATTTGGACATTTGACATCAAAATTATTATTTATAATTTATAGGAAATAAAAAATTTTCATTTGAAATTCCATAAAAATACATTAAAAATATATAATGGTAAACAATAATTATAAATAAATTAAAATAAATGAATAAAAAACTAGGTATAAAAATAGCTTATATTTTTGGTAGTAGAAATTTTATTTTACAGTTGAGATAAAATGTAAATTTTCATGGGAAAAAAAAGCTTAATTGTTACACACAACATAAACATAATATTGAACTTTTTATTCCCAAAATATTTCACTAGCCAAAAATATTATTTAGGGGGTTAGAATGTCCCTTAAAAATCCTCCAAACTTTGAATTTTCCCGTGTATTAAAACTTCTGTACATTAATGTAGAACAAACCTTTTCTTGCCTCTCTTTCTCTCCCCCCCCCCCCTCATTTTGTTTTCTGGATATGCTACTAATGCAAAAATACTTATTAAAAAATCTGAATATGCTTCTCTGAGGATGTATGATTTCAGTGAAAATTTGTTTTCATAAGTAATTGTATTTTTTTCTCTTTATGTTAATGTTTATTTTATACATTAAAGATGGATATCAAAATTAGAGATTTCCAAAAAAATTGCATTATCATTATGGAATAATGAATGTATATATAGATTTCAAAAATAAGCTATCAGTTACTTCAAGGCACTTCTTACAAAACAAAACAAAAACATAAAAATTTTATTTAGATTTATTCAATAAATACACATACAAATGAAGAAAAAGCAGATTATAAGTTTACAAAAACATTTCTATCAAGTTAACATCAGAATAAATAATCGTTATCATAATAGTTAGGAATACTAAAAAAAGTGCTTATCAGGCGAATTTATTGTACTATTTGTGCAACATGGCACTATACAACATTTATAACACACATTACTACTCATTTTTAGTACAGAAAATTAAAAAAGATATAAGAAATATATGAAACGCTTAAGCCAGCAACGTAGCAGGACGGTGTTTACATGGCAAATGACGTCACAGCCGCTTTCGTCCGCGATGCAGCGTTTTCCCGCCAAGACAAAAACTGCAGTTTTAAAATTCATTTAGTGAATTATTAAAGCTTCAAATATACATAAAAATGGTATCAATTTTCTTGATTTTTTCTGCTCTTTAACATGAAAGTGAAAATGAAAATCGTGAAATTTCTCCATTGTTTTCCTGTGAGCTTGTGTAGAGTTATTGCTGGCGGATTACAGAATTGATTGACAGAATTTAAAGGAGGTGAGTACAATTTATAGATATTTCTTGCAGGGGCGTACGAAGAGAAAACTGCGCCCGGAACTTTGGTGCCCCCCCCCCCCAATTTTTTTCTTGTAACAGGCTAAAAATTACGTTTGTAGTATAAATTTGGCACCCCCTAAATTCTGCGTTTGGGGCGACCGCCCCCTTCGCCCCTCGTTTCGCATGGCGCTGATTTCTTGTATGTTGGTTTTTCATTTTTTAATAGCATTAATAAATAATTATATTAAAACACATATTATTTTACATTTATTAATAACATTAATAATTTACATTTATAATTCTATTATGTCATTTATTTTAACCAGAAATTTTACTTAAAGCGGAAGTTATTATTATTTTCATTATGATTCACTTTCGTTTTAGAGTTTATTGGATACTAGTGTTTTTGTCCGTTTTAGTACGGATTTTTGAAAAAAATCACGAAAAAAATACAAAAAAAAATCGAAGATCTTTTTTTAAATTAGGCAGGAAAATACTTTTCATTTCAAAGGATCGCTAAAAGTCTATGCATAGTTTCTTTCTGCATAGCAAAACATATTACCCGTCCACTGCAGATGACAATATGATTGTATAAACATTCGGGTTTCAATTTCGTTGAGTTCGATAAACAAAAACAAACGATGGATAGTTTCCCACTTTTTCTTTGCGATTCTTCTATACTAGACATTTGTAAAAGATGCTCTAAATTTGGAATAACTTATTATATTTTAATAAAAATTTGTCACACAACCTAATTTACTGTTATTGCAAATTGCTAAAAATTTGAAAAAAATCGGTAAATTAACTTAGAAGTTATGTTTTTTTTGTTTTTTTCTAATGGTGAAGAATAAAAGGTTTTGTTTTTCTTCTTTTTTTTTTTTCATTTGTATGTACCGTTGAATATGTTTTTCGCGTACTTAAACAACTGAAACTAGTTAATACGTTCACGGAGCCCTTTTTATAAGCAAACAAGTAAGAAAAATCATGCGTTAAGCATAGATTATGAAACTTTCCAACACTTCCTGATATCTTTAACAAAACTTTGTTATTTAGGGAAATAGGATGCTACTGTCCATAGCCAAATAAGTGTTCCAATACAGGGGTCATTCTGGGCGAATTTTTTTTTCGGAAATTCACATCGCATTTTCGAAAATCGGCGTGGGGTTGGGGGGGGGGGGGGTCCGCGAGTGGGGATTTTATCCGCGATCTTTTGACAAAATCGGCGTTTTCCCGTTTTTAATGAATTTGGCGTTTTTTTCAACAATCTTTTTACAAAATTTGCATTTTTGCGTGATCTTTTCTCGAAAACGGCATTTTATCCTCACGATCTTTTGTCGAAATGGGCGTCTTTCACGTGATCTTTTGATGAAATCGGCATAAAAATATTTTTAAGCGTTCTTTTATCAAAAACGGCGTTTTTTCCTTGATCTGTTAACGAAATCGGCGTTATATACTCAATCTTTAGACTAAATCGACGTTTTACTGCGGTCTTCAGACGAAATCTGCGATATTTAGTGAAATTGCCTTTTTTCCCGCAATCCGCACAGGAAATTCCCGTTTTTCAGCTATTTTTTGACAAAGTTCGTTGACAAAAACATCGACGAAATCGTCGTTTCTCCACGAAATATTGACGAAATGTGTGCTTTTTCGGCGATCCTTTCACGAAATTTGCATTTCTTCGCGATTGTTTTTTCCGCACACAAAACCTTACAAGAGGGCAACTATGCGGAACTGATAACCCAATTTCAAATTTTCGGAAATTTCGGACGAGAATCACCCCTGTTTCAATACTTTTGAACAGCCCTGTATTTGATTCATCGGTTGATATATATATATATATATATATACTATGTAAAAGGAAAATTTAGTTTAGCAAGAAAATGCCTAATTGGTAGAAATATCTCTTTCAGCATTTTATTCTAAAAGATGGAAAATACTTGAATACTTTTGTTCAGCCCTGTAATTTACCTAGTACCTTTATCATGCCAGTATTTTGTTAAAATTTAGTTCAAACAAAAACACTCAAAAACTACTTAAATCACATTTCCAGAAATTGTCATTTATGAGTGACTCTGTAGCTAATTTTTTGCGTGACCCTGTATATATCATTTTATCTATTTTCTACAAACATTTCTTAGTAAACTCAAAGCAGTTCAACGTAAAAATGCATAACTTATTAAAAAACCCACTTTTAAGTTAATTACCCTCACATTCAGTAACCTTTATGAGCTCTTTTGTGTGACCCTGTATTTCAACTATAATATTTAAACACACAGAATAATTTGCAGACATTTAGTAAAATTTAAAAACACATATCATAATTGAAAATGTATTTCATCCATCCATCAGCTATCATCGATAATATACAAAATTTCGGATAAGAATATATGATTTGAAATATTTTGTGTGGCCCTGTAAATGCTATGCACTTCATATTATGCGTAAATATTAAGTCTCAGTGACGTATATCAATTTTATGATACCTGAAATCGTTTAACATTATTAAAATACATCGCAAACAATTCTCCCCTTTATTATTGTGTAATGGAATTCTTTTGGGTTGCCCTGTAAATGAATAGTAACTATTATTTTCACTGCATATTTTACAGAAAACATATTTTAGTGCATTTTGCGAATCCATGTAAATTCGAATATGTTTGACAATGTGTAACTTCTTTAAAATCCATTTAAGACGATTTTTTACCATGGGCCACAATGTATATGTGTTTGTAGTATTTTGTACTGAGGACAGTTACATTTATGACCCTATAATGGAGTGACATATGAATTGAAATATATCGATATATCGAAAATATCGATATTTGGTCAGCGATATATCACGATATTAAAATTCTGATATCGCCCAGCCCTAGTGGACATACACTATATGGCCTTTAATGGCCGGACTCCTGCGATTTTAGACGTTTTGTTAAATATATTAAAAAATGCATGAGGAATTATTCAGAAAATCCAGGTGTGTAAATGGAATAGTACAGGTCATATTTCCGCAAAGATTTTTTTTTTCCGAAATCCCATAGGGCACAGTCAACAAATTTAAAAAAAACGAAGATTTTTTTTTTTTTTTTTTTTTTTTTTTTTGAAAACCTTGTCAAAATTAATGTAGTAAAAGCATTAAAAGTGCAGGTTATGATTAAATGGCTAATTGTAATGAACTATGCTCGTTTTTATGAAAATAGCATGTTTATTCATAGAGAAATTAAGGTTTTTATAAAAACAGTCCCAAATCATGCCAAGATTTTTTGCTTGTAATTTGCTGAGTTCTTACTATAAAAAATGTTTTTTTTTTTTTCAGAAAATATGACAAACTACATTGTACATAATACCCTGTAATCAGAATTTTAAAATAATAAAAATTGCATGAAAAAGTTGCAGGTATAGTAAATAATGTTTCACAGCGCATGCGTGACTGCAATAAAAATATGATTTTCATAATGTGTTAGCTAAATGTATAGAATAACTTTTGTGAAAGTCACAAAAACATAGCTTGAAAATTCTGAAAATTATCGTCGATAGTATAGTATATGAAAATATAGTAGCACGTGAAATATTGTGTATGCTATATTGACATTAATCAATGGATATATGGATACAGTCCCTGATCCTTTGCTTCATTTTGGAAACAACGGATCTTGTGCTTTTTCTGTTGGCGATAATTTTCAGACCTTCTTTATACACCTACACTTTCATAATAATTCCTTGTGTATTTTTCTAGATATTTAACAAAATGTCGAAAATCGCAAGAGACCGGTCTTTAATGGCCATATAGTGGCCATGCAGTATGTAAAAACTTACGGCTATTAGCTAACCTGAGCCACAGGTCTTTTGGCACACTGTAAAAAAAAATTCAAGAGGTTACTAAAAATTTTTTAGTAAATTTGAATTCCACAGAATTTTTTAATAACCATTGCAAACTTTTTTTTGCAAGTGAAACAAGCATTTCTTTTGTATACTGAACAGAAGAATTTTTTGTATAACTAACTTAAAAATTTTTAGTATGAACCATCAAGCAAAATTTAGTAATAGATCCAAAATGAATTTTAATAACCTTTACGTGCGCCCGAAGGGCAGGAGCTTCCTTCGAGCTGCATCCAGACTTCTGAAACGATAGATTTCGGCAAAACCGCAATAGATTGCATCACCAAACATTGCTACCTGCTCCGACAGGATTTTCATAATCCCTTTAATAACGCGTACTTACACTACATACATTCGGGGCGTATTTGGCTGTGTCCAGCATCGAACCCGGGACCTTTCAGCCTGGAGTCCGTTACGATAACCACTATGCTATCAAGGCCACACCAAGTGAGTTTTAGTAATAGCTATTAAAAATATAAAACTATTAACTCTATTCATTGATAACTTTTTTCTAGTAATTCTTACAGATTTTCTAGTAACCGACTAAGATTACTAAAAATTTTTTAGTAATTACAAGGATCACTAAAGTTTTTTTAGTAGATCGACCCTTTTTTTTTACAGTGCAGGAAGTAGGCACTAAATGTGCCTAAAATAGCGGTTTATCTACGTAAAAGTATCAAAGCTGTTTTTTTTTTGTTTTTTTTTTTTTTTTTTGTTTTTTTTATATGTTTAATGAGAACAACATACGAAAGCCATATTCACTATTCACTGACGCTTTCCGTTGTTTATAGCTGTTCCCATACGTTTTAAAGCTCGATAAAATATTAACTATGACTTAAGATCGTAATATCAATGCTGAATTTGACATATGTTATTCCGGCAATTGTTTTATAATATTTTCCCAGCAGCTAGACCGATCCTATTGGTCTGACATTCTACCGGACACTCTAAAGTTACGTTATACAGTAGGGTGGAGTGAAAAAAAATTTTTTTTGAAAATCAAAAACGGGTAGGTGCCAAAAGTTGCCTTTATACTAGTACATCAACTGCGTGAAATTTTACCGCTGAAAAAAAATGGCTTGAGTCTGCGCTTTTGCTCCAAAAATCGAAATTTTGGGTAAAATTTGTCATTTTTTGAAATTTTTTCAAAAAAATTGAAACAATCCTACAGAGCTGGTTAGTATTTAAAAGTGTTGCTTAGACCTATATATTTATCTGCTTAACATATTTAAACTATAAAACAATATGTTTATACCCTATAGCTGGAGCAAAACAGACAATTTTTAGTAAGAAAACGGTATTACCACTCTATTGGGTCATACAACGAATTGTTGTTTTTAATACAGCTCTTGTTTTCAAAACTACCTTGTACATGCGTCGTGTAGGTGGCTATATTTCCTATACCACCCGGCCTAAGTATTCGATCATCTTAGTACAGTGTTTTATTTATACATTGATTTGTGATTTCTTTATAAAAAATTGGCATGTTTTCGATGCTTTCACCTTGTTCATCTGTTCTTTGCATCCACATGCTGCTGTAACTATCTTCACGTATATTTTTACAATTTATACAAAAAAATGACAAGCAGAGTAATGTACGGGAATATTATTAAAGGGATCTATTCGGCCATCCATTATATTTATCAAACTTACATTCAGTTGATGAATAGTGATTGGAAGTTCTGTTACCACAAAAATTTTTCAGTCAATTGTATTTTTTTTACGTAATGATTTGCTTCAAAGATGATTTCAGATATTTCAACTATAAGTATGCCATCATTTATTCTACTTTTGCATTTTTTATATGTTGAGAAGCGAGCTGTTTAGTGTGATGGTGATCGTCAGAGAGAATTGCAATGAAAATTTGTTCTGCATGTGTAAAGCAACCGCTGTTGTAAATAACCTTTTTTTGAATTAGTTTTATGCCGTTTTCTAAGTGTTTTCGTATCCAGGTAATTTCCTATTAACTTTTAGATCCCCTTTTTATGAATGGACAACATTTGATGGTGAAATGTCCTGGGCATAAACTTATAATGCATAGTACTTTATGAGGGAATGTACGGATTCTAATCGACTATAAGTGCTCATTTAAAATTAGGAGAATTTTATTTGTCACTGTGAACCATTTTGCATGGGGTGAGCTTAGAATTGTGTATAATATTGAATCATTCGCTACTTCAACTCCAGTGAATTTCCTCTGCGCCAATTATTAGAGAAGTTCTAATAATCTTATAAAACGTTCTAAGCTACATGGATTCACTGGATCAATAAGGAAAATCTTTGTCTACGTACTATTCACTTCCTATCGCAATTTTTTTTTAAATATAAAATAGAGAATAATTTTGAAAAATTATTTTCTCAATTTGAGAAAAAGATACTCAGAACAGACTAGAAATTTCTGTCAGAGATTGCAAAGCTAATTCATAAGGAAAGCTATTTCTCAGAAAGAATGGGGAATAGGAGTTTAGAAAACATCTCACACAAAAGACAGCTCATAAAGTTAATAAAATTTTCCGCTTTATATAAGCACAAATTGGCAATCAGCGTCTATATGTTCACTCACAAAATGTATAATCCAAGTTTATACCGCGGGATGTTTTATACCAAATGTACTACACACCTAAATAATAGATCTAAAATCTTATTAGAAATTACTAGACTATGGAACAACACAGGAAACGACTTAAAGCATACTAAAACTTCTTTAGAAATATTGTTGTTTTACACGCAAATTTTGTTTGCCATCCTCTGTGACGATCGTCATAATATTAAACAGCTAACTTATCAGCATATATTCAATGTAATAGATTCAATAAATGATGGCATACTAGAAACTGAATTCATACAACCAATTTTTATGCAAATCATTGCATATAAAATGTAATTGATTGAAAGAATGCTGTAATAACAGAACTTCCAATCATAATGTACTAATTGCATGAAATTTTAATGAAGATAATAGACTACTGACTAGGTTCAATTAAGAACATACCCAATACATTACTCAGCTTCTCTTCTGTTATACATGGTATAAAAAATATACGTGCAGCAGGTCACACCAGCATCATCCAAAGGTGAGTGAATACAAAGAAGAGATAAACTACTTTGATATATAGAAAACTTATACTCGTCTTCGGGGGGAAAAATAACAATTCAATACATAAATAAAACACTGGGCCTAGATGATTGGGTGGTTGAGACGTGTGGGATATGAAATTCAACCACCTCTATGAGTTATATACAGAGTAGTTTTGAAAGCAACTAGGTAAGAAATGCATTCATAACAACATTTCGTTGTATGCTCCAATAGAGAGGTTAACGCTGATTTTTCACAAAAAGTTGTCAGATTTGCTCCAATTATACAGACTACAGATATTGTTTTATAGTTTAAATATGTTAAGCAGATAAATATAAAGGTCTAAGCAACACTTTTAAATACTAACCAGCTCTGTAGGAATTTTTTAATTTTTTTGAAAAAATGTCAAAAAATGACAAATTTTACTCAAAATTTCGATTTTTGGAGCAAAAGCGCAGACTCAAGCCATTTTTTTTTCAGCGGTAAAATTTCACGCAGTTGATGTACTAGTATAAAGGCAACTTTTGGCACCTACCCGTTTTTGATTTTCAAAAAAAAAAATTTTTCGCTCCACCCTACTATACAGGGTGTCCATTCTCAACGGTGGACAATGGCTAATTTTTAAACCGTTAGTCATAGATATATAGTTCCAATTGCAAAAATGCTTTTAAAAAGGTAAAGAATTGTTTTTTTAAGCGATTTAGGTCAAAAAAATTATTACAAAATTACGAAAATTAAATTTGTATACGGTCCCCCGGTCCTATAAGTGATATTTAGTAAATTTTTTACCACTACTCTAACAAGTAAGACAAAAAAAAGTCCCATTCTTATGCGATTAAAACTGACCGAGTAATAGCTGTTAAAGTTGAAGCATCCTTTTTGCTGCAAAATAGGGATCAGCCACAAGTTTACTTAAAATTTTACTTAAAATTTACTTTAAAAAATAAATAATAAAATTAAACATCAGATATAAAATTTAACAGTAAACATTGAGAGTAAAATAATTTTTACAATATTATTTTTAAATTTATGTTGATGTTTACAAAAAAAAAGCAAAATATACAACTTGTACAAAAAATATAAGTAAAAAAAAATAACAGAAATTTTGTTTAATAAAATTATGAAAAACAACAATGACAATTCGTTACAAAATTATACATATTTAAAATTCTATTACATTATTTAAAATAATAGAATTTGGTGTAGTCCTATAAAAAATAAATATTATGCACCTAAAATCGTATTAATATTATATTGTCCTTGAATGTAAGTAAGTATGCGAATTGAGCCTTGATCGGATATTTGGAAGTGAGTTAAAATTGTAACACAAATTTTGAATTAGAAAAGCACACATGCTAAAGTTATAAGTAAAAAAAAAAAAAAAAAAAAAAAAAAAAAAAAAAAAAAAAAAAAGCTTATCAAAATAACACTCTTTTTTAAAATAAAATCGTTAAAAGAAACAGCTTCATTTCTTTGCAAAATAAAACATATTTAAAAATACAATTGAGGATGTAAATTTTAAAACTCACCTTATCGCTTTTGTTTTCTATATCAGTCTATACTAGTCTGCACAAATGTAACTACTATCTCCAAATTTATAATGAAAACTCTTGGACGCATTTGAAGGTTTTTCGCGATTTCCCGAAATTTGATTTTCTCGATAAAGAGAATTTTAAAACTCAAGTCTTCATATTATTTAACCAATCTAGAAATTAATTTATTAAAATTAATACTTCTATAAAGTTTATACGGTGACAGCACCTTCAGTTAAATCGCTTTAAAAATATTTCTTTACCTTATTTAGAATATTTTTGTAATCAGAACTATATGTCTGTGACAAATGGTTAGGAATTAGCCTTATAGGACAGCGTGGGAAATGGACGCCCTTTATAATACTTTAAGCACTTAGTGTACGTTCCCTTAAAGCTTTGTCTAACTAATCCGTTTTCAGTTACTGAAAAATGGTTTAAGTCATGAAATTTGAAGTTTAATAACTCGGTCAATTTTAATCGCAGAGGAATGGGACTTGTTTTTTTGTCTTGCTTGTTAGAGTAGTGGTAAAAATTTACTAAATATGACTTATAGGACCGGGGGACCGTATAAAAATTTAATTTTCGTAATTTTTTACTAAAAATTTCTTTTGACCTAAATCGCTTAAAAAACAATTTTTTACCTTTTTTAAAAGCATTTTTGCAATTGAAACTACATGTCTATGACTAACTAACGGTATAGAAATTAGCCATTGGCCACCGTTGCGAGTGGACACCCTGTGTGCTAAAATATACATTCTGTACAATTTGTTGTGAAAAGAATATTTTTTATTAATATACAAGGCCACACAAAAATATTCAATTACATAATGATGCAGGGGGGGGGGTTGTTTGGGGGTTCGTTTTAATTATACTAAACTATTTCATATTTTATGAAATTGATATAGGTTATGAAATTGATTGAGGTTTACAACAAGTTAATTCCTGTATAATAGAAAGCATTTAGTATTTACAGGGACACATAAAAGATTTCGGATATGGTATTGTATATTTTAAAATTTCTTTATAGTATGAACACACCTCATTTATGACGTCTAATGTGCAATTTCCAACTTGTTCTTATTTGAAGCGCATAAACGCATAATTTTTGACCACATGGATATGCATGTGGGGAAAAGACTTTAAGGCCAAAATAGACCTGGCCACTTTGAAGTTCAACTGAATTCCTGGATCTCCCTTCTTTTCTCTCCATTTGCGGTTTACTGACAAGAGAAAACGGAGGAGATGACAATGGTCCGGGAGATATCTATCTCAACCCTACTTAAGGCTGCGAGCGAACAGCACTAGTTTTTATTAAACTAAAAGAGCAATCAATCAATCTTTGTTTAAGAAGGGAACAAAGATAAAACCTCTTTAAATGATTTTTGAGGGACTGACCCTACCAAATTGACAAAGGAAGGGGAACTTTTATCTACCCAATCTTCAGTCGTAAAGCTGTCAACTGATTTCGAGTTCAATTTCTCTCTTGAAGTTCAAAAAAGTTCACTGAAAAAGCACTTTATACATCAAAGTGCCGACACGAAAGATCAAAAATGGCGACACCTGACCGCAAGAAATTAGTGCTATGTGTGTGGACCTTCAGGGAAAGATTGCTACCCTACTCTTGGATTGAAGTTGAACCACAAAAGTCATTAATATCAAACGGGCCGTGTGGAGACATAAAACGTTCCGCCTTAGTTAAACTGAAAGTATTATAGTCTGAATGCAGCCTAATCTCCCTGCCTCATTTTAAATTTATCTCCAACTAAGTCTTTCAAAGAAATGATTTGCTTTCCAACTAGATGCTAGATTTTCTAACAATAATATGAGTCTCATGTTAATAGGTGACATTGTTATTACCTTCAATTTTTCAAGCATTTACATAGGTCACGAGAAATCTATTTAAATATTAACTTTAATTATATTTAACTAGCTGACCCGCCCGGCGTTGCCCGGGTGCGTGATAATAATATCAAACGAACCTGAAATTTGTGATTTTATCTCTAATTCGAAATACGTGGCCACTGACTGTGAGAAAAATCGGTTTAAAAAAATAAACAACTGAATTTAGAGTAACAACTATTTAAAACGACTGCAATGGGAAACGGAGGAATAAATATGTGTTCAACAATAGCGCAACTTTCGCGTTAAAATGCTGATTTTATCCGTAAATATCACTTTTCAGTCACGTAACTTTTTTTTTTTCACCTCGAAATCCTAAGTGTAACATTTTGATTTTCAAGCAAATTATATCTCTCCTAGATCCGACTATATCTTAATTAAAATCGATAATCAATGTTTAGGTAAAAGGTTAATATATAGTAAAGTAGTTTCAGAACCATAGAACAAAATTAAGTATATTTCAATTAAAACGTGTGTAATATTCAACTTGTGGATAAAATCCTAACCCTAACCTAATTGTAATGTAATCACAACCTATCTGTAACTTAACTGCAACTTAACCTGAGCCAAACTTAAACATACCATAAATGTAACCTAGTCGTCCCCTTATCATAACTTATCAATTTTCTAAGCGTAACCTAACTACAATTTACCTTAAACTAACTGTAACTTAATCATAACCTAACTATAACGTAACCGGAATTTAAATATATCGTAAGACAAACCGAAATATAATTGCAACCTATCTATAACCCAAATGTAACCTAACTGTTACCTAACCGTAGCCAAATTCTAAATTAATTAAAATTAACACTAACTATTAACTAACAATTCTAACCGCGTACGTGTTACAAAGTACTTTAGTTCCACTTTTCACCACTACGGGGCGCAGTATATTTTGTACGAAAATTTGATATGGATCACCGCCACCTGCGGTCGGATATAATAAGCTTGCAATGCACGATTTGCAGAGTGCTTTAGTTTCACTTGCCATCACCAGAATAGGCATTTTTTCGTAAACAAACCTAAATCCGATCGATAATCCGATTTTCATTCTTTCCGTAGATATATTACCCAACGGGATGGGGATATAAAAAGCAATTTATGAAATTTGCTGAAATTTCTATTCAGAAATAATGATAACCACCACGCAATTAAGAGTCCAATATTAAAAATTAGAATCTCCTACACTGCTGCTGCATGCTCTGTAAAATATATTAGTTCTACTTTTCACCTCCAGGAGCTCACTAATTCCTTCATAAACCTATATCCGAAGGAAACTCCAGTATTAAGCGAATTCGTACATATATTAGTCGAGAGGGCGGTAAAATCCAATAAGAATTTAAGTAATTTAATGAAGTTATTGTTCGGAAATAACCACTACTTATAAATTAAGGATGAAATATGGTCTGTGCAAATATCCTACACAGATTCCCACTACCTGCAGCACTGTATGGTAGCGGCAGGTGTGCGTTAAACTCGGAACAATTTTTAGTATCTAAAAGCGAAAAAAAAAGAACAATGAAAAAATGTGTTTAAAAATAAAAAGTCATGCATCAAGTACAGATTATGAAACACTATCCAACACATTCAGAATAATGTAAAAAACTGCACCGTTTAAAAATTTAAGATATTGCGTCTCATTTCACCATGTGAAAATATATTAAGCATTTCAAAACCAAATTTCAGCTGTTTCCATCTACATTCGGAAAATGATCCGAAAATTTTAGAAGCCCTGTATATGATACATCGATAGGTACATATTAACAACATGCATTCCAAAATTTAATTCATTTAAGAGATACACATATTTCAATTGAAAATTCCCCTTCAGCAATATCCTCTAATGAGGAGAATGGTAGGCAAATACTTTTGTGCTGCCCTTTATATGATATACAGAATTTATATGTAAAGTGTAATGTGGGAAAAAAAGTATTTACATTTAATATACCGAATTTTAAAACGTACTCTCCAGCAATTATTAAGCAAAGACAGTATTGTAACCATTTCTTTTGTGTGTCCCTGTAAATATATTTTAAAATGCTGTAAATGCTCTACTTTAACGTAACCGTAGTTAAATTAATTGATTTATATTAGTTTGTTTGAATACATTAAAAATAGCGGAATGTCATTAAAGTACGCTCTAAACGATTTTTACCCATATATCATAATGTAATCGAACTCTTTTGAATGTCCCTGTAAATGAATCATTAGTCATACATACTTTATAAGCAATACCAAACATGCTTTGGTAACCCTAAATAATCCTTTTCAATTGCATGAAAATCCGACTATAAATATAGTAGGATTTTCATGCAATTGATATAAATCTTATTTAGGGTTACCAAACACGGGAGTTAGAGCGTGGACAGGCGGACCGACAAACCAAATGCATAAGCACTTTTCAATTTTCTTGGAAAGTGCTAAAAAGACAGATGTTTCTTAAACTACGATAGTTTACTATAATCACTATGTAAAAATACTCGATAACCGCTTCCAAGTCGCCAAAGCTCCTTTATCTTTAGAAACATCCGAAAACAATTTATTTTCCATTTACAGTTTATTTAATATATAAAGCATTTCAAAACCGAATTTCAGCTGTTCCCATTTACATTCGGAAAATTATCCGATTTTTTTAGAAACCTTGTATATGATATAGAGATTTGTAATGCAATATACATTTCAAAATGTAATTCATTTAAGTGGTACATATATTTCTGAAAATTAGCCTTCAGCAAATTCCTCTAATAAAGAAAATGGCATGCGACTATTTTTGTGCAGCCCTGTATATCAAATATAGATTTTATAGAGTACTATGCAAAAAACTAATTAAATTTAAAAGTACATACCAAATTTTAAAACGTACTCTCCAGCAATTATTACGCAAATACAGTACTGTAGCTGATTTCTTTTGTGTGTCCCTGTAAATCAATAAAAATGGCTATGATTTGTGTGTTTAATTTAATCGTAGTGAAAGCAGGTGATTTATAGCCGTTTCAACACATTGAAATAGCGAGATCTCATTAAAATACTCGTCAAACAATTTTTCCGTATATACGGTAATGTAATCGATTTCTTTTGAGTGTCTCTGTAAATGAACCAATATTCGTACATATTTCATATGAAATACCAAACATGCTTTAAAGATCCTAAATAAGCTTTATCAATTGAGTATATTTACGGGATTTACAGTATGGACAGACGGACAGACAAACCGAATGCATAAGTACTTTTCAACTTTGTGATAAAAAACACCTCTGAGATTTAAAATATATATATATATATATCATTAATATTATCGAAAATGAGAATTTAAATTATATTTAAAATGTTTTCAATATCTTATTTAATTTCAATATGAAATTTAATTATTTCTAATTTTCCAATTTCTTTATTTTAAAAGCGAACATTTATTTTAATAAATAATAATAGAGCGAAGACAATTTTAAAAATTTGCTATTTCTTCTTAAAATATGCTTTAGTTGTAAATCATTTCTTTCAATTCGTCTTATAACACAAAATCCCATGGAGGATTGAGATAGGTGGAGGTGAAGTAAGGATAAAGAAAGATTTGCAATATGTATCCATTTATCGCTCAAATTTTAATGTTCCAAACAAAAGGACGTGGAAGGAATTTTGTATTATAATACGAATTGAAAGAAATGAATTACAACTGAAGCATATTTTAAGAAGAAATAGCAAATTTTTTGAATGATCTTTGCTCTATTAATATTTATTAAAATAAATGTTCGCTTTTAAAATAAAAGAAATTGGAAAATTAGCAAAAATTAAATGTCAAATTGAAATTAAATAAGTATTGAAAACATTTGATGCGAACTAAAAATTGTATAACTAAAAGTTTCCTAATTTAATATAATTTTAAATACTTTATAACGTAGATGAAAAATGTTTATGAATAATTGCATGTAAATAAATATTTAAAATATAATGATGAAAACATTCTTTTAAAATCATGTATGAAAACTTAAGTAATAAATATTAATCTAATGTATAGATTTCTGACTGCAGACGATTTTAAGATATTAACAGAAGAATGTTATATTTTCAAGCAAAACTTTAAAATAATATTCTATATTGATATTTAAAACACATATGATAAAATAATTAATAAATTCTTACCGGTGAAGCGATAGATTAGTTCTTTTTAGAAAATAATGGAAAAAATATACGGGTTTAAACCTGTTTCAATTGATAGGCGTGTCAAAGCACGTGGTTTTATTTGGACTTAATGTTACTTAATGTAGGGTTACATTTTTAGCATCATCCCCAGAGATAATACTTCCTCTCAACCTATCTCATTCCTCCGTGATAAAATCCCTTCCATGTCCTTTTGTTTGGAATATTAAAATTTGAGCAATAAATGGTTTCACATTCAAACCTTTTTTCAGACTTACTTCACCTCCACCTACCTTATTCCTCTATGGTCATCGTCTTGAAACATCAAATACTCCAATGTCATTGTTACACCGGCTTATCTGATTACTTCTGCGAAAATTTTTACACAACCAACCAACCGTAAAAGAATGAAATAGAAAAAAATGGAAAAAAGATGATTTTTTATGAGAGTGACCCCTCGATTTTAATTAATTACTCAGTTAATAATTGGAATTTCGAAATTCTGAGCGTCAGGTGCATCAGGAGAGATATTGGGCTACTCTCAGAAAAATTTTGAGCTTCGTACGTACCGTAGTTTTCGCTAACTATCGCAGACACACACACACACACACGCACACACACACACACACACACACACACAGAGCGATTTGTTATTGTATTAATATAGATGAATACCCTTTAAAAACACTTTCAAACACTGTTACAAAGTACTAAAAATATGTATAGTAAAATAAGTACAGATTACTAAATGGTACATTTATAAAAAAAGAATATATTTAAAATACACTTAAAAATTTATCAACTTTTCATTCGCTTCATGATACAATGGTTCAATCCTGACGACGTTCGCAGAAGCGAATGAAACGTGGATGAATTTTTAAGCGCATTTTAAATATATTCTTTTTATAAATGCACCATTTAGTAATCTGTATTTATTTTAGTACATATTTTTAGCATAATTTATGGTGCAATTGTCCAGTTCATAATTATTAATACAGTGAAACCTCCAAATAAGGGACACTCCGAATAAGGGACACCTCTATTTAAGGGACAAAAGTTGCGGTCCCATAGATGTCCCTTATGTGAAGGTTTCACTCAGTAAGAAACTCCGAATAGGGGATACCTCTAAGGGACAAAAGTTTCAGTCCCGTAGGTGTCCCGTAGGTGTCCCTTATTTGGAGGTTTCACTGTATTATAAAGTGTTCATGAATTCGGTAAGCCTGTCTATCTGCCGTCTATACGTGCTCAAACTCAAATAAATATAATCGAATTATCAGGCAATTGATGTATGTTAATGATGCTTACTCTGGATTAATAAGTATTAAAAATAAAGTATGTAGCACTTAAAGCCCATTAACAGGGACATTCAAAAGGAATTTTCACTTTACAATCTATGCGAAAAAATCTTTTGTAGTGTATTTGACTGATGTAAAACAATTTCAATCATATTTAAAATCATATATATCACTGAATTGCACTACAAGAGATGAATTTAATCTACATAGCCTTCGTCGTTTATTTACACGAATACACAAAAGAATTCAGTTAGAGTACTATATAAAATCAATTATTGCTAGAACTACATTTTAAGTTGTGGTATAAGGTTTATATTAACCCTTTTAGTGCCAAGGAGCGCTGTCGCGCTGCTCTCAAAAGTGACAAGGAGCGCCGTCGCCGCTGCTCTCTCGTCGTGCTGTATCTGAAAATTCACTTGAGTCCGACATTTTGAAATCAAAATTATAAATATTAAAAAATAATAATAATCACGATGTTTATATAAAATATATGCGATCGAAGATAGTTATAATGCAATATAATGAATAAAAATACGAACACGGTAACACTGCCGTCACTATGTTTTTCCAATGTTCGAAATTATATCACATCAATAAAAACAAAGATATTTTTTCACAGCTTAGAAAAAAACTGCAGAAATAAAAAGATAATGTCTTTCATTCACAGTTTATCGTTTGCAATTAGAAAACTTCTTACATTTTGGTATTTCTGTTGCTAGGCGACAATAAATTAAATAAATTTAAATAGCACTTTATCAAACACTGAAAAGGAATTTACAACTGTTCGGCACATTTCCTAACTGAACTATGTTTACAAATATGTAAGTAATATTCAAGGCTGTAAAAAAGAAATCTGATTTTTCCGGGTACGGATGGTAATTTCTGAAATTCTATTTTCAACTGTGTTATATACATTTTTTAAATTGTTTACTTAGACATTTTTCTCCTAAATAAACAGTGAAATTTTGTTTATGTATTCTAGAAGTGTTGGAAGGTGGATCTTAATTTATATTGGCGGGTGATTTTCCGATCTTGTCAAAATAATTATTGCTTACATGCCCTGAATGCTAACGTTCATTCTATATACAGGGCTCACAAATGGTCTGCCAACTGAACATCAATATTTTCTTAGAAATATTTTTGTTTTATATTTTTCTTGCAGATTGCGCAAAAACCGACTCCGAAGGTTAATTTTAGCAAAAATGCTGTAGAAATCTACTATGAAATTTTCTGTTAAAAAGTATTTGTTTTCAGTTCGCGGACCATTTGGGAGCCCTGTATATAGTGAATATTTTTTACTACCTACTAATAGCATTATCAAAGCTTATTTTAAGAAAACCCAACCACTATAACAGATTAACTCAATGTCAAATGCAAGAACTCTTTATTGAAATGTACGGATACAGATCATAATAAAGATTTAAATAGCTGCAAGTATACATAAAGCAGCAATTAAAGTACATATAAAGTACTTAGAAAGAAGCAGCAAGAATAATAAATGGGCACAAAATTACGAATGGGCGAATAGAATTCCTTTTTAAAAAATTATTCGCCTAACTTGCATGATTAGTGATTCCACTGTCTGTCTTCTCAAAATCGTGTTTTCCAGGTTTTACATATTACGCTGCCATTGATATCTTGACTGCCATTCTGAAAAAAAAATGTTCTGATCATTCTATATACAGGGTGTCCCATAAGTAATGGGACAAACTTTAAGGGGAGGTAGAGCACATCATAACGATTCAGAATTACATAGGAACCCATGTTCCCAAACGTCATTTTAACCCTTTAAGAGTCAGTTTTATTTGTCGATTTTTCCACATATGTGGGCGTGGCTTTTGAATGTCGAATTTTCAACAAGTGTATTTTATATGCTAATAGTTAAACAAAAAGAATATAAAAAATGAAAATGCTGCTTCTACTCGACGTATTTAACACACCGATTGTATTAATATACAATTAAGTATAGAATTTTAAAATGTCGGAACATAGAAGATTTTAAAAATGTACAGTAGGCGGAGTTATCATAGGAAGGCGAGAATAAATACTTTAAGAAATAAGTATCCACACCGGAAATTGTATTCCAGAATTTGTAGGACAGGAAATTTATAATGCGTTTAATCTTTAGACTTTGCTTTTCTTTCCACAGTAGCCTTGCAGAAATTACGCTGATTGGAATTGTCACCACCCGCTGAAGAGTATGCAACGTTTCACCAATAATGAGCTGGCGGATATGCACTTCATATATGGCTTGGCCGAGGGAAATGCAAGGGCTGCACAAAGATTATATTGCGAAAGGTTTCCACAGAGAGTTGCACCGGACCGCCGAATATTTGCTTATTTACATTACAATTTAAGTAATTATGGTTCACTTCGAGGTGATAGGAGTAATGTGGGACGGCCACGACTGTCTCGAACTCCAAGTATGGAACAAAATGTGTTGGATATCGTTGGTAGCAATCCAAGTACCAGCGTACGAAACATCGCTGCTGCCATACGAGGATCTCGAAGTACAGTTCATCGTGTTTTGCGACTTGAAGGATTACACCCGTACCATCTGCAAAGAGTACCATCATTGCTTCCTACAGATTATCCTGCACGTAAAAGTTTTGCAAGTTGGTATCTCGACCAATGTCGTCTAGATCCTCATTTCCCATCCAAAGTTTTATTTACGGATGAGGCATATTTCACTCGAGATGGTGTATTCAACCATCACAATACGCATTTATGGTCTGATGAGAATCCCCAAGGAATGAGACCACATGCTGCCCAACATCGTTTTTCAGTGAATGTTTGGGCTGGTATTGTTGGCGACTTCTTAGTTGGGCCTTATTTGTTGCCAGCGCCTCTGACATCTAGAGATTACCTTATTTTTTTGCAAGAGATGCTACCAAGGTTACTTGACCCAGTACCACGTGATATGTGGTTTCAACATGATGGGGCACCTCCGCATTATGGAAGATGTGTTCGTCAGCATTTGAATCAGGCGTTTGGTCATCGATGGATTGGGCGTGGTGGACCGGTTATCTGGCCACCACGCTCTCCTGATTTAAGCAGCATCGATTTCTTTCTGTGGGGTGCATTGAAAGGTGCTGTTTACGCAACACCGATTGATACAGACATGGATCTGGTTGCGAGAATCGCCTGCGCTGCTGCAGATATTAAAGAAAATCCAGGTGTGTTTGAGCGAGTCCGCCAGTCCATGGTCCGACGTTGTAACGCTTGCATCACTAGTAATGGTGGAAACTTTGAACACCTTTTATGACATTCTTACATGTCACTTACCAAAGTACGTATAATATTTATGACCAATAAATATTTGAGATGATCTCAGTCTTGTGTCTCTTTCTTTAAGTATTTTTGATTTATTTAAAACTCCGCCTATTATAAGTTGTTTCTACATTCTAATATTTTACATTTTCATGGTTATTATTCTTACTAATACAATCAGCGCTCTAAATATTCGAATAGATGCAGCGATATTATACTTCACAATTTTTTCGTCAAACTATTATCATAGAATATCTTTTTTAAATTTAACATACATAAACCACGCCCACATGTGTCAAAAAATAGCCAAACACAGTTAAATTTTACATGGTTAAAATGACGTTTGGGGACATAGGTTCCTATGTAATTCTGAATCGTTATGATGTGCCCTACCTCCCCTTAAAGTTTGTCCCATTACTTATGGGACACCCTGTATATATATATATATATATATATATATATATTTTTTTTTTTTTTTTTTAACAATCATAGGGTTCTCGCTGGCTTTTGGCAAACCTTAGCAATTCGACGAATAGGAAATAAAAAACAGTAGCCAAATGAATATAATGTTAGCAAAATAGATTCATCTTGAAATATTCAAAAATAGATGTTTTTAACCCCTTACTGTATAGTATTTGTCAATGTACTATTCTAAAATAACCTATTATTTTGGAATTGCTCATAAAATAGAAATTCGATAATTCGCTACAGAACAGATTGAAAATAAGTACATTTTAAATGTCTCCCCTAAATGTATAAATGTTTCAAGTATCCTTTTAGCAATCTAAATAAAAATTAAAGTACCTTTGGTTTATCATGGTGAAAATTTACATTAAAGATTGCTATGATGTTTCTAATTCTAACCAATAGAAAAAAATTGACTGGGCAACGACTCTTTGGATACAACTAATAATAAATAATAGTACCGTTAAGGGTGTATTTCGATTCAAACTGCTTATTTTCCGATTTATTTTTGACTTCATTTTTGCTCTCATATGCATCAAACTCCCAAATTGTCTTATTTAGAACGTGCACAAGGTGTCGTAGTTGTCGATTCTTTGATAAATGCAGAAAATATTGCAAAAAAAGCAAGCAAAAACGGCATTTTGAACTTATTTTTTCGAAGCGGGAGATCTGTGAAGGAAAATAAAGAATACTGCCCAGTTAAACTGAAGGCATTGAGCTCGCAGGCTACAAATACTAATTGCACATTAAAGCTTTATATTTTCAAGGGTTAATTCCGTTCGAAAAAAAAAATTAAGAAGGGGAAACAGCTCTCCCCTTTTCTCTTTTTTTATACTTAATCATTGAACCTCCTATACTATCAAAGACATGCTTTATCATATAAAAAATCTATATCCAAAATTCAGAGCAAATTAGATAATTCTTAATAAAAACCCATTTAGCATTTATATAATTTAAAAAGAGTTATCCCCCTCTTTTATACTTAACCATTAAACTTCCAAAACTATTCAGAGATTTGAACGAAATCTGAAAATTCTGCTTGAAAAACCCATTTATATAAATTAAGGGGGGGGACATTAGAACCCCTGTTCCCCTTATTTATACTTATTCAATGAACACCTAATAACAGTCACGGAATCGCCTCATCAGAATGATCCTAATCTAAATTTTGAACGAAAATTAATTCTGCATGAAAATCCCATTTATATCAACTAACGGGGGGGGGGGCATTAGAGCCCCTGTTCCCCCTATTTATACTTATTCAATGAACACCTAATAACAGTCACGGAATCGCCTCATCAGAATGATCCTAATCTAAATTTTGAACGAAAACTTAATTCTGCATGAAAATCCCATTTATATCAACTAACGGGGGGGGGATTAGAACCCCTGTTCCCCCTATTTATACTATTTATACTTATTCAATGAACACCTAATAACACTCACGGTATCGCCTCATCAGAATGATCCTAATCTAAATTTTGAACGAAAACTTAATTCTGCATTAAAATCCCATTTATATCAACTAACGGGGGGGGGGGGGCATTAGAACCCCTGTTCCCCCTATTTATACTTATTCAATGAACAACTAATAACAGTCACTGAATCGCCTCATCAGAATGATCCTAATCTAAATTTTGAACGAAAACTTAATTCTGCATGAAAATCCCATTTATATCAACTAACGGGGGGGGGGGCATTAGAACCACTGTTCCCCCTATTTATACTTATTCAATGAACACCTAATAACAGTCACGGAATCGCCTCATCAGAATGATCCTAATCTAAATTTTGAAAACTTAATTCTGCATGAAAATCCCATTTATATCAACTAACGGGGGGGGGGCATTAGAACTCCTGTTCCCCCTATTTATACTTAATCAATGAACACCTAATAACAGTCACGGAATCGCCTCATCAGAATGATCCTAATCTAAATTTTGAAAACTTAATTCTGCATGAAAATCCCATTTATATCAACTAACGGGGGGGGGGGGGGCATTAGAACCCCTGTTCCCCCTATTTATACTTAATCAATGAACACCTAATAACAGTCACGGAATCGCCTCATCAGAATGATCCTAATCTAAATTTTGAAAACTTAATTCTGCATGAAAATCCCATCTATATTAACTAACGGGGGGCATGAGCCCCCCGTTCCCCCTCTTATACATATCGAATGAACTCCAAAAACTAATCAGGGAAGCGCCTTGTCAGGATATACCTACATACAAAATTTCAAGTGGATCGGATATTTTTATCATGAGTTATCGCGTTACGTACATACATACAGAACGGACGGGCACATAAGCTCTCAGGCTATGATAGCCTGTGAGCTAAAAAGGGTCATACTGAGAAGATAATTGTCTATAAATCAAATTCTAATGAATTGAGCGTAGAATGACATCACACGGCACCTTATACGTCTCTTCAAAAATCCCCTCAGCAAGTTTCATGTTTCTACTTTTAAAAATGTGTCTGAAATTGTATCAGAAAATTTCGAGCTATTGAAGGTGGAAAAGCGTTTTTTCGAATACACCCTTAACAGTTAATTTCAACAGCGTATTAAAGAAAAAAAGTTCTCAATTTAGCGAGTAATTTTGTTTATGTGTTTTAAACAGCGCTACTCGACGCCGGGGCATAGATAGTGATTAATTGACAACAAAGAAATATCTAATATCTATCTTTTGTTCATCTTTGGCTGTTGCTAAACTGAAGTAGCATTGAGTTAGCATCTCTATACAAATAGATCACTGTAAATGACACCATGCGATTTAACATTTAAAGCGATATCAATCGCTCACCAGCGTAGATAAGAATCTTAATTATATTAATAAACATATGCATAAAAAAATCAGAAAACAGGCAGTCGCAGTTTAGCGATTCCCACTGTTTGTTTACTCGCCAAATGAAATATTTTGTCACAATTTGGCGCAATGGCGAGCGGCAGCGAGAATCCTGCAATCATTACTAGTTAATTAGAAAGGTTTATGCGTGCATACTATTAACTATCTGCCGAGATTCCATGAACTCATGGGCCAAGCTGTAAGGGAAGGTAAAGTAGATATAACCTCTTCAGACCTGAGGTACACAAATGTGTACCTCGGTTCTTTACCTCATAAAAACTAAACTATTCGATTTTTTGCATTTTTACTTTACTTCTATACAGCTAAATATTTTTTGTTTTAATGCAAAACCAATAAATGTCAGTACCGAAGAAAATTACCTCATAAAATAAATATTTATTTGATTAGAGTTTCGAAAATACCTTCAAGATTTTGTGCCCCAAAAAATTAGAAATATTCATAATTATTTAACTCAAATGATTTACAACAAAAAATTTTGAGGATTTGCTGATCATTTACTTGTTTAAAGATCTTAATTTTGTTATTGCGTAAATTTATATTACTGATGGTTAAACTGATGTTTTAAATTGATTAGTACTTTTATATCCATATTTGTAAACCTAAATTACCAGTCCCCTAACGTACTGATTTCATAAAAATGACTCTTTTTGTCATGTATGGTGTCATTTCTATTATGCAAAAGCAATAAATATATATTTGTAGAGTTACTTTATGCTCAGGTCTGAAGAGGATAAAGAAGCAATTTTTGTATAGCAATGTGGAGTTGGATATGAAGAGTGCAAGCTAAAAGCAATGAATGCAGAATGACGCTAATTAATGACGCTAATTAATTAAAATATGATTAGTACATTTTTTAATGAAATTCTAAATGGCATTTGTTATTTGTGGCAATTGTGAAATACATTTTTCAATATATAGTTAATAAATAGAACATAATATTTAATTATTAAAAAGCATTTCAAATGCATTCAGATTCATTTAAAAGTTTATGGTAATAGCATTGCTTTATAAATAACGGTAATACTTGATTATCCCGATATATAAACAGATTTTACAGTGAAATAAAATTTGCTGTAAAATTAACAGCATACTTTGTATACTGTAGGAATATTAACCGGAAAAAAAGTTGGATTTCGGAAACATAGCAGGGTTCTTTTCCATTACGTTGTAGACAACTTTCTGTTAAAAATAAATAAATATTTCCAAACTATTGAATTTAGCACCGAAAATACATGATCGTGGCATCACCACACTTGACGTCAGATCCATTACACGTGTTCGTTATGTCATCAACTGATTTTTTTTTCTTTTTTTTTTTTTTTTTTTTTTTTTTTATCGCTTGCGAGCGTAGGAGATTGTGGGTTGTACTCCTGGTAACTCCCGGTTGTACTTCTCTTGTGTTGTAAAATTTCCTTGTGCTATCTCATCCCTGTGAAATTGACGATGACTTATAAGCAGGCTTCATGTCGAGCACACAAGTCAAATGTATGTTGTTACATTAAATGAATAAATATATACTCATTTTTTAATTCGACGTTAATCTGTATTTTAATGATGTTTTACTCATTAATTAGTTATTTCGTTAACATGATTACGAGCTTCCACTACAAGGCCATAATATTAAAAGTGAAAAGGTGCTGAAAGAATGTTCCGATGCTATAGTTGCGTATAAAAGATCAATTTTAACTGGCGTCATAAACATTCACAAGTCGAAAGAAGATGATTAAGAAAATTTAATGTAAATAAATAAATAGTATTTTTCTTTTTTACTGTCTTCATTAGTATAGTGTAAAAATTATAATTGTATTGTAATTGTTAAAGTTACTGATAGTTGACTATTTTGAGGGTGATGCTTATCCAAAATTTATTTTATGATTTTCACGATGTTACAGTTACATACAAAAGATCAGTTTCAAATGATGCCACAAATATTCACTAGTCGAAATGGATTATTAAGAAATATAATTTAAATAAATAAATATTCAGGTTTTTTTTCCTGTTTTCATTACTATATTGTAAAAAAATTATAATTATAATTGCCTGGTAATCCTTAAAGTTACTGACAGTAGGCCATTTGGTAGGTAAGGTTATCCAAAATTATTTTTTTTTTTTTTAAATAGATTCCAAAGGGATCATTCTTCAACTTGTTTAATCGGTGTTACTGTCTGGCAAATAGTTAGATACATTTTTTAAAATTTTGGCGTTCGATTAACCGAAAAGTACCATTTTTTATGAAACGTGGAAGGTGGAATAATAAAGAAGTACCCAAATAAGCTATAGATAACTAGATTTCATATAATGTATCAGTAAATAAGATTTACTTACCTTTTTTTAAATTTTAGATATCTTGTGCACATTGAGGCAAAGGACGGCTCCATTCACCGGATGGTAAGCAGTTGAACCAGCCATGATTTTTACCATCGCAAGTGATTTCACAATGTTTAAGATCTTGAATGATTTTGCAGGTAAAATTCCCATCAACATTTCCAACAAATGCCAGTCTACATGCTCGATTAGCTGAAACAAGAAACAATCTATACTAATAAAGGAAAATTTTTCTCTGTCTCGGTGCCCTCCTGGCATGCATGGTTACAGTGACGTCACATTGTGACTGAGATGTGACTTTCTTAAAAACCTTTAGAAAATTACAGAAATTCTTTAAAACATGTTATTTACTTTAAGAGCCCACAATAGTCACAGGAAAAGTACAGAAAAATACCCGGATGACCATGTAAAGTCTATGGGAGCGTTCTTTTCTAATATCTCGTTCAAATTTTAATATTTTGACATGATTTTTTTTGCATAAAATAGTTCAGGACGATCCACAACCGGGCTAGTTTTTACTTTTTCGATTTTGGTTATATATTTTTTATATTATGATAGTTTCAGTTTCAGAACCGGTTTAAACCGGTTTTGAAAATTAAAGTAATTTTTTTTAAAAAATCTAAAACCAAAATCGAAAAAGTAAAAACTAGCCCGGTTGTGGATCGTCCTGAACTATTTTATGCAAAAGAAATCATGTCAAAATATTAAAATTTGAACGAGATATTAGAAAAGAACGCTCCCATAGACTTTACATGGTCATCCGGGTCTTTTTGTGTACTTTTCCTGTGACTATTGTGGGCTCTTAAAAAACACTTTTGTCACAACATCGCTTTTGTCCATAGAAAGTAGTCACAAATGACACATTTTTCACAAATTTGTCACACCGTGACTTCACAAAGTGATCACAATGTGACGTCCTAAAAAAGCTCTAAAACGGCCATAACGACTTCACATTTTAGTGACTGTGACTTCACATCGACGTCACGTGACGTCACATCGACAATCGAGGGTCACAAAGTCGCAGTGTGACTTCACAACGACGTCGCAGTGACGTCACCATGCCTTACGGGTGTCTGCGTGTCTTTGTGTTCGATGACTAACAAAATCTACGGTACTTATGAGGCTAAGAATTTCTGTGAGGATAAAAATACTCATACTTTCTAGACCACATCGATAAGAAGCTACTTCATTCAAATGAAAAGACCCGTTCGCTAATGGAAGAAATTTATAAAGATATCTCGGTTGCATTTTAATATTTTTAAATGATTTTTTTTTTTTTTTTTTGCATTGGATAGCTGATAATTCTGCTCAAAGATCCTCCAAACTGATGCATAAAATCAAGGGGCATTAAATCTCGGTCAAGTTCGTTAATGAGCAAAATTGGACCAAGGGGGTGGAAATAGGGAGGGTTTTTGAGAAAACCGAAAAACCCCATAAATTCTTAGTTAAAATAGATATCGAATCAATTCAAAGTTTATATTTCTTTTTAAAAAGGGCCAATAGTTTACGCATGACAGATTTTTGATAAAGTTAAAAATGGGCTCAAGGGGCGAAAAAAATAGAGTTCGGGGAGAAAAAAAATTCATAACTTCGTCAATTCTCAAGATATCAAGTCCAATTAAATTTATTATAAATTTTCTGAACATTATATAAAACTTTTGCTTTACAAGTTTTTGATAAAAGCAAATCTTATATCACACACACATAAAAAGGGGAGGGGGGGTGGAAGAAAAAAAATCCATAACTTCGTCAATTCTTAAGATGTCAAATCTTATTAAATTTATAATACATCTTCTCAATAATATCTACAACTTTTATAATGACATGTTTTTGATAGGGTCAATACTTATAGCAAACACAAATTAAACAAAAATAAGAATTGAAGGAAAAATCATATTAAGGTATACTCAAATTCAAACTTCTTATATTCTGACTCATTTTTAAATTCATTTTGATTTTAAACGCATTCAAATGGCAGATTCTCTTATTTAGGAACATTTTATGTGATGTATTGGCCAGTTTTTTGATAAAGGCAGAATATATACTTTTACAAAATGCTATGAAAGCGGGCATTTTGAAAAGAATTTCCCGAAGTGATCGTGATTGAAAAATGAGGAAGTATTCAAATAACAAATTGTTTTTTCTGACTCATTTTAAATCCTTTTTTGCTCTCAAACGCATCCAATCGAAAGGTTCTCTTATTAAGAACTGTATAATGCTCCATATTGGTGAGTTTTTTGATAAAGACAGAATATATTCTGAAAAATATGCTGTTAAAGGGAGCATTTTGAACTGAATTTTCGGAAGTGAACGTAATTGAAGAATTGAGGATGTATTCAATTAATAAATTGCTTATTTTCTGATTATTTTTTAAATTCAATTTTGCTCTCAAACGCATTCACTTGACAGCTTCTCTTATTTAGGAACTATATAATGCGCCGTATTGGTGGATTTTTTTTTATAAAAATACAATATATTTTTTTAAATGCTGTCAAATTGGGCATTTTGAGCCAAATTTCGCTTAAGAAGATTCTGATAAAACCAGCTCTTACAGAAAAATGAAATTAAAAATTCTTCAAAAGCGGCCAAATAAAATTGTTAAACTGGTTTATCTCTAATTATATTTTGTTTTTTGTCATTGAAATGAGCACTTAACATCGAAATCTAGATCCGCCTATAGATCAAGCTGACAGGGATTTTTTAAAAATACATAAGAAGAGTCATTATATATGACCAGTATACCTTCTCCTTGATTCTTCCAGCTTTCACACACGAAAATTAGCTGCACCATGACAAGAAATAAAACTGCTTGGTATTTCATTTTCTTGAGGCAGTAGGTTGTATTTCTTTTACCCAAAATTTCTGGAAATAAGAAAAAAAAAAGTGTTTGGAAATACAATGAAAGACAAATAATAAATAAATGATATATTTAAACAATTAATAGAAAATTGATTCATGGCCATGATTTTGTTCGTTTATTTACAGTGATTTCGTTTCATACTCTAATAAAGTGTGTAAAGATATAAGGGAATTTCCTAAAAGGAAAAAATATAGTTTTTGAAATGCCGGAATAAATTCCCCATCTCCTAATACCTCTCTCTTTTTTTTTTAAACCTTTCTTTTATGTGCATTTTGTTACATGTCTAAAGTAAAAATTAAGGTAATAATAATAATTATGTTAGAGTGAAAGACCGCACATTATTTTTTTTATGTTATACTAATTTGCATTTTTATATAATATCCAAGCGAAAACTTCTTTTAGAAAACAGGAATTCTGTTTTTTTTTTTTTTTTTTTTTTTTTTTTTTTTTTTTTTTTCAGAATTAAACGCCACTCCCGATGAACATATGTATATATGTATATAAACATCGGTAGTACAAAGCACAATTCAATTTGAAAACATAAAACACACGCTTTTATTTTATATATAAGGACATTTTTTGCATCCGTCAACACATTCCATGCTTAGGATCCAGTCTTAAACAACATCCATAGAAAAGTATGCATGTGACGTCACTATCACAGAACAATGCACTAATCCAGCAAAAAACTATGTCGTTATTCAAGAAATTTAAAAAAAAAGGATTCAACGATTTATATGTTTGTAACATTAACATGGATACATGAAATTAAATATGCTATAATATGATAGCTGCATTTTTGATCAGGAACAATAAATTCTATTTTTTTTTTTTTTTTTCAACACAGAGGGTATTTTAATTACAATTTTTTTCAGATGTTATGGGAAAATGGCAACTAAAAGGTATAATAATCTGCTACCTTCCAACTATTTTTCCTTTGCATTCTACAGAAATGGCATACTTCACGTGCCAAAATAAAAATAAAAAAATTGCTAAAAACTACAAAAAGTTAAACAAATAAATAAGTGAATAAAAATTTAAATTAAAATTAAATCAAAAATGAATTGAGATGTAGTTTCCAAACAAGTTGCATTTGAAAGTACTTTTTTGTAAAAATTGAAAATGTGCTATGCTTAAAAGTTTAAGAATATTACAGTAGAGATGATCCCCAACAATGAAACATCTGCTTCGTTTTATAACAGGCTTACATAACGTTAATGTTATTTTTTAGAGACGGGACTATATGTTGTCCGAAAAAAATAGCATATAGGGGCTAATAGGAAAAAATTCCCTTTTGACTTTCGCAAAAATCTATATACCTGAACCTACCTCAGGAAATGCGTGGTTCATTTTTGGATAATGTAATTTTAATCCCTAAATATCACGTTGGCCAGCAGACCTTTCCAATACATTTACCCATTTATAAAGAAAACTAGGAGAAGATTTTACTTATTTTAAAATAATTTGTTTTGTAAGTTCTAGGGCCATTTAGTCGTTTCGGCATTTTACGAAAACAAATGCTCTGCCCCTTAAGGGGGCTCAGGGCTTGATCGATACGGAAAAACATGTAAACAGAGCTCTCGCTTCGAGTCCATATAAAAACAGAAGTATTCAGTGTAATTAATTTAAACTTTCTGATATTTTAAAGGTATGTTTGTAATCTTTTAAAGTTATAAAATGAAGTAATGTAATATAATAAGAAATATAGCGAAATTTATGTAACACAATTTTCGAAAAAAAAATTATGTGCTATATCACCACCCGCAAGATATCTTAACGTTGAATTGACATAAGAACCTAATTTTTGCTTTAAAATGATCCGGAAACTTTACTCTATAGAATGAATTAAGGATATAACTATCACTCAAAAAAAACATTATTAAAAAAACTCTCAAATTTGAAAATTAAAAAAAACCCCTAAAAAATACAACTTTTTTTTAATAAAAATACTCAAAATATTAAACTATCTAAAATATATTAATTCATTCTATAGATAATGATGTTATAAACATACAAAAAAAATTTAAGCCATTACATCAAATAGTTTTTTTTTTTTTTTTTTTTGGGGGGGGGGGGGGTCGTCTATATATTTTGACGTTTATCCGTAACGTCAAAAACAAGTTTTGTGAAAACGCGACTTAAAGTTGAAATTATATGGGTGCGGCTTTGAAAGTATTGATACATAAATGCTTAAATTATGCAAATATTTAAAAATGCAAATATTGTTATGCAGTTTTTTTGCACTGAGTTCAGAATTAATTGAATAATCAAACTAGACCATAGAAAATTGATTTTTTAAAAAGTTTTCAAGCCCTGAGCTCCCTTAAAGGGTTAAAACAAAATTAATTATAATAAACATAAAGCAGATTCATGCAACTTTATCGTACTATTTGCAATAGCATTATTTCACCAGAAAAGAAAGCTACCAACAGTGGATTTCTTTTCATCAAAAATATGTAACTTGTGTTAAAAAAAGCATTACAAATAAAACGAAATAATGCATTACACAGAAAGAAATCATGTATAATGACTAATATCTATATTATAAAGAAAAAATGTATCTATGCGTAACGTTCGCGTCATTTTTATACACCGCCAAATAAATGAAACATTGCATTTTAAAATGCAATTTGTTTGGAAACTGTATCGCAATTTATTTAATTTTGATTCTTTTTAAAATAATTTTCAAGCATATTTTTTTCAGATCTATTTCTATCTTTTGCAAACAGACTATTACGAAACATAAATATGCTTTCACTTAAATTAATGGCAATCAATTTGACAGTATTTGTTTCCAGCTTATAGTCCATAATGAAGTATAAACTTTATCAATCCTTAGTTAAAATAACAATAATAACAAAACAAGACATGTAAACGAATCAACCTTATAACACTGAAATTGCCAAAATAAAAAAGACTATAATTTTTGGAGATTTCTTTGACTGCTTATTCTTGGTACTTACTAGGCCAATATAACATTTAGTATCGCCTTTAATAAATTTCAAAATTTTAAATATATGCATAAATGATAATAGATAAAAATTATTGTTGATATTGTTAGTGAAAAATCGAAAAAAATGCACATTAAATACAAAGTATTGATATGTAAGTATTGATACAAAGTATTGATATCAATACAAAGTATTGATAAGTAATGTCTATTAGAGTTTTCAATTAAAATAAACATATAGAGTTAACCCCGCTAATCCGAAATTCCGAAAAAAATTTCAACTCTCCATAGAAAGTTAATTTAAGTAAGTTTAACTTAAATAAATGATTATTTATTACTGTAGTTTTGCCATATAAAGAAATATAACAATCGTAATTATCCTGTTTAGAAAATAAAAATTAAATGAGTTAAAAATTCCAAATTTTTTTTCAACTCTCCATAGAAAGTTAATTTAAGTAAGTTTAACTTAAATAAATGATTTTTTATTACTGTGGTTTTGTCATATAAGGAAATTTAACAATTGTAATTATCCTGTTCAGAAAAAAAAATTAAATGAGTTAAAAATTCCGAAATTTTTTTCAACTCTCCATAGAAAGTTAATTTAAGTAAGTTTAACTTAAATAAATGATTTTTTATTACTGTGGTTTTGTCATATAAGGAAATTTAACAATTGTAATTATCCTGTTCAGAAAAAAAATTTAAATGAGTTAAAATTTCAGAAATTTTTTTCAACTCTCCATAGAAAATTAATTTAAGTAAGTTTAACTTAAATAAATGATTTTTTATTACTGTAGTTTTGTCATATATTGATATTTAACAATTGTAATTATCCTGTTTAGAAAAAAAATTAAATGAGTTAAAAAAATTTCAAACTAAAATTTAAGGTCCGATTTTCAGATAAAAATTTTATACTTTTACCTATGAAGACCTATGAAGACGGCCAACAAAATAGTAGGAATGAGATTGGAAAATGTTGTGGACGACAAATTTCTAGCAGTATATATATGTTGGAAAAATAAAAAAAATAAAAAAAATAAAAAATTATATTAATAATTGTGCTTGTGAAAGAGTGGTTAAATTGCGGAAATACGTTTTATTTTGGAATTGTGTATTACGTAACATTCGATTATACTGGCGAATAAATTAGAAAATTCAAATATTAAAAGAATATTTGTTTTGCTTTTGCTCATTGTTTACGCATTCTGCAGGAAATTACTACTTTTATTGTTTTTATATTTCAACATTTCTGATCATACCTACTTTTTTTTATATTTAACGCAATCTCTTGCAAAACAATAGACATATATTTATTGATGTTTAATCAAAAATTTTATGTAATGCAATATCACCCGCCTCCCCTTTTTTTGGGTTTGTACCAAGAAATTAATTAAAATTTCCAGGTTATGCAAGTCTATTACGTGATGTAATAGACTTGCATTACTCAAGGAGAAAAAGAAAATAAATGTATAAAATAAACACAATAGTTAATTAAAAAATTATTTATTTAATCAATAGAAATTATTAATTGGTGAACTGATGTTTGTTACAGACAATGTTCTCTTACACAAAATACCTGATATCAGTGAAATTAACACCTATAGAAATTTTTATTACCTTTTAACGGTCCAGCATGCACTTTGGCGTAACTTTATTTTACAGAAATACTGAAGTGATTTCAAAACATTTTTACGATTCCGAATCTACAAAGGAGAAAACGGAACTCTTATAGTCTAAATTTTAAAAATCCCTTTCGGCATGGCCTATAGGCGGAGGTAGATTTCGAAAAGTTTTCATCTCAAAAAAAAAAAAAAAAAAAAAAAAAAAAAAAAGGCCTATCTCTACTCAAATGCCCATTTTGGCAATATATTTTGAATTATATTCTTACTTTATTTAAAAAATTTACCAATATGCTCATTATATAGTTCCTAAATAACAAAAAACTGTTAATTTAATTCGTTTGACAGCAAAATTGAATTTAAAAATGAGTCATAAAATAACCAATTTATTATTTTAATACATCCACAATTCTTTAATCAAGATCGCTTTGAGAAATTTTGTGCGAAGTGCCCAATTTGACAGATTTTTTTAAATATATATTTAGCCTTTATCAAAAATCTCACCAATACGGCACATTACACAGTTCCTAAATAACAAATAACTGTCAATTGAATGCGTTTGAGAGCAAAATTGAATTTAAAATGAGTCATAAAACAAACAATTTTTTATTTGAATACAACCTCGATTCTTTTATCATGATCGCTTTGGTAAATTTTTTTTGCGAAGTGCTTACTTTGACAGCTTTTAAAATATATATATTCACCCTTTATCAAAAAGTCGACGGATACGCACATTATATAGTTCCTAAGTAACAAAAAACTGTCAACTGAATGCGTGTCAGAGCAAAATTGGATTTAAAAATGAGTCATAAAATAATCAATTTGTTATTTGAATATTTACAGTTCATTAATCATCTCGCTTTGGGAAATTTTGTGCGAAGTGCCCGTTTTGGCAGCCTTTTTTGAAATATATTCTGCCTTTATCAAAAAACTGGCCACTCCGTCACATTATATAGTTCCTAAATAAGAGAACCTGTAAATTGGATGCGTTTGAGAACTAAAAAAGATTTAAAAATGACTCGGTAAAAACGCAATTTCTTAAATTTCCTCAAATTTTAATTACGATAACTTCGTGAAATTCTGTTCAAAATACCCTTTTTGGCAGCCTTTTAAAAAATATATTCTGCCTTTATCAAAAAACTGGCCAATACGTCAAGTTATATAGTTCCTAAATAATAGGACCTGTAAATTGGATGGGTTTGAGAACAAAAATGAATTTAAAAATGACTCATAAAAAATGCAATTTGTTATACTTAATGAATTATTTAATGATGAAAACTTCGGGAAATCTGTTCAAAATACCTTTTTTGGCAGTCTTTTTAAAAATATATTCTGCCTTTATCAAACAATTGGCCAATAAGTCGCATTATATAGTTGCTAAATAAGAGGATATGTCATTTGGATGCGTTTAAAATCAAAAATGAATTTTAAAATGAGTCAGAATATAAGCAGTTTGGATTTGAGGTTTTTTCTCCAACTCCTATTTTTGTTTAATTTATTTTTGCTATAAGAATTGGTTCTATGAAAACCTTGTCAATATAAAAGTTGTAGATATTATTGTGAAGATGTAAAATAAATTTAATTAGATTTGATTGCTAAAGAATTGAGTAAGTTATGGGTTTTTTTCTTTTTCCTCCCCCCTTTTTCTTTTCGTTTTTAATTTTTTTCATCGGTAAAAATTGGTCCTATCAAAAACTTGTAAATACAAAAGTTTTAGATAATATTAAGTACATTTATATAAAACTTAGTTGGATTTGATATCTTGAGAATTGACGAAGTTATGAATTTTTTCTCCCAAAAACCATGTTTTTTTCGCCCCTTGAGCCCATTTTTAACTTTATCAAAAATCTGTCACGCATAAACTTTTTCCTCATTTTTTAGAAGTAATATAAAATTTAAACTGATTCGATATCTATTTTAATTAAAAAGTTATCGCGTTTTTTCTGTTTTCACAAAAACCCTCCTAACTTCCACCCCCTTGGTCCGATTTTGCCCATTAACGAACTTAACCGAGATTTTATGCCCCTTGATTTTATGTAAAAGTTTGATGAAGATCTGATCATAATTATGGAAGTTATCGTGTCTAGAAGAAAGTGATATACACCGATAGATAGATAGATAGATAGATAAACTTTTTTACTGATGGTAGTTTTGGGGTCTAGGAGCCATGATTCGTGTAGATCCGCAAAAAATTTTCAGAAATTCCAACATGGGAGACAATGCAATAGGTAGTATTTCATACGAAATCTACCTAAAAATAAATGTGTAAATTAGGTATTTTTACACATATATATGCGTAATATTTTAAAATGAAATATTTGTCATACAAATTACACAATTTTGTTTTTAAAAAATTTCCTCTTTTTATATGTATTTAGCTTATTAAACAAAGTGTATAATTTGTTATCGCTTGATAAACTCAGGCAAAATGTGTGAATGCAGAAAAATACCTGGTTTTTCCAGAATTGAAGTGTTATTATCATTTAAGCATAGTTTTTTGTACACAGAGAAGTCTATAATTTTTTTTTAATCACCCACTTGTCATAATATATGGTCAAGTTCGAGTATTACTGGCGCTGAGAGAGTTCTGTATAGTAAATATTTGAATTATTAACATCTTAGGGATGAGCGGCTGCTATACGTGCCACTTTAGCTTCTCAAAAACCTTCATTATTCCCATCAGTTTATTATTATTATTATTATTATTATTATTATTATTGTTGTTATTATTATTATTATTATTATTATTATTATTATTATTATTATTACTATTATTATTATTATTATTATTATTATTATTATTATTATTATTATTATTATTATTATTATTATTATTATTATTGTAAAGTTTGCCATATTTAATCGAAGCATTTCCGCTATTTAAGTACAGAAAATTTTTGTTTAGAAGAACCGAGGGTAAAAGATTAAAAATTAAGCAAAATGCTAACGTCACAAAAAAATTACTTTATTAAAAAGCGTTTTTAAAAGAATAGTAAGGCTTTGTAAAAAACAATACAACGTAATGGGTTTGGTAATGAACTAGAAAAGTATGAATGGGTATATACCATAAAATTGCAAAGATATATAAAGCCTAAATAATATCAAATATTGTTATTCTGTATAACTCCTTTTTTTATATGAAATCCTTTCAATTTATAATGATTTAAATTTGGTTCTGAGAATAAAAGGTAGAGCATATTTAAACTTCATTTACCATTTCATATAACTAAATTCAGTATAGCAAAAATCTTTTCTTTTTACAATGTTGCTTACAAAAAACAATTGTTCAAAGTTTAAACTAGTCATTCTGCTAAACGTGCTTCAAATAAAGATCTGAAAGTTGCAACGCCTTCTTGATCCGTGCCGCCAGATACGTTTTTAATTAACTTTTAAAGACACGGAAGACTATTAAGAGGCCCATTCAATGCAAACATCCCACAGTATTTATGTAATTAATTCTCATTAAATTAGTCTGTTTTCAACAATTTGATATTTATAGTTTTTGTATCGCTACTATATTGTATTACAAAAATATATCATTAAAAGTTGTTACTTGGACTTTTAAAGCCGATGATACAAAAACTACGCCGCCCTTGTCATTATGCATGTCCAAACCTATCATGTCTTTAAAAGTAAATATCTCGGTAAATTACCGACGATTCTTTTTTCAAAAATCAATTTTAACAATACTGTTATACTACTTTAGGTATTTCCAGAGCTCTTCAATACCTTTGCTGAATGTCCGAAAATCGACATTTGTGTGCAACGGAAAAATGCGCTTTTCTCAAAAATTATGCGATCTAGATTAATCCCTATAATTTTTCTGCAAAGTTTAAACTAAAATCTGTTTTTTCATAATTTTAGTTTAAGTACCTTCGGAATTATATGGGGGAGACACGTATTTTTGCACTACATTCTCGACGATATCGTTTAAAATATAATATCTAAAATTAAAAGCGATGTATTTTTGAGTTCAGCGTTACGAAAGCTTTAAAACAAGACCTTACACGATATACAGAAAAAAAGATGTTTTTTAAGTAACTTAATACGCACTGTAAAAAATTTGACCCATTTGCTGCAATGTCACTCCACCGCTTTTATAGAAAACGGTTACTGTGTTATGAAGCATTCTCATTGGTCATAAAAGTCATATTCTATAAAAGCTGTGGAGTGATGCTGCAGCAAATATGTCAAATTTTTAACAGTGAGCCCCTGCACTACTAGTCCTAAATATATTTGTGAATATTTAATAATCTGTAAATATGAGGATCATTAGTCTTTATTATATCCCCGAATTTAAATTTCCACGTTAACCCTTTCCGGCACGGGCAAAATCTGTTAGTAAAATGAGAAATTGTCGACTGACACCGGAATTTACAAACGAGTTTTTTAGATATTTTGAAGCACTTAATTTAAGCTTTTATTGTAAAAGCAAAATTTTACTAAAATAATATTGATGCCGTTTGCAAGTTTGGAATAAAAATTAGGTGTCCACACCGAGCACAGTGTGCCGGAAAGGGTTAAATAGCTTATGAGTAAAATGGCTGTAATAGACAAACAGACAGTCCACAGGAGTGACCTCATAATGGTTCCGTTTTTGCTTTTTAAGTACAGAACCCTAAAGTTACACATTTTGTAGAAAAAGTTATCAGTTTTAATGTGTATTTCGTTTGTGACATTAAAGTCTGCAAATTGATATCGGTTGATAAACTCAAAGAAGCGTGTAAACATACACACAAGCGTGTAAAAAAAAATATTTGGTTTTACATGAATTGGAGTGTTACAAATAATTATAATGTAATTCTAAAAAGACAGTGTCTAAATGTACAACACAATTGTAATGCTAAACACAATTATAAGAAAAAAAAGGTCCTTTAATGTAATTCAAGGTGCACATTTTTTTAGTTATTTCGTTGCTTAAGTATAATAATGTTACATCATTTTCAAAACAAAGAACTGGAACATTTAATTTTTTTTAGAGGCTCTTTCCTCTTGATCTCCCTTCCCCCGACCCCATAAATTGAAAGCACGTGAACATTTAAAAAAAAAACAGAATTAAAAAATGACTTTTGCAAGGGATTCAAGTGTGCGGTGGTTGTGCGGGGGGGGGGGGGGGTCATCTACCAAAAAATTCTAGTTCCTTATTTTAATGTTTAATTATTCTGTACTCACTTAAAATACCATATTTATCATTTTTTTAAATAATCAGGCATACAGAAAATTTAATTAAATTCCAAAATCCAAGGATTGGTAGGTAATCTCACCCTTTCGTGACGACGTTTATAAAGAGGGAATGTACCAATATGGTATCATTTATCTTACTTAAGGCTCTTGTCCCTGCAGGCGGAGACACTCGTGAGCTAATGCTAAACCTATGGAGAGGTTATTTTCTAGTATCTCGTTTGCATTTCGACATTTTTATTTTATTTATTTTATTTATATTTTTTGTATTCGATAGCTGAGGTTCCTCTCTACATTGCTCCTTTTTTTTTTACTTTTTTTTTTTTGGTTTCAGATATTCTCAAAATAGTTCTTCCATTTTCGGAACCGGTTTCGAAAGTGAAAGTAACTTTATTAAAAAACATCTGCAACCAAAATTGAAAAAGGTTAAAAGAAAAAAAAGGAGCAGCGTAGGGATGGATCTCAGCTATCCAATACAAAAAAAATATATATTTAAAAATGTCGAAATGCAAGCGAGATATTAGAAAATAACCTTCCCATAGATTTAGCATTAGTTGACGAGTGTCTTCGCCTTAATATTGGTATTTGTGTTTTATATCCTCTTCCTTAGTACCTCTTAGCTCTTATGCTATGTAGTTTTAAACAATTTGTTTAGTGCACCTAAAATCTTTGCACCAAGGGCCTAAGTCTACCCCTTCAGCGGCAGTTCATAGGAGAAATTCTCTTTCAAAATATTATATACCACGCATTTTAAGTTACGTGAAATACGTTATAGTTTACTACATAAGCTACAAAAATGGCTGTTGTACAAGCTCGTCAGCAAGAGATCATACGCGATGTTTGCTTTCAAAATTTTATATCACGCACATTTTAGGCGATGCTAAATACACGAGGAATCACTGCATGATTCGACAAAAATGGCTTTTGTATACGCCTTCCAGCCTGAGCAAAAATATTCGATAACCGCTTGTTATGTCGCCCAATATTCCGAAAGTGTTCTTTTATTTTTAAAAACCTCAGAAAACAATTTATTTTCGAGATTTGACCCTTTCGGGTCAGTGTACTATTAATAGTACATATCTTTTAACAGTGTATTATTTTATTTTAAGAAATACTTTTGCTATTACTTACATGTAGTAATATTATTATATGTATCTGCATTTAATGTGTGACTTTATTTATGTTTAGGCATTTAGTAATAATAATAATTATTATTATTTGCGTCATTCTTATTGTACCGTTTGCGATTCTTTTATTTTAAACATATAATATATAAGCCCATATATACAGGGGGATTCTAATTTTTTTTTTCAATAAAAGAGGGGTGATAGTACACATCAAGACAAACAATATTAAATAGGAGACCAAGGGTCCCAAACGTTTTCCGAAGGAGATAGCCGCCATTAAATTTTAAGGACCAAAATTTCAAATAAACATGAAAAACGGAAAAATCGGTCGATTGATTTGCGGTTCTCACTAAAATTATTCTTTATGTCGGCATTTTCCTAAAATTAAATTATAAAGATAAATTTCAAAAAATGCCGATAAAGGGCGCTTTAGACTTTAGAATAACGAACAACTATTTTTTGCCGGTATTTTTTACATCTCATTAAGTGTTTTCGTAAGCTTAGACTCAAACTTAAATTTTGAGCTCAAAATCTGAATAGTTGGGAGTGGTTAAGAAGACAAACTGAACTGTGTTCAGAGGGTTCAAATTTCAAATGATTATAAAAAACGGAAAAATTGGTCGATTCTTTCGCGGTTTTCGCTAAAACTAATTTTTAAATCAGCATTTTCTTGAAAATAAATTTTAAAGTTAAATTTCACAAAATGCCGACAGAAGGCGCCTTAGACTTTGGAGTAGCGTACAACTATTTTTAAATGTTATTTTTTCAATCTCATTAAATGCTTTCAAATGCATAGACTTAAAGTTTTGGCTCAAATTCTGAATCGTTAGGAATATTTAAGCAGCGAAAAATTGAATTGTGTTCGAGGAGGGGAGAGGGTTAAATTTCAACTCCTGAACACACTTCAGTTTGCGCTTCTTAACCCATCCCAAAGATTCAGAATTCGAGCTCAAAATTTAAGTTTAAATTTAAGCTTCCGAAAACATTTAATAAGATTTTGCAACATTTAATTAGAACCAAATAATAATGGTTAAAATTAATTGTTGGTTACTCTGAAGTTTAAGGCGCCCTCTAACGGAATTTTTTGAAATTTATCTTTAAAATTTATTTTCAAAAAGATACTGGCTTAAAGAACAGTTTTATTTTAAACCGCAAACGAATCGATCAATTTTTCCATTTTCTATAATTATTTTAAATTTGAATCTCACCCCTCCCCCTTAAACACAGTTCGGTTTGTTCTACTTAACCACTGCCTACTATTCAGATTTTGAGCTCAAAATTTAAGTTTAAGTCTAATCTTCCGAAAACATTTAATGAGATGCAAAAAATAGTTGTTCTTTACTCCAAAGTCTAAAGCGCCTTCTATCGACATTTTTTGAAAATTATCTTTATAATTTATTTTTAAGAAAATACCAACATAAAGAATAGTTTTAGTAAAAACCGCAAATCAATAAAATGAACCAATTTTTCCTTTTTTTATAATCATTTGAAATTTGTACCCTCTGAACACAGTTCAATTTGTGCTACTTAACCACTCCCAACTTTTCAGATTTTGAGCTCAAAATTTAAGTTTGAGTCTAAGCTTACGAAAACATTTAATGAGATGCAAAAAATACCGACAAAAAATAGTTGTTCGTTACTCCAAAGTCTAAAGCGCCCTCTATCGGCATTTTTTTAAATTTATCTTTATAATTTAATTTTAGGAAAATGCCGACGTAAAGAATAATTTTAGCGAAAACCGCAAATCAATCGACCGATTTTTCCGTTTTTTATGTTTATTTGAAATTTTGGTCCTTAAAATTTAATGGCGGCTATCTCCTTCGGAAAATGTTTGGGACCCTTGGTCTCCTATTTAATATCGTTTGTCTTGATGTGTACTATCACCTTACTTTTATTGTAAAAAAAAAATTAAAATCACCCTGTATATAAGCGCAAAAAGCATTAGAAAATTGTAATATAAGTTAAATCTTATTGTGATATACACTGCTCGACATTGAAAATGCAACAAAAAGAAGGGGTGGTCAGAAATTTATGCAAATTTTAGAGTAAGACGCACGTCACTGAGTTATGCGAATGATGTGAAATGCGCAGGTCTCCGACTCACGTGATGTAAGATATAAGGGAAATAACTTGCAGAATGGGCAATATTCGTTTCGTTATTTCTCCCAGACAAATTATCAAAGAAATTTTGTTTTTGACTCGGAGGATACGTGTATAGAAGAGAATGTCAGGCCGCCGTCAATGAAAGCACTTCCAGCAGATAGATGATTTTACGAAAGGCATGGTGAAGAGGGGGGGGGGTTGTCCTTATGTCAAATCGCAGATCAATAATCATAAAATGGAAAATTAAGTTCAAGTCGAAATCGCTTCCATAGTCAGGCATTCCAATTTGATATCTTTCTGTTAAAAAATGAATTTGTAAATGTGTCAAAAGTTTCGTTGAGTGGAGCAGTTTAGAACACCTTTAATTAAGATTAGAATTTTGATAGTTCTCGAGTCAAGGTTTTTCCTAAATGACCACCAACATGGTTTTCGTGGGGGTAAGAGCACTCTTTTAGCATTATCATCCTTAAAATCAATAGTTTCCGAGAATTTAATGCTTTATAAACACTGTGCAACTATATCATTTGATATTTCTGGTGCATTTGATGTATTGAACTGGTCTGTCGCATCCATAATTATGGACACTTTGCCGATCTTTGATATTTTAAGTTTATTTTTAAAAATTACATCTCAAAGAGACAAATAGGATTTACCAGAGGAATTCAATGGTTCAGAATTTATTCATGGTTCCTGCTTAAGACCATTGACCTGGACAGTAGTAGTTGACGTTATTTTGAAAAAATGTAGAAATTTACGAATGGAATTAATATCTTATGCAGATGACTCTATATTAGTTGATGGGGCTAATACAAGAATTGTTTTGGAATCAAGGATGAATAAACATGTCAATATGTTTGTATCAGTTTGTGATGATTTGAAATTGAAGGTAAACCTAGATAAAACAAAGGCTATTTTATTTGGAAATAAGACTATGAAGAAACGTCGACCTATTTTTAAGCTTCATCACCGCAGTATTCCAGTCAGGGACAATATTTTGTATCTGGGTTTCATGGTGGATAATAACTTTAGTTGGCTGGCAACACTTAGATATGATTAGAACAAGGGTTACGAATTTCACGTGCAACTCAGGAAGACTAGAATTCGAGACCAGGGAATCAATCTTTCTTTTCTAAAAATATGGTATCATACAGTATTACTTAAACAAATAAGCTATGGTCACGAAGTTTGGCTAGAAGACTTAAAGTATCATGGCTTACAAAGACTATCGTCATGTCAGCGTGTATATCTTCTTTCATTTGTAAAAGCTTACAGATCAGTATCTACTGGACTCTGTAACCTGTAGGGTCAGTCTAAATACTTCCCCCACAATGTCTAAAGGTCACACTGTTCACCTTTCTAAGTAAACAAAACACTACTTGCATGAAGGCTTAAGTAACTTAACATCTTGAGTAAAAAAAACAAAGTTTATTAAAAGCCATTATATGAAGGAAAACATGTCAGGAAAATATAAGTACTTTTAAGCATAAACAATTTAACCATATTCAGTTTCTTTAATTTTACTAAGTTGAAAAAGGTGTAGATACTTTCTACAAAAAACAAACACATTTCCTATGAACTAGATAGAGAGGTACTTACATGTTGAACTGATTTTGAAAATGTTGCTTGCCAAATATATACAGCAGAAAATTATCATTTCAGGTGTTGCCAAAAATAAATAAATAAATTTTAATAAATGAGACACACCCACTGAACAAAATGACATCACCTTGTCAAAATGACATCACCAGGAAACAACAATTCACAAAAAAAAAATTCAAAAAGTTAACTTCACCACCAACCATCCAACCACATGCTGAAAAAGGTAAACAAGCATGCATTGTGGCTGTAAGTATTTGACTATTAAATTTTTAACCTGTATAAATGAATAACTATTAAATAATTAGCAATTGAAAAGAACTTCTAAATTAAAGGAAATTTATATGGTTGGTGGCTACTATAAAAATGAGTAATTTTTAAATACTTGCTATTACAGAAGAGCTGGGAAAACAAACAAAAATATAACTTTAACCCTACAAATTCCCCCTTTTCCCAGGTCTTCTGTTTAGCCAAACAACCATTTTCTAAAATACAAAAACTTTTCACTAGACAATGCTTTTGTCATAACATCAGCAACATTCCATTTACTGGATACATACTTAAGTTCAAACTTTTCAATATTTTCCTTTACAAAATAACTACGCATATCAATATATTTGGTTCGTGTATTTTCAATATTATTTTTAGAAAAACTAATGGTACTTTGATTGTCACAATAGATTGTTGGTTTAGTTAAGTTTAAGTCCAAAAATGAAAAATTATCAATTATTCTTGTTAACCAACATAATTCTTTAACAGAGTCTGACAATGCTACATATTCAGATTCCATACTTGATAATGCAACACATTTTTGTTTAGAAGAGTTCCATATAATAGGTACCTGGTCAACAAAAATAACTAAACCACTAATTGATCTACGATCAACTAAGTCCGAAGCCCATGTAGCATCAGTATAAACATTAATATTAAAATTTGAAATTCTAGATAGATTTAAACTCAATTCTTTTGTATCAATAACATATTGGAGAACCTGACACAAATTTCTCCAATGATCCCATGATGGTTTATTAGAAAATTGAGACAAGGCTATAACTGAAAATTGAATGTCTGGTCTACTTCTAGAAGCTAAAAACAATAAGCAACCTATCAACTGTCTATAAGGGACGTCTATTTGTTCCCCCTCATTTGCTAATTTTAACATTGTTCCTGGTGTTAAAGGTAATTTGCATCTAATTCTAGGAACATTAAAAATTTCTGCAAGTTTTTCAATATATTTAGTTTGATGCAATACATAAGATCCTTCACGCTTCTCAAATTCAACTCCTAGGAAGTTTCTAATCTCGCCTAGAGTTTTTATCTCAAATTTAGATTTTATTAATTCAATTACTTTATTTAATATTTCCTCATTCTCTGCAAAAATAGCTAAATCATCAACATAAACTAGAACTATTACTTTTAATTTATAAACATATATGCAGTTACAATCCAGTACTTTATCAAAACCCAATTCCTTAAAAGTTTTGTCTAATTCATTAAACCATTCTCGCCCAGCCTGGTGGAGCCCATATAATGCTTTGTTAAGTTTCCATACATACTTTTCATTAATTTCCCGAAAACCTTCTGGCTGCTCAACATAAATTTTCTCATTTAACTTTGCATATGCCCCTTTTACATCAATATGTTGGCTAAGCCACCCCTTTAGAACTACAAGTACAACAAAGAAAAACCTAACGAGTGGAAAAGCTATGACAGGTGAAAATGTGTCAAAATAATCGATTCCCTCAACTTGTCGGAATCCCTTTGCCACTAACCTGGCTTTAAAACTTTTAATTTTACCTGACACATCCTTTTTAAGCGTATACACCCATCTTGTACCAAGAACTCTAATTTTTTCAGGACGGGTCACAAGGTCATAGACTTTCCTATCTTTTAATATTTTAAGTTTATTACTCATAGCCTTAACCCACTGTTCTTTCTCAGGGAGATTTTGCGACTCACTAAAATTATTCGGAATTTTTATCTCTGCACAATGTGCTTCAGGGTTAGACTCTAAATCCCCTTCATCAGTTTCTGCTATGGGAGAATTTTCAACATTAGGCTGGGAGGGAACTGAACTAGATTTAAGTGATTTAAAATTAAATTCCTCAGGTTTAAAATCTAATCCCTTTTTCATACAATAATCTTTTACCTCATTTTTACTTCTTAACCTGACATTTGGTTCTGGGTAGTAGTAAACATCTACACGGCCAGCAGAACTACCAGACTCTCTTACCTTTTCAATTCTTTTCCAATCTGAAAAAGAAGTTGGTTCAATAGGGTTTTCTTTAATTTTAAATTGGACTATTTTATCGCTCGAATCCTTAACTGGTTCTGAAATAAAATCATTCTCAATAATTTTTAAGTGCTTTGTTTCCTGTACTTCTTTTGTTCCCTGAAACCATACCCTGTAGCCTCTAGTGTTCCTAGCATACCCAATTAAAATTCCTTTTTTAGATCTTCTCTCTAATTTATTACGATATCTTTTTGGAATATGAACAAAAACAGTACTTCCAATAACTCTTAAGTGTTTAACTGAAAAATTTCCACCTTTCCAGACATTTAAAGGAGCTTTTCCATTTAATTTGCTATGAGGATACCTATTTTTCAAATAATTTACAGTACAGACCATTTCAGCCCATAATTCTTTCGGTAAATTTGCCTGAATTAATATTGCTCTAACTCCCTCCATTAAAGTTCGATTATATCTTTCCGCGACACCATTCATCTGCGGCGAATAAGTGTTCGTATGTTCATGTTTGATTCCCTCATCTTTTAAGAATTTTTCAAACTCATCAGAGCAAAATTCTCCACCACAATCAGAACGGAGTCTTTTAATTACATGGCCTGTCTGTTTCTCAACTAAAGCTTTATAATACTTAAAATAATCAAATGCCTCACTTTTGTGTTTAAGAATATAAACATATGAGTACCTAGAAAAATCGTCAACCAAACTCATGAAAAACCTAGCTCCACCCAAAGAAAGTTCAGGGGCTGGTCCCCATATGTCTAGGTGTACTAACTCTAAAATACTAGTAGTCTTAATATCATCAATAACATGATGTGATTCACGAGTGCTTTTCGCTAAATTACAAATTTCGCATGATCCCATTTCACCAGATAAATTCTTAAGTCCAGTTACATAGTTTGATTTAGAAAATTTTACTAAGTTTTTAGCATTTAAGTGACAAAAACGACTATGCCAAAGCACTAAGTCATTAGAACAATTATTTAACTTATTTCTAGCAACATAAGCACAAGTTTGATTAGACACACATTTAGCAGCAATACAATAAAATTTGGTTACTAAAGGAACTTTTAAAAATTCAGAATTATCAGGGTTAAAAATTACAGCATTACATCTTTCAAAGTTAACTTTAAAATTCTTCTCGGTTATCTTTTTAACAGACACAAGATTTCTTACCATATCAGGAACATAATATACGTTTTTTAAGGTGAAAGTTCTTACTACAGTACCATAGTTCACTTGTAAATCAATGTCCCCTAAACCACAAATATCAGCACTTCCTTTAGCAATAGCCGCTTGACTTTTCAGTTCTCGAAAATTGTAGAATAAGGTGAAACAGGTCAAAACAAAAGTGATTCGTTGCCGCAGAATCCAAAATGAATTCAACTTCAGGACCATCAGATAACAAAGCAGAGACAAAGAACGCTTGACTAGGTAGTTGAGAACTAGATCTTGAACTAGTTTTCCTACTTGATCTGAACTGATTTTGTTTTGTTGATTGTGACCAATGTCTGCAATTTTTAATTAAGTGACCCTCTTGACCACATCGATAACACTTTCGGGTTTCTCGCTGCACTCTTGAATTCACAGCACTAGAAGGATGAACCTTTGGTACAGGAACAGGTGAAAAATTTTTAGAAGACATCAAAGCTGAATTTTTATTTTTAAAAACATCTTGGTCATCCAACTGCTTGTTTTTCAAACGGTCATATTCAGCAAGTAAAAATGGTCGAAGACCTTCCACAGTAAATTCACTATCAGGCAATTGATAAAGACGTGCAATAAGAGTTTCATAAGATGGCGGTAAACTCTCTAAGATTTGAAAAGCAACTTCATCCTTCGGCACACTTTTTCCTGTTTGCTCTAAGTCTCTAACAATTTCTAAAACTTTTCCAATATATTGACTCATGGTATCACTAGCTTCAAACTTTACATTCATGAACTTTCTCCGAAGGTGAGCAACCCTTGCTCTTGATGTGGGTTCATACGAACTTTTCAGTAACTGCCATGCTTCAAAAGATGATTCAGCACTAAAAACTACACTTTTTATTTTTTCAGTTAAACTCAAACAAATGTATGCTAATGCTTTTCTACTTTTCTGCATATATTCATCAAAGTGTTCAATATCTCCTCCATCAGCTTTTGCTTTACCTTTTACACTATCAGAAGTATATTTATCTAATCCTTGGCTTATCAGCATCATGTCCATACTAAACCTCCATGCTTTCCAATTATCAGCACCCAGTTTAGGGAAAGAGAGGGTTTGTTCAGCCATCTTGTTCATTTTAGCACAAATGAAGCACAAAGAAATAAATGGTAAACAGAGCAACCAACCACGCTCTGCTACCAAATTGTAGGGTCAGTCTAAATACTTCCCCCACATAACCTGGCTGGAATACCTCATATTTTTATTCAATTATCAGCTTCATCTGATAGGTATAAAGCTTTACATAGCGATTTTAGTTTGATTTTAAACAACATTCATATAACTCGATATATGTTGATGCGTAAAATAAATAGTTATGAATATCCGGAATTTTATATTTATCATCATGTAAATTTTACTAAACCGCTTTTAAACAACTTCCCTACTTTTACGCATCCGGTGGTTTTCAAAGATGGTTCCAAGATGTCTATGGGAATTTCAGCACCATTTACAATATATTTGAGCCCGAAAGCAGAATGCTACGACATTTGCGACGTACGTCGCAGAACAGATGCCTGAGCTGCAGAACAATTCTGTTCTAAAGTGGGGGGGGGAGGGAATTTTCGGAACAACAGCGCATTTTCTGAGAACGGAGAAAACACCATGCCGTGTCGTAAGATGCTTTGAACAACACTATCTCGGAGCTCTCCGATGTTTTTAACCAACATTTTATGCATAGAAGAAATATGTCAAAATATTTTTCATCTAAAGTTATCCATAAAACTATGAATCAGGGCTCGAAAAATAGCGATCCCGGGGAACGCAGAAATCCTTTCTGGGAGCGTATATTTTTTCACTCAAGTTCCCGTCCGAGAACCTAACAAGTCACAGTGGCCGCCAGCGATGCCGGACGTGTTTTAGCGCATAAATTATGCAAAAAATAGACCATGGGATGCGTCATTTCTTCAAAATATGACAAAAAGAACCCAAATTTCAGCAAAAAATCGTGATAAAACTGTATATTTCGACAAACAATCCTGAAAAAACGGTAAATTTTGTCAAAAAAATCCCGAAAAAGCGGTAAAATTTGACAAAAAAAATCACGATAAAACGGCAAATTTCGTCAAATCCCTTAAAACGACAACTTTTTTTTTTAAAAAGTCACAAGTAAACGGCAAATTTTGTCAAAAAAATCGTGAAAAAACGCTAATTTCGCAACAAAAAAAAAGCGATAAAACAAGATTTTGTCAAAATATCGCGGGGAACAACGCAAAATTCATCAAAATTCGCGAAAAAAACGACAAATTTCGTCAAAAAATTTGCGAAAAAACGCTATTTTCGTAGAATAATTACCGAAAAAAAACAAGATTTCGTCAAAAAATAGCAGAAAACAACGCAAATTTCATCGAAATTCGTGAAAAAACAGCAAATTTTGTCAAAAAATATCAGGAAATGGCAGATTTCGACAAATAATTCCGAAAAAACGGTAAATTTTGTCAAAAAAAAAAAATCCCGGAAAAACGGTAAAATTTGCCAAAAAATCGCGATAAAGCGGCAAATTTCGTCAAATTCCTTAAAACGGCAATTTTTTTTCAAAAAAATCACGATTAAACGGCTTATTTCGACAAAAAATTCGTGAAAAAACACTAATTTCGTAAAAAAACCCTGAAAAAACAAGATTTCCTCAAAATATCGCGGTAAACAACGCAGAATTCGCGAAAAAAACGACAAATTTCGTCATAAAATTTGCGAAAAAACGCTAATTTTTTAGAAAATTTACCGAAAAAAGCAACAGATTTCCTCAAAAAATAGCAGAAAACGACGCAAATTTCAACAAAACTCACGAAAAACGACAAATTTCATTAAAAAAATTCGCGACAAAACAGCAAATTTTATCAAAAAATATCAAAAAATGGCAGATTTGTCAAAAAATCACGAAAAAACGAAACATTTTACCAAAAAATCACGATAAAACGGCAAATTTCGTCAAAATACTTACTCATAAATTTTTAAGGGAACCTATACTTTTCATCTGTGAACCTATATTTTTCATGTTTATATGTTTTCCCCAACCGGGAACCTTAAATTTGTTTTAATTTTCAAGCCCTGCTATGAATTCTATGTCACTGCCGTGGTATTAATTCAGTGTGTATCAAAGAATGACAATGTAAATATTTGAATATAAAATTATTGAAATATATCCTTTTCTGATTTAATATTTGATTGTATTTCATTAATTTCTAAATTGCATTGCAATATACACATATTTAAGTAATTTTATTTCGGTAAGATTCGGAAGGTAAATTGAAAATGTATGAATTTATCTTGCAGAACAATTTTGGTCAAATACATTTGCGTTGCAGAACATCACAAAGTATTCTGCTTTGGGGTATTTGAGTAATGTCATTGTACATGAATATCGTATCAAACTTAAAGAGTATAATTAAATTTACCAAGCTGAATTGGTTGCTATATTATCGGCTATAGATTGGTGTCGATCATCTTCTTTTCAAGCTTTCACTAGTATACAGATTGTCTTTCTTCTTATTTATCTCTTCAACGACTGGCAGATGATCAACAGATGATCTTTTTAAAAGTTTTGAAAATTTACGATTAATGAAATAAAACAATCCATATAGGTTGGGTTAAAGCACATATTGATATAAAACGAAATGAACGTGCGGATTACCTGACAAAATCAGCCATAACAGATAACATGTATGATATAGAAGTATCTGTTCTGACAAAGAAGATATTTATAGATTGGCAGACACATTGGGATAACAGTACTAAAGGAAAAGATACTTATTGCTACGAAAAGTTAATCCTAATTTTCTGTATTGTTCTCAAATTTACTTATATTTTTACATGTCTCATGGCTCTTTCCCAGTATACTTATATAAAATAGGAAAAAGAAATAATAATTTGTGTATTTGCGGAAAAAGACGTGATGGCCGACATTTTCTATTTGATAAATGCACCGTTAGAAAATTTCAGTTTTATTACTTTAAAAATAGATCAGTGAAAAGGAATATCTCAAATATTTTGTCTTCAAGAGCAAATTATAATGATTTACGTCAGATGTATAACAACTTAAATAAATATTATTCCTTTATCAAGTACCAATTCTAATTTTATAAGCTTATTTTTTGTATTTTATTATACCTTTTTAATGGTTAATTTTAATTGACAATTTAATGAGTTGATTATGAATAAAACAGGACTTATCTCAATTATTTGGATGTGGATGGAAATATAAATGTAATGATTTTGTACTGGTGGTATGATTAATTTGGAATTTATTTCTGATTTTAGTGAGATTGTCGAGTATATCTTGTGTTGCATACACAGTGTTTAAAGATATCATTCAGGATCTTTTTAATATTCATATACAAAAACTTTCTACTGTTATATATTTTATTTAGACTTTATGCAGACAACTTTTAATTAAGGACACATGTTTTAAATTATCAAGAAGGATATTTTTATATCGACAAAACTAAATATAATTGCTTATCCTGGTGGTGGCATCATGAATATTAAATAACTTTGCTTTTGTGAAACTTTGTAAGGATACACTTAGTATCCTGCTTTGACTCATTCTACATCCATATACATGACAGTTGAATAATAACTCTGATATTTAACATTACTTTATTTCTCATGTTTGTTGGACTATTGAAAACGATATCAACTATTAAGACTCTATTAAGAACTTATTTTAACTCTATTTTTAATTATTATGTTAATGCAATTACTGAGGTTTGTTTTAATTTAAGTTGTAAGGTCAACTTGTATCAGAAGATTAATTTTATATTATATTTATTTTGCTTTAATTACAAAGATTGTAATACTGTTTTGTTATTCAAGCGAAAGATCACTCTGGTTATGTTGCATATATTTTAATTAATTTCTGATTGATTTTTCTGGGCTGGTTGGCCGGGTTGCATTTTCAGAAAGAATCACGTTTTGAGCACCAGCCTTGGCGAGTTGGCGAAAGCAAGCACGTTCAGCTAGCTGCATCGCCAAACACAAAATAAACTAAGTTCAAATGTGTCATAAAACATATGATTAATAGAATTATATTTATTACAAGAGAATCTTTACTACTGTTTTTAATTAACTTCTCAATTTCTTCAAACATAGAGGTTAAGGAAATTATATTTTTGAATTGAGAAAAAAAAACTATGTTTAGATGTTTTGTGAAATTTAAAGCATTTTAATCTGAAAAAGCTCTTTGTTTTAAACTATGTTTTAATCGTAAACAACGGTGAATAACATTTCCTCTTATTATAGTCTTTGCTTGATAACATTTACGGAAAAACAAATGAACAATAAGCGCGATCTCTTTGCAGAAGGAAGGGTTGCTATTCGCTAAGCGTTTGACGTCACAAACAAGAAAGGGTGCGTAGCATTGACTTCATCTCCGCGCCAATCGTTGTTCTGGCGATAAGGTGCTCAAAACGTGATTCTTTCTGAAAATGCGGCCGGGTTGTGGTTTAGCTGGTGGTGAAGAGGGGTTTTTCTCCAGAGCAAGCAGCCTATGCTAAATTTGGTTTGCGCTCCGGTTGGATGATTCAAGTCCCTGATTCTAGTCTTTGGAGGCATCTGAAGAGAAGACTACATAGGAGCGGTGGGCCTCGCGCCAGCGGGCCTATTCGCCCACAATGACACGGTCCGAGAGAGAGAAGTCCTGAAAAGGAAGTTTCTCAATGTTGATGTATAGAGACAGATCCTGAGGGACTGGAGCAAAACTGCATACATATCAAACGTTCAAAGACAATGCTGGAATCGTAAATTAACATAGCTGCGCCAACTGGTGGCCGGGGTCATAATGAATAAGCCGATTTTTAGTATGACGTCATATATGCGCAAATACCTATTATCTGCGTACCTCTTGCGCATGTTTTCTGAATTTTTACTCAATCATAACAGATTAATCAAGTCTACCAGATTTATTGCAAAATATATTTGTTGCAGTTTGTTTTGATAAAATTATGTACATTTAGAAAAAATTAGTCTCAATATCATTTTAATTTGGGAGAAAAAGCACTAATGTTATGAAAAATATTGTCTTTTACCCTGAAATTAAAATGAAATGCGACTTTTTTTAAAATACACATATTTTTAATCAAAAAAATCTGTAACAAAAATATTTTGTTACAATAAATCTGGTTAACAGGATACATCTATCTTTGATAAGAGAGTAACTTGAAATTTATGATTGAATTTTTAATAGGAATTCTCTAAATAGCTCTGTCTTTAAAAAAAGAGAGAGAGTCTATTCTACGATTTTAGGAAAATTATTGCCTAGAATCGCAAAATATTTAAACAAATAAATGAACAATATTTGTTTGTTTAATAAAACAACATTTAATACATGCATTTAAAATTAAAGTTATTCAGAATATATAATGAAATAAGCTTTTAATTAAAAGAATGAAATGTTTGCAAGTTAAATAATAAGAGTGTGATATGATCAAGAAAACACTGGATCCTTATCGTCTACAATCAGCAAATGAAAAAAAGTAGCTAAAATTGAATATTTGATTTAGTATTAAATTCTATACCTATTCTAAACATTGATAAACTTTGTATTCTCAAAGGAAATACAAAGGTGTATATCATTTTCTAAAACTTATCAAGAATTTAGTAAAATATGAGACTACTACAAAATTCTGCCTTTACATATAAATTACTTACTAATTTTTATGAGTCATCTTTCATTACATTAAAAAACATAATTAAAATCGAACATGTTTAAATCAGCAACATTTGTATTGCATAACTAAATAATATTTCATCTTAGTATAGTTTATATTAATATTTGATCGTATTACACTTATTCTATATTTATTTACAATATTTCAAACCTAAACGTTATTTTACGCAACATTTTAAAGCAAAATTTTATAGAAACAAAGCAGTTTCGTTGCCATTCACTCAAAAGAAACTGCATTCTACTTAATAGCCTTCTTGTTGGTCACTCCTCCCTGTAGGTGGCGTATGACCTTGATTGGTGTGACCCCCGCCTTTAATCTTGCGGACACGTCTCCCATTCATCATAGGACGCTTTACTACAGCTTTGGAGAGGAGGCCAAATGAAGCGGATTATCTGAGAAGGATCGAAGCTATATGAGACAGACAAAGAATCGCAAAGGCGCGACCAATTGGAGCCAGGTCTATTGGGAAGCTGAGTCAATCTAAGAGAGTCAATAAATGCAAGTCCAGGAGGCAGAGCGAGCTGCCTTAAGAGGGCAGCCTTGGCCAGAAACAGGAGCCGGCTGTGGATTGTGGACGCGCCGGCTTCACAGCAAATGACCTAGATAGGAGTGCACAAAGAAAGACCAGTAGTAGTGCGAAGAACAGCATAGTAGATTCTTTCAGGGTAGTCATAGCAAACTGATTGCAGTCGAAGAAGTGCGCACTCCCGTATTCGAGAAGGCTTTTTACCAAAACATTAACAATACACAACAAATGCCTGCTAAGTACGCCCCTAGATTGACTTGGCACAGCCTTGATATAGTTTAGGCGTCGAAGAGCTTTGACACGGATCATCGAGAAAAGTAGACGAAAGTTGAGGGTAGTTGACTAATTTAGATTCCCAAGATTTTCACAGTGGAGACCTCCTGCCCTGCGGCCATCGGAGGGTTGCCCGGGTCACGGCTTCGGGAGAAGTTCATAGCTAAGCACCTTACAGGAGAGATCCTTAACTTGTTGGCAGCACACCCCGTACCAATCCTCTGAAGTGTATTGTTGAGCTTCTCACGAACGCGACACTCGTTTGGGCCAATGACGTCCACAATAATATCATCGGTATAGACAGTGTGGTAGACGCCGTCTTCCAAGATCTCCACGATATCAGCCAAATATATTAAAAACAAGTTGGAAATTGCACGTAAAGCGTAGCAAATGAGGTGCGTTCTATTGATAACAAAGTTTTAAAATATCACTCACATATATCAATCTCATTAAAATTGCAAATAGTTAATTAAAATAGTTAATAGTTAAGTAAAATGTGCAGCAAATAATGTTCTCCCTATATCATTATGTAATGGAATACTTTTGTGTGACCTTGTAAATCAATAACAAATGTTCTTTGCACCCCAGATTGTGCAGAATATATATATAATATGTACTTTATAGATACATATGCATTTTATTATGTTCGAATGAGTGTAACACCATTAAAATGCATTTGAAACATTTTTCCCCATTGACCGTAATGTAACGGAATACTTTTCATTGCCCCTGTAATTGAACTACGCATCCGATTTTGATAAAATTTGAAATAAATCGACAAAATTAGGCAATAATTATGTACTTTAAATTTGGAACGATTAGAATGCATTTGAAACTTTTTCCCCATTGACCGTAATGTAACGGAATACTTTTGATTGTCCCTGTAATTGATCAATGCATCCGATTTTCATAAAACTTGAAATGACTCGACAAAATTATGTGATAATTACGTATTTTAAATTCTAAATTATTCGTTTGAGTAGTTTTGGCGTTGTTATATGCGGACAGACAGACGGACAGACGGACGGACTGAACGACAACAACAGGTACTACGTATTTGCATAATTACGAACGCACCTAAAAAGAGAGGGAAGAACACACTCCCCTGAGAAATGCCATGACGACAAGGGCCCACCCCAGAAGTAGCCGACTTCCACCTAATTTGGATCCGGCGTTCCGTGAGAAATTCTGCTACCTAACGACCCATACGTACCCAAAGAGGCCAACTTGTAAATAAAATTGAGTCGTAGGCAGCCACGAAATGGTTGTTCTCCCTCGTGCGGTGCACTTGATTAAAAAGAGTGCACAGAGCCGTAGTACAGTCCCTAAAGGGAAGGAAGCCAAATTGGCTGGAAGGGAAAATATTCCGCACACCCGTCGGAGCTACGGAGAATCATCCTCTCCATAACCTTGACGCAGACAGAAGTCAGAGCTATTTTTCTATACGAACACTTATGCATAGTTGGTTTCTCCGGAGTATGAATAAGGATGATAGCAGCCAATTTCCAGGTGTCAGGAAGTGTCGAATTTTCAAAAGAAGTATTATAAATCGAAAGGAGCTTTTGACGATTAGCAGAATGAAGATGATGCAAAAGTCGGGCGGAAATACCGTCAGTTCCAGGGGATGTAGGCCTGGTGCATTTAAGAACATACGAAAGCTCCTTTAAGGAAAATCAAACATCCAAGGAACAGTGTCAATCGCTAAGATCAAAAGGCAAGGGTTTAAAGGCGTCCAATTATTAAAAATACTGCAAGAAGGTCTCAGCCTGCAGATGCGCAGAAACAACTGGATGTGGGTTGCACAGCACATTGTCCCCATGTGAAGTCTCCCTGTTCGCCAGGCACTTCAGTATCTTGAAGATTCTACCACTTGAGTAGCTCTCCCGACAAATCTTGTCCCAGTATTGGCAGGATGCAAGCTTCATGTGCCTCCAAAGCTTAGCAGCAAAAAGCTTAAAATGTTTCCACTGTTATCTGGAGCAAGTCAAGTGGGCCCACTTAAGAAACCTCCGCTTCCGCCGCAGTAAAAACTGGCACGCAGCATCCCACCAAGGGGGGGGGGACGGGCGCGCCTGAACACGCCGGATCATGTGATGAGACTTGATTGCCTTCTGTCACAACTATTGAAACTCTACGTAGGTAGGATCCGAAGCGTTCAGCAGCTCATTGGGACAGGTACTTGTCTTAGACTAATTCACCAAAGCCAGGCCAGGCCCTGCCGGGACGATCTTACTGTTACGGAACAGACAAATAGGATGGTGGTCAGAATCGAAAATATCAGGGTGAACATAGAAATGAATGTCTTTATGAAAGGAGGGGGACAACAAGTTAAGATCCAGCAGGGAGGCTGGCTCATTTGGAGCAAAGCGCATCGGAGAATCCATATTTAGGAAACAGATCTCCTGAGTAGCGGACCGATCAATCAGTTGACGGATTCTAGGAGGGAGTGGAGGATCACGACCCAGCAGGTTGATGTTGAAATCGCCTAAGAAAATGATTGGAGAACTACACAAATAAATAACACCAGAAATCCACTTCTCCGGAAAAATGCCCAAAGGGGAATAAACATTTAGCAAATGCATCCAGGATCTGTTAAATCAGACTTTAACAGCTAAAACTTCGAAATCTGGCTGCGGACAGGAAGGCAGTGGCACCAGAAGAGCAGCCAAAGAGACCTGAATAGCCGTCACAAGGCTACCACCACGGGCAGCCAAAGCGTCCTTTCGAAACACATTCATGCCCGGAAGCGTAAAGTCATCCGACGGCGAGAGGAAGATTTCTTGCCGGCAAATGATACAAGCCTGGACGAAGGTAAGGGAAGCGAAGCCAATGACCATTGGCCTGAACACTTCTACAGTTCCAATGAGCCAAAAATATTATCACAAAAAAAAACCACAAAGAGAAGGCTTGTGAAAAAAACCTAACGACCAGAATTCCGCGAACCCCAGCCCAGGAACCCAGTCGCGGAGACCGAATAGAAGAATATCTCGTAAACCAAACCAAAACCCCAAAATAACATAACAGAACAAGACAATACACAACTGACTGCAAAAAAACATGAATACAAAAAACAACGCGAAAAACAACATACATGGAAAAGAAACTTACCTCAACTGCCCTAGCTGATGGGGGCATTAGAAGCGGGCTTGTCACTCGTAGTAGAAGGATCGACCAAAATCCAGACATCCCTTGAGGAAGAATCCATATTCTGCATTTGGAAATGCAGAAGATGGGCATCCCAGTACACAATTTTTTGCCATCCAGGACACACTGCATCATGGCAGCTATATTTTCGGCGAAGCCTTGAAGCATAACTTGAAGATCAAGTTTTGCTACATAGTCAGCTGACGGGGGGGGGGGGAAGCAGAGACAGCATAGGCGTATGACTCGGATTATGCTTAGCCACTGGCCGAAAATTGTTTCCGGACCTCACTGAATCCCAAGTGTTGTTTGTATTTAAATTCAAAAATCTACTTTCCTGTATATACTTAGGACAAGATTTATCCGTAACATAATGACTACCTTTGCAGTTGGCGCAAACAGGGGGATCAACCGTCAGGGACCCGTATGAGAAATAGCACACTGGCCATATACTAGGTTGTTTCTACAGAGACGCGAACACCATGTGTAAATTTCCAGCAATTAAAACCTTGCCTAGGCCTGTCTATGAACAGAGAAATTTTATAAATCTGATACCACATTCTGACAGTCTCGGGCAAATTGCATCCCAACTTCGTCACTAGAACGGTCGCAATGGTGTCCTTTCGTATGAATCGTCGCACCTTCAGAACAGGAATAGCAAAATATTCTAGCTCCTCCGCTATGTCTTTGCAATCAACTTGAGGGTCCATGTTGTGCAGTAAAAATCTAGTGGAAATATTATATGTTAGCAACTGGGCAGAGACAGGGATATTCAGGAGACTTTTATCGAGGCTAGCGAGAAAGACAGGCTACTGCGGTCTATTCCACATATCCTTTTTTTTACAGACCGCTGGAGTCACGTGATGCTCGAATACACCAATGAGAGTGCACGAATAGAGCACTTCGTCATTCTAACGGTCTGTAAAAAAAGATATTTGCGATGCACCGCGGTAGCCTGTATTTTTCGTTAGCCTCGGTTTGTATGCTTAAAGCTTGAATAGCCGTAACTGCGTTATGAGTGTACAAACTGAGCTTCCCTTGCTGAGACAGCCGCTCGATTCCCTCATGATTATCAACTTGCGCTGAGATGGCATCGCTAAGTGATTTCCGATGGGCGTTCGGAATGACACTCGTGATAGCAGAGATAATTATTGAGATACCCGCTATTCCAGCCTCAGTGGCTTCATTTAAATTTTCTATTTGTGATTTATTTTTGCGATATAAAACAGCACTATTTTGTACAGGAACTTCCTCACTTTTCATTTCAACATTATTTACGTGAACATTTTCATTTGTGGAAGCAATGTTTCAACCGCTAGAGATTGGAATAACCACGACATTGTAGCAACTCAACACTTGAAAGACACAAAATAGTAGTACACGAAAAATACAAAACAAAACTGAAGAAACACCACGTAAAATCTTGCCAACAGCTCAAGTAAACTAAGAAACAAGGATAAAATACAACCTGAACAGAAGACAGAACCTTCCTGTACTATAGATTTGTACTTTAAAGTATTGTGACCAGGTTCTTTTTAAAATGCATTCGCTAGAGTTGTAGGCTGTGATCAATAAAATAAATGCCTTTTGAGAACTTTGTTTATTTGAAGTAGAGTTATAAAAATTAAATCATTTCTTACAGAAATAGTTAGGGATGGTGCCTGTAAGCATTTTTTTAAGAGACCTTCTTTACATGACTGAGTTCATGAACCGAGAGGGAGGCAATTGAATTTCTCATTCCGAATTCACACATTGGCATCATAGAATTGGCGAAAAGGAGCATATGAAAAGTGAATGATATCATAACCATGAAATTTTCTGTTACGCTTCAACAATTAAGATGATTTTGAATTTAATGCAGGGCACCCAGAAATGGGCAGTCCTAAAAAAATACGCCAAAAAGAATTCGTGCCAAAATCGTACGTTATAGGTCTGTTTTGGGAGAATGTTATCAAAAGACACAACAAACTTTATGTACATGAAAAGACTCTTATGCAACGAATAAGTTAGACTTAAAATTACGCAGAGAGGAAAATGAAATTTCACTGACCGCAAACATATTCGATCTTTGTTCTTTTTTTTGTTGTTTCCAGCAAGGGTGAAATACGCATCTTAATGAATTCTCTTTATCTGACAGCCGTTTTTCAGTAATAAGGCAGATGCTAGATGTTTTTCTTTCTTTTCTTTTGAACGGAAAGTTATTGTGAGATCGAAATAAAACGTTAAGATAAAATAGATATTTAATTAAAGATCAGTTTTAACTGTAATTTAGAAAAGTGTAAAATTTAAGAAAACTATATGTGATTCTACATCACATATATCACCCCTTTCACAGGCGAAAAAAAAATCTATAAAGGTACATGCAGGGAGAGAAATCAGATTTCATATGCTCATACAATTAATAATGTGTCAAATGTTCATGAAAACAAACTAAACATTTACTAAATAAAGTAAACAGCAATTGAACTTCTCTCTAATTAGGCAACCATCCCAAATAAAAGTACAGTTGGCAAAAAAAGTATTTGTACACTTCATTTTTTTAAATTATAATGAAATTAAACAAAAGATTTAAGCAAAAAATACTGTAATACATTAATTTAATGCATTATAATATTATAGAAGCAGAAACAAAATTAAACGAATCGATTTTTTACATTATAATAAACAAATATACAAAAATATAATGCAAAAAAAGTATTTGTACACTATATTAATGTAATATAATTAATGAAAATTTAGTAAAATGATACAAATTAATATTTTGTGCGAATTCATTTAGCGTTTATGACTAATTCTAGATGGTGTGACATAGATTCCACCAACTTTTTTGTAGTGGTCTGGTTAATGTTATTCCATTACACAATAAGAGCTTCTTTAAAACTGTTTTTTACTAATACATATTTTTTTTTCGGATTTTTGCATCCAATAGCATCTGCAAATTTTCTATTGGATTCAAGTCTAGAAATTTTAGAGGAGTTACCAGTCGTCTTCGAGTATTGTCGTAAGCATGTGCTGGTGATCACAGCAGTATGCTTTGATCATTATCCTGCAGAAAGTGAAAAGCTTCCTCTATGCATAATTTTCTTGGCACAGTTTAATAAATTATGGCGCGACACATCAATGTATGTTAAACCTGTCCTTCCATTGTCAAAAAATTTTAAATGTCCTGCTCCATTAGAAGCTATACACCCCAAAAGTATAATATTCCCCCCCAACATGCTTGATAGTTTGAAGTATACGTTTTGGATCTAGAACATTTTTATTTTTACGCCAATTTTTTCGAATGCTTGATGGTAAGAAAATTCCGAATTTTTCCTCATCAGAAAAAATTACTGTTTTCCAAAAATCCAATGATTTACTTCTGTATGCGAAAGCGAATACTATGCGTTTTCGCCTAATTGTTTCGCTGATGAATGGATTTTCCCTTGAGGTTCTTCCTTTTAAATCTGCATTGCGAAGAATATTTTTTATTGTTTGAGGTATTACTCTGATGTGAGAAGATGTCGCAAGGTCTCCAGCAAATTTTTGAACCGAACGCACAGGATTTTTTAAAGCTTTCTTAACAACACTCCCTTTTTCCCTCATTGTTAGTTTGCTAAGAAGTCCTGGTTTTCATTGTATTTCGATTCTTTTAATTTATTCATAGTTTCTCACTATACATCCAATAGTTGTAAATGGTAATTTAATAGCTTTTACAAATTCTTGTTGCGAATTTAAATTTTTATTATGCTCAATCATAGGATTTCATATATCTAGAGATGCCTCTCTAGTATTAGGTTCTATACTCAATTACTTCAAGAGCAAATTAAATTAAATGTCAGACAAATATAATATGAACTTAAAAATTATTAACAGCTTCTGTAAAAGTAGTCCTTTGAACCATAAACACTATAAAACACAGTACATATCAGGATGGAGAAATGTACAAATACTTTTTTTGCAAGAAATTTTTAAACTTTTCCTATTAGAAAATTATTTTACATCTTTATCGAAATTTTCTGTTGTGTAATTTAAAACGCACGATAAACAGACTGTATTAAAACTATTTTTGACAAAATATCTGTTTTTATTTAGTTAAAAATTAAAAATTTTAGAGTGTACAAATACTTTTTTTGCCAACTGTATATATATCATGATATAAATATATTGGTACCATAAATTTTGTCATAGAAATGACATCATATATTGTTTTTATTTAGAAACAGCTGCAGCAACATTAATAAGATTTGTGATCACTCTTCAATTCGTCTTATTTAGACGATGACCTGTATCAGAAATGTTCACATACAAAATAAAAATACATTAGGCCTAAGTAAACAGGTCATTTACCAATTGGCAATAAATTCCAAAATGTTTGTAATAAGAAACATTAAATATGCGTATTGATCAATACAATAATAATAGCAAAATACTGGAGTAATATAATGCAATTAAACACAAAACATAATACACAAATAAACAAAAACATAATGTAAATAGAAGGATTAAAAATGTCCATAATAATGAATAATAGGAATTTTTTTGAAATTTCCACTATTTTTTTTAGTTTACAACATAATTTTTACTACAAACATTGCCATATATATTTTAGATGAGAGTTCAAGAAATAATAGACAACCAACATGTGGAAAAATTTTTGAAACACTGTCGTTGACCATTTACTTCCATGTGATAACAACGTTCCTAAATGTATATCTTCTAATTTTTTTGTCATTTTTTTTCATACCTAAACTAATGAATTTTTTATTAAGTTAAATCTGAAATTTAAAATCAATGTTGCATTATATTGACATCTAAAATGGTATTTTAGTGTAACACGTGAAAAGAAATCCGCGTAAAGAATTCGGTATCTTCCAAAAAATACTTTTATTCAAAAATAATTACTGGTAGGTGGGAGACACTGAACTTTCATGCAAAAGTGTAAAAAGTCTAGAACTGTGGGAAAGATGTATGAAAATGTAATGTGTTTACCTATAAAGTAACTTTAATTTAAGATACGACTGGTATAAAGACCAATAAAAGACATGCATTAACCACAAAAGCAAACGTATAACAGCATCTTTGCGTATAAAAATTACAATATGTTTAGTTCATATCCTTTGAACAGAAGTGCGAAAACATTGACAGGTATGCAATTTTAAAAATCACCTTGGCTGTCGTATACCCCTCATTGTTATATACAAAATGACTAAAGTGTAATATTTTAAATGTACCTTGTACAAATTATAAAAGGATGAGTATTAAATAAAAGTGAATAAGTGTGTGAATTTTAATCTTTTAGACTTTGCTAGAATTTTAAATAAAGAAGGAGTAAGCTCCGCTGTATGTGTAAGTATTCATTGACTGAAAACAAATTTTTAATGGTCGTAACTATAGTGTAAAGTACTGCTATATATCATGCATACCCAAATGAAAATAAAGAAATGTGGAGAAATGAATGCAAATGATATCTAACTATCAACAAATATTATGCAAAAACTGTATATATCTATCTAAATTACGCCTAAAGAGTAATGGAATTCACATGTGTAAACGGGAAAACATGGAATAGTGCAAATGGGAAGGTAAAAAATTACTGGATTAAATCATCCATAATCAAAACAAAAAAAATGTAAAGAAATGACTTATGTATTAACGATAATAATCAATATGTTATAAAAAAAACTTCACAGAGGACCGATAATTAAACAATTGCATATGTAAATGTATATGTATGTGAATAACTTCATCTGCATATGTTGCAAAGTATATATATACCTTTGTAAACTACCATTGTAAAAAAAAACTTTGTATAAAAACATTGTAATTGCTGCATGCAAAGAGAAGTTGTATGAAAAGTGAGTCAGTTGCAAATATCCACAAGTATATCAAAAGAAAAAGAACTTTGTAAAAATTTCACCACTGTAATATTGATACACCAGTGAACATTCGCACTAACACTGTATGTAAAGAAAAGTGCAATTGATAATTAAACAGACCTACTAAGAAATAGAGTAGCTACATCGAGTTAAGACAAAATAGATGTGCAATTTTTTTATCTATCATAAAAGATATAAATAAAGAAAAATAAATTGTGTAAAACAAACATTTGAGATTCACCGCAGAAGTCTTACTGATAATTAGGGCTTAACCACCAGAAGAAAACTATCAATAAATCAAAAATGTGAAATTTCGATCATTCATCTATTCCTGAGCTCACGAAACAGTTGAATGAAAGAGAATCCAAGATATGAACAATGCCCGAAAAAAGTAAATCATGAAATGATTGAAAGTAATCTTTAAATAACAATGTATTAAAATGTGTACACCATATGAAAAATAAAGATATATACGAAAGAATAGTGTATGTAAAAACAATAATTAATGTTTATGTTTGTTTTATGAATAAAAAAAGCTAACAATGTAAAAATACTGTATAAAGGAGCGGAGATCCAACTATCACCTGAAGATAAATAACAAAATATGTAAATAACTAAATATACTTGAAATAGTATACCTGAAAAAGTGTTGAACATTTACGTTATATTTTAGTGTGAATAAAAGCTTGTTTTTGCTTGAAATAAAATTTAAATGTATTACAGTATGGGGAAAAAGCAGGGTGATTTATGTCGAAAAACTTCTTGTAAGCACGGTTATGTGCGATGCAGTTAAGGCCCCTGTCCTCGCTCGAGGAAACGCTCGCGAGCTAATGCTATTCCTATGGGGAAGCATTTTTCTAATAACTCTTTCGCATTTTGACATTTTTGAATATTTTTTTTGCATTGGATAGCTGAGGTGCAAGCCGTTTGCGCATCTTTTTTACTTTTTCGATTTTGGATGCAGATATTTTTTACAAAGTTAGTTTCACTTTCAAAACCGGTTTCGAAACTGAAAGTGCTTTTTAAAAAATATATCTGCAACCAAAATCGAAAAAGTAAAAAAGGTGCGTTGTCGGCATGCACCTCAGCTATCGTATGCAAAAAAAATTATTCAAAAATGTCAAAATGCGAAAGAGTTATTAGAAAAATGCTTCCCCATAGGAATAGCATTAGCTCGCGAGCGTTTTCTCGAGCGAGGACAGGGGCCTTAATGCATCTTGAAGCATTTTCACAATTATCTGAAGTGTGTGATCCACCACAATTAGCACATGCCAAATCATATGCACAAAATTTTGCCAGGTGGCCCATTTGTTGGCAATGAAAGCAACGTTTTATGTTAATAAATGGCCTGACAGTGTAGTCAACAGAATTAATATTTAATTTTCCATGTTGGATTAAGAGATCAGCTATCCATGATGTAACACTAATTGTCCAGTTATATTTTAATCCCTGTCTTAATTTATGCTTTCTTTCAAAGTTAATGGAAGGAATAGTACTGCCAGTCTTTTCATTTATAGATATCATAATATCTGGTATACCTATATTGTCATCAAGACCCAACAGAATTATTTTTGTGCAGTCAGATAAATCTCTAAATTGATTTTTGTGCTCACATAAATTTAGGATGTAATCCGGTATTGAAATAAGATCAGTACTTTTGTTTTTTGATAATTTAGAGTTATTTGTATCAGAATTTATGTGTGTTTCAGATTCAACTTTATCTAAAAATTTGGCCAAATCTTTCCCATTAGAATTACATTTTTTATCTTTAATAACATTAAGGGATTCATCCAATTTAGATTCATCAATGTCGCATTGAATAGCTATCTCATCATGCATAGACTGTTTGGACAAGTTCAATGTTCTTACTTTTTCGAACAACAGCTCATTTAACCTATGTAACTGGTCGTTATTTTTTTGTAAAACAGTCCACTCAGATTGAACACTATTCACCCAATCACTTAAAATATTAAATTTTAATTCAATTCCTTTTTGATAGGAATTAAATTTTGCCATGAGTTCTGGATTATTCTCATTTAAAATGGGACCAATTAATTTCTGAACATCCGAAACAACAGATTTAGAATATCTGTTAATAGATTCCTTTAAGCTAGTCAAACATGAAATCTCAAAAGAATTAGAATCTAAACCAATTGTTTCATAATCCATATTAGTTTCAGAAGACATTACCTGTTTTGCATCAGGTCTTAACTTAAAATTAAACACAACAGATGGATCTTGTGTCAATTTACGTGACTTTTTTTTAGTCATTATAAACAAATTATATCCTAAATTATAAGAATACGAAAATAAACAAACGAGCACAGTATCTGATTATTAAAAAAATGAACCTATCTACAATGCAATATAATAAAAGCAGCCCTATGTGAGAATATTTTTAAATAGATGCTAAAAATTTAAAACAATATGTCTATCCATAAACTAATCAAAATTGTGGTTTACATTTATAAAAAGTGAAAAAAACATGAAAAAAATCTCAATATTTATTTAAATATTAGAAAACTGGACTCTCTCTAACGAAATATTTTTGCAAGTGGCTGCAAATAGGAAAAACAAACAATGGAAATATATATATATATATAAAGGTCTTAAAATAGATTAGAAAGGGGCAAGTTAGTTCACTTCAGTTAAGACGATATTTTCTTTTAATGCACTGTTTATATCCTATATGAAATGCATAAGAAATATTATAAATATTAAGGAATTTATCAAATGTTTTTTTTTTAACTGAACAAACCTAAAATTGAAGTTGTTATTAGCTATTATTATTGACGAAAATAATGATTCATACTGTATCTTATATATATTTTTCTTTCTTGCAGTATAGACTGGAAAAATAATTCTACATGAATAGATATAAACAATGCACACACTTTAAAAATATTAAGATATTAAATAGATTTAATTATGCAAATAAGAACATGGCTAGTCTTTGCACAAATAAAAACAATCTCCTAATAAAATTACTGTACAAACAATATAAAGCACAACTTACCTTTAAAGTGAAAAAAATCAGGAAAGAAAGGTAGAATAAAATGTAATAATATATTTTAAACACATGAATTTATAATTCGATTATGCATGGAACATTATTATTATTTATGTCATGTGCATATGGCATGTGATTCAAACGATAAAATTTTATTTATCTGAAAATGAACCCAATGTCAATAATATATGAAGGTGCATACATCCTTATTGAATAACCAGTATTCAAATGTATCTTTCTCTGTATGGTTTCTTTTACATAAACCTCATATTAAAAGATAATGGTTGCAAACCGACAACATCATACCTTTTTTTTTATATGAGAAACACAAACATTTCAGATGCACCTTTTACTTACCTGGAACTTTTTCAAATACATGGCAATATAACATAAAATTTATGGAAAAGAAAAATATATATATATATGTCAATTTATAGCACCTCAAAAATAACTGTGTTAAAAAATAAACAAAAGATCTAGTCATTAATTAATGATGGAAATTATAAAAACACTTTCTTTAAAAAGTAATAAACTGTCTTGATATTTTTCAAACGATTTTCAGCAAAAAGTGCACAGCAATAAGTACTTAAATATTTGAAAAATATGATTTTATCATACTATCATTTGTACCATAGTTTTTAAATAGCACTTGTAAAACTGTGGAATGTTTCAAGACGATCTAAAATCATTTATAACTGTTCTTATTCAAAGAAAGTCAATTAGAGCACAGAAGAAAAAAATAATACATAATAAACTAAAAACGGTTAAAAATTACTCAACATAATTTTTTTAAGTAAAAATATCATGTAATTAAAATAGAGATTGAGATTTAACTAATTAAATATAAAATGCATACACTTTTTCATATTCGCAATTTTTGTTGTAAATATTTATCAATGTATGTTTTTTTCACTCATTTTCTTTTGACATTCAACTACCATAAATTAACTTGTAACAGTATTATTGTGAAAAATAAACGTTCAATATTGCGCAAAATTGAAGGCACAAAATTGATTAATGCTGTACTTTGAAGTTTTTTTTATAGTATAGCGCATGTAACTATTTTTGTGAAGGAAAATCAGTGTTAGCATCTAGAAAATCTAAGGAATAAATCCAAAATGAGCATCATATTATCGACGAATGATGAAAAATTTAAACGTCAAACACGAAATTCTGTGTCACTTTAGTCGAGAGCATATGGAATCGTCACTGAAGTTCACCGCTAAGATGAAATAAAAACATTATGTCAGTGAACGTAAGGTTGTTGATTTAACGGAGGTGAAATAAGAGTCACAAATCGCCAGTCGTAGATTCTTAGGCCTACATCGGCAGGGGAAATTTTAACGAGCAGAAGCGTTAACACCGAGCATCACGAAACGTCCCGATCAGAAGAATCATTCGCTCAAATAAAAGAGAAATCGGCACTATGATCCAACTCCATAATGTCCAGCAAGAAAAAATCCGGCAGCAATAATTCACAGGAGCATAGGCATATTTCACACAACAGTCTGTGAAGAAGGGGAGCACTTATGTAATGATTCACAAACATAAGCAGGACTTATCTGACGAGGAAATAGTCGTTCGAAAATAGTAGAAGACAAACGTTAATAATTCACATTTATAGTATTCAGGCTAATAAATAGTCCGGAAAATAATCTGGCAGGCAAATAAAAAACAGGCAAATAACAGCAGGCACCATCCCTCGATGTTTGAAAAAGTTGCGAATGCCTGGTGTATTCACCAAGTTTCTGTACTATAGATTTGTACTTTAAAGTATTGTGACCAGGTTCTTTTTAAAATGCATTCGCTAGAGTTGTAGGCTGTGATCAATAAAATAAATGCCTTTTGAGAACTTTGTTTATTTGAAGTAGAGTTATAAAAATTAAATCATTTCTTACAGAAATAGTTAGGGATGGTGCCTGTAAGCATTTTTTTAAGAGACCTTCTTTACATGACTGAGTTCATGAACCGAGAGGGAGGCAATTGAATTTCTCATTCCGAATTCACACATTGGCATCATAGAATTGGCGAAAAGGAGCATATGAAAAGTGAATGATATCATAACCATGAAATTTTCTGTTACGCTTCAACAATTAAGATGATTTTGAATTTAATGCAGGGCACCCAGAAATGGGCAGTCCTAAAAAAATACGCCAAAAAGAATTCGCGCCAAAATCGTACGTTATAGGTCTGTTTTGGGAGAATGTTATCAAAAGACACAACAAACTTTATGTACATGAAAAGACTCTTATGCAACGAATAAGTTAGACTTAAAATTACGCAGAGAGGAAAATGAAATTTCACTGACCGGAAACATATTCCATCTTTGTTCTTTTTTTTCCGGCGCAAGGGTGAAATACGCATCTTAATGAATTCTCTTTATCTGACAGCCGTTTCAGTAATAAGGCAGATGCTAAATGTTTTTCTTTCTTTTCTTTTGAACGGAAAGTTATTGTGAGATCGAAATAAAACGTTAAGATAAAATAGATATTTAATTAAAGTTTAGTTTTAACTGTAATTTAGAAATTTAAGAAAACTATATGTGATTCTACATCACACTTCCTTAGAAGGAAACGAATAAAAAAAAGTGCTCACTTCGCACAGAAACCAACACCGCCCACGACGGTAAAGTAAATTTCTGAGATGTTGCCCAACCGCACCAATATATTTCGACCAAAAAACTGTTTAAGATACAGACATCGCTTATAAATTAAAAATGTTCATTTTACAAATAAAAGGAAAAAATCCCTGTCGACTTGGCCTATAGGCGAAGATAGATTTCGAAGTTACGTGCTGATTTCGACAACAACAAAAAATAAAATAAAATATGATTAGAGATAAACCCTGTTTAAAACTTTAGTTGGTTGCTTTTGAAGAACTTTTAATTTCATTTTTCTGTGAGAGCTGCTTTTAGGAGAATCATCTTAATCTATCTTCGGCACAAACGCCTATTTTGACAACATTTTTTGAAATATATTCTGACTTTATGGAAAAATTGACCAATAAGGCACATTATATAATTCCTAAATAAGAGAAACTGTCAGTTGAATTCATTTGAGAGTAAAATTGAGTTTATAAATGAGTCATAAAAAGCAATTTTATTTTTGAATTCATTCTCAATTCTTCAATCTCGATCGATTCGGGAAATTTTGTTCGAACTGCACACCTCCAAAGCTTTTTTATAAATATATTCTGCTTTTATCAAAACCTGGACAATAAGGTACCTAAATAAGGGAATCTGTGAATTGAAAGTGTTTGAGAGCAAAAATGGATTTAAAAATCAGTCAGAAAATGAGCAATTTGTTATTTGAATACTTTTTCAATTTTTCAGTCACGATCGCTTCACGAAACGCTGTTCACAATGCCATTTTGACGGCATTTTTTGAAATATATTCTGTTTTTATCACAAAACTGATCAATACGCCACATTACATAGTTCCTAAATAAGAGAACCTGCCAGTTGGATGAGTTTAAGAGAAAAATGAATGAGAATATAAGCAGTTTGGAATTGAGATTTTTTTTTCTACAACTCCTATTATTGATTAATTTATTTTTGACATAAGAATTGGTCTTATGAAAAACTTGTCAATATAAAAGTTGTAGATATTATTGAGAAGATGTATGATAAAGGAGGTGGGCTAATAAGAGCTATTTTTCGCCCATCATATACCCGAAAAAAAAGGTTCAAATTCCGACAATTGTTCAGTAGTTTTGCATAATTAAAGATATGTATTTTTATTTAGTATAAGCTTTACATGATAAATAAAATCATAAGTCATGGAAATTATAGCCCCAAAATAGAGTGTTTTGGCTTTTTTTGACATCTTTGTCGTTTTTTGCGTCTTTGAGTTAATTTTTTTTATGAAGCGCTCGATGAACCCAATTAATTTTGGCATGCAATAATGTTACTCCTTATAAGCTTTCATAGGAGCATTATTTTATTTGGGTTCAGTGTGCGCTTCTACATTTTAACCCTCTGACTGCCCAGCAAAAGGGTAAAATTGTAATGTTGTTTTTTCTGTAATTTATTAAAAATATTAAAAAAATATGTTTTTTCCAACCTGATACAAAATATGTTATTACGTATAAGTGTATAATCTTTGAGAGTATTAACCCTAACTTAATTTTTCAAAACTGGGTTTTATATGTAGAATTATATTAACTTAAATATTGCTTATGTTGCAGTAATACCTGCAGAAAAAGCCTGCGAAAAAATCCGGTCGCGGCAGTCAGGAGGTTAAAGAAAAAAATGTATCATTTGGGAGAATCAAATTCATTGTTATCGGAGCTAGTTCAGATTTGTTTTTTCGTACTCAAAAAATATTTACGTTGTTGAGAGGTCAATGTTGTTTTCTGAAACTATTTTTGTAAATATTTATAAAAAAAATTACTAATAAATAATGCTTGGATGTCAGTGTCATTGAGTTGTAAAGGCTGGCGGAAAAATTTTCGTATGTGTTCTAACAAAAAAGTTAAATCGATAATTAGATATTCGAAAAACTGTGATCTACAGCGTGGTTCTATGTAGTGCTCTAAATGTATATAGTATGTATTTCGTGATTTTCAGGCTCGAAATACTTATATTTTTTCTTGTGATGTAAAAATAAGAGGTTGTGCGTCAACAATTACTGCCGACGAGACCACAAATAAGAAACCTATTATACATTTATGAATATCTCATTGTAAGTACTGTAACACTTGTTGTATAGTATGTAAAGGTAAGAACTGCCTCGTTATTGCAGCAAAAGATGTTGAAATTCAAGCATTTATAGAAACTAGAATCTATATTTCGTTGGGAAAACGATACTGTAAAATTCATATTTCTTGGTCGGTCTTCCGTAAATTTGGTATGCAAGATTTACTCTCTGTATGTGAGAATACATCGATGTATGAAATATATATTGAAAGTATTTGAAACAATATCAGAAATGTACAAAGCGGAAGACCTCGATTTTGATACACTGGACACTTTGCCGAAATTGATTATTATACTCTCATGGATATATCTATGTACCATTTTAGCTATATCTTTAAACTAGTAAAGTTCAAAATACGTTCCTCAAAAAAGAGATAATTTCGTACTTGCTTTGCAGTGTTACTTGTAAAACTTAGAACTGGTCTCTCTATAGATGTTCTGTCCACATTATTGAATATAAAAAAATAATAATATCTTCTTTAAATATGCAAAACACACATTGATTAAGAACTTTGTCCCACAACACTTGGAACGGAACACATCACCAGAATACAGGTTATTGAAAAATATACTAGGCTTTTAGCAGAAAGATTATTTATTGCGGATGAAGATAATACTGTAAGGATTATATTTTTGATAGCACGTACGTTTATATCCAGAAAAGTGCGAACTAATCCTTTCAGAGAAATTCATTCTGGTTATACAAAGGAAGATCTTTCGTTAAGCGTACGGTATTCTTCACTACTTCAAATTATATTGTGGATGTCTTCGGTTATTACTTCGCGGATTCAAAGAACAATTACGCTAACATACTTACACATATATTAAAAAAAATATTCACATAATATCAGAGAGTTTCTGAAGCTAAACGATGTTGAGAGAACTGATAGGTTTTTACGGGATTATTTGGAACTTCTGATAGAAATGAATATCGAACATTACATGCCAAGATTCCTAAATAGCAACAACAGTTTTCAACAGAGGATGCTAAGGGACACTTCTCGTGACCAAGTTTGATTGTTCGACACAAAAGAGTAAAAAACTATATCTATAATACTTGGATAAAAAAAACAGCGAAGCAGCATCACACAATGGCACTGTCAATGTAAAGTAGGCGCAAGTGTCTAAGAGTACTAGACGCATGTTTCTTCCGTACTATGGTTTCTGGTTTACCTGTGCCATAACTCAACCAAAACTTAAAAAACAAGTATTGAATATGCTCATATACTACAAGACGCGGTCAATGGATGGTCCAGTAGTAATTCTGGTGAAGCTACCAAGGAGGAAAATAATCTGAAACATATCGCCAAAAGTGTCTGAAACTGTATGATTATATTTTCTGTTATTGAATATTTCCGATTTTTAATATATTGAAATAAAAGTCATAATAAGCTCCATTCATCGTAATCTTGCATTTAGTGTTGTATTTGCTATAGATTTCATGGATTAAAACTAATGGCAATAGTGTTTATGATTTTTAATATACATGGTATTTACTTAAATGCATATTTTATTTTTCCATCTATTATTAGACTTTCATTCAAGATATTGTTATTTTCTTATTTGTTATGGGGTACACTAATGAAAAAAATGTATGTCACATCTAGGTGCTGAAGGGCGAAAAATGGCCCTTATCAGCCCACCTCCTTTAATCGGATTTTATGGTTTAAAAATTGATGAAATTATGGATTTTTTTTCTTTTTCCACCCGCTTTTTTGTTTTCATTTTTATTTTATATATTTTTTCCTACAATATGAGTTGTTCCTTTCAAAAACTTATCAATACAAAAGTTTTAGATAATATTAAGAGCATTTATAAAAAAATTAGTTTGATATTTTGAGAATTGACAAAGTTATGAATTTTTAACTCCCGAAAACCCTATTTTTGCGCCCTTTGAGCTCATTTTTAATTTTATCAAAAATAAAAATAAGTAATAATAAAAAAAAAAATCAAAGTGCTAGAGTAAATGTTTCTGCGGGTCCGTTAGAATACTCCATACGCTTCGCATGCAAAAGCAGCTCTAGAGCAGACAGCAGAATGTCGAGTCGAACAGGGCCTGATTATTACACGGGCCTCCGGCGCCTCGGCTATGGGCCCAACTATTTTAGGGGCCCACAAATTATGTGGCTGATTTTTTTCCTTAATCAAATACTTTTCAAATAATATTGTTTTATAAAAACCCCACCTAATCGAATTTCGATCCCACCGAAGCTAGTATATGAAAAAATATGGTTTTCTGATCGGTTGAATACTATGAAAAACATCTAAAAATATATAGAAAATCTTTTTTATCTACTAATAAATACATAAAATCGAAAAAAAATCAAAATCCATATTTTATCTTTTTAGGCTTATCATACTGTGTACGATTAAATAGCAACGTGCGGAAAAAAAACTGCGCCCGGGGCAAAATTTTAATTTGCCCCGGGCAGGAGGGGCCTCACTAGTTTGCCCCGGGGCCCCCAAGTTCATAGTTACGGCCCTGGTAGTATTTCATATGAAATCTACCTAATATGCACGAAGTTGCATTAATCTAGACAAAAGAAGTCATGTATAATCTATATTTATTCGAAAAAAGTTCTAAAACTTCATATGAAGATAAAATCCAAGTGTAAATTTTCTAAACACAATGCTTTTCGATGGCGCGGCTCTTAAATATTATTCCGAAACAGACGAACTGTTGTAGCCTCGAATCCGAAGGAAAAATAAACTTAGTCAAATAGAAAAATTTAGATTCCGGGTCGTCCAATTAAAAAAACCCCTTCAAGTTAGGAGCCTTATCTAGCATAACGTGAACACGATGTCGCCACTCTCATATAGATGTAATCTAGTGACACACGAATCATCTCAGCAAATTTAATTTTATATCCCGTATTTAGCCACTCTCATATCAAGGTATCCTAGACCCTTTGCACATAACGTCACATGCTTCATCTGGCGCCCAAACATAAAGCAAATGTGGTGGTTTCCCATTTGTAAACATTGGCAATTCAAGCGCTCGAACACGCCATCTGGTGGAGAAAAGATGTAACTTCTCCATTCAGGATAACGCTGTGTAAGCTCATTACATTACATGCGTTTTAAACTTGTTCAGAATAATTATTCTTTTGCACAATTTCAGATTTCCTGTGACATTTGTTTTCGGTCTTATATGACGAAGTAAATGTTATACGAATTTGAATATCTAAAACTTTTATATACATTTATAGTAAAGAATTGTTTCAATGGGACTTTAACATTAGTTAAAGGGAAATTAAAGGGACAGTTATCCTGTATCGAAGGCTGCGAGCCGCGCCTCTATAGGCCGTTTTAGTTCCCAATAGTGATTTGCGATGCATTTTTTAAATACTAAGAAAAATAATGCAGGATTATGAAAAATCTAAATTAAACAAAAAGATTTCATGTGCTTTAAATGGCAAACGGGGAGTTATGACATTCTGTGTGGGCTCCAGATGTGTACCAGACTACAGTATCAGTCGAGCTTTCCGACAGCCAGTACTCAGGATGGAACTACGAAATTCGTTCAACTTGCAATTCAGCAAGTGACGAATTTTCAAAAGAAAATATGGCAACTCCATTAACTTGTGGGCGTGGATCTATGGTGGTGTGTGTGTTTGTCTTCTCATGTTATGTTTTCATCCTACTGATGATCGAAAAACTTCTGGCGATAGATATGCCTGCATAAGTTTTCATCCTTTGTGGTGCGACAAGGCTTTTTCTTTATGTTTGTTTCGTGGATGAAGATATGATCGGAAAATGAGGCAGTTTTGGAGAGGAATTTCTGTAAGATTATTATGAAAAATTACATAATGTCTCTCAACATGCAATATTCTAAACTGTTTTTTTTTAAATGACTTCAGTATACTTTGACAGCTGTGTTTGGGGTGGATCGTACAAGTGTAATAGATATTGATACGATAAAATGAATCTAGATGCATTAAATTTTCAACATTGTTCTTTCTGATTATCTTGTATTGAGTAAAATTTTTATTTTTACACGTAATATATGAAGATTATTTTTTTAATTCTTGCATATGTTTTTACCAACACTGTGTTTTTTATTTCTTTTTTTATTTGATTTCATGGTCGTAAATTACATTTGCAGGTAGTTTTAAGAAATATATCCAGAAATATGCAAACTTTTATTTTTTTTCTGATAATTATGGTGTGGTAATAATTTATTCATTTTGAAATTGTTTCTAAAAAGCAAATTTCTTGAATGTAGTCCACCCCTAAAATAAGGCCTTTATTAATGTATGGATCAATTGGGCTAAGGCCTTAGAACCCTAAATTTGATGTGTAATTTTCAAAATGATGATCATTTAAATCTTTTGACCTCATATGCTAATTATAATCAATGTTTTATACTTTTAGAGTATGGTAAAATAAATTTATATAGGGGAGAATGGGGTGTAATGTGACAGTTGGAGGAATGGGGCAATAAATTTTTCTTTTTGTGTATCATTCTAAACATTTCATTAATCACACACAAAGTGCAGCAATGGTAGCTCAATCTTCAGTTGAAGAAATTTTTTTATCTGTATAAGCTTGCAGTTGTATAAAGGAAATGTTTATTTCAAGTGAATTTGTCTCATATACTCGCTATGCTTTCTGTATATTAATGACTTGTTTATGCATAGATGTAACAGCTTACCTATTTATGGAACATGATACTGTATATTATCCATAATTTTAACTATGCCTAAAAGGAGCATTTTTGTTAATACAAGAAGTTTAATGCTAAACAAGGAAGTGGGGAGGAATGGGACATGTCCAATTCCTTATTTAAAAAAAGGATTGATGTAAATTCCAAACATGCAAACATTTTTAGAGGATACATATTAATTATAACATTGATAACATATTCATTTACTTCAAAATGTAAATGAATTGATGATTTTTTAATGTCATCTATGACTGACAATCCTGAATTTTCATTCCAGTCATGAACATACTGGAAGTTTATACTGTGGCGCATACATTATCAACTTACAATTTTTTGATTGAATATCTAGCTGTCACTAGGCTATTTATGCCTTATACTTTGTTTTAAAGCTGTCTTATACCTCCTTACTAACAGGGAGGTTGGGGCACATTTTAAAACTTACAATTTCTTTAATTATAAAATAGCTTTTGCATCTTATGTTTCTATATTGTTGAGGGAGATTAAAAAGTATTTCACCTTGCATTCTATAAATTGAAAATTTAGTTTTTGTCTGAAACAAAATTGATTTTCTTACTTTTGTAAAAAGTGTCCTACACTACCCCACTCTCCCTACATAATTTATAAATATCTGTTTATATATTCATATTTGTAGTCTAAAGCATAGAAATTGTTAATTTTTTTGTGTTGACACATAGAAAAGGTAAGGTAGGTTCTAGGCTTCTCTTTTATTTGAGCAAGTTCTACATATGCTCTATGACAGTCCAAGAGCCAACCGCACAAAATCCTGAGTCAGCGAGCAAAAGAAAAAATCCACTGTTTTATGGAAGAGTAGTAATAGAAGAATCTAATGATGCATGTCTGTCAAAAGCTGAGTGGTGCATAAACCAAAAATTAATACCACTAGCAGTTCACTCGTAGGTTTTGCATTGTGTTTGCCATATAATCAAAAATAGGAAAACATGGAAAACTGGGTGCAGGAAAACACAATGCTAACCCTACGAGTCAACCACTAGTGGTATTAATTTTTGGCTGATGCACCACTTCACTTCCAGCAGACATGGATCATTAGATTCTTCTATTAGGGTGATTCTCTCCAAATAGGCCAAAATAAGGTTTATGAGGGAGTGATGAATTTTAACAAAATGCCCATTTACTTTTTTGCTATTATTTGAATTAAAATTAGGCTTAGTGGGCTTTAACTGTATCTAAATACTAATAAATCAGTAATAATTAAAATTGTTTAATATTTACCTCCATTCAGTAGAGGTTGATGAGGAAGGCTTAGCACCTAATCACTCCCTCATCAGACTCTACTGAATGCAGGTAAATAGTTTAAAAAAATAATTATCACTGATTTATAAGAATTTAAATATAGTTAAAGCCCACTAAGACTAATCGCAGATCAGATAATGGCAAAAAGGTAAATGGGCATTTTGTTAAAATTCATAACTCTTATTTTAGCCTATTTGGAGAGAATCACCCATTACTACTCTTCCCTAAAATAAAGGATTTTTTCTTGTGCTTTGATGACTTAGGGTTTTGTGCTGTCGGCTCTTGGACTATGAATAGCCATCGATGTTTTCAACAAAAGCAGATTCATGGTGAAATTGGTGACAGTGAGTCATAATAATTAAAGAGTGTTAGAACTTTTTTGTACATTTATGTAATACCATATACCTAATTTTGTATTTTTTTATCAAATGGGGGAGAGTAGGCTGTAGTGGGACAGTAGGTTTTTCTCTTTATATATCATTCTAAACATTCCATCAATTACACACGAGGTGAAACAATGGTAGCCTAATCTTCTGTTGAAAAAATTGTTGATCTATATAAAGGAAAAGATTATTTCATGAATTAATAGTAAATTTGTTTCATATATATTTTCTGCTTTCTGTATATTAATGTATTTTTATACATAGATGCAGTAGTTTGCCCTATTTATGGAACATTATACTGTATACTATCCATAATTTAAACTAGGCCTAAAAGCAGCATTTTTGTTTATTCAAGAAGTTTAACACAAAACAAGGAAATGGGGAGGAACGGGACATGTCCTGTTCTCCCTTTTTAATGAGATGAATATAAATTGCTAATATGCAAACATTTTTACTGTATACTATATTAATTATAGCATTAATAACATATTCATTTACTTCAAAGTGCATATAAATTCATATTTTTTTTTAATGTCATCTATGACTGACAGTTCTGAATTTTTATTCCAGTCATAAAAGAACTGGAATTTTACATGGGGGAAGATTATGAACCTACAATCTTTGTATATCTAGTTGACACTAGACTACTTGTGGGTGCCTTGTACTTTGAATGGTTGGTAAAATTTGCAATGTATTCCCACAACCAATCAACGACTTTCACGATGTTTTCTAACAACCTATCTGCAAATTTTGAGATTTTTCTTCACACAGTTCACAATATGCCGAGTTTGCAGATTTGTCCTCGCATCTTATTGGCAAAATCTTTTTTATGCAACTGCTGAAGGAAATTTCCATATTTTTATTTGTCACAGCTAATTGACAAATTTCACAATATTTTCTTTTGACCAAATGACTAAATATACAATTCTTTTCTCCTGCAATTGACTGACATTTTTCATGATTTTTATAGACAGCTTTCAAACAAAGTATGATAAGGCACAAGTAATCTAGTCTTGGGTGCATAAACAGTTTAACGAAGATTGTGAGTTGATAAATCTATTTAAAATGCAAATAATAACCAGACTGTCTGACCAAACATTTGTGGAGTTGGCAATTTTAACAGAATATCTGTCTTGTCAACATAACTTCTGCCAAGTTGTCAAGGAAAATAAAATCTTCAGTTTTCATTTTTGTTTCTTATGAATTGTACATTACAGGGGTCCAGACTTTTCTCTCATGGTCCTGTTTTTGTGAAATTGTGGATAGCTTTTTTACATTTGTAAAAAAATCTAATTTTAATTTTGTAAATTTGAAATAATTGTTATATTCAGGTTTTTTGTGCTTTTAAAAAAGATATAAGTATGTAAAATAAATATATTTTCTTTATGTATGTAAAGATGACAAACCAGATTTCACACTTTTAAATGAATAAATTTGTTGAAACTTTAATTAAAGGCTGAAAAAAATTTTTAAGACCTATTTTTATGGCAAATAATTTTGTGAAGGTTTTTTTTTTTTAGGTGTATTCATAATTATGTAAATATGAAGCACCTATAGTTGTTCTGTCTGTCCGTCTGCATATAACAGAGCAAAAATTACCCAACCGAGTCATTTAAAATGTATAATTTATAATTATTGCATAATTTTGTCAAGTCATTTCAAATTTTATGAAAATCGGATGTATAGTCTAATTACAGGACAATCAAAAGTATTCTGTTACATTATGGCCCATGGGAAAAATACTTTTAAGTGCATTTTAATGATATTACACACATTCAAACATAAAACAATTGATGTGCGTACCTATGAAGTATACTAAAATATAAGTTCTGTACAATCTGTAGTGCAAAAAACATTTTTTATTAATTTACAGGACCACAAAAAAATACTCTATTAGATAATGGTATAGGGAGAAACACTGTTTTGGCCGGTTTTCATTATAGTAACCATTTCACATTCTATGAAATTTATATGTCTTGCTGAGGTTTAGCACAAGTTAATTCCTGTATAGAAAGCATTCAGTACTTACATGGACACAAAACATTTACGATATTGTACTGTATCCTTACTATATATTTAAAAAACTTTGTTAATACTAACACACCCCATTTGCTATGCTTGACGTGCAATTTCCAACTTGTTTAAAATGAAAAGTTTTGTGAAATGTCTTGTTTTGAGATGAAAATTTTTGTGAATAGTTTTTTAAATGACCCAATAACTTCCTAAACAGATCCCTGCATAAAAACTGAAATATTCTTTTACAGTTTTAATTAGTATTCCTATATAATTTATGCTTGCTTTCTTGGCATTAATACTTAACAAGAACAAAATCATTTACATCCATGTCAACATTATAATTAGACCAATTGATGTTTTACATTATAATTTTTTTTTTTTTTTAAATCTTCAGTGATAATGCGAAAAGATGAATATCTGTGTCACAATATCAAATTCCAGTATTTTCATCACTGAAGTTTCTGATAACTAAAAAGTATTCCTTTTTTTTTTTTTTTTTCCTTGTTTATTTTATGACTCTGACTTATAGACCAGAAGGCGGCAGTGCAGACCTTCACCTCTTGGAGTTCACAGATGAAAATCTAGGATTAGTTAAATTCCAATTCCCATATTAAAACACAATTGGTCTTCCAAATCAAGCCTTGGTGGAAAACACCTAAAAGCCTAATTTTAGCAGTGGTAAGTTTACCATTGCTCTTTCATGCTTTCAAAAATATGAAAACATGGAGGATTGGGAGCAGGAAAACATGATAGTAAACTTATGAGTCAACTGTTAAAATTAGCTTTTGAGGTGTTTTTACTGAGATATAACTTGATAAATCAATTCTATTTTAATATGCAAATCGAGATTTAACTAATCCTGGATGGTGTGTATGATGGCTGATTATCTGTACGAGAGATATAGGCCCTAGGGAGAGTTCCCCCTGTGAGGGGTCTTTCTAAGGGAACATAACCCATATTTACACATGGTTCAAATAAAACCATGAAAAACTCGGTACCTATCATCTACCAGCCTTGAGAGCACAACGTCTCAGCCACTGGGAGGGTGAAGTAATCTTAGGTTTTCATCCATGAATTCAATGAGATGATTGTCTGTGCTGCTGCCTCCTGGTCTGTTAACTTTTAAAATATTTTCTGTTCAATTTTTCAGTCAGTTTTCTTATTCAAAAGAAGGAATTGGACTTGTCCCATTCTTCCTTTTGCTGGCATGCCCCATACCTCACCAAACTGCTTTTATGTTAAATTACTTGCATAAACAACAGTGTTGCTTTTAAGCATAGTTTAAATTATGGATGATATGCAGTATAAGGTTTTATAAATAGAAAAACTATTATGTCTACACATAAACAAGTCATTAATATGTAGCAAACATAAAAGTATATGAAGCAAATTTATTTTTAATACTTGAAAAATATTTTTCTTTATTTATATAATTGTAAGCTTATGCAGATCAGCAAATTTCTTAACAGAAGATTGGGCTGCCATAGCTTCATTAAGTATATGATTGATAAAATGTTTAAAATGATACACAAAAAAAAACCTATTGCCTTATTTTTTTCACTTTCCCATTCCACCCCACTCTCCCGTACAAAGTCGCACTCAATTAAAATTCCTGAGCTCATGGGTGCCCATATGGGGGGCAACGTGGGGCTTGAGCCCCCCCCCCCCTCCCCCTTAGATTTTGGTTTTGTCATACTTTTTTAAAATATAAATCAATTGCAAGATATCAAAATTTATACTTGATCTTGTAAAGAAGGCATCGTAAGAAATTTCCATTTAAGGAGGTATAATTGTGTGGAATTTCTTATAACCATGAATTTTATTTCTTTTAAAGCTAGGTTCTGATTTAAACAGATTCGGTTTTGTAAGATTTCAGTTAGTCGTCCTCGAATAGTTTGCTTTTTACAAAGAGGAAAAACGTGTGATAGGAAACAAATTGTATTTTATACAATTTTTATTTTAGCAGGTGTTATTGTGTACTTTTTTTCCTACTGCAGCATAATAATTTTTCTGCATAAGGAAGGATTTCGTTACAGGCACGACCCATTTTCATAGGTAAAACTGATTTTGCGTGAACAAACTGCTGAGAAATTAGACACAGATTTAACATAATAATTACTAATAATAACTTTAAAATAACAGTGAATGATACAGTGCTATTTTTTAATTAGAAAATTCCTTTTCCCGAATCTAATAAAGATTAGAACCCTGAATGTGTCAGATTGTAACCAGGGCCTGACTTATGCAGGGCAATTGCCCCAGGGTCCCCCCTCATTAGGGTCTTCCCATGAGAGTAATTAGTATTTTCACTAAAAGGTACCAATTGATTAAAATTAGCCAAAAGGGGATCAAATTTCAAATATTTAGGAAGATAAGAGTGCTTCTCCTTCCTCTCTTTGCTTCCAGTATCCCATTCATCTATGCGAAAACAAACTACATTAGAAAGTTAATTACTAAAGTTTTATTATAACAACTTTGTATTCTATTGTTTTCAAAAGCAATTCTTTGTTAATATTTTCGTTGTAGAATGGGAAGTTAAAATCATTAATTATGACCCATTTGGGACATTATCTTTTAGCCATTTTATGTTACGTATGTAGATAATCAAAGTAAGAGTTTGCAAAATGATACTTCTGTCAACTAATATATCTTTATTTTACAATTATCTTGCTAGTACTTTTTCTTAAAGTTGTCTCTCTCTTTTTGTGATACCTTGTATACAAATGTGAACTGCACCAAGAACAAAATTTACATATACATGCAATATGTATGAAGTTTAGTATTAGCCACTTCCACATTATTTTTTTTCAAATCTATCGATAGACAAAAGGGGGCCTTCCTGAATGATGCTCCCCCCCCCCCCCCCCCAGCGCCGAAACTAGCCTGCTTTGCGCCCGGGGCAAACATGGATTTTGGCGCCCCCCCCCCCCGGCAATTTTATGAAGCAATTTAACTTATGCAGTAATTCTTTTTTTACAGTGTTGTATAATTGAAAAAAAAAAACCTTTTAAAAGTAATAAAATTTAAGCAAGAAATTTTAAAAGTATGCTCTTATAGGTTTATTATTAGTTCACGGGTGTTTTCAGAAGAAACTGGAACATTAATGCTAAACCTGTGTCTGCGTTCTTATAGAATTGCTTGGTTGCATTTTAATGTATATATATTTGCTGAGGAGAGGGGGATTAGGATATTTGAAGTTAATCTCTAACCGGTATTGTGTTTTCTTTTTCTATTGTGGTTCCAGACATTTTTTTTAATTCTAAAATTATTTTCACTTTCGATTCCACAAATAAAAATAACCTCATTAAAAAAAAAAAAAAAAAAAAAAAAATCTGCAGCCAAAATTGAAAACACATAAACTAACACGTTAAAAATCAATCTCAGTTATCCTAAAGAAAAAAAAATTAAGTGTCCGCAAGAGATTTGAAAAAAAACGCTCACATAGATCTAACATTAGTTTGTGAGTATCTCCGCTTGATTAGCGTAGGTTCTAAATAACTCAAAAACTTCGGATTTTCTCCAGGAATAAATTTTAAATTCTGAAACCGTGAAATATCTCCATGTGCTGTCTATAGCTGTAGCCCGTTTCATCAAACTATCGATTATACTATTCTTCCTATTAACTGATGTGTTTTAAAGCTTTCTTAAACCTAACGCTAACTGTCAAACTTGTAACAGTGACTTACATTACTACTACATAAAATGCTTGAATCATTACTGAGACAACGACCACAATTAGAAATATTCTAGATCAGATTTTTATTATAGAAATTAAGATTTTTTTTAATAAATGTATTTGCTTAGGGCTCTCACTATTCCGCTTTTTCGAAAACTAGTAAAGTTTAATAAAAAATTCATGATAAGAAAAATGCCTTTCCTAGTAAGTTTCTACGAAAGTTATGAAAAAGATTTTTCTTTGAAGGAAAAAAAACTGGTGTTTAAAGTACGGGCCTAGAGAGAGAGAGAAAGCATGTATTTGCTAATGAAACATTTCAAAAACAAATTTGAAATTTAATGTAGATTATAAGATTAAGATCCTTATAAGATATTGAATAACGAAATTTCTGCTGTAATTGAAGAATTGACTAAAAAAAGAAAAAAAAAATGAATGTCACAAACATAATTTTAAAAACAAATGCAATTTTCTGAGCATGAATTTATATTCAAATTAAATTTATACATTTTTTGTATTTATTTTACATAAAATAGATAATAACATTTAAAATACATATACCTTTGAAATATGATGTTAAAACTTTACTTTTCGAGCTTTTTTTGCTGCAAATACATTGATTATTTCATTATAATCAATGGTTGACGCTCGCTCATGTTCGATTGCTATTATGCTTAAATTAGAAAGCCTCTGTTGCCCCATCGTACTTCTTAAATAAGTTTTAATTTGTTTTAATTTGCTAAAACTTCTTTCGCCGGAGGCAACGGAGACAGGAAGTGTTAGAAATATTTTCAATAAGATAGTTAGATTCGGATATATTTCTTCAAGTTTGTTTTGGTAAATTAATTTTAAAATTTCTCCTGTCTTGGCAGTTTTAAAATTTTTATCTACTGCCATTGCGTGGAACTTGAAACTTTCTATCTCTTCTGCAAATTCTTCTACGTTCAAATCTTCTCTATAAATGATCGCCAGCTCTTTAGCTTTTTCCTTAATATCATTAATATTCGATTTCTCAATTTCTTCGCCATTGATAAAGCTAAATTTAGTATTAATATTTTCGAGAGCTTGGAATCGCGTATTTAATTCTTTTACGATTCTATCGACAATTTCCAATAATGATTTTCTAAATAAATCTTCTCTGGAAAATTTTGTAATTTCATCTTCACAATCTTCATCAAACATTTTCTTTTTTTTCCTTTTTCTAACATCTTTAAAATTTGCAGGTAAATTGTTATCTTCAGCCATTGTTTGGGCCTGGGAAATTGCTTCCAAAACTATATTTTCCCTCGTGGATTTGAAGAAATTCAACAATCCATAAATGTGTTTTACAGATATATCAACTGTTAGATCCTGTTTTTGAAGAATTTTGTTTATGTTATCTATTTTCTTCAGAACTCTATTCCAAAAACATAGAAAAGCGATGAATTCATAATTATTGATATGTTTCTTCACACTCATTGCTTCAATTTTTACCTCTGGAATCGACAAAGAATTGTTAGCAAATTCATCCAATGCCATGTTAATTTTGTCAAAATGTTTGAAGACAACTTCAACAGCTTTAGCTTTCGCTGACCATCTCGTTTTGCTTTGAGATTTTAAAGTAATCGGTAAAAATTGTTTTAAAATGTCCCATCTTGCAGAGGAAGCGCTGAAAAATGAGTATACAGAATGTATAGCTCCAAAAAAATTTTGTGCTTCGATAGATACCTCTGCTGCATGAGTCCCAACTAAATTTAGTGAATGTGCAGCACATGGTACAAAATATGCCAATTCATTTTTGTTCAAAATTCGAGATTGGACTCCTTTATAAATCCCTGCCATATTCGCTCCATTGTCGTAAGACTGTCCTCTGCAATTATTAATGTTTAAACCATCAGATTCTAATTTTTGAAGTATTTCATCCATTAGGCCAAGTCCTGTTTTATCTTTAACGATGAAAAAGTCTATAAAACACTCATTAATTTTGGGACCTTTTTCGTCTACTGTGACATATCTAATTATTTGTGTCATCTGCTCATTTCGACTTATGTCAGGTGTGCAATCGAATATAAGTGAGAAGTACTTTGCTTCAATTACTTCTTTTAGAATTTCTCCTCTCACTTTTCCAGCAATTACTTCAAGAATTTCATCCTGAATTTTTGGGGAAAAATATGATATCTGTCCCTTTTTATGGCGTTCAATATGTTCACGCAGAGAACTTTTGTAATGGGAAATCAATTCGATGGTATTCAGAAATTTACCACTTCTGGGATCCCCAATATGCTTTTCTTTTCCCTCTGATCCTCGTAAGGGACTTGCTTCCTTCGCTAAATACAATATTGCATCAATGATGCATCTTAATACATCTCTCCAGTTGTTTTCCTCTTTAATTATTTGTTCTTGCATTTCTTTATCGATTCCACCGATTCCTAGACTGGTTTCGAGAGTCTTCCAGCTGCAAAAACAAAGTTTATGATTTTGAGAATTTTCATGACTTGGAATTTTTTCATTTAACTTTTTCCAGTTTCGAAAGCCATCTTCTTTGACTAAAGATGACAGATTAGCTTCACAGTTACTTACCGTCTGTAAAAAAAGCCTACAAGGTAAGCAAAATAATGCATTTTTCGATGAGCTATAAACTAACCATGACCTTTTTATTTTATTCCCATTGGGTAATTTTTTGAAGAACCATTCTTTCGTCAAACTTCGAGAATCTCTCATGCTTTGACTTAAATCAGGTTCTTCTTCTCTTCCTGTTCTCATCCTGATTATGAAACATCTTTGTGAATCGGATATTTGTGTTGGCCAGGTACCGGGGTCTAAAAAATCAAAATCATTATTTTCTTGTGACGCAGAAAATGTTACATTTCTCGAATCTTCTGTTTTTTCATTGTAATTTACCTCCTCAACTTCTGTCAAAATGAGTTTATTCTCGGATTCATCAGCACATCCTAAAATGCTGGCATTTGTTTCATTTTCACCTTCCTGTGATGCATTCGAAACATTTTCTAAAATTCTGGTGCATGTTTCTTTTTTGCCTTCCTCTGATGCATTACAAACATTTTCCATATTTCTGTTGTTTATTTCATTTTCAACTTCATCTGATGCATTCGAAATATTTTCTAAAATTCTGGTACATATTTCTTTTCTGCCTTTCTCTGATGCAGTACAAACATTTTCCAAAATTCTGTTGTTTATTTGATTTTCACTTCTCTTCGATCCGTTCAAATCATTTTCAAAAATATTTACATTTATTTCATTTTCATCTGTCTCCAATCCATCTAAAATGTTTTCCTCCTGAATTTGGAGATTCTCTTGAATGCGAGATAAGTTAATTGATTCTGTTTCAAAATTCAATGCTTGAGTAGTGTCAGTAATTCCATCTAAAAAGACAGGAAGGAGAGGGAAGTGTTAAAAAAAAGAAGGGATAAAAATAAGTCATACTTACATATATACAGGGCCTGATTAATGCATGGGCCTCCAGGGCCTTGGCCCAGGGCCCAACAATTTCAGGATTGTTGCCCCACAAATTATGTGGCTGATTTTTTTCCCTTAATCAAATACTTTTCGAATAACATTGCATTATAAAATATGAAACATAAAATTTAAATATTCTGAATGATTCAATAAAAATTTTAGAACTTTAAACCTAGGCACTTTTCACCCAAACTACTTTGTCAACTCGTCAAATAAACCTTCTTTTTTGTGAAAGTTTCGCCCAAAATGGGTAGGTAGGGGGGGGGGGCAACTTTTAACAGGCCCTGGACCCAACTTCAGCTTGATCGGGCTCTGCATATATATATATATATATATATATATATATATATATATTTCTAAGAAGTATCTACATTCAAATAGAAATTATAAATGATTAATACAGCATAATCTCCCCAATAAAACTTGTTTTGTTGAAATATTAAAATTTTTAAGTTCTGAAGCCGAAAAAGAAAAAAAAATTAAAAATAAGTGTGCAACACATTTTGAGAAAAGATTGCGTCCGATTCCTTCCGTCGGTATAAATAGGGAGCAAAAAATCAACATTTCTCGACGTCTTACAAATAATCTACGATCCCATCATAATATCTCTATAACACTTATATTAGGTAAGTAATAAGTAATATTTCCTCTCTGGAGACTTTTAGCAAAAATCACTAAGAAGTTCAGACAGACAGCGTCTCAATTTCAAGTAATGGATAATTTAACATTTTTACAAATGTTAATTATTTTTATAAATTAATTTATCTTAATTGATAATATTTAATTAAGCATTTTCAAACTTTCAAGCTGTATACTGTTACACTGTTTAAAAGGAAAGAAAAAGCGATTTTACGGAGCTTGTACTGGCAATTGAGACGCCATAGTACAATTCACTGTTTAATGGAAAAATTCCTATGAATTCCAGAAAATTTTCTAAAAAAAACGGAAAATTTTTCGTTGAAAAACAGTGAATTGTACTGGCGTTCTGATTGATACTATATCCGTAGAATAGCCCCCTTTTTTTTTTCTCTCTGTGTAATTTAAGTTAATTCTTTAGTATGTAATAGCAGTAAACAGTACATATTTGACTGTTCTAATTTATCATATTTACAAATGAATTTCGGTTTTGTTTTAAATTTGTTTTCAAATTTTACTCTTTAATTTTTTATACAAATACAAATTTATTTTCATATCAACATGCTTTAATAATATTATGTAAATTTTCAGACAGTCTAAGTCACGCTCTGAAAAGAAAAGGGAAACAATTTTGTCCACTTTCATAGAAAAAGTAGAGTACTTTTTAAAAATGATCTTCACTTATCATCTCACTGTGATCAAAGGTATACCGCATTTCATAGGTGCAGAAATCAGTTCCTCGGTTATTTGTAACATGAATGACTGAAATTTTCACGCATAGGATTTAAAATAATTTTACAAATGTGTAAAATAAATTTGTGATTATGATCAAAGCTGAAGCTCACCTGAGAAATCTTTCGACTGATAACAAATTATCACAAGATAAATATACATGGACGCGTAGAATGAAATATAAAAAAATATTATTAAAATTAGGTATAAAATTCAAAAGAAATAACCAAAGTTTTTAATCTTTAATTTCGTTAATACCTGTAATTATAACTATATATGTATTTATATATCTACCAATCATGAATCTAGGGAAAAAAATGACAGGAAAAAAAGTTATCGGAAAAAAAGTGACATAACTACAAAAGTGGAAAAAAAGGGACGCGGAAAAAAGTGACGAGGAAAAAAAGTGACAAGGAAAAAAGTTACCGGATAAAAGGTGAGAAGGAATTGATTTTGAGGATTCATTGATTGAGTCATTGAGTATGATTGGGGTGATGGGGGGGAGGCTCTTAATTTAGGTAAATGGGTTTTTTATGCTGAATGAACTGTTTTGGTTCAATATTTGGATATATGTTCAGACTGAAAAGACGCTTGCCTGATTAGTTTTGGTAATGCATGAATACCCCCCCCCCTAATCTGCCCTAAATTAGATAAATCGGTTTTTATGCAGAATTTTCCGATGTATTTCTAATTTTAAATATAGGTTCTTTCTGATAAGGTAAATCCCTGAATAGTTTTAAGTGTTTAATGGATAATAATAACATTATATATTACAATATATACAATATATATTTTTATATATAATAATTAAAATATTAAGTTAATAATTATAAATAAATATTATGATAAGTAAATTATGAAACCAATAGTTATTATTAAATAATAAATAATTTATAATAAGTTAAAAATGAATTAATAATACATAAATGTAAATAAAATATGTAATTAAATATAAATAAAATTATAAATAAATGTATAAACAAATATAATTAAATATGAAAAATTATGCTGATTATCAAAAATTCATTTAAAAAGTGATAATATTTTATTATCCGCCATTACTTACACTATTGTCATGTACCTCCATCAAACTCGCTACGTATCATTATAATAGTGCTAGTACATGACAATAGTGTCAGTAATAGCGGATAATAAAATATTAACTTTTTAAACAAATTCTTGTTAATGAGTCTAATTTTTAATACTTAATTTAGTTTATTTATACAATTATTTTTATTAATTTTCTATCACTTATATTACCATTTTAAAAATCAATACTTGTTAATGAAACTAATTTTGAATATTTAATTTTATTTATTTGTATATTTATAATAATTGATTCATTATGAATTAATAAAATATTATCAATTTTTAAACAATTCTTGCTGAGGAAATTAATTATTAATATTTTTTATATTTATTTATACATTCATTTTAATTGATTTACTAGAGTTAATAGAATTATTATCATTTTTTAAATAGATATTGCTAATCAGTATAACTTTTAATATTTAATTATATTTATACTTTTATTTTTAATTTTTTTATATTTAATTTGCATTATTTACAGGGTTGCCACGCCACCTGGAGAACCTGGAAAACCGGGAAAACACAGGGAATTTTAAATCTCCTCCCGAAACAGGGAATATCCAGGGAATTTCTTTAAAAAACCTAAAAAATCTGGAAAACACAGGGAATTTGGTAATGGCAAATAATGACATTTCTAATTAGCCTTCATACACGCATATATTTTTTCGCACTCAACATGGAATAAATGCATTGCAGTACAGGGAAAATACAGGGAATTTTTTTTCAAGATTAGAGTGGCAACCCTGATTTATTAATAATAATAATAATTATTATTATTTATTATATTGTATATATTATATAAATGTAAAATTATAAAAAGAAACATTGATAGGTAATGTAATAATTATTATTATTATATAATATTTATTTTACATAATTGAAATTATTAAAAATCCTATTATAAAAAATAATTTTAAAAAATGTGTACATAAAATATAGATTCGGAGTTTGTAGACGGGCCGCCCCCCCCCCCCACACCACACACACACAAATTGTAGAGGAACAAAAAATAAATATTCATAAAATCTATTTATATAATTTAAGAGGAGTTATCCCTCTCCTTTATATTTAGCCATTAAACTTCATAAACGATTCACAGATTATATCAGAAAGAACCTACATCCAAAATACAAAATTTAAAGCAAAATCAATAATTTTGCATAAAAAACCCATTTATCAAATTTAAGGGGAAGATAATCGACCCTCTCCCCTTTTAATTTGCAAAAAAAACTCTATAAATAATTAGCGATACGCCTAATCACAATGAACCTATATCCAAAATTTGCAGCAAATCGTGCAATTCTGTGTAAAAAGCCATTTATTTAATATAAGAGGGGTTATCCCTCGTCCCTCTTTATACTCAGCCATTAAACCCTTAAAACTATTCAGGGAATCACCTTATAAGAAAGAACCTATGTTTTAAATTTTAATACCATTGGAAAATTCTGCATAAAAACTAATTTTTTTAATTTGAGCGGGGGGATAATCGCCCGTCTACTCCATTTATACATAGCAAAAAAAGAAAAAAATCTTAACTAATCACAGATAAGCCTTATAGTAATGAACGTATATCAAAAATTCGAAGCAAATCGGACAATTCTGCGTAAAAAGCTATTTATTTAATTTTAGAGAGATTATCCCCGTCCCCTCTCTATATTTACCGATTGAACCCTTAAAATTATTCAGCGATTTACTTTATCAGAAAGAACCTATATCCAAATTTTGAAATACATTTTGTAATTTTGCATAAAATACAATTTATCTAATTTAGGGGGGGGGGGGGATAATCATCACCCTTTTTTATCTATTTTATTATTTATAATATTTAACCCATTTATCTAATTTAGAGAGGATTGGGGGGAGGGGTGATCGTTCATTCCCATAACTATTCAGGCAAACATTTTTTTATTATGAACGTGCATTCAAAAATTTAACCAAAATGGTTAATTCAGCATGAAAAACCGATTTACCTAATTGATCAGCCTTCACCCCCCCCCCCCCCCCCCCCCCCCGATCAATGAATCTCCAAAATCTATTTCTTGTCACTTTTTTTTCCGGTAACTTTTTTTCCGTGTCCCTTTTTTTCCCGGTAATTTTTTTTTTCCGTGTCACTTTTTTCCGCTTTTGTAGTTTGTGTCACTTTTTTTCCGGTCATTTTTTTTCCGTTTACCACCAATCATACCAGGTATTATAACAGTTTTAAAAAATGGGATTGTTTCTACGTGCTTTTCTTGAAAAAAAAAATTAAAAAACTGGTATAAAGCATAAATAATACAGAAAATTATTAGTATTTAAGGTTTATTTTAAAAATCATGCTTAATTTCCTGACTGCAATTTATGTTGTTCCAAAAAAATCCATTGTAATAGGTTAATTTGGTGAGGGTCCCGATTATAGAAAACTCACATCAGTGATTTATGCTTAATATAAAAAGCACAAACTAGTGAAAATTTATTACAACAATTATGATTTTTGTTATTTTTAAAAGATATGCCTGCAGAAATAATCATTATTTAACTATCTAGTATCTATCGAAGACTTAAAAATTTGTTTTCACAACATATAAGGTAAAATCATATTAAATTTAATATTAAGCTATTAATTGATTTATTATTTTAAAAATCAATATTTTACAATTTTTTCAATATTAATATTTATGCATGTATACTTTTATATTATCACATATATATGTACTTTAACTTATCCATGTAATGTACGGGTACGGATAACACACTGCCAAGTTTGGATTTAAGACAAATCTGCAGTTTTTGTCAGAAATTAAAAGCGTACTTTCTGACTTATTTACAAAATAATTATTATTAATACAAACATAAAAATAAAATTGCAGTATATTTATTAAGCCCTATAAAGTAGAATATAGTTTTTGGGTTTTCTAAGAAACTCCAATTTCTGACATTTTTTAAAAATAACATCAAAGTTTATCTTTAGATTTCTGAATTCGAAGGCTGAAAATAGCAAGATGGATCTCTTAATAATCCGCTTTAAATCAAGCTACTTCGAATTAGGATAAAAGTTTTTAGGATATAATTTTTTTTCGATAGGTTATTAATTTACTAAAGTAAAGGTTATTTATTAACTATCAGGGTGGCGAGTGGTTAGATAAAAACACAATCAATATAGATGATAATAACCAGTATTTTGTTAAAGATAAATTCAGTTTATATTATCTCTTTACATTATTTCAAGTACTTTCTGTAAGAAATTACTGGTAGTTTTCTCTTTTCTTGACTGTGTTTTTCCCGGTTTTCCCTGACCACTCGCCATTAATTAATTTACAATTCTGTATTTTCTTACCTTCTGTTTCATTTTCGTCCTTCTGAAGCCAGACTTTCAGGAATTTAGAAGCATGATTTGCATCGACACATCTCTTCTTACGCAGTTTTCGATAAAAATTGCCGGATTTTTTATTCTTACTTTTGCGTGAGTCATTCATATTCATTCCTCATAAATTAAAAATAAAATAATAAAAACAACAAAATTCATCCAACGAGCACAATTCCATAAATGAAAATGACCAGATCAGAGCTAACCAAGCAGGGCCGGTGAGAGGGGGGGGGGGGGGCACAGGAGACAACTGCCCAGGGGCCCGGGTCCAAAGGGGTCCGGTTTCGAATGGAAAAATTACTGAAATTTCATAATGATCCTAATCTTAATTTGGTCGCTCTTTTTTCCCTTTACCAGCTGAAAAACATTTCCCAGAATAGTAATTAAAGTTTTCCAACGAAGTACAGAAAATCTCCCATTTAGACTTCCCCTAGAGTCCGGTAAAAGGTGTGATATAGTTGATAGTGTTACAAATATTCGGAAACTTCCTGTTTTCTCAGACCGCGGACCACCGTGCTTGCCTTTAGACAAAAAAGTGTCGTTCAATGCGACCCTCATATCTCATTCATTGCAACCCCGATGTCACATTGGGCATTGTATTGGTACTAAGGCGTTAATTGATACCAGGCTGTAGGTTTCGTTTAAGTAATTACTTTAGCTAAAATATTACTGTGCAAGTGACAGGGACATACACACTGGGTGATAGGCGATACAGTTGTATTCAGGACCTAGGCTGAAAAGAGCATTGTGAGGACCGATTTTGTGTTAAATACATGCATACATTATATACAGAATATATCTTAGGGCCCATCTCATCTTTTTTCCGAGCCCGTAGCTTTTTTCTTCTAAACCTGATGAGCAAACTTAAATTAAAACCATTAATATGAAAAAAAAAAGAAACAAAAGGAAAAAGGGAAAGAAAAATTTTGAAAACAGAAATACGTTAATATATTTTTATTACTATATTTTAAAATATCAAACTCACTTATAACTTCATTAGGTACGAGATTTAGTATACTAATAAAATATCAAACTCACTTATAACTTCATTAGGTACGAGATTTAGTATACTAAAAATTGTAAATAATATTCAAAATCCACTATCTTCTCTCAAAATTGCTAGTTCCTAGCCGACCTCTCTCAAAATCAGTATCAATGCAGGGGCATGCGGGGCAATTACTCCGGGCCCCCCCCCGGCTTGAGGGGGCCCCTTAAGGACAGATATAAATTTATGTTTTTCATTAAAAGAGTATCAAATAATAAAAAATGGCCAAAAGTGACCAAAAGGGGCTCTGTTTTCTTATCTCCTCTGTTTCCGTGCCCCTTAAGGGTGTATTTCGATCCAAACTGCTTATTTTCCAATTTATTTTTGAATTTATTTTTGCTCTCAAACAAGTTTCATGCTTCTACTTTTAAAAATGTGTCTGAAATTGTATCGGAAAATTTCGAGCTGTTGAAGGTGAAAAATCGTTTTTTCGGATACACCCTTAAGGACTCACATTTATCCTTATATTCCTGTAACTGAAAAAAAACTTGTGTTCTGTAGTTTCTTAAAGTTACTTTCTTCTGCTATTACATATATAGATGTGAAAAGTACTTGGTATGAAATTTATGAACGCATACAATAGGTATGAATTTATATTTTAGTCACTACAGTAAAATTTATGAAAAATTTTAAAACAGAAGCCGCCCCCCCCCTAATAATGTTTGCCCAAGGGCCCCCGACTGTCAAAGTCGGGCCCTGTGTATACCTGTAAAAGAGGACATACTCCCTATTAACCCATTTCTTTTGTGTATTCTGCAACCGCTGTTTCAGACTTTCAGATCCCCCATGTGTGTAATGCACGAACATGTGTGACTATTATAACTGTTGAATGTTTATTTTATTTGTATTATATCAACCTAAGGCTCACACAAAATTTTATTAAAATCTGTCCAGTAGTCCAGTAGTTCAGGAGATCGTTGATCAAACAGGAAAATTCTCTTAATTTCTTACACCAGTGTATTTCTGGGCGAGGATTTTCTCTTTACCCCAACAAATGATGATACATTCATTTTTTTTTTTTTTTTTTTTTTTTTTTTTTTTTAAATTACTAAATATCTTATTCTGCGTATTTTCAATTCTTTTGTTTTTAGTATTATGAGAAGTCATCCAAGTTCGCCTCCTGGTCGGATGAAAAAATCATTTCGGGCAATAAAGGGGGGGGGGGTGCTTTACTGGCCATGACGCTCCGTGCAATATTTTTTACTATACCACTAGAAATGCTTATATATATATATATATATATATTTCCGAAGTGGATTCAGCACAATGGATCATATCCAAACAGTAAAGGAACTCATAGAAAAGCATAAAGAATATAAGTTACCTCTCTGCCTTGCCTTTATTGATTACGAAAAAGCTTTTGATTCCGTCTACACATCAGCAGTAGTAGATTCTCTGGAGGACATTGGTATAGACAAACCTTACATCAATATCATAAAGAAGATTTACAAGAAAGCAACAGCAACCATCCGTTTAGATAAAGGAAAAGCGAAGATCAAGCTCGAAAGAGGAGTAAGACAAGGAGACACCATTTCACCCAAGCTTTTTAATGCTGTCTTAGAAAATATCTTCAAGAAGCTGGATTGGGAAAACAAAGGGATTAGAATAAATGGAGAATTTTTAAGTCATCTCCGCTTCGCTGACGACATTGTAATTTTCAGTAACAGTCCTGAAGAATTGGAAATTATGCTAAAAGATCTTGCAGAAGCTAGCATCAATGTGGGATTAAAAATAAATTTAGAAAAGACTAAGGTGATGTTTAATTCATTTACATCAAAAAAGAAAATTGTCTACAAGAACACTGAGATTAAAGAAGTGCAAAGTTATGTGTACCTAGGACAGGAAATATCATCAGATAATAGTATCATGAATGAAATCAATAGAAGAATAAGAAATGGGTGGAATGCTTTCGGGAAGAACAGTATTATTCTGAAGAGTAATATGCCTCTTTGTTTGAAAAGAAAAGTTTTTAATCAATGTATTTTACCTGCATTAACCTACGGAGCAGAAACATGGACACTAACAAAACGGATGATACAAAGATTACAAACAGCACAGAGAAGCATGGAAAGATGTATGCTAGGCATAACTAGAAGAAACAGAAAGAGGATAACCTGGATAAGAAATCAAACAAAAGTTTTTGACATCCTTGAAAGAATCAAGCAGCTAAAATGGAAATGGGCTGGACACATTGCAAGAAGACAAGACAATAGATGGAGCACAAATATACTACAGTGGTATCCTAGAGATGTAAAACGACCAAGAAGACGACCACAAGTAAGATGGAGTGACGAAATTAGAAAAGTGGCTGGTGTAAATTGGATGACGAAAGCATTAGACAGAAAACATTGGAAAAATCTGGGGGAGACCTACATCCAGCAGTGGATCGAAAACGGTTGATGATGATGATGATGATGATGATATATATATATATATATTAAGGGTGTATTTTGTTGACAAATTGTCTTACTTAGAAAGTACAGAAGGTGCCGTGATTGGCAATTCTTTGATAAATGCAGAAAATATTGCAAAAAAAGCAATCAAAAACGGCAATTTGAACCGATTTTTCCGAAGCGGGACATTTGTGGACAAAAAAAGGGTCATATTTAGAAAATAATTGTTTATAAATCAAATTCTAATGATTCGAGCGTAAAATGACACTATACAGCACCTTATACGTCTCTTCAGAAATGCTCTCAGCAGGTTTCATGTTTCTACTTTTAAAAATGTGTCTGAAATTATATCGGGAAATTTCGAGCTGTTGAGGGTGGAAAAGCGTTTTTTCGAATACATCCTTAAAGGATGTTTAGCAAAGAATTTTCCTTTGCTGCGCATTCCCCCTTCCGTTTGTTTTTATTGTCCTGGAAACCTGACTTCGTATGGTCCATGGGAAGATGAAAATAAAGAAAGGAAACACAACACTGCACAGGGGGGGGGGGGAGGTGGAGCCTTTATGGAGTTTTTTTTATCTAATAGAAAAGTCGGGCGGAGTAGTCATTTGGTATTTATTCGTACACGACACAGTTCAAAGTTCAAAAAATAGACTAACCTTGAAATAAAATACGGTGGTGATTTTCCTATACAAAAAGAGAGACATGATAAAAGGCATGATACATTTGGAATAGGAGGAGAAAATAGCCTAAAAAACAGCTTTGTTTTTCTTATTCATTTGCAGTTTTGTTTTGTAGATGATTTTCTTTTTCGAATTTTTTTATCTATTTGCAAATTTTAATGCATTTTTGTTCAGGTTTCTTTTTAAATTTTCCGACTGCGCAAAACATAAAAAAAATATCGTACATATATGCATTCATCATACCAAACAAATCTTAATTTGGCGCCCCCTTCACCTTCTGTTCTGGTGGCGCCCGGGGCACGTGCCCCCTCTGCCCCCCCCTAGTTTCGGCCCTGATACAGCCTTAGTCTGGCCCTGATTTTAACACAACACAATGATTGTAACACAATTGAAAATTTTATCTGAAGTCAAGCAGAACAAGACAAAATAATTTTGGTTACTTAAAATTTAATAATTCTTATAAATATCATTAAAGAATTTTTGCTTTTCATAAATAAAATAAATATTGGGCATATCGTTGTTTGAATTTAGTTGTAAATTATAAATGATCTCCATCAAGTTCTAGAGATAAGAAGCACAAAGCAATAAAACGAGTGATAAGATTTATAGGGGGAGCACTCTTAATTTTTTTTTTTTTTCAGATATTTCTGGTGTATGTGAAACAATGTGGTCAGAAAAGTAATAAGTCCATACCACATTTTTCTAATCATTTTGCCACTGTCAAAGAAAATCTCTGTAATCCCTTTGTAAACAATGATACGAACATAAAACAAGAAATACGTTTTAATATAGATGCTGCAACATTGTAATTATTGTATGTTTCAAAATAGTTTCTACATATTCTTTTTATCTAAAGCCAGCTGTAAATAAATTGCATTCTGTAGATTAACATTTGCATTCGATTTATTAGCACTGACAGAAACTTCTTGAGATTTTTCTTTTGTACAGATAAAATCAGAAGAATTTTTCAGTATGTTTCATGGAGCTAATAGAAAATTGCAATTTTAATGAATCAATATCAAAATGTGCACATTGTTTACTAGATAATCTCACCGTTGGAACTGTCATCTGGCCACTCCTCTAGAATATTAAAAAGCACCATTTTTTAATCCATATTTAGACTCTTTAATTATATCTCGAGTCAAGATTTATAAATCGATATTAAACATCATTCATAGCGATTTTACTTCATTCCTATCTGATGAAAAATATGGAAAAACAGTTTTTCAAAAAGAAATCAAGGAATTATTGCAGTTTTATAAAATTGGGAATTTGGTGTTAGAAGCAAGAATATGGCTTGATTTGTGGAAAAGCAAGAACTGGTTAAAATATCATGGTAAATGGTCTAATCGCAAAAGCTACTTTTCCCATTTCTGCCAAAAAATTTCTCTGGAGAAAGGTCATGTAATATACCCATGCCAGTGACGATCACAAAAAAGTGCTTATTTTGATCAAGGATCACAGGAAATATGGGGCAAAATTGGGAAATTTCATTACCATAATTTCTGGAAGAAAACGCCGCATCTCGAAAAATCATTCAAAAAAAATGTAGAAAATGCTCATAAACGCCGTAGTTGAAATTTCTGCGGTAATCGCGATTGACGTGCTGAACAGAAACACATTAATAAGCTGTATTAAGAATGCATAAAAATGAAATTATTAATCAGAAAATAATAATTTAAATACAAATTTCGAAATTAATAATATTATGGATTTGGAATAGTTTAGATTTATGACCGATTTTTTTTTTTTTTTTTTTTTTTTTAATTTTGGAAAAAATGCAGAAAAAATATCATGCTTGTTTGAAAAAAAAAAAAAAAAAATGCGCGTAAATGTCACATTGGTAGAAACACCGCATCGCTTGAAATTTTATTTTAAAACACGTAAACGCCGCGGCGTTTCTTCCGAAAATTACGGTAGTGGCCACTGGCCAGTAAGACTAGTTTTTCTAATGGTCACTTTGTTTAACATAGTGGCCACTTTTTTATTTAAAAATATTAAGCAATATAATTTCTCTAAGTATTAATCTAAAACTGAATAGCCTACATAAATATGTCAATATAAATATATTGAAACCTAAAAAAGGAGAATTTTTGATAAAATGTAAGTAAATTGTATTCTCTCCTTGTAAAAAAGTGGTCATAAGGTGGCCGCTGATGAACAGTTTTTCACTGGCCACTTTTTCTCATTTACTGGCCCTGTGGCCGATGGCTAGTACTAATTTTGCCCTTTAACAGGAAAAATGTGAATTTTGCCAAAGAAATGCAGATAAACACAAATGTTGTCAAATAAGAGTGAGATAAATGCACATTTCATCAAAGAATTGCGAAAAAAAAAACACAAATTTCGTCAAAGAATCGCAAAAATATCTCTAATTTTGTCAAAAAATTGCAAATAACATCTCTGATTTTCTTCAGAAAGCATAGAAAAAAAACCAAAAATCGTGGATAAAACACAAATTTTGCCAAGGTATTGTGAAAAAACGCTAATTTTGTTCAAAAATCACGAAAAAATCGCAAATTTCACTATAAAATTGCAAAAAAAAAAAGCAATTTTTGTTAAAAAATTGGGAAAGAAACATAAATTTCGTCAAAAATTTGTAGAAAAATGCACATATTTCTTAAAAGGATCGCAAAAAAAGCAAATTTCATCAAAAAATCAGGAGGGGGAAAACTCAAAAGTCATGAAAAAATGCAAAGTACTTTAAATATTTACAAAAAATATGTGATAGATTTTGGAGAAGTTGAGATTTTCCTTAGCCCCCCTCCCCCCTAAAATTCATCATATGGGTGCTCTTGCCTGAGCTGATTGTTCTGTATGGTTGAAAGTTTTCTGTAATGCAGTGGTAATTCTTAGGGTCATTCCATGTCAAATCAACCAGAAAAATTCAATATTCAACCTGACCATTTCCGATTTCAATGAAACTGCTAGGGATTATTCTCTATGATGATATAAATTAGAGCATATTTTTATTTTTTGTTTATCGCTTTAAATTTTTATACAATTAATTATTTAAATTTTGAAAAATCATCATTTTTTGACTTGCATAAATATTTTCAATTTTAAATTTCTGAAGTTCTAGCAAATATAGAAAATTTTATGACCACTCATTTCAAAGAGGAGTTTATAAGGTTTAATTTAATATGCAAGTCGACTATGTGTAATTAAAATAAATAAAATTTAAAATTTTTTAAAATTTGAAAATTTTTTAGATAGTCATCTTTAAATTTTTTGAAAAAATTGTATGTTTGTTGTAATATTATAAGCTTTGAATTCTGAAATTTTTAGAGTGGGATCTCAATGGGATCAGGAGTTATGAAATAAAAGCTGAAAATTATCGTAAAAATCATAAATAAATAACAAAATAGACAGAATTAAATTGCTATTTTAATGGTAATTTTTGCTTTTATTTCATAACTCCTGATCCCATTGAGATCTCTCTAAAAATTTCAGAATTTAAAGCTTATAATATTACAACAAACATACAATTTTTTCAAAATTTTTAAAAATGACTATTTAAATTTTTTTTAATTTAAAAAAAATTTAAATTTTATTTATTTTAACTATACATAGTCGACTTGCATATCAAATTAAATCTTATAAACTCCTCTTTGAAATGAGTGGTCATAAAATTTTCTATGTTTGCTAGAACTTGAGAAAATTAAAATTGAAAATATTTATGCAAGTCAAAAAATGATGATTTTTCAAAATTTAAATAATTAATTGTATAAAAATTTAAAGCGATAAACAAAAAATAAAAATATGCTCTAATTTATATCATCATAGAGAATTATCCCTAGCAGTTTCATTGAAATCGGAAAGGGTCAGGTTGAGTCACTGGTTGATTTGGCATGGAATGACCCTATAGTGCTTTTTTATATTCAGGGTGATAGTATAAAGTTATTTTTCTCTGTTTTGACATAGTTTGTGTAGAGGTCTATACCATGAAAAAATTGTCAGCTAGCATACTAGCTACAACCTTAGAAACAAAATAAATCTATCTTAGGCATAAATAAAGCCAAGAATAATGGTTTTGGACAATATATTTAGGGTAATTATGGTCTGCTAAATGTAAAAATAATATAGCATTTTTTTAGATTGGCTATTGGTTCTTATTTTTGAAATAAAGCCAATTATCTAATAACACAAATACAAAAATGTAATTTTTAATTTAATATATATATTTCTTAACCTTATATTTTGAGTGAGATCAGTATAGAAAATAAAAATATTGATTTAACACTACACTATTAAAATTGTTTTCTGTATGATTTTCCAGAATGTTTCAGTTTAGGACAATCTCTTTGTAAGGTAGAACAGTAGTCAGCCATCATGCAGTGACCCAACAGCCTTTGACAGCTCATCACAAAATATTTAGAATTCATATTTTACTTAGACAAAGCAAATTGACTTTCACTAAGTGTGGGTAGTAAATTTATAATGTCCTTAAAATCTATCTAAATAAAATTTTTATCTTTTACTATCCGGTGATACTTTTATCCTTTTTTGCATTTATGCTAGCTCTCCCCCATGATTCACAGAGATACTTCCTGGAATATCCCTTGGTAAATTTTATTGTGCTGAGTTTGTATTGCTATTATTGAACAAATTTATAAAAAGTAGAAAATACATATAAATATGTATAACAAAATTTTTAACATGTATATGCACAACATAGAAAGTTCTACAACTTACTTAACACACACTGGGAGCACACACAGATACTGTGTTTTTTGCATTTTGTCATTTAACTGCTCAGTTTTAATAAACATCAAATAACTATAATTGGTTAGAGTAATACAAACTTTTTAAACACTTTCAGTTTGTACTTTGTAATCGTGTTTTTTTATTAAACTTCTCCATCATGGAACATGACTCAATTTTAAATCGAATGTATCCATCTTTTCTTTAATTATTAACAAACAGCTTAAGAAGCCTCTATTACAAATTAAAGAATTCCATTGTCTGCACCTAGTGCATCATTCTTAATACTTTCAATTTCTTCTATATGGTGACCTGTCAACTGCTATGAAAAATTGTAATTGCTACAATTTGCACTTAAAGACTACAGTGTTATGTTTTTTCTTTCTTTTAGGAATGGAGGAAAGAAGGATTGTTGTTGTCTTCTGCTAGTGACCAAGCTTGCAAATTATATGATGCTGCAATATCTCAGGTATCCTCTAAAATGTTATAGTTAAAAAAAAAAAAAAATCATTTTATCAATTTTTATGAAGTAGTTACTTTGTTGTAAAATATAAAATGCATGTTTCATAAATTAACAAACAAAATTTCTGCTTCTTTTTTTCTTTTTTCTTTGAGAATTTATAAAAGCTCAAAATCACCCTAATGAGTGGGAGTTTTTAATCAGGTGATTAGGAAATATGGCCATATCAAAGAAAGTTAGCAAAAATAGTGATAAAGCAGGGTTCATATTCATCAGGAGAATATGGGATTCCTGGGGAAATCAGGGAAATCTCAGGGGATGACACAAAGTTCCCAAACCTGGTAAAACCTGCCAAAATGACTGTCTACTCTGGGAAATTGAGGACACTTATTGCTGTTTGGGTACTTTGATATTGCATCTGTTAACATCCATTCAGTCACTAGACATACATCCTAACATCATGAAATTTGACATAGTTCAAGAAAAACTTTTAAAAAAAAAACATTTGTAATTGATATTGGCACTTTTAACCTTCATATTAATCATAATGCTTTAAAATGAGATAATAAAATATTAAAGTAGAAATGAAATTCTTTCAGCACACTTTGAAGTTTTTAAGGACAGCCCCACAAGGCATGCAGACTTCATCTCTGTTTTACATAAATTAATGTTTTCTTTTTAAATTTCTGTTCATATTATTTATTTAAATGATGTATAGTTTATTTTTGAGATTAGCTTGTTTTTATTTTATTTTGAGGAGATGGAAGTGTCATGATTGATACTGGTCTAAATAATGTCGTGAATTGTTGATATGGAAAATGGTACATCCCGGATAATAAATACATCTCAGAGGGATTTTTTCTTGGAAAATGAATATGAACCCTGTAAAAATTAAATATATCAAATGTTTTATTTGAAAAACACAAATATTCTATTTCAAAAATGGTGTTACAGTTGTATATCACTATTCTATTTCCTAGCAGTCACTCTCAGTCATTGACTTTTCTAACAATTTCCCAAGAAAAATTACAATTGTTCTTTTTGTAGCACTTTCTTTTGATTTATATTAAAATTTTTTGTCTCAAAGCAACTTAAAATAATTTAAAGTTATAAAAATTATTTCTAACACGTTTACTCAGAGTTGAACCACTGTTCAACTATCTCTCCAGAGCAAAATTCTAATGCCTCATCTGAAATAACTTTGAGATTTTGTATTTATGAAGTCAAAGGTAAAATAAAATAGACCATTGATAAGACATGAAGCAAAAATGATTCTAATGTAATTTTAAAAAGTACCATAATTTCCGGCTTATAATTTGCAGCTCAGTGAATCATGTTTCAACCCATAAATTTTATTTAATAATTGAAGTTAAGTATTTTTCGTGATTTAATGAGTTGCATTTTATAAAATAAGATTTCTGGGTCTGAAGACAGTTGTTTGAAGAATGGATTATAGGCCAGAAATTACAGTAGGCAGGGATGCCGCGGACGCGCTATAGCGCGTAAAATACGCAAAAAATCCGCGACGGGACGCATAAAATTGGAGCTTACGCGTCCCGCGGGACGCGTAATTTTTGTCAAAAGTTCGCAAAAAAGGCAAATATCGTTAAAATATCATGAAACAACGAATAATTTCCGGCAAATTCCGTCAAAAAATTCGCGAAAAAAGGCTAATTTTTGTTACAAAATTCCGAAAATAAAAGGCAGATTTCCTCAAAAAATCGTGAAAAAACGGGAAATTTCATCCAAAAATTCGCGATAAAACGACAAATTTTGTCAAAAAATTCGCGAAAAAACGACAATTTTCATCAAAATATCGTGATAAAACGGTAACTTTCGCCAAAAGATCGCGAAAAACCGGCGCATTTCGTTAAAACATAGCGAAAAACCGGTATATTTCGTCAAAAAACCTCAAAAAAGGCAAAATTCGTTAAAAAATACCAAAATAACGAATACTTTCCGACAAATTTCGTCAAAAGGTTTACAAGAAAATGGTTAATTTTGTTACAAAATCTCAAAAAACGGCAAATTTAGTCCAAAAAATCGCGAAAAAACGACAAATTTCGTTCAAAAATCGCGATAAAACGGCAAATTTTGTCAAAAAATTTGCGAAAAACGGCAATTTTCATCAAAAAATCATGACAAAACGGTAATTTTCGTCAAAATATCGCGAAAAACCAGCACATTTTGTCAAAAAGTCGCGAAAAACTGGTAAATTTCGTCAAAAAATCGCGAAATAACGGCAAATTTCTTCAAAAAATCGCGAAAAAACGGCAAATTTCGTCAAAAGATCGCTTTAAAACGCAATTTTCGGGGCACGAAAAAAAAAAAAAAGCTAATGCGAGGATAGAATTTTTCTGTTCCAAAAACTAACTTTCCTGCTTCCAAATTATTTATTTTTTGCTACCCCAAAAACAGATTTTCCTGCTTCACAATCTGTTTTTGATTATTCCAAATCTTTCTGAGTGAATGTAACTTCTGAAAGCACGCATTCATTAAACAAAAAGTACCCCTTTACTCAACAAAAGTATTATTTTTTCAGAAAAAAATGTTTTTTTCAATAAATCAGTTTTGCCCCTTTTTAAAAGAAATGCAAACAATAGTGATACTTGTTATCTTTTACACTCAAATAAGCATTATTTTATAATTTAATTTGTATCTTGCACATTTATTTTTAAAAAAGTAAGGAAAATTTCTCTTAATAGTTTTAAAAAATTAATATTGGTTTTAATTATTTATACATTATTACTAAAAAAAATAATTATTGCACTTAATTTTTCTTTGGCAAATGAACAAGTTCAATTTTTGCGTCTAAAAATATGACATATTATTAGTGGGGACCCGCTTTTGTAAAAAAGGGACCCATAATTTCAGAAGTCCTGGGACCCAGGATTTTTCAAGTCTAGTGGCATCACTGGTAGGGTCATTCCACACGGATTCAACCAATGGGTGTTGTATCATAGTCACAGATTTTTTTACAATTTTTATCATAGACAGACATAGTAGAAACCCTCAAATCTGAAATTTAAAAGTAATTTTTGCAATATTGGCTGAGATATAGCCATTTGAAAGCCATTCTGACCATTTATGCTAAATGGCGGCCATCTTGGAATCTTATCATTGTCTAAAAGAGGCCATAACTTGACAACTAAGGGCCTAAATTTTATTGTATAAATTTGAAGCTATTTGTACAAAGAATGCAAATTTAACATCAAAACAATAATAAATTTTCATTTATTTACTTTTTATTATGGTCAAACTGAAAATATCACCCAAAAAAAGGGCTGACTGTAATGGCCCATTAAAAAAAAAAAAAAAAAAAAAAAAAAAAAATGAATCATTATGAATTTTTCTGAAACTTGGGAAAAACATTTCTCCATCTGTGGGCTTTAAATAAAAAAAAAAAAAGGAGAGGTAAAATTTTTTGTTTAAAAATAAATGATTTTTTACACATAAGGTGTCATTAACTAAATAATGATCATTTTAGAATCTGTAATTATTGCTAATTTAAGAAACATTGGTTAAAATAAAAATTATTAACATTTAAATTAATATATTGTGTGTTTATTATATAATTCAATGAAGAAATATCAATTTGCAGCTATTTATACTAAATATTCATATATTAAAATACAAGTAAATTTTCATTTCTACAATACTTTTTATTTCATTTAAAATATGAGAATATAATTCTCAAAACATTCTTGCATAAATAGTAAATACCTTACTATAATGGACTACATTATTTAAAAAAAAAAAAAAAAAAAAAAAAAAAAGCCCACACAATATTTTTTTCTGAAAAATTGGTGAAATACTAGCTGTAAATCACAGTTGAATTCATTCAATTGTGTGATTTAAATAAAATAAAAAATATATAAATTATATATATATAAATTTGACCACATAAATTTCATTTTTTAAGTGGAAAAAAAATGTCTTAAATAGGTTCTATATATAGGGGAGAGTGGGGAGGAATAGGACACTTTTTACAAAAATTAGAAAAACATTTTTTTTTTTTTTTTTTTTTTTTTTTTTTTTTTTTTTTACGCAAAAACAAAAAACTTTGATTTTTTGAATACAAAATAAAATACTTTCTAATGTTCTAATATTCTGTGGCCTTTTTTTATATGGTCCATTATAGTAAGGTATTTAATATTTATGTAAGAATGTTTTGAGAATTAATTATATTCTGATATTTTAAATGAAATAAAATGTATTGTAGAAATGAAAATTTATTTGTATTTTAATATATGAATATTTAGTATAAATAGCTGCAAATTGATACTTCATTGAATTATATAATAAACACACAATATATTAATTTAAATGTTAGAAAATTTTATTTTAGCCATTATTTCTTAAATTAGCAATAACAGATTCTAAAATGATCATTACTTAGTTAATGACTAGGCCTGGGACTTAAATAGATTTATCTCTTAAATCAATTTAAAGCTTACATCGAAAATCACAATTTTTAGCCATTGCCATACATCGCAATTTAGCCATTGCCATACATCGCGATTTAGCCATTGCCTTACATCACGATTTAGTCAGTCTTAAATCATGATTTAGCCATTGGTTTTAAATCGATTTCAAATAATGATTCAGAGCTATCTATTTTCGAGCAAAATCTATTTTCGGTCGCCCAGTGAAATGCAGTTTTTTTCATAGAAGTATGCATCGCTACATTGATTACATCTAATTAGAAAAGTGTTTTCTTCTTTTTCCTACTGGATAGAACAGATTTCAATGACATAGCTGTATTTTCAATATTTTGGTTTTTTGCAGAGTTCTTTTACTGTGTTCAGTTTATTTTTTCGAGAAATGCAGTTTCATTTTGCAAAAATGTATTCATCAGCATAGATTCCACACGCATTTCAAGTAATTTGTTGTCTATTGATCGCCATCCTAGTCGTCACTCGCCAAGTGGCGATTTAATAGATCTATTTTCAATCACCAAGTGAAATGCAGTTTTTTTCATGGAAATGTGCATCTCTACATTAATTATATCTAATTAGAAAAGTGGTTATTTCTTTTTCCTTCTGGATGCAAACAGATTTCAATGACATGGCTGCATTTTCAATATTTCGTTTTCTTTGCCACATTCTTTTATTTATTTCAGTTGGATGTTTTGTTTTGCAAAATATATTCATCAGATTCGATTCCATATGCACTTCAAGTAATTTATTGGTCATCGATCGCCACTCTAGTCATCACTCGCCAAGTGACGATTTAAAATAATAATTATTGATCACCAAGTGAAATACAGTTTTTTTTCATCAAAATATGCATATCTACATTGATTACATCTAATTAGAGAACTGGTTAATTCTTTTTTCTATTGGATGCAAGCAGATTTCAATGACGTTTTTGTATTTTCAATATTGCGGGGGTTTTTTGCCATCTGCTTTTAGTATATTCAGTTTAATTATTTTTTCAAGAAATATAGCTTTATTCTGGTAAATATATTCATCAGCTTTGATTCCACATGCACTTCAGTACCTTCAATTTTCGACTTCTGTTGCATGCTCAGCTCTTGGATTATTTTTTTCCCAACATAATACTGTTTAATGATGCAAAATACACTCCCCAGTATAGATGCCAACTGTATTACGTTGGTAGTATAAATTTGGCGCCTCCTAAATTCCTGTGCCGGGGCGACCGCTTCCCCCCCCCTCCTGCCCTTTTGCACGGCGCTACCCTCTCAGCGCTCTGTATCTCAGCCCCCTCTGAAATGATAAGTCTAGATACGCTATTGCTAGCATAGATGTCAACTGCATGTGATGTGTGTAGTGTATTACTAACACATTTATTAAGGGGGTCCCTTCCCTGGAAATTTTGTGTTTTTAATGATCAAAATGTGCTATTTCTCTCTCTCTCTTCCCCCCAGGAAATACCTCCCAGAGAAAAGTGTCTAAATTCCACACTGCATTTATTTATTAATTAAAATCCAAAAAACAATTTATTGTGTTTTATTTATTAATAATTCACTATTTATGCCTGGGGGGGGGGGGCAATTTTAAAGTTAAAATTCAAATTTGCAGGTCTGAGCCTTAAATCGTTTTAATGCTTACATCGAAATCCGATTTAACTATTGGTCTTGAATAAATACATCGGACGTTGCGATGTAGCCTTGATTTAACGCTTACATCGGAAATCCTATTTAACTATTGATTTTCAATAGATTCACTGGACGTCGCAATTTAGCCAGTTCTTAAATCGCGATGTAGCAAAATGATGTAGCCTTGCCTCAATGCTTTCCGATTTAGGAAAAAGACGATTTAGGGAAAACAGAGCAAGTTTGTGTTAAATCGATTAAGCTGGGTCAGGACCGTAGCTAGAAGTGAATAATAGGGGGGAGGGCCAAGAAAATGTAGGGGGGAGCTTATTTGTTTTTTATCTTTCTCTGACACAGAAAGATAAATTAGTGCATATTCACATTGTAGACACTGTTTCTCATTAAACTGTTGTAATAACTTCATTTTATGCTAAAAAACGTACATGATGATGAAAATTTTGAGTGTATAACTGGTAAAAAATTAAACATCTTGTTAGCTTCCTATGTACAAATAGGATGAGGGAGTGCTGAAACGCTTATTTTAGATACAATTTAGTAATTCTGCAAAACTGTGAAAGGATCTCAAAACTAAATTAGATTTTTGAACAGAATTTCATTGAGTGACCTTGGAATATTTTTCAGAGGGGGGGGGGGGGCTCAAAATATTTTAGGAGGCTGACCCGCCCATAGTGCCCCCTATGTGTTAAATCAACGTAGCAGGATTTGATTTAATACTGATAAAAATTAGCAGCCGACACTTGCCATGCAGTAATTAAAGATATAAAACTGGCGATTAAAAAAACTTTTTTCGATCGCCAAGTGAAATGCAGCTTTTTTCATGGAAATACGCATCTCTACATTGATTACATTTGATTAGAAAAGTGGTTATTTCTTTTCCCTACTGGAGGCAAACAGATTTCAATGATTTAACTGTACTTTCAATATTTTGTTTTTTTGTCATGTTCTTTTAGTGTGTTCAGTTGGAATTATTTTTCCAAGAAATAAAAGTTTTATTTTGGAAAATATATTAATTCATCAGGTTTGATTTCACATGCATTTCAAGTAAATTTATTGGACATTGATCGCCACCTTAGTCGTCACTCACCAAGTGGCGATTAAAAAATCTATTTTCAATCGCCAAGTTAAATGCAGTTTTTTTCATGGAAATATGCATCTTTACATTGATTACATCTAATTAGAAAAGTGGTTATTTCTTTTTCCTACTGGATGCAAACAGATTTCAATGACATAGCTGTATTTTCAGTATTTCGGTATTTATTCAGTATTCGGTATTTATTCAGTATTTCAGTATTTATTTTTTTAAGGAATACAGTTTTATTTTGGCAAAATACATTTATCAGCTTTGATTCCACATACATTTCAAGTAATTTACTGGTCATCGATCGCCACTCTAGTTATCACTCGCCAAATGATGACTTAAAATAATAATTATTGATCACCAGGTGAAATAGTTTTTTTTTTCATCAAAATATGCATATCTACATTGATCACGTCTAATTAGAGAACTGGTTAATTCTTTTTTTTATTGGATGCAAGCAGATTTTGATGATGTTTTTGTATTTTCAATATTGCGGAGGTTTTTTGCCGTGTGCTTTTAGTATATTCAATTTGATTATTTTTTCAAGAAATATAGCTTTATTCTATTCTGGAAAATATATTCATCAACTTTGATCCCACATGCATTTCAAATAATTTATTTCTTTTTTCACTCTTGATGCAAATGGATTTCAAGGACATTTCAGTATCTTCAATATTCAATTTCTGTTGCATGCACAGCTCTTGAATTATTTTTTCCCCCAAGATATACTGTTTAATGGTGCGAAATACACTCACCAGTATAGATGCCAACTGTATTTGATGTGTGTAGTGCATTAAAAACACATTTATTTATTAATTAAAATCCAAATAACATTTTATTGTGTTTTATTTGTAACTGATTCACTATTTATGTCTGAGAAAAATAAAAAAAAAAGTCTTAAGGTTAAAATCTAAATTAATCCATTCTTAGTTTATATTTTTATGCATCATTTTGAAGAAAAAAAAATTTTTTTTTCATATGTTTGTGTAACATTAGAATACTTTAGTTTTAATTAATTATTTAATTAATTAAAAATATTTTAAGAGGTTTCTGTAATTTTTCAGGTAATTTATTTTTTACAGCAGAATTAGGGAGCATTCAATGGATTTTTCTGTAGATTTGGGGTTTTCTACTTTTTTTGTCATTTACTTATAATTAAAAAGATACATATATTTAAGATTATGTTTTATTACTAATCTTACAGGGGCCAACGATCTCAAAAAAATCAGCAACTTTGGTAATGTGTCCTTTCAATCTTTCTCCTTTCACTATATGAATGTCAACATTTATATTAAACACATTTTATTATAATCTAAAAGTAAAAAAAGAAAAAAAAAGAAAAAATTGCACCCTTTTTCTCAAATCTCTCCCTACCCCCCCCCCCCCTCCTCTTTTTTATACTGCTATTCTTCTGATGGTAAATGAGCAGCTAAATTTATCAGTGAATCTGCTTCTGTCTTACTTCAATAAGTTTTTAACTCAGTGTCTGTAAAAACAAGTGCATGCATGTTATTTGCAATGAAGTGCTATTTGAGCGTGTTACGGGAAGTTGCCCCCAGGCTCCCCTACTCAAGTAATTTAGATTGTAGCATCCAAAACAAGTCAGACGCAATGAAAAAAATCCTTTTATATTTTATTTCTTTAAAGATGAGTTTATAAAAAATATAAAAATAGATCACAGATTTAAAAAAAAAAAAAGGCATTCAGTTTTTTTTGTTGTTGTTGTTGTGTGTGTCTGTGTATGTGTAAAATATATATTTTTTAGTTATTTGAACAATTAAATTCTAAATTAATACAACCCCGGGAGGGGGGGGTGCATAAAGCCCATATTTGTTACTGAAAATTAAATGATAGGTTTCATATTATAGAGGGTAGTATTAGTGCTAAATTGCGATGTAGCACTAAATCACGAAGTTAGATGGATGATAAATCGATTTAAGAAATCTCTACATCGCCCAGTCCTATTAATGACACCTTATGTGTAAAAAATCATTTATTTTTAAACAACAGATTTTTCCTCTCCAATTTTTTTATTATTTGAAGCCCACAGATGGAGCAATGTTTTTACCAAGTTACGGAAAAATTCATGATGATTCATTTTTTTTATGGGGCATTACAGTCAGCCATTTTTTTTGGGTGATATTTTCAGTTTGATCATAATAAAAAGTAAATAAATGGAAATTAATTAATGTTTTGATGTGAAATTTGCATTCTTTGTACAAATAGCTTCAGATTGGGACTAGATATATAAAATTTGAGCCCTTAGTTGTCAAGTGAAGGTCTCTTTTAGACTATGATAAGATTCCAAAATGGCCATCATTTAGCAAAAATGGTCAGTTTTCAAATGGCTATATCTCAGCCAATATTGCGAAAATTACTTTTAAATTTCAGATTTGAGGGTTTCACTACTATGTCTGTCTATGATAAAAATTTTAAAAATATCTGTGACTATGATGCAACACGTTTTCTTTAAATTGGTTGATTTCACATGGAATGACCCAGTACTAAAAACTTTCAGAATCTAATTAAACAATGAGGAGGATTTTTTTTCTTTTTACTTTGACTATATCAAAGTACCTTTCTGATAATTTTTAGTTGAACATCATTGTGGAATGAGTTTTTACCACCTGGGTGAGTGTATGTTTCTGTAATGGATGTTAGAAATTAATCATAATTTTTTTGCATAAAAATGAAAGTAAATAATAAAACAAATCTAATGTATCTATTTTTTGACACATTCCTGAGTTCACTTTTGTTTACAGACACAGTTGCTGTTAACAAAAAACTATTTCCAAATAGATTTCTAATTTTGATAGCCTTTTTCAGGAAATGCTATCAAAGTTGGCATTTTGAACTGAATTCCCAGACATAATTATCTAAGAGAAGTCATTATTTTATAACTTAAAACATTATTTATTTAAAAAAATGAAAAAACTATTCATTTCCATATCATCTTGAGAGTCATGTCTTCATATGTCACTTTTTACGTTTAGAAGTAAGCCTGTAAATGTATAAAAAGATTTCATATGAAAAAATACTTTTGAGAAAATCCTTAAAGCCATAATTACTCTTTTGATATTTGCAGTTAATTGTTAATTTCACTTTGTATAAGTCATTACTTTGATGTACAATATATGAAATATTCCAAAATTCACAAAACATAGTTAAATTCTTTAGAAAATTAATAAAATAACTACCTTATCAAAATTGTTCCATGGGCATTTGAGCGTATTATGGGAAGTTGCCCCCAGGCTCCCCCACTCAAGTAATTTAGATTGTAGCATCCAAAACAAGTCAGACACAATGAAAAAAATCCTTTTTTATTTTATTTCTTTAAGGATGAGTTTATAAAAAATATAAAAATAGATCACAAATTTAAAAAAAAGGCATTGGTTTTTGTGTGTGTGTAAAATATATATTTTTTAGTTATTTGAACAATTAAATTTTAAATTAATACAACCCCGGGGGGGGGGGGGGCATAAAGCCTGTATTTGTTACTGAAAATTAAATGATAGGTTTCGTATTATAGAGGGTAAAATTAGTGCTAAATCGCGATGTAGCACTAAATCACGATGTTAGATAACCATGATTTCTTTTGTTTACATCTCAAATTAAACAGCAGATGTTAGAGACTAGTGAATTATACTGTAGGAAATTTGAAAGTGCCAACCATATTTTCTTTGCAGAACCAAGCTTTCGATTTTGTGAACACATGAATAGAATTATTTTCTTGTTGAAAAATTACATCTGTCTTTGCAAAATATGTTTCAAATGTCACACATTTTGATGCATTTCTGAGTTCTTAACAATCTGCTGAATTTAATAACATGTATAAATATGACAACATTTTATAAATATTTTTGGTTCATTAAATAAAATCTAATACATTTTAATTATGAATAAATGAGCAGCTTTTTGTTAATAAATTAACCCCCTTAAAATAGAAAATAAATTATGAATGTGTAGTTTTGAGTAAAAGTTATTCCATCTTGTCTTCAGATTTACAAAATACTTGTTGTCAAAATATATGTCTAATGTGTTGACTCATAATTTATCAGCACATGTTTCATAAAGCTCATGTACAAGTGGAATAATTTTCTCCTTAGATTGTATGACTTTTTTTTTTCTAATCTGCAATATTTTCAAAGGTATTTTGACAACAAAAGTATTAATTCAGATCAAAGATCTTTTTTGTACAATTTGAGAAATTCCTAATAATTATGATTAGAAAGTTGTGTATATTACACATATGCATTCATACAGGGTAGTTCCTTAATTCCATTTCATCTCAAATAATTGGTGAATTGAATTAGCCACAGTGAAGATAGTGTCCAGAGTTGTATAATATAGATGCACATGTGCACAGCATGCACAAAAAAATTTATGAACTCTGCAGAAAATTTTAGTAAAAAAAATTATTTTTGTAATTTTTTTTTTTTTTTTTTTTTTTTTGTAACAAAAAAATAAAAACATTCCCCTATGTATGAATTATTTACTGTTAATGTATAATTAAAAGTAAAGCGGACTTTCGAATTTTCCAAAAATTCAAGGCACTTGATGCAGAAAACTTTAAAAATTCATCAGTCCAAAATTTCCTACACCAAAAATCACAAATTTTGACTGACAGTTGTCATAAAAAATCAAATTTGTCAAGCGTTAAAAAAAAAAACTCCAATTTTGTCAAATTATCGCAGAAAAAAAAACACATTTAGTCAAACTTTAGCGAGAAAAGTGCTAAATATCATTGAAGAGTCATTGAAAAAAATGCAATTTCGTCAAAAGATTGTGAAAAAATGCAAATTTTATCAAAAAATCTTGATAAAAATTCAAATTTCGTCAAACATCTCGAAAAAAAATTGCTTTGTTAATTTTGCCCATGTTAATTTAAATGTTAATTTTGCCCATGAGTTGCATAAAAAACGCTAATTTTGTCTATGAATTTCATTAAAAAAACTCACTTTGTTGGCAGGTCGCTCTAAAAACACAAAGTACATCCATAAGTCTCATGAAAATTGCAAATTTCATCCATGTCAAAATAATGTAACACATAATTTAATTAATTTACAGAAAGTTTTTGACCCAATATTTACGTGCTCAGAAAGTTTTTGGTTTTATACCAGTCTGGTGGTGTTTAAGTATAATAAAATAGGTATGTACTACACTATAAGGAAACTTGCAGCACTTCTTAGCGGCAGTCTGCTGTGTTAGCATTTCTATCTAATGTGATTCCTTAATTCCATTTCATCTCAAATAACTGGTGAACCAAATTAGCTACAGTGAATAATGTAGTGTCTAAGTATATTAAAATGGGTATGCATGATCCTATGAGATATCCTGTGAAGAAACTTGCAGCACCTCCTGCAGTGTTAGCATTCCTATCTGAAAAACAATATGAGGGAAAAGTTGATGTAGACAACGATGTAAAGCATCCTACAATTAATTAGTCTAAAATTGTCTTACATGTAAAATTAACTGCATTGGAGGCCTTGAAATATATTTTCTATATCCAGTCAACCAACTTAAATTCATTATTCATTGCATGAAGAAGTGTGACATTGGATATACTGAGTATACTTAGATTTTCTTGTCAAAACAAACTATACATTAATTGGTTATGTATGTTAATTTTATTAATGAATGGGCATCTGCCCTATAATGCCACATTTTTCCATGAAATAAGCAGTGTATTTAAGCTGGTGATTTGGTACAAAAATATTTTGTTTTAGGGCCTCTAATAAAGCTTGTTTTAGGGCATCTATTTTTGCATAGAAAATACCATTTCATACTATGTGAATAGAGAACTCTCTAGAACTTTCTAATTGTCTTTTTTCTATATCTTGTACTGTTTTCAAGTTAATAATGCCAACTCTGTAGTTTGCTAAAAGTAATGAGGTTCCCACTCACCTTACTATAACCAGACACCATCTTCATTGCTGTAGCTGTCTTCGTTTACCAGTTATTTGAGGCAAAATATAATTAAGAAATCGCTTTGTGTGTAGAATAATAGGTCACATATATATAAGGTGAGTCATAAATATCGAAACAATAGGCTATCTCCTTAAATATTGCTCCTAGACCCATACTTCCAGTTTCAAAAATTCATAAAAAAAGATGAAGTTTCAGATAAGATAAGTTGCAACTCCATGGGGGGTCTATTTGAAAAAATACAAAAATTAAATTTTTATATGGCCCCATAGGACAAAATTCCCAATTAGGAAATTATTCCTTATCCATTCCTAAAATGAACAAAAAAAATTTCATCTAAATATCTCAAAATCTGACATAGATATTAAAATCTGAATTTCTCCAAAATTCATGACTTACACCACTTTACCATGCCTAGAAACAAAGAATTTCTCGCTAATTTTCAAAGCAAGTAAGGGGTCATGCATATATTGTCTATTATTAAATATCAATTTAAGACAGTGCCCCTCATTTGGACATAACAAAGCAGTGTATTGAATTAAATCTAAACTTTTTTCAAAATATGTTGGTAGTCTGCACTTCAGGTCTGCATGAATCGAAATAACTTGATCCGGCCCCAAACCGACCCATAGGGGGAAAAGTTTGGACCGGTCTGGAAAATAGTTTAAATCATAGCCTGGTTCAGCCGCAAATTTCTACATAGTTTTTTACTTCAGTGTGGGAAAAAATTGTTTTGTATGGAAGATTTCTGACCAAAAATTTCTTTTATAGCTTTTAGTTTTTTATATTTATACTTTTTATTATTAAAGAAGTGCAAAAGGCTGTAATATTTATATTTTATCAATGAATCTCCATTTATGTATAAATGTATCACTTATATCCAGGGGTGGGGAAATACATCATTTTGCTCGCCATTGGGCGAGTGGATTTTCTCATAAGGCGAGTGCATTTTTAGTTTTTGAAAAACTGTAGGCAATACGCACATTATCAGAAACACTTTTTTAATCTAGATATTTTAACTTTCCAAATTATTACAGTGTAAATATGGTATTAAGTTCTATCTAATATTAATCTTACCTCTGTTATATATAATTCCTAATATTATAGAAAAAAGAATTATGAAAGTGCATTGTATTAATAGAAATTTTGTGTGTAATCGCATGCGATTTTGTCATAACTATTTTCAACTGCGTGTGTGTTGCATCTTGCGGGCTGATGAAATAATTCCTTGGCTGGTAAGAATATGGAAAAATTCCTCACCCCTGTTTATATCTGGACATCGTTAATCTCCAACGCATGGGATGCGTTGGAGACTGAAAAATGTTATACAGTAAAACCTTTTAAGACGGAATCACATAGAAAAGAAAAAATACGTTATAGAAGGATGCCCTCCCTAGAAGGTGTAATTAGAGTTTAATCTTTTCCTCGGGTATCATTGTATTTATTTTGCATGGATCAACATATTTTCCGTTTAAGACAGAATTCCGTCATAGGCAGACTTTTTTTCACTGGTTTTATTGTATTTAATTTTTCAGCCTTTGAATATACTGTTCTTTAAAAAAATGAATTTTATTTATTTATTTATTTTGTAAAAAAAAAAAAAAAAAAAAAAAGATTTAAATTTTTTTTTTTTTTTTTTTTTTTTTTTTTTGAAAAAATTTCAATTGAGCCGAATTTTATTTATTTTAAGCACGTATTAAGTTTAATACGGGTTTTGTCGAGACCAGGATTGAAAATTTCGTCCAATGTACACCTAGAAAGAAGATAGCAGTCTCCTCCTTTATGAAAAGTACGTTAGGTCCGGCCTGGCATGTCTTCAGAAAAAAGGAACCTCTCAGTCCTGGCCCGGCCTGGGCCCAGAATACAGATTTTTTAACAGCCTCTCCAGAACGATAAAAAGCCTGAAGTTGTGAGAGCTAAATTTATAAAAAAAACTTAATCTGCATCTTAGAAAAAGCATTCTTTTAAATAAATGACAGACATTTAAACAGTACACTTCGTTTTTCTGCATAATGAATTTTCCCCCCATTAATTCTTGTCTTTAAATAATTAAATGGTACGAATTTTTAAAGAAAAAAGAACTTGAAACACGTCATTTTTGATTTTTTTTACATTAGTTTTCTTTCGGCAAATTTGAAAAAGTATTTACTTTTGAAAATATGATTTTTTAAAAAGTTATATTACTTTTTCAATAAATATTTTTAAAATTAATATTAAAAAACAAAACTCTGGAACAAAACTAAAATCAGATTTTCATCTTTAATTAAATGGAAAGAAACTGAAATCCGATAAATAATGTTAAGATTTATTACGATATTTAATTATCCCATTTTTAATTAAACCAGTTCTAACCACATGAAATTTTTATAAATTATCTGAGAAATGTTAGAATGTGATTTTCTTAGCAAACTATAAGACTAACCATCACAAAAAAAGAAAAAAAATCAAAATTCAAACTCAAAAAATTGATTTTTGCATGTTTCCTAGAACTGTTAATGTAACTTTGTTTTTTGAATTGCGCACATTTCAATTTGTGTCTAATCCCTTAAAACCTGATAAATTTTTTAAACGGCTATAACTTAGCGAGTTTTAAAGATAAGAAGATGCAATTTTTTGTGTCTTATTCAGGACTGAATAAGGAAAATTTTTTTAATTGGAAATTTTATCCTACGGGGGTCGTATAATTTTTTTTTTTTTTTTGTATTTTTTCTACTAGACCCCCCCCCCATGAAGTCGCAATTTATCTTATCAAAAATTTCACCTTTTTTTATGAATTTTTGCAATTGGAAGTATGGGTCTATGGGCAATATTTAAGGAGATAGCCTATTGTTTCAATATTTATGACTCGCCCTGTATATATATACACAGACACATACAGTGTGATTCATAAACATCAAAACAATAGGTTATTTCCTTATATATTATCCCTAGACCTACACTTTGAATTGCAAAGTTTATAAAAAGGTGCGAAATATGATGACATAAGTCAAACTCCATTGGGGGAGGGGGGGTCTATTTGGAAAAATACAAAAATTAAGTTTTTATGCAGTCCTCATATAGTAAAAATTCCAATTAGAAAAGCGTTTCTTATCCATTCTTAAATTATACACAAAAAATTGAATCTTGATATCTGCAAAATTTGCAAAAGATATGGTCGGTTAAATAATTCATTAGATTTTAAGGGATTAGACACAAATTGGAATGTGTATAATTCAAGAAACAATGCTACTTTATGGGGTTTGGGAAATAAATAAATATGAAATATATATTTATTAAGTTTATTTTTTATTTATTTTTTTTTTAATGGTTAACCATATAATTTGAAAAAATCCTAAAATATTTCAAAGTTAAAAAAAATAAATGATTATTATTTTTTTTTTATTTATTTATTTTTTTTTGTAAGTAGTGTAATTTAAAATTGTTATACCTCAAAATCTTATTTGTCACATTTCAATTTTTTTTATTTAATTAAATAGAAAAATAAAATTTTTAATTCTGTTTACATATTATTTTAATGTTAATTTTTAAAATATATGTAACCGATTTTTAAAAAACTCATATTTTTAAAAGAAACTAAATTTTACAAATTTGCTCAACAAAATTAATGTAAAATAATCAAAAGACATGTTCAAAGTTTGCACAAATTTTCTTTTACAATTTTTGACTTATAATAATATAAAAATGTAAAATAATTTTAAAAAATGCATTTATAGTTTAAAACAAAGATTGGCTTCTAATAAAATGTTTAAATGCCTTTTAAAAAATTACGAGTAAGAAACTTCTTGTAGTTTAAACTTCCAATTCAGTTTAACTTTTATCTTTTCCACCTTCTTTCTGTACTGTTTAAATGTCTCTAATTGATTTAAAATAATGCTTTTTCTAAAACATCCATTTTGAGTTTTTCGTAATTTGAGTTCTCACATCTTCAGATCTTATATTGTCCTGGCACAGGCTTAAAAAAGTCAAGTATTCTGCTGACCAAGCTCATTTCAATGATTGACTCCATTTTGCTTTACCAGTTTATGCGCTGGGGTCAGGCTTATTTTATTTCAAGACACTTGATCCAAGTTAGACCTGGCTTGGTCTTCACTCTTTTAGGTTTGGACCCACACCTTACTTTACTTTTTTCTGAAAGCTCGTTCAGGCCTGGCCTTGTATTTTTTCCATGTTAAACTAGAATTATAATTTATGTTACAGTTTTAGTTATGTTATAATTTACATTATAGAACTATAATGTAAATTATAGTTCTAGTTTAATTCTTCTATAATAATTTACATAAATGGAGTTTCCATGGAAAATAATCTGATTTGCTTCGAATTTTGTAGCTAGATTCATTCTCATTAGGCGCTTCTCCATTTAGTTTTGGGGGTTCACTGGTTCAGTATAAAGGGGTGGAAGGGGGGCTAATCTCCCCCTTCAAATTAGATAAACATATTTTTCATATAAAGTTATTTGATTTGCTTCAAATTTTGTAAATAGGCTCATTTTGATAAGGTACTTCCCTCATTAGTTTTGGAAGTTCATTGGTGAAGTATAAGGAGAAGGGTGGGAAGTCTAATCCCCCACCCTTCTCCTTATACTTAAGTTTAAAAAATAAACTTTTCTACCAAAAATTGAATGACTTCAAAAAGTACTGTAAAGGGAAAAATAATTTTTTTACATAATTGTAATAAGAAATTAAATTAAGAGCATAGTATTTACCATGCATTTTATTGTATTTATGTACATTAATTTGATTTTTTGGAGTCTGTGCCAGCCAAGCCTTTAATCTTTTAGGATTTGCATTGGATTCTTGATTTTAATTTTGAAATTGGCTTGGCTGGCACCGACCGCAAAAAATCAAATTAATGTGCATAAATACAATGATATGCATGGTAAATACTATGCTCTTAATTTCTTATTACAATTATGTAAAAAAATTATTTCTCCCTTTACAGTACTTTTTGAAGTCGTTCAATTTTTGGTAGAAAAGTTTATTTTTCTCTTTTTAGTTAAAAGTTAACGATTTTTCGAAGTCAGTTAACACATTCGCTGCTGATCACGCACCAGCGCGTGATGTGGGGTAATGCCTCAATACCAATCACATGCTTGCACAGGAAAATCTTTCACTGATTCTTTGTTATAAAAAGTAGATCGGCTTCTGGGAAAAACTCACTTCTACAGTGCGGCATTAACTATCATCACATCATGTAAGCAGCAGCGAATGTGTTAATAAAAAATATAATGCGGAAAAAAATATTGTAAATTATACATGGATGTAAATTTTGTCAGGAGTAGGGTTCAAACGCACGCTCTCTTTCCAGCACCAGAGCTTAAATGAGGCTACTTAAACCACTTGATCATCCTGATTGTGCTCCAGTCGGCGAGCTTATTCAAAGTCCATGTTATTTTTAATTTGCGAAAAATCATCAATTTTATTAAATTTTGCGTAATAACTAAAAAAAGTTCTGAACCAATTTCAATGAAATGGAAGTGGTACCAATTCGAGAGTAGCTTGCTTTATTTCACACAAAAACGAAATTAATCAGTTGGGTAGTTTCAGAGTAATCAGTGAGCGTAGATCGAAAAAAAATACATACGCGTCAAATTGATAACTTCCTTTTCTGAAGCCGGTTAATAATAAAAATTGTAATACGGAAAAAAATATTGCAAATTTTACATGGATGTAAATTATGTCAGGAGTGGAGTTCAAACCCACGCTCTCTTTCAAGAACCAGAGTTTCAATTGGGCGCCTTAGACCACTCTGCTATGCTGTCTACACCTCGTTCAGTGAACTTATTCAACACTTTTAATTAGCGAAAAATCACTAATTTTATTAGATTTTGCCTAATTACTAAAAAAGTACTAAACTAGTTTCAATGAAACGGAAGTGGTACCAATTCGAGAGCATAGTCTTTCATTTAAAACAAAAATAACAGAAATCGGTTACATAGTTTTGGAGTAATCGGTGAACATACATAAAAAATATACATATGCGTTGAATTGATAACCTCCTCTCCTTTTTGGAAGTCAGTTAAAAAAGGGGTTTTCAAGCAAAATAATCTGTAACAGTTGTAATTTTTTCCCTTTTTCAATTTTGGGTGGAAAAAGTCCGGGCCGGGATTAATTTACCGATTGAATAATCGTGTTTCAAAATTAATCTAACAAAATAATCTGATTTGCTGATTTTAAACTTTGTAAATTTGTTCATTCTGAGAAGGTGCTTCTATGATTAGTTTGGGGTGCATTGTTCAAGTATAAAGGGGGCAGTTGAGCTCCTCCCCCCCCCCCTTGATTTAGACAAATGCATTTCCATGTAAAATTATCCTTTTTTTTCTTCTTTTAAATAGGTTTATTTTGGTAAGGCACTTCACCGATTAACTTTCATTATTCATTGGTAAAGTTTAAAAGGGAAATGGGGGCTAACTTAACTTTAATATAGACAAATGGGTTTGTCAACCAAAATTATTAGATTTGTTTCAAATTTTATAAATAGTTTCATTCTGATAAGGTGCTGCTCTGATTAGCTGTGGGGGTTCATTGGTTAAGTGTAAAGGGGTGGAACAGAGTTGTATGTTGAATTGTAGTATTATATAATGGTTATATCTATATTACATCATTTTTCTCATTTTCTGAAAAATAAATATGCTATATATAATTAGAGAGGTAATATATATATACATGTATTTCTATTTTTAACTGATTTTTTTTTTTTTTTTTTTTTTTTTTTTTTAGTACATTGGATGGTATGAAGATCCATCAATGGGTGGCTTATCTAAAACTGTTGAAGATATGATATCTGTAGATCCAAACTTTGGTAAGTACTTTGTAGTTTTTGATTTCGACTATGAATGGCTTATGGGAATGTTAAAACATCCATTAATATTAAAATATATGAAAATGGATCTTGTTTTAAACTGAAAATTTATATAATCAATAACAGAATAATGTATGCAGTTATTTCTGTTTAGACAGAAACCTGCCTAAATTGAAATATTTTTTCAGGTTCTTAGCAATTCAAGTTAAAAAAGTTTTATTGTATTAGCTATTTATTTATCCATTTAAAAAAATATATACTCTAATCTTCTGAAAGTTCTTTATTTTACTCAGCTAAATGACAAAATGGCTTACTAATATGTAATGAAATTCGTATAATAGTTTTACTTACTTGCAAACCTCTTGCTTTTATTAAATTTTAAAAAAATCAGTTATTTCTGTTAAGACAGAAACCTGCCTAAATTGGAATTTTTTTCAGGCTCTTAGCAATTCAAGTTAAAAAAGTTTTATTGTATTAGCTGTTTATCTATCCATTTAAAAATATATATACTCTAATCTTCTGAAAGTTCTTTATCTTACTCTTCTAAATGACAAAATGGCTTACTAATATGTTATAAAATTCGCATAATAGTTTTACTTACTTGCAAACCTCTTGCTTTTATTAAATTTTAAAAAAATCCTTTGAAGGTGTTGTTCAAGTATTACGTTAATGATAAACAGAGGAAAGGGAGTCCAGTATCTGCTTATTTTTGCTGAAAAGGGAAAGAGGGGGGGTCAGCATTCTGCAGGTGTTGAACGATTTGAGAACAAGACATGGAGTAAACAAGGATTGGAAACAAGAAACATTCCAGCCTACCACTACATTGAAAATGTTTTGATAGACAATACAGAGACATGGTTTCAAGGATCTTGAACACCAGACTTAAAATGTGAATTCCAAACACATAATATTCCTAATTCCTATGATTCTTGTTAAAATTTTTAGTTGTGTGTATAAATGTGTTAGAGCTTGTTGCATTTCTTAACTTTTTTGCTATGTGATAAATAATAATGAATAAGAAAAAGAACTATTTGTATTCTATGAATAGTTTAATGCAATAAGTAACAGTATATTAAACCAATTTTGTTTTCCTTTGATACCACAATTCCTATATGTCTATTTAAATGCTGGTAAATAGTTCTGTACTATATATGCAGGATGTTTCTAAATGAATACCGAGATTTCAATGCTTGCTAGTATTTATTACATAAAACTTAAAATTATAATTAATACATAAAATAAAAGAGCAACTCAAACAGTTTTATCTACAAGCTTACTAGTGTTCAATGTCAACACCTTTCGTCACTCAGCACATATGTCTATAGCCCTTTTTTTTCCAAAATGTTGATTAGCAAAGAAGTTCTGTTCAGATGCTCACCTAATCTGATGCCATGTAATTTCTACTGTGGGGGTTCATAAAAAATTGTTTGTGTCTCCACTACCAGCTGACCATTGCAGCTGTTGCAACAATGACCTCACAAACACTAAGTTAGTAATTACAGGAATTATAAAAACTGCAAATTGGTAATGTCAGTAGGATACAATAAAGTTATACACATTAATATTTTGTATTAATTCAGTATTCAGTAAGACAATATAAAATACTAGTTATATTACATTGAATTAAAAGTTTTCTGCCAAAACATTTTGTTATTGTTAATTGATAAATACATATGAAAACATAAAAAATAATGATGATAGCATTTTACATTCAAATCTACACTCCTCTGCTAAGGTTTTGACAACTTTTCAATCCCTTCTGGGAAAAAAAATGGTGAACACGAATCCAGAAAGAGATTGACATCATTTATGACCTCATCATTTGAATTAAAGATTTCGCCATCAAGGTGAAGTTGCAGATGTGAAAACAGATGGAAATCCAAAGCAGTCATGATGGAGCTGTATGGTCACTCACTCTGAATTTGTTATGGAACTCATCGTATGTAATCGTTCTGATCTGCTGACATGATAGCTCCATTTTAAATACCTTTTTGAAACAAACGATAATCAATCTTGAACAAACAAATTACACAGTCATGTAGATCCTATGTTCACCTTTTGGATGCAAAAATTGGTTTGTGGAATACAACCACACAAATGGTAGCATTTGGCATGAAGGTATCTCTCTTGAAAACTTTTTACTCAATGCAATATTTCTATTTTTTTAAACTATCAGTAACTAAATTTAATATTAAATTTTTAATGCTATTTAAAATTAATAATTATTAAACAATTAACTCTTTAATTAGACACACTTTTGTGATTCAGTAACTAAAATGATAATTAATAATGCAATATTCATTATAGAAATGAAAAGAAGCATGATGTTAGTTCCAAAAAGAGCACTAATTCATAAGGAAATACAGTAGTATTGTGTTTAGTAACAATAATGGAAAAAAAAAATATATATACAGTAGACTCCCTCAAATCCACACAGCTTGGGACCAGAGGTTTTGCGGATTTTTGGTCATTGTTTTGTTTACATTTTTAAATAGTAATTTGAATGTAATTAACAATGAAATCGAAACTATTATGAAGGCTTACATTATAATAAAATATTAAAATAAGTAATAAGCTAAAATAATAAAAATGTAGATAATTTTTAACATGATTAAAATATTAAAAGCAAAGGTCAAGTTAATAATCAGTAGTGTATGATAAAATATTTATTATAAAAATAAGATGCATTTTTCATATGAAATTTGCTTTATAAAGATTACTAATTCATATCAAAATCATAAAATAAAGAAGTTTTATTTCAGGTTTAGCCAATCTTAATAACCAAAAAAAATTGTTTAATACATAAATATATTTGGTAAAAAGATTGTGATTACCAGTGATATCAGCAATATTTCATTTTTTCCAAAATAATTTATTCTTCCTTCATGAAAACATGTGAATTCAGTAATATTAATCAAAATTAAAATATATATGGAATTGATATAAAAATAAAAATATCAAATTTTGTTTCTACATCTGAACTAAATGTTTCATTGTTTACATCTGTAAATTATGTGTGGATTTTAGGTTTGCGGATTTAAGGGAGTCTACTGTATATATAATTTTTTAATATGATAAATAAAAACCAACTTTATAATAATTTTATAATTTTCAAATTGAAAATTAAAAATAAATATGTTTTAATAATATCTTGTTTTTATCATGAAGTAAAATTTTATCATTTCTGTAAGATCTTTGATACATGTATTAAAAAACTGTGGTATGGAGAAAATTTTTTTTGCAAAATATCTTTGGCCACAACTACAGGTAAATTTCACTATGATTTAAAAAGTCAGGGTACATTTTGTCAATTTCAAAATAAGCAAGGTGTGGTGCCTTTAAAAAAAGAGCCTAGAAGATGCAATTAATTACAGAATTAATAAAAATTGTAATAGTAACAAAACTGTAAGTATTTTCATTAGTTGTATTAGAGTAAATAATATAAGTTAGTTTTGCACAAATAACAAAACTAAAAAATATTATTAACATCTCATTTTCCATTTGTACTAATAAAAATTACTCTAATCATCTAAATTTAACTTAAAGGATGGATGCTAACCAAAGAAATTATGAAAATGAGTTACAACCATTCAGACACATTCAGATTATATTAAATTTAAATATAATTTTTAGATGTGCTTTTTATGCCTTTACAAACTTACTGTATATTTAATGTTTTACAATTCTCAGGCATTAAACATAGGAAAAATTATTTAAAACTTTTTTTCATTTATTTATAAGGCAAAACACCTATAGAAACATTCAAATTATATTAATCTTATATTTTAGTACTTTTATATCATTTTAAACATTAGGATTATTTTAATCGATGATTTTTTAAAAAAAATTATTGATTAAAATCATTGACACCCTAGTACCAATTCTTGTATCTACTGTGTACACTGTGGTGAATCGGTCATCTTTAACTTGATTAGCCTGATATAGTCCATAAATAGCAATAATAATTCATTTTATAGATTTAAAATTACATATAATTAGTTACATTTTGCTTTAAAATTTCTAACAAAAAAATCTGGAGTCAGGGTAGGCTTGTTTTTTAATGACTCACTCTTATGCTCAAAAATCAGTCTGACTTCAAAACCCTGGTTATGAGCAGACACGACTGTATTTTTTATCAATGACACAATTGTATTATTTCTTTTAGTTTCATTCTGAATTTATTAATATATATTTTTTTTCTTTTCAGTAATGGGTAAAGCTCTGTCTGTAAGTTTAGATTTAATTGGTACAGGCCGTAGTGTTGTGTTAGATAAAGAATTCCAAGCTGATGTAAAAAATTTAGAGATGATGACTGAGAGCCAGAGTGAAGTTCTTACACCTAGAGAGAAGGACCATGTAAAAGCAATCTGTGCTTGGGCTGCGGGGTATGTAATTAACTAAAATAATCAAAGAAATTATTTAAGCTATATGTTCTTTCTATCTTTATTATATGGTATAAATATGTCTGTCCCTAACGCTGATGTTATTTTAATATTAGCAACACTGGATGATAAAATTTAGCCTTTATTGATTTTTTTTTAATTGATTTCTGAACATTAGACATTTTTAATTTTTACACTGTCAAATAGAAAAATAAACTTTTATTTTTAAATGCAATTTGTTTGAAAAATGTATTAAATTTACTCATTTTTATGATATTGAAAATAATTTTTAAACATTTTTTTTTTAATCTATTTTTATTGTGTGCAGGTGATTATACAAGATACATAAAGCCATTTCCACTTAAATTAGTATAAATTGTTCAATATTATTATTATATTAAATATCAAGAATAAAACTTCACCAATAAATAAAATAGAAATAGAAGACTTGTAATCAAACTATGTGATTAAATCACTGAAACTGATCAGAATAAAAAAGACTGTAAATGTAAATGGTGATTGTTGCCAATTTATTTGGCTGTTGATTCCTGGCATGAATTCAATATGCTTACAAGTATCACATTTAATATATTTCAAGCCTATATTTGAACTGCATATATATATTATTTTATATAAATGATTAAAAAATATGACATGATCCTGAGGATTAAATAACCATGGGTGTGAGACTTGCATATATATATGCAAATAAAAGCCCATTCAATTGCTATGTCAGTAGCATAGCTTTCCATACCAAAATAATGGACCTTAATCCTTGTGTTAAAGTCAATAAAATATCTCTTACTAAATAACATGTAAGAAGACCAAAGGGAGAACCAAGATACCAGATTCCATTTCAACGATGCTGTAATTTCAGAAAGAAGCAGCAAGGTGCATACGAATTAAAGTTATCATCAGTGTACCCCTGCTTGGGGTAAATGTTAAACTGTGAATCTTTTTTTTTTTTTTCTTGAAGGGATTTACTATTGCAGGAATGATTTTGTTCTCAAAATTTAAGGCATTCAGCTCCAGAAAAATTTAAAAATCAGTCATCAGTCCAAAAATTCACATATTAAAAATATCTCATTTTTTCCAAATGGGTGTCAAAAAAAAAAAAAAAAAAAAAAAAAAAAAAAAAAAAAAATTGGCAGTCATTTCATTTATTCATTTCATCAATCAGTCATTCATTTTGTCAATACTATTTGACATATTCATGAAATTTTTTTTACACATAAAAGGATAAAGTTTGTTGGCATGCTAGTGAAATGTTTCAGAATTGAAAAGTGTGTTCCTTTTCTTAATAAATATTATCTTGAATTTAAAACATTTGTAAGTTGGAAAAAATATATATATATGTGACAAGCTAAAGAAGAATATAATAAGAATTCAAAAATTGCAGAGGAACAAACTGTTAGGTTAAAATATCTAAATTAGATTCCTTTTACAAATATTTAAAAAAAATAGCACAAAACACGTAAAAAATCACATTGAAAATCTCTATTTTTAATAAGAATAAACTTTATTGAAAAGAGTACAAAATTGGAAATTGGGATAAGATATTAATACTAACTATATTAATATTCATAATTAAGCAATAGACTACCTCAAATCTGCAAATACCTAAAATGCACACACACATAGTTCCAGATATAAACTGTAAAACTTTCAGTTCAGATGTAGGAACAAAATTTTAGATTTTTTATATCATCCCATATTTATTTTAAAATTTAATTCTCATTAATATGACTGAACTCATACTGATTCATGAAAGAAGTAAAAATTTATTTCTGGAAAAATTCAGGGTAATACAGATGTCACTGATATTGCAATATTTTTATCAAAAATATTTATATGTTAATTGTTATTCAAGCTTTTTTAGTTATTGAGTCTGACTAAACCTGAAATAAAACTTCCTTATTTTATGATTTTAAATGAATTAAGAAAGTACCTTTATGAAGCAACATTCATTGAATAATTCATGAAAAATGTGTCTTTTCTTTAATATGCATATTTAATTAGACATGAATTATTTACTTGACCTTTACTTTTAATAATTTAATCATTTTTTAAACTTAGTTTTTATCATTTTAGTTTATTACTTTAGTTAATTATTTTAATATTTTACTGTATTGCAAGCATTCATTATAATTTTGATTGTATTATTACCTTCATATTACCATTTAAAAAATGTAAACAATTCTCTGACAAGAAATCTTAAAAATTCAAAAATCTGCACAACTTTTGGCTTTGAAACTCTCTAGATTTCAGGAAGTCTACTGTATTAATACTAATAAGTTTTACTAATAATATTAATACATTTTATAAATGTCAAAAAATTGCTGCAAATTGTGAAAAAATCCCAAAAGTAAAAATAACTTTCATAAAACAGTTGTATAAAAGTTATTTATACATTAATAAATTAAATTTCAAATGTATCAATGAATTAGACAAGTAAACTCAATTAAAAAAAAAAAAGTCTTGAAATGTCTAATTTATCTTGATACTTTTATGTCAAATTTGAACATTGAATATTTCAATGATTATGTGACAATTTAAACATTACACAATACTATAATTATATAACACAATGTGTCACAATACATTGTGTTATATAATTATAGTGTTGAAAAAAATAAAGCTCTTTATACATTTTGCAAAAGACAGGACTTGTTCGTAAAAAAGTTTTAACTTTTGGATATTTAAACCTCTTAATTTTCTCCTATAATTGCCTCATTGTTTGTCTCATTTAAGTTTTGAAAATTACATATTTTATTTCTGTCTGTTGTTAGCTATATAATATAATCTTTTAATTTCAGCAATTGGGTTGAAGCTACTATTATATGGGATGATATACTTCAGGCCCATCCAACTGATATTTTAGCTCTTAAATTAGCTCATGATACTTACTTCTATCTTGGTTATCAAAAAGAAATGAAAGATTCAGTTGAAAGAGTTCTTCCCCATTGGTCTCCAGACATACCTCTATATGGGTTAGTATATGAATATATCTGGATTTATATTTATGCAGTATGAAGTCTCATTATTTAACATTTTTATTTACTTGATCTTTAAATCCTCTGACCAGAAATTTTGCTGTAATATACATGGCTAGTGATATACAAAGTATTAATTAAAGGATTAATAGTTTCTGAAAATATTGTTAATTTTCAATTATTATGTCAATATGAGTAGATAAATAAAAATATTATTTGTATTTCATATATAGTTAATGTCAGATTTTAATTAGGCCTGTTTCCTTATGTAGAATAATTGTGGCTAATGACCTAAAGTACCCAAGCAGCAAATAATCTCAGGCCAAACTTCTGCCAAAAACACTTCACCCGACTACTTTTCATCTAAACAATCTCTTTTTTCAGGGTCGGCAGTATGGGCTTTTTGTCTGTTCGGCTGATCACCTTAGATCCTTGTATCCCGGCTACTTTTTTAATCCTATGCATAGCTTTCTTGCATTATTTGGTTAACCACTGATAACATGCCGAGTATTTTACATTATAAGACATTTTGCCGACTACCCAGTGATATCACGTGTAAGGGTATTTCAATGAATTCTTGTGTACCTCAGATCATGTCAAAATAACAGTTAAAAGCAAGAAAGCTGATTTTAGTTCAAAGAATAAATATTGCTAACTGGAATTATTTTTTCAAATAAAATGCAAAAATATTTACCTATCAGTTATATAACTGATTAAAAAGTTTTAAAAAAATCGCTTTGTTTAAAATTGAAATATTGCTGTTAAAAACATTTCCTATTAAATTTAAAAATAATTAGAAATAAATTCCAAAATGCAATTAATTTTTTTATGCAAGAAGAAAATTAAATTGTCTTTTACAGTAAAAATTACATTCTTATCTATTAGTTAGTTATATAGACTATTGATGTATAAATATTTTTGCATCTTACGAAGAAAAATTAATTGTAATTTAAATTGCAATTCTAATTATATGCAATTTTAACTGTAATATCATTTAACGGCAAACTTTACAACAACAAACTTACAATAGAAACGTAATTGCATTTTGAAATTTAATTGCAATTAATTATGATTTTAATAGGAAATGACTTTAACAGCAATGTTCAAACTTTAAACGTAACTTTTTTTTGGGGGGGGGGTTATATAATTGACATATTAATACTTTTGTATTTTATTTGTATAAATAATCCTGATTAGCATTATTTGTTGTTTGAATTAAAACGAGCTTTCTTACTTTCAAATACTATTTTTACTCCTCACAAATTTAATATGTGCATATATATATATACTTAACTAAATAATTACTTTAATGAATACTTTGTTCAGCCTTTTTTTTTTTTTTTTTTTTTTAAAAAGCTTAAAATTATAGTTTTTAGTATTTGGAAAGATGATTTACTTCTTTGTAATTCAATTTCAATAATAAGATTTTAAAAAATTCTCAAAAATTTCAAAATGATTTATGTATAATATCAATTAATCATCTTTCATTTTATTACAGCGCTGAAAATACAGTGCTAGATCATTGTTCTTAAATCTCAAAGTTTCATCTGAATAATTCATTAAACCTTTACTTGGAAATTTTCAAATTCATAATCAAAAACATATATTTAGAACAAATGGTTTGTAATTTTTTTAAAAATCAGAAGTCTTTTTATTTAACAAATATGTCAGATTAGTTTATCTAATTCAATCACCATTTCATGTTCTACTTAAGAAGAAAAAGAAAAGAAAGAATAAAAATAAAATTGTTTTTAAAAAAATGTTATATTTCTATTACAGGATTTTATCAACTTATTGTAGAGAATCTGCACACTTTTAACAGATTAAGGTTTATTGATTTGCACAAAAAGAATTTATTCTCACCAAGAACCAATTTTGCAGATGTAATTTTGACTTCTTGTTCTTCAGTCTGTTCGTTTAAAAGTGGGGTCTGCTCTATCCTTGAAACGTGCAGACTGCAGTTAGAGGGGATAAGAGATGAAGATCTATAAGCATATTGGTGTGTTAATGTCACGTGATGCATTTCACTGAAGGGGTTAGAATTACTGGCGAAGCCAAATGATGATATTACCGGGGAAATTGAGGAGAAATGCACTCTACCCAGTAAAATGATTCAATTTCCATCAAACTGGATGATCGGCCAAGGGAATACTTTGACTATATGTCAAGTAATTTGTTTGCAACATTATTTCAATTGCCAGCCGGCCTTTGCATGTGACATATCTAGGTTTAAAAAGGGAGTGATCGCTGGTTATTGTCGGGATGATATTGCATCAATCTCTCTATATGAATACCGTGCACTTACTGACAATTCTTGTAAGAGGCCGAATTTTAGCCGATGTCTCTTGCTGTTGGGGTAGTCATTTGAACATCTTTTTAGTTATGTTCTGTTAGGTTAAAACATATTTAGGAAATTAAGAATTTAAATTGATAATAACCATTTTAAGAACCACCATTTCATTAACTTTTTAAAATTAGTTTGTCTTGAAAAATTTTCAGCAATATGTCACAAAATCCCACCCCTCTTTTTTTTTCAAATTTCAAAGTTTAATTCCCAGTCCAAAAATGTTTGAGTAGAAAAAACCCCTTAAATTGATTGAAACATTTCATGTGAATTGTAGTTTTCCAATTGAGTGAGAAAGTGTCCAGGCCAGGATTTAAACCTGGGACATTTGACTAATAGCTGTATCACATGGAGAATGATTTTTCCGCAAACATTTTACAAAACACGGTCGTTCGTTTTGCTGCATATTCGGTAAACAGGTTTTTCAAACTTCTTGTGGGATTATTTAATTTCTCACTCTGTTCCTATTGGTCAGTTGATCAGCACTGAATGAATGACCAACATTTTCTGTGCAATGTGGGAAACACTTGGTAAACAAGAATAGTGAGCAGGATTCTCCCCTACATTAAGTTCATGCAACTTTTGCTGACTGTAACGTTGTATAGGGGGGGAAATTTTGTGAAAGGGGTCCGTGTGATACCGCTATTAAGCTACCAGTGCTCTCCCAACTCAGCTATCTTGGACAACTCTAGGGGCATAATTCACACAATCAATTTTTGAATCAGGGCATCCAGTGAAATACCTGAAATAGTTCAACAGAATATATTGCAGGTAATAGAATTCAAAATAAACACTGGGTATGTAATTACACTTGATTAGTTATAACACAATTATTTTATTTGCTAAATAAATACAATAATTTATTTATCAAAATATGTATGCTGTAATTAATCAAGTGTCATCCAGCATTTACTTGAAGCTCTGTTGCCTGCAATTTATTATGTTGGGCTGTTTCAGATAACAGACCAGATGACCTAATTAAAAGATTCACTAATTGAATTGTGCATAACAGATATGGCCAGGATAGCTCAATTGGCAGAACATTGTAAGCTTAAGCCTAAGGTCTTTGGACACCTTTAATTTTATAATGATTCTAATCCTGGTCTGGGCATTTTTTTTCCACTCAGTAAGAAAATTACAACTTGTATGATTTATTTGCCAATTAAAACAATTCTGTTATAATTAATCAAGACTTAACGATTTTCTAAAATTCCAATGTGTTTTCAAAATAAAAGAAGTACAGTGTAACTTTTGGCAGGCACTAGATAGCTAGAATGTAGTGTATATTGAAAAGAATTTCTACTGTAAACTTAAATTTTGTACTAGAGGCTGTACATATATAATATTATCAACATTTTGCTTATTTTTGACCCCTCCCACTGATGATATCATTGTTAATGTCATAAAATTATTTTTATGTCTTTTCCTTCTCTTATATATTTACAATGCAGATATGGTTGGTTATACATTTATTAGTTACAGATTTTACAGATTTAAATAAAGAGAAAAGGTCAATTATTAATATGACACTTGAAATAAATTTATATCCAAACATCTAAAAGAGATAGCTATTATTTAAAAGCATTTAATAATAACTTGTTACATAATGCATTCAACAATAATATGTTCTTCTTTCACTTGAACTCTTGTCCAAGAAGATAAAAGCAAATAGTGGATGACATTCTTTATTTATTTTCACATATAAATACTACTTATCATTTCAAACATAATTCGTTCATTATTTCTCCAACAGCTAATTATATGTGCATATGGCAGAAGACCAAGAATGCAAAACATTCAGACAGAAGTGCCAAGTATTACGATTTGTCCGTAATTATTACGGATATGCAACAAAAGTTACAGCGTTACGGGAATCAAATGGAAATTATGGATAAAAAAATCGCGAATTTCATCAAAGGATCACTTGAAAAAACACAAATTTCGATATAGGATCTCAGGGAATTGCAGAAATACTCACATTTCGTCAAAATGTCGTGAAAAACGCGCAAATTTCGTCAAAAATCGTTTAAAACACACTCATTTCGTCAAAAGATAAAGAAAAACGTACTTATTCGCCGAAAAACGCGCTCATTTCGTCCAAAGATCGCTTAAAACGCGCACATTTCGTTAAAAGATCTTGAAAAACGCACATATTTTGTCAAAAGATCGCCAAAAACGCGCACATTTCGTCCAAAAATCTCTTAAAACGCGCTCATTTTGTGAAAAGATCGCGATAAACGCGCTCATTTTGTCAAAAGATCGCAAAAAATGCGCTCATTTCGTCCAAAAATCTCTTAAAACACGCACATTTCGTCAAAAGATCGCGAAAATGCGCCTATTTGACGAAAAACGTGCACATTTCACCTAAAAATAATGAAAAATGAAAATTTCGTCCAAATATTGCAAATTTCCCCAAGAGATTGCAGAAAAAAGAAAGAATTAACTTTTGAAAAATTTACTGCCCCCCCCCCCTCCTCCTCCCCCACCCTTATCTGAACTCTGGTTACTGATAACTTTTATTGAAACTTGGCACCTCTGCATTGGGATAGATATTCCATATTTTAGAATGAAGTGATTTTATAAATATTTAATGGTTTTAAGAATAGCTTTGTATTTTCATAAAAATTATATAAGAATAAAAAAAAAGGGTAACAAGACTATTTTAATATACAGAAAAGATTTCAGGTGGAAAGAGATTTTTTTTTTGGACGATAAAATAATATCCTAAGACAAACCCTTCTCCCCCTAGAGATATCTCATGATATCAAGTTTCAGTGCCCCACTCCCCTCAAAAGTGATAATTTTATGTATGTACATCCCCTTATTACTGATCTAGTACCACTAATGCTACTAAAAGATGAGTGTTTCTGCCTATTCAAACACTGATTTTATATCTTATACCCTTGGTAATAGTTAAATTTCCTGTTTAGTTATTTACTTTTTCAGTGTCCAAATATCATTCAGAACTTCTTATTCTATCAGTTATTCTGTTTTGCTTATGTAAGATTTTTTTTTCTAGTCATTTGTTTGGAATGTATGCTTTTGGGTTGGTTGAAATTGAATCATATAAGAAAGCAGAAAATAATGCAAAAAAGGTAATTAAAGATGTTTTTCATAGATTTCATTACACTTTTCCTTTCATATAGATTTTTATTGATAGACGTGCCAGAATAAATTTATAATTTTATTTATTTTTAGGGTTTAGAAATAAATGCAAAGGATGCTTGGTCAACACATGCATTAGCTCATGTTTTTGAAATGGAAGGCCGTGTTGATGAAGGTGTAAATTTTTTAAGAAGTACAGCTGATGACTGGAAGGTATTCATAGAAGCCAAATTTTCTTTCTCTCACTTTATGTACAATAATCCTGTTCTGTATGAAGGATTTATACTTCTCAAGAAAACTTGGAAAACAAGAAAAACTCTGGGCATTGCTTTGAATAAAATTCTATTTTTGAAGTGTATATTAGCTACAGTCCTCGGCAAAAGTTTAAACACTAATGATATTTAACCTTTACATAAAAAATATTAACCCTAGGGCTATACAAATAGCTATACTAATTTTTTAATTATTTTAAACATTTTAGGATGGAAATAATGGTTTTAATATAATATTTGACCTAAAAAAAGTGAAATTCCCATATTGCAAAAGTTTAGATTTTTGGCAAATGTTCATGAAAAAGAACGCCAATTTCAAACTTAACACATCACATTCACATGCATAAAGTAGCTAAGTGCTTCTCTCAATAGCATGGGTTAGTGAAGGAAATGGGAGCTAGAAATGTTCAGTCAGATGAAGTAACTGAAATATGGAAGCAAAAATCGAAAGGGAAGACTTTTGCAGAAATTTCAGCTAATTTAAATCGTTCAAAAAAGTATGTCTATCAAGTATTGTCTAAGGGTGACTCTTTTGAAACAAAACATAAATCTGGAAGCTTTTGTGTTGATAATGAGATGTTTTTATAAATTTTCTCGATTGTATAAAATTTTTCTCCGTGACACCAGTTTGCAATGGCTTTTATACCATATCCAATTTTATTTTATTAAGAGTAAACTGCGAGGAACTGGAATGAGTCAGTGTTAATAAAGACATGGTTGATTCACTTGCTAGTAGGCCTCTCCTTTAATCGAGCTCTCTAATTTATACACAATCTAGTAACATGAAATCTTGAACTGCATCTCTGTTGCATATTGCATCATATAATAATGTTGTGAATGCCCAACAAAATCTTGTAAACAAAAAAAATTTATCAGATCTGATCAGATCCTTGGAAGGTAAAAGGGGGGGGGTAAGGGCATAGGAGCTCCATAATATTAATAAGTCAGGGCTGCCAGTTGGTCCCTATTTCCCTAAAAGGTCCCTATTTTTTAACTTGGTCCCTAAAAGTCCCTATTTTCACTAAGAGGTCCCTAAAAGTCCCTTTTTTTATCTATACTGTGTCTAAGTTAATTTTTTCCTTACATTTTACCAAAATTTATCAAGAAAATTTACTTTTTTTAAAAATTTAATATTGTAGATGATTGAACTGATCATGGTGGAAGAAATGAAAAAATTGTAGTGAAAAAACCCTGCAATTTTGGTCAAAGAGTCCTGAAAAAAACTCGCAATTTTGTTCAAAAAATCTCGAGAAAACGCCTTTTTCGGCAAAATTTTGCGAGAAAAATGCGATTTTTATCCAAAGATAGCTAGAAAAACGCGATTTTTGCTTAAGATCATGAGAAAAACGTGATTTTCGTCTAGGGATCGTGAATAAATGCTATTTTCATAAGGAAATTTTCGCCGAGATTTTTGCCAAATGACTGTGAAAAACTGCAATTTTCGTCTTAAGATTGAATAGAAACGGGATTTTTATCAAAAGATTGCGAGAAAAACACACTTGTCGAAAGATCGCGAGAAAAATGCGGTTTTCGTCCAAAGATTGCGAAAAAAGCACTATTTTCATCTAAAGATTGTGAGAAAAACGCATTTTTCATCAAAAAGTTGTGAAAAAAACCCCAATTTTGTTTAAAAATCTCAAGAAAACATGTTTATTGTTAAAAGATCACGAGAAAAATGTGATTTTTATCAAAAAACCGTTAGAAAAATGCTATTTTTGTCTTAAGATCGCAAGGGAACTCGATTTTCGCCAAAAAATTGCGAGAAAAATGCAACTTTTGCCAAAAGATCGTGAGGTAAGTGCAATTTTCGTCAAAAGATCGCCAGGAAAAGGCGATTTCGTCAAAAGATCGCGAGAAAAATGGGATTTTCGTCTAAAGATCGCAAAAAAAAGCAATTTTTGTCTAAAGATTGCAAAAAAACCCAATTTTCATCTAAAAATAGCGAAAAAAAACACGATTTTTGTCTAAATATTGCAGAAAAAATTCAAATTTTACCAAAGAATTTAAAATTAAAAGTTTTTAAAAACTTTTACTTTAAAAGATCATGAGAAAGGTGGTATTTTCTCCTAAGTATCAAAGGGAAAATGAAAATTCCATCAAAGCATTACATAGGGATGAGATTTCCGCTTTTTTGGGCACCAGTAAAATCTTAAAGAAAATGTTGCTATTTGAAGTCACGAGAATGTTCCGTTTTAATAATATAGCATTTTCTCTAAGATTTTACTGGTGTGCAAAAAAGCGGAAATCTCATCCCTGATTACAAAAAAAAAAACCCCTGAGAATACCGTTGAAAAAATACATAATTAATGTATGGAAGGATTTCCTCTCTCCCTCTTTGCTGTAACTTTTCATAAAATTTGCCATGAATTTCAGGGTTTTTTAGAACTTTGAATTTCTTTTGCTACAGAAACTCATTTCATTTAAATTTATTACAAAAAAATCATTTATAACCTTTATTTCAATTGTGTTTGTGTTCATACATGCAAATTATATCAGTGATGAAGATTCAGAAAATAATTGTAATAAGTGTTAAATATTGCTAGAAAAAACAAAAAAAAGAAAACGTACTATTCCTGAAACCAGTATTTTAATCCTAAAGTGTGCCAAAAATTTCTGAAATAGTCAGGAATGAAATTTAAATAGGTTATTTATGTTATCATAGAAGGCGGCAGCCTTCAAGTGACGCAGCTTTAAACCTACCATCGTCATAAGGGTAGATGCGGAACTTCATATATACAGCTAACTCAACATCAAAGGAAATCGGAAAAGCGGCCTTCTAATAACTCAGCAAATATTGCTCAGAGGGTCATTTTCAAAATAAGTACAATTCTGTGTCTTACTATTCTAAAATTAATAATATTAAAAGTAGATAAAAATTTCAAACCCTTAATTGTTCTTCATTTCTTTTTTTAATAATCAGAGTATTAAACTAAGTAATTTATATAAAAATAAATTAAATTGGGCAAAAAATAAAAAGAAACTATTGACTTTTCAATGGGAATCATTTTTGTCTCAAACCCAAACTTTGATTTTCAACATGTTATAATTTCTAATTAATAATTGCTATTTTCGTTGATTTGGGCAATTTTATTTTGAGAACAATATAAATTTTGTGTACTTATTACAATTCTGTCTGAAAATTGATTTTAATATGGATTAATTAAATTAAATAAGACTGTCTTACGTGTTTTGTGTCACTGGTCTAACAACTAACATTTTTCAATTTTAAATATTATTCTGATGATAAAAATTGATTGAATTAGCTTTTTTATGTTAGCAACACTGTTTGTAAACAAAATAGTGGAAAAACTAGCTGTCTTCATGTGAACTACTGCTTGAAAAAAGAAAAAATATTCCTAAGTCAGCCGAGTTCTTTTATTATGTGTCACTGGTCTAACAAGTATTCTATTAAACTGATAACAGTTAAATCAATTTAATAAAAAGATTATAATAAAACAGCATATAAAGTTGTGTTTAACACCCTAAACCACAATATTACAATTTTTAAATAAGGAATAAGAATTTATTTTTAAAGAAATGTCACTGGTCTAACAGTCACTGGCCTAACAATACATTTGTTATGCTAGTGACAAATTTTGTTATACCAGTGACACAATGCTAAGCAATGAAATAATTTCATGTAGAAAAATTGTTTTTTAAAAGTTATAACAATATTATGATTATTCACAACTTTAATAAAGAATGTCTTTGGATTAATAGAAAATTGTTACCTATCTAATGCAAAATGTCACTGGCCTAACGCATGTCATTGGTCTAACTAATGCTTACTTTTAAGTAATTACTATATTTATGTTAATGAGCCAATTAAGCTCAGTCATTGCATTATTTGAGTTACAGTTACCATTTTATTAAATATAATAAAATATTTTGGGGAAAAAATCGTACTTTAAAATTTTGAAAAAAAATTGCTGAAAATGTACCTTATTTTGAAAATGACCCCAGAATGGTCCAATTTTTTTAATATAGTCTTATATTCCCAGTCTAATCCTATCCTATAATTTTTACATTTCTACGTGCCGTATATTTTTAGATCTCGATAACCATTTTAAAACTGAAATCGATGGTGTTTGTTCCTGATAATGAGATCTAGAAAACGGGCTGGGAGATTTTATTAAAACTTATATATAATATGAATCTCTTTAAGATAGAGGGAATAAGACTTGCCTTGTTTCTAGGAAAACTCTTGTTTGTTATATATTGGTCTTGGAAAATTGGAATATATTAGCTCGCGGATTACATGTTATTCTATGGGTTAGCAGACGAAGCCTGAGTGAAAAACCTTATGTACTTATGGTCACAGTTAAAACACCCAAATCGAAGCAATAAATGTTTTTTAAACTACAAAAACATCTTATGTGCTTTAAAACATTCAATAAATATATACTAAATCAAATTTCTATTTATATTGCCTTTATTTTTCGTAAAGCAGAAAATATTACGTTTCTTACATCGCATATTTCTGCATTTTGTGGAAAAAATATTTTGAATCCTTTTTTAAAATAGGAAAATATTTTTTAATTATACAAATTCAATATAATTTCGACTTACATATTTTTCTTTAAAGTTTTCAAACAAAAATTATTTTAAATTATTTGCTCTTAGAAATACATGTATTCATACGCGTGGTGGCGCTACTTGTCTGGTTTTGTTTTGAATCCGAACCCGAACGCGGCAAGTTACACGGAGCATTTTTCATTCAGGTAGTAATATTCTTACATAATGTCCATTAAATTGATATAGAAAATGCACGAATTAAAAAACATAAACCAGACAAGATAGAATCATTAAGTAATTTTCAGGTTTTAATAATCCACATGTTGTTTCTTGTTATGCCAATTGAATCTCGCAATGTCAATATACAACGAATAAGCTCTGCAATAAAGTTAACCAGAGAATCTTGCAATGGATTATTAATTAATACAGAATGTGTAACTTTGCAATAAAGTTATTTGCTTGTATTTTTGAAGACTTATGGATTACAGTGTGGAGGCAGGATATATTCAAAATTTTACGAGAATGCCAGTTAAAAATCTGGACTGCATTTTGTTTTGTTGTCAGTAATTTTGGGTGAAATGCAGTTTACTCTCCTTCGCCAAGGAACTTTTTATGTGTATTGTTTGATAAACAAAAAATATATACAGGTAAAATTGTTTATTTTTTTAATTTTTTTGCTGCTTGAGCAAAGAATAGGTTTGCATTAATCATAATTAATAAACGGAAACTTACTGGCTTGCTTAAAGTATTGTTTTTAAATACAGGGTACAAAATACATGAATTTTCTTAAATCCCAGTTTATTTTATTAAAATTTGTCATTTCATGAAAATAAAATTATTGCATATCTTTTATCATTGAGTGTTAAAACACTTTTCAATGTTTGCATTTTAACGTGTTTTGCAGATAATACATTTTGTGAATTTCACAGAGTTGATTGTATTATACTCTATTATAAGCATTCATTATGATTTCTAGTACATTATTACATTTAAGTTTACTCTTTAAAAATGTAAACAAAAGATGAGCACATTATATTTGTGCAATGTCTGGTCCCAAGTTACACACACTTGAGGGACTTTACAATTTCTATATATTGCTTGTTTTAAACTTAAGTGAAATGTTGGCTAAAACATTTTCAGTTTCATAAATTATTCCAATTTGAAATATTTTAGTAATCGCTACTACTGTTATTCCGTCGACCAATTTCGCCAAATTATACATAATCACATATTTTTTTATTTTAAATAATGAAAAAACAAATAATTAGTAAAATATTAATAAAAAGTCGAAATAAAAATCAATGACATTTTAAATATACAAATTGTCTTTAATGTCATTGAATGTGGCATTCACAATCATCCATTATTGGAATTTAATCTTATAGTTTGGCGATAATTTTTTGGTCGACGGGATAACCTAGTAGTACCTAGTAATCTATAAAGCTAACAAGTAACATTTATACAACATTTCATTAACTCAATTCCTCTTAAGTAAATTTGAATAAGCGACGGCAAAAATCCATTGCAAGATTCTCTGGTTAACTTTATTGCAGACTTTATTCATTGTATATTAAGACATTGCAAGATTGAATTGGCACAACAAGAAACATCCATGTGGATTATTTAAACCATGAAAATTATGTAATGATTCTATCATGTCTGTTCGATGTTTTTCAATTTGTGCATTTTCTTTATCAATTCTATTCTAAATAAATAAATTCTACCTGAATGAAAAATGCTAATAACGCGTTCTCATTCAAAACAAAACTAGACAAGTGGCACCTTCTTAATATGGAATATAATATAGAATGTATGAAAACTTATGAATTAGAGGGGGGAGGCAGAGTATATTCAAAATTTTATGAGAATGCCAGGTAAAAATCCTGTATTGTACTTTTTTTTGGTTTGTTGTCAAAAACTTTTTTCTCATGTCTATGAATAAATTACTCCTTGCACCAACATAAGATTTTGTTATCAGTGGCACAGCCAAGGGGGTGGTTTTGTGAACTACATCCATGAATCGCTAAAAAAAAAAAAAAAAAAAAAAAAGCAAATTGCATAAAAAATGGGAATTACGTCCACAAATTGCTTAAAATGTGAATTACATCCATGAATCATGTAAAAAAGTGAGAATTATATTCATAAATTGTATGAAAAATGTAAATTACGTCTATGAATCGTGTAGTAAAACATAAATTATGTTCATAAATCGCTCAAAAAACACGAATTTTGGCAGCAAAAAGCTGAAACGGAAATTACCTCTATAAAACGCATGAAAATAGCGACTTGCATTCATGAATTGCATAAAAAATGTGAATTACGTTCATGAATCACTCAAAAAATGCAAATTACGTCCATGAATTGCATAAAAACGTGAATTACGTTCATAAATCACCCAAAAAATGCGAATCACTTCCATGAATTGTGCAAAAAAACACGAATAACGTTCAGAAATTGCAAAAAATGCGAATTACGTCCAAGAATTGGTAAAAAAAGCGAATTGCATTCATAAATCCTATAAAAACACAAAAAATGTCAATAAATCGATCAAAAAACTCAAATTTCGTCGTTAAAAAGCTCAAAAGATGCAAATTATGTCTATGAATCGCTTAAGTATAGCAAATTACGTCCATAAATCATGTAAAATGTAAATTACATTCATTAATTGCATAAAAATCGCGAATTATGTCCATGAATCGCTCAAAAAAAGCGAATTGCATAAAAAACATGAATTGGGTCCACAAATCGCTCAAAACATGAATTATGTCCATGAATTGTTTAAAAAAGTGAGAATTACGTTCAGAAATTGTATGAAAAACACAAATTGTCTATGAATCATGTAGTAAAACGGGAATTATGTTCATAAATTGCTTAAAAAACACGAATTTTGGCAGCAGAAAGCTGAAACGCAAATTACGTTCATAAATCACTCAAAAAATGCAAATCACTTCCATGAATCGTGCAAAAAAATACTAACAACATTCATAAATTACAAAAATGCGAATTAGGTCCAGCAATTGGTAAAAAAAGCGAATTACATTCATAAATCCTATAAAAACACAAATAACGTCAATAAATCGATCAAAAACAAAAATTTCGCCGTCAGAAAGCTCAAAAAATGAAAATCATGTCTACAAATCGCATAAATATAGCAAATTACATCCATAAATCATGTAAAATGTAAATTACATTCATTAATCGCATAAAAATCGCAAATTATGTCCATGAATCGCATAAAAAACGCGAATTGGGTCCACAAATCGCTCAAAACGTAAATTACGTCCATGAATTGTTTAAAAAAGTGAGAATTACATTCAGAAATTGTATGATAAACACAAATTATGCCTATGAATCGTGTAGTAAAATGGGTATTATGTTCATAAATCACTCAAAAAACACGAATTTTGGCAGCAGAAAGCTGAAACGCAAATTACGTCTATAAATCGCATAAAAATAGTGAATAGTGTCTTGCATTCATGAATTGCATAAAAACGCGAATTACATTCATGAATCACTCAAAAAATGCAAATCACTTCCATGAATCGTGCAAAAAAACACTAAGAACGTTCATAAATTACAAAAAATGCGAATTACATCAGAATTGGTAAAAAAAAGCAAATTACATTCATAAATCCTCTAAAAACACAAATAACGTCAATAAATCGATCAAAAAACACAAATTTCGTCGACAGAAAGCTGAAAAAAACGTAAATTGTGTCTATGAATTGCATAAAAATAGCAAATTACGTCCATAAATCATGTAAAATGTAAATTACATTCATTAATCACATAAAAATTGCAAATTACATCCATAAATTGCTCAAAAATGCAAATTACATTCATAAATCGCATAAAAAACACGAATGATGATCATGAATTGCACAAAAAATGCGAATTACACCCAACATTAAATTAATTTGCAGAAAGTTTTTGGTTTTATACAAGTCTGCCAACAAGAACCTACAAGTTATCCTGAAACCCATTCTAAACCAACAAAAATTTAATGGAAAGATAAATTTGTCCAAGAAAGACAAAATAATTTACATTGACGTACATTGACCAGAATCGAAAAATTCCTATTGAAATCTATCCTATACAATCCAAAACCAGAAAGAAAAAAAATCCCTCCAAGAGTAACTCAATCTATCTGCTGCAAAATAAAATACATTGAAATGCAACTGAACAAGAACCTGAAAATTACATTTGAAATCAAACCGAAACCAGATTCAACCCCCCTCCCCCCCCCCCCCCCAAAAAAAAAAATCCAACCATATCTCGATTCGGGAAAGAAAACTTAATTTCAGGGATGCCACTTTTCCGCCTTTTGGCGGATTTCCGCTTTTTTTAATTTTTAAGAATTCGCGATTTTCGTTAAGCGATCACGAGATAAAATAACGATTTTCGTCGAACGATCGCGAAATAAAATAGCCTTTTCCATCAAACGATCGCGAAATACAACAGGCATACAATACGTCAAGCGATCGCGAAATATAACATCGATTTTCGTTAAAAGATCGAAAAAAGCGGCTATTTTCATCAAACAGTCGCGATATAAAGCAGCAATTTTCATCAAACGGTCGCGATATAAAGCAGCAATTTTCATCTAACGGTCGCGATATAAAGCAGCAATTTTCATCAAACGGTCGCGAAACGAAACGGTGATTTTCTTGAAATGATCGCAATGTGAAACGGCGATTTTTGTCAAACGATCGCTAAATAAAACGGCGATTTTCGTCAACGATCGCGATATAAAACGGCGATTTTCGTCAAACGATCGCGAAACGAAACTGTGATTTTTGTGAAACGGCGATTTTTGTCAAAGGATCGCGATGTGAAACGATGATTTTTGTCAAACGATCATGATGTGAAACGGCGATTTTCGTCAAACGATCGCGATGTGGAACGATGATTTTCGTCAAGCGATCACGATATGAAACGGCTATTTTCGTCAAACGATCGCTAAATAAAAAGACGATTTTCGTCAAACAATCGCAATGTAAAACGACGATTTTCGTCATACGATCGCGATATGAAACGGCGATTTCCGTCAAACGATCGCGAAACGAAGCGGTGATTTTTCTGAAACGATCCCAATTTGAAACGACGATTTTTGTCAAAAGATCACGATGTGGAACGATGATTTTCATCAAACGATCATGATGTGAAACGGCGATTTTCGCCAAACGATCGCTAAATAAAACGGCGATTTTCGCCAAACGATCATGAAATAAAACAGTTATTTTCGTCAAATAAAAAAAACAACCTGCAAAATTTTGCTATTCACTCGTGGAATAATCATTGAATCTATTGCTGGGTTACTTGAATTGATTTAAAATGATGCAATACATAAAATTCTTCACTGTACCTGCTGCTGGGTTACCTTAATTGATGTAAAATACTGTGAACTAAAGAAAAATCATTAATAATAATATAAATTATTAAACAAAAACATAATTTGCAGAACAAATTAAAAAAACCCAAGATTTATTTCCTACACTCTTTAAGCCCGAGAAGGGACAGATATTAAGATAATTGATTTATTCATTTCGACATTTAATATTAAATTTTGGTAACAAACAAGTTAAACCAAGTGAACATGAAAAAATAAAAATGCAATTCAAACAATATGATACTTAACCACCCTAAATCTTAGATTCCGTTCAAATGAAATCAAAATAAATCTCCGACTTTTTCTGAACATTTGCTTTTTTGATTGCCTATTCATTTTGTTTACACTTACCGTAAACATAATACAAAATCTGCAATACAAATTTGCAAGTTGAGTTTGGAAAAAAAAAAGTCTTAGATTTATTTCGATTTCATTTGAACGGAATCTAAGATTTAGGGTGGTTAAGTATCATATTGTTTGAATTGCATTTTTATTTTTTCATGTTCACTTGGTTTAACTTGTTTGTTACCAAAATTTAATATTAAATGTCGAAATGAATAAATCAATTATCTTAATATCTGTCCCTTCTCGGGCTTAAAGAGTGTAGGAAATAAATCTTGGGTTTTTTTAATTTGTTCTGCAAATTATGTTTTTGTTTAATATCTCAAGTTTTTTAATAACTATTGCATTCAGGTGAACTCATTTCAAAATTAACTGAGGGTATCATCTTCAGGACTTCTTTATGCAGTATCGTGTCACAATTACTGATGTAATTCACCCAGGGCCATAGCTAGAAGTGAACTATGGTGGTGGAGGACTGGGTGAGCTCAAGAGAATGCCTAAGGGGCATACACTGTGCATGCAACACGTTGGCACGATTGGAACAAAATGGCGATTATGTGTCTCACATGCTAACCCGGCTATCATTGTATACTTATTAATAAATTATTTTCTTGTACTTTCTTTTTTAAAATGGGTACTTCTAGGTTATCCCGTCGACCAAAAAATTATCGCCAAACTACAAGATTAAATGCCAATAATGGATGACCGTGAATGTCACATTCAATGACATTAATGCGATTCACGTGTTTAAAATGTCATTAAGTGATTTTTATTTCAACTTTTTATTAATATTTTTATTAATATTCTACTAATTATTTATTTTTTCGTTATTTAAAATAAAAATTATGTCAACATGTATAATTTGGCTATTATAGTTTGGCGATTTGTATAATTTGGCGAAATTGGTCGACGGGATAACCTAGAAGTACCTTAAAATGATATAAATTGTTTTGTTCTATTGAAAACGAAATTTTCACCATCAATTTTCGCAAAAATTGCGCCAACGTGATAAGTATTAGACATCTGTGCCAAAGGACAGAGCATTATGAATATTTCAAATGAGTTTACATTTTATAATTTCATACAAATAATGCATCAAAAGAGTTTTATAAAAATATTAACTTGAAATATAAAAAAAACAGCTACTTTTCAACAGAAATTCTTTGTGATGTTTTAAAAATTAAATCGTGTAAGTTTCTTATCATTTTAACAATCATAGGAATAATAAATTTAATACAAATTAATTAAAAATTAAACTTTATTCAATGATTAATTATTTGTAATGTTACAAGTTGAGGAGCGATTTTAAAAAATTGCCAAATTGGAAATTAAAAAAAATATTTGAATGATTAGGTTCAAAGAATTGGCTAATTTATTGCAGTGCCGAAAAGTCTTACGCCAATTAGTCGTTAATTCTGCGGTTTAGCCTTAAAAAAATTGCCAGGAATTGAGTTTGAAGGCCTAGTTCTGCAGATTTACTAATTTCATTAGATACTAATTTCCAAGGATGATATACTATTATTTTTTACTATTATTTTTTAATACTATTATTTTTGGAGACTTTTACTTACCTTAATTTATTTTGATTTTCTTCGAACGTATAAGGCGAAGACATTATAAAAATTGTGGTATAGGTACAAAATTCCAGCACAAATATCATATACTGGCTTTGGCGCGATTTTTTTCAGATGCCAATGTGTCAGAAACCCTACTTTCAAATACCATTATTTACATATATATTTTTAAGTTATTTTCTATTATTTTGAAAAAACAATAAATAGAAAAAAGCTTAATTTACTAATTTTCTATATTTCTTCAATTAAAAATCGCCTTGATCCGTCAATTAATATTAGAAAATATCTCTTTATTACAAAAATCATGCTTCATATTTATTATTTTCTGAAAATGATTCTTTTTCTTGGTACCAAATGTTTAAAAATCTCCGTTTCACTTCCAATATGAAGTCTTAAATATGCCGTTTTTAATTCTTACAAAAAAAATTTCTTTTTAAATCACGTAAAAATTATTAAATCCTACAGGAAATATGTCCATTGATCACTAAGATTTTCATTTTCTTTTTCTTTTTCTTTTTTTTTTTTATTTGATTGGAGGAATTTTTTTTTACTCAATTAGGTGCTTAGAAGAAAATCTGTGGCAACGTGTACAAAAGGTGGGAAAATGTCTAGTAAATAACTCGTTCAATGTTAAATTCCCTTACATTACCTATTAAATAACATTAAACCTGTTAAAATACCATTACGGAGTCGCCTATTAAACCTAACCGCACCTATTAAAATAACATTACGGAGTCGCATTGGAAATAAATATAGCATAGCACTACCGTGCTATGCTATAATAAATTAAAAGTTATAAATTCTAATTAATAATAATAATTATAAATTAATAATAATATGTCTTATAAATTAAAAGTTTACAACAAAATAAAAGCTGCAATTCTTTATTTAGTTTATTATAAACAATATAATTTTCAAAATTTGCACATAAAGTTGTGAAAAATGTCGTAAATTTTACTTTACACATAATTTCCTCTTTTTTGCTATTTTCTGAGTGGCATCCCTGTAATTTCCATAGATACGCGTGGTCAGAAATCTGGAAATTCCAATTAGTCTATGGGTTAGCAAACCTTAATTCAATCTGAAAAAAAAAAAAAAAAAAAATTCTGACAAGCAGAGTTGTATAATATAGACGCACGCCATGTGCAGAAAATTTTATGAAGAAACAATTTTTATTTATTTATTTCGACAAAGAATTGCGTAAAAAAAAAAAAAAGTATCTCAACAAAGAATCATGTAAAAAAACCCAACATTTCGACAAAATACCACGCAAAAAACGTGAATTTCATCCAAAGACCGCAATAAAAACATTAATTCAATCCATGAATCGCATAAAAAATGTGAATTCCATGCATGAATCGCATAAAAAATGTGAATTACATGCATGAATCGAATAAAAAATGTGAACTACATCCATGAATCGCTAAAAAAAAAAAAAAAGCAAATTGCATAAAAAATGGGAATTACATCCACAAATTGCTTAAAATGTGAATTACGTCCATGAATCATGTAAAAAAAGCGAGAATTATATTCATAAATTGTATGAAAAACGCAAATTACATCTATGAATTGTGTAGTAAAACATGAATTATGTTTATAAATCGCTCACGAATTTTGGTGGCAGAAATCTGAAACGGAAATTACCTCTATAAAACGCATAAAAATACCGAATTGCGTTCATGAATTGCATAAAAAATGTGAATTACTTTCAGAAATCACTCAAAAAATGCGAATCACTTCCATGAATTGTGCAAAAAAACATGAATAACGTTCAGAAATTGCAAAAAATGCGAATTACGTCCAAGAATTGGTAAAAAAAGCGAATTACATTCATAAATCCTATAAAAACACAAATAACGTCAATAAATCGATCAAAAAACACAAATTTCGTTGATAGAAAGCTCAAAAGATGCAAATTATGTCTATGAATAGCATAAGTATAGCAAATTACGTCCATAAATCATGTAAAATGTATATTACATTCATTAATCGCATAAAAATCTCGAATTATGTCCATGAATCGCTCAAAAAAAGCGAATTCCATAAAAAACGTAAATTAGGTCCACAAATTGCTCAAAACGTGAATTACGTCCATGAATTGTTTAAAAAAGTGAGAATTACGTTCAGAAATTGTATGAAAAACATAAATTATGTCTATGAATCGTGTAGTAAATCGGGAATTATGTTCATAAATCGCTCAAAAAACACGAATTTTGGCAGCAAAAAGCTGAAACGCAAATTACGTTCATAAATCACTCATAAAATTCGAATCATTTCCATGAATCATGCAAAAAAATACTAATAACATTCATAAATTACAAAAAATGCGAATTAAGTCCAACAATTGGTAAAAAAAGCGAATTACATTCATAAATCCTATAAAAACACAAATAACGTCAATAAATCGATCAAAAACACAAATTTTGTCGACAGAAAGCTCAAAAAATGCAAATTATTTCTACAAATTGCATAAATATAGCTAATTACATCCATGAATCATATAAAATGTAAATTACATTCATTAATCGCATAAAAATCACGAATTATGTCCATGAATCGCATAAAAAACGCGAATTGGGTCCACAAATCGTCAAAACGTGAATTACGTCCATGAATTGTTTCAAAAAGTGAGAATTAACGTTCAGAAATTGTATGAGAAACACAAATTATGTCTATGAATTGTGTAGTAAAATGGGAATTATGTTCATAAATCGCTCAAAAAACACGAATTTTGGCAGCAAAAAGCTGAAACGCAAATTACGTTCATAAATCACTCATAAAATTCGAATCATTTCCATGAATCATGCAAAAAAATACTAATAACATTCATAAATTACAAAAAATGCGAATTAAGTCCAACAATTGGTAAAAAAAGCGAATTACATTCATAAATCCTATAAAAACACAAATAACGTCAATAAATCGATCAAAAACACAAATTTCGTCGACAGAAAGCTCAAAAAATGCAAATTATGTCTACGAATTGCATAAATATAGCAAATTACATCCATGAATCATGTAAAATGTAAATTACATTCATTAATCGCATAAAAATCGCGAATTATGTCCATGAATTGCATAAAAAACGCGAATTGGGTCCACAAATCGTCAAAACGTGAATTATGTCCATGAATTGTTTAAAAAAGGTGAGAATTAACGTTCAGAAATTGTATGAGAAACACAAATTATGTCTATGATTCGTGTAGTAAAATGGGAATTATGTTCATAAATCGCTCAAAAAACACGAATTTTGGCAGCAGAAAGCTGAAACGCAAATTACGTCTATAAATCGCATAAAAATAGCGAATAGTGTTTTGCATTCATGAATTGCATAAAAAACGTGAATTACATATCGCTCAAAAAACACAAATTACGTCCATGAAACGCATAAAAACATGAATTACATTCATAAATCACTCAAAAAATGCGAATCACTTCCATGAATTGTGCAAAAAAACACTAATAACGTTCATAAATTACAAAAAATGCAAATTACGTCCAAGAGTTGTGTAAAAAAAGCGAATTACATTCATAAATCCTATAAAAACACAAATAACGTCAATAAATTGATCAAAAAACACAAATTTCGTCGACAGAAAGCTGAAAAAAATGTAAATTATGTCTATGAATTGCATAAAAATAGCAAATTACGTCCATAAATCATGTAAAATGTAAATTACATTCATTAATCGCATAAAAATTGCAAATTATGTCCATAAATTGCTCAAAAATGCAAATTACATTCATAAATCACATAAAAAACACGAATGATGACCATGAATTGTGCAAAAAATGCGAATTACACCCAACATTAAATTAATTTGCAGAAAGTTTTTGGTTTTATACAAGTCTGCCAACAAGAACCTACAAGTTATCCTGAAACCCATTCTAAACCAACAAAAATTTAATGGAAAGATAAATTTGTCCAAGAAAGACAAAATAATTTACATTGACGTACATTGACCAGAATCGAAAAATTCCTATTGAAATCTATCCTATACAATCCAAAACCAGAAAGAAAAAAAATCCCTCCAAGAGTAACTCAATCTATCTGCTGTAAAATAAAATACATTGAAATGCAACTGAACAAGAACCTGAAAATTACATTTGATGTCAAACCGAAACCAGATTCAACCCCCCCCCCCCCCCCACCAAAAAAAAAAAAAAAAAATTTCCAATCATATCTCGATTCGGGAAAGAAAACTTAATTTCCATAGGTATGCATGATCAGAAATCTGGAAATTCCAATTAGTCTATCTTAAACCTAATCTGAACCTGAAAAAGGTAATTCCATATAACCGGAGCCCAGTATCTATACAGGACAAAATATTTTCCATTAAAGCGCAACCCAGAACTTGAAAATTCCATTTGAATTGAACCTGATTGAAACCTGAAAAAAATTTCCTTCGAACCTTAACCTAATCCGAAAAAGAGAAAATTATTTCTGCCGATACACACTGACAAGAGTCTGAAAGTTAACATGAAACCTAATCCAAACCCGAAAAGGAAAAAACAATGGAAACACAAGTCTGTCCAAGAAATACCAAATAATTTCTGTCCACATACACTGACAAGAATTTCAATTAAAATCTATCCTATACCCAGTTCAAACACTACCCCCCCCCCCCCCCCAAAAAAAAAAAAAATCCAATTGTAACCCAATTTATCTGCGACAAAATAATATACTTGAAATGCAACTCAACAAGAACCTGAAAATTCCATTTGAAGTCAATCCGAAACCAGATTCAATCCCCCCCCCCCCCCAAAAAAAAAAATATATATTTAATCAAATCAAGATTTTAGAAAAAAAAAGAACAATTTATGTCGATATGTATTGACCAGATCATGGAAATTCCAATAGAAGTCTATCTCAAACCCGATCCGAATAACCTGAAACCCAATCCAATCCCCCCCCCCCAAAAAAAAAGTAAAATAAAAAAATTAGGAAATAAAAATCTGTTCAAGAAAGACAAAATAATTTCCGTCCCCATCCACTGACCAGAATTGAAAACTAGTACTTGAAATGCAACTCGGCAAGAACCTGAAAATTCCAATTCAAGTCAAACTGAATCAAGATTCAACCCCCCCCCCCCCAAAAAAAAAAAAAAATTATCTAACCGAATCAAGATTTTTAGAAAAAAAAATTATGTAAATACGTACAGACTAGAGCATGGAAATTTTAATAAAATCTTAAACCCGATACAATCTCCCCCCCCCCCTTACATAACTAACAAGAAGCCTTGATGACCCCATAAAACATAACTAACAAGAACGAAGAGTCATGCATACTGCATCGATTATGATGCATTTTCTGACTCATTCTGAATATTGTAAACTTATTGTCATTCATGTACAATAATTTTACCATTCTGTGCAAAAAAACAAAGCATAATTAACGAGAGTAAAAAATTTTCCATTAAACATGTTTATATACTTTCCATTTTATTCTGAATGCTTTAAACCTATCAGTTTCATCTTTGTACAGTAATCTTCCCATCCAAATCTCCCCCCCCCCCTGTTTATATATGTTTTGTGCAAACAGCAAAACATAAATAAACTAACAAGAATGAAAAGTTACACATACAGTATAGATTATGAAACACTTTCCAACACATTTTCATTATTGTAAGCCTATCATTTTAATCCATTTGCAGTAATTTTACCACTCTATATAAAGAACAAACCATAATTAACAAGAAAGAAAAACCTGTGTGCAACATAGATTATGAAACACTTTCCAGCATATTCTGAATATTGTAACGGATATAGTTTTAATCAATCTGCAATATTACCAACCTATACAAAGGTTGAGACATAATTAACAAGAATCATGCACGCAGCATAGATTATGAAATACTTTCCAGCACATTCTGAATATTGTATTCCTGATCATTTTAATCCATCTGCAGTATATGTATCATCATGTGTAAAGAATAAACATAGTTAACTAGAATGAGAAATGATACATACAGCATAGATTATGAAATCCTTTCTTAGAAATACAGTGCTGAATGTACATTACTTTCTTATCTTATACTAACGTACTTTACTACAGAGTTGTTTTTAACGAAATCAAGTAGCACAGCATATATTAATAATAAAATATGAAATATCTTTTTTAAGTGGGTGGGGGAGGGGTAATTAAAGGTGATCAGAAATCATGAATATGAATTCTTTGCATTAGTCTTTAATTTTTTGTTTTTATCTTTTTATTATTAACCTAAAAAAAGCACTGATATCAGTACAAAAAACCCTGAACGGGTTAAAAGCTTGTGACGCAGCACTTTATCTTATATATCTAAGAATTTTAAATTTGGGACTTAAAACTAATGATATCAAAATTTATGTGACGCTATGCTATTAATTAATATATATATATATATTAAAATTTATTCATTAAGGTTTTATCAATTACATCTTTCATAAATTCAAAATATGAATCTTAAAAGATATGATATCAAAATTTAAGTGACGCCTTGACGAGGCTTTAAACAATGTTTTAAAATTCCATTTATTTATTTATTGTCTAAATACATTTTCATATCTAAACAATACTTTTCATTTTCCAATACACTGTTAAATACATCACTTTCACTGAATATATATAATGCACTGAAATATATTTATTTGAATAAATAGATTTATCTTTTGGGCTACGCTATCCAAAATAAAAAATAACGTTTGAATAAATATTTTTTGCGTCATTGTATCTATTTGCATCTATTTAACTTACTTTGGATACAATGACGCAAAAAAATATTTATTCAAACGTTATTTTTGATTTTGGATAGCGTAGCCCAAAAGATAAATCTATTTATTCAAATAAATATATTTCAGTGCATTATATATATTCAGTGAAAGTGATGTATTTAACAGTGTATTGGAAAATGAAAAGTATTGTTTAGATATGAAAATGTATTTAGACAATAAATAAATAAATGGAATTTTAAAACATTGTTTAAAGCCTCGTCAAGGCGTCACTTAAATTTTGATATCATATCTTTTAAGATTCATATTTTGAATTTATGAAAGATGTAATTGATAAAACCTTAATGAATAAATTTTAATATATATATATATTAATTAATAGCATAGCGTCACATAAATTTTGATATCATTAGTTTTAAGTCCCAAATTTAAAATTCTTAGATATATAAGATAAAGTGCTGCGTCACAAGCTTTTAACCCGTTCAGGGTTTTTTGTACTGATAGTTTTTATAATGTTGATGTCTGTGTTGATACATATGTGAATATATTAAAACATGTGTCAATATATTTACATACTAGGACTTCCCTCAGAGGGATTAGTCTGAGCGATATTGCTGAGAATAAACATTTAATAACTTGCGATAAGTAAAGAAAATGAGATGTTACCTTTAATTGGTCATTCATTGTGATAAAATATGATGAAAATAAGCATATTCAATCATAGAATTACAAAATCTTATATATAAAGTTGCATATACTATTTTTATAAAAGAAAAGCAAACCATGCACGGATATAAAATTGGAAATATGCAAAATATTAAAAGTAATACAGAAAATAAAACACCAAATTTTCCTGTATTGGAAATATAACTCTTTGAAATGATGTCATGAGCATAAACAGAAGCTTCGCACCGATTTGAGAAACTATAAATAACATAAACTATTATGTTTGAAGAGAATGGAGTGTATTTTATACGGTGTGAAATCCGTCCGATTAGTTTATAATGTTGAATATCTGTTTTCCACGGATGCAATGAGATTGTCGATAAGAGTTAAGGAATCCTTTTTTAAAAATTTGTCCTAAACGAGCACTTACATTTTATAAGTTACGGTGATGCCAAAGTTATAGTTTCTAACCCCAACAGTATCCTAAAAATTGCAATATTCTCAATAAATTAGGTTTAAAACTTTTTATAGAAAAAAAAATGTTTAATTTGTGAAATTAAATTGTCGCATGTTTTAGAAATCGTTCATAACGAGAATATTATATCCTAAAAGTTGCCACCAAAAAAAAAAAAGATTTTAAATTTTTAGTCATATCGACATCAAAGAATTCTCAATTTTAGAACTTTTTTGCTCGTGCATTGATGGTGATTATTGTTCCTACGCAAAATATAGTATATTTTGCAGCAAAGAAAAAAAAATACTGCAAATATTGATTTTTTTTTTTTCTTTTGTGCAGTTTTGGCTTCGGAAGGTGCGCTATGTTGCATAAAAATAAGAGACTATGAAAACACACTTGGTAAATGTTCATGCTCAGTTTTACAAATAAATATGGCACATATATGCCCTTTACACACCGAGGTACCTAATTGGTGCCAAAATGGCGTTCAGTTGCCTAACATGCTGGTTATCATATAAATGTTATAATAAATTGTTTGTTCTAAAAATATTATCATTTATTGGTTGTTATTTCTTTTTTTTTAATAACAGAAAATGTTTCGTTTATTCCTTTTTTTCATTTTGAAATAAATAAATAACGGGTTATTATAGCATGCTATATGTATCTGGTAATCAAAACGATGTTTTCGCCTAATTGGCATAAAATATCTCGCCAAACCCGGTGCTTATATCTCTAGTATACTATCTCAAGTATTTTATTTATGTATACTATAATTGTTTTTACATACCACTTACTTCTTCTTGTATATAAAAATAGGTAAGTGGCTCCTTTATGCAGTATAAATCTTTAAAAAATAGCCCCCGTTGCCCCTTTTTGGATCGAATTAAAAAAAATCAATGTCTAATTCCAGTATTGCTCCCAGGTATGCATACATATTCCAAATTTCAAAGATGTATGCCAACAGGAAATGGATGAAAAATGGGAAAAGATGTCACATATGCACCAGGGTACATAATTGGCGTCAAAATGGCATCATTTTACCTCAGATGGTAACCCGGCTTTATTTATTTTTATTTGTTTATTTACTTTCATTTCCTTTTTTAAATTATATAAAATATTTCTTTTTATAGTTATTAATTATTATTATTATTTTATTTACTGTAAGTTCTTTTTGAAAATAAAAAATTATTTAAAAATGTGTATGTAAGCGTTATTTGAAAACGGAGTTTTCGCCAAATGGGCTTTGAAAAAAATTGCGCCAAATCTGATGGGCTTGTGGTATCCGTGCCGAAAAATTAGTGACCAGAATTGACTTCCACACACAAACAAAATATAAGTTAAAAGAAAACATGCAATAAAAATAAATATAAAGGGGAAATGATGTCATAAAAGAAACTTTTTATTTAAAAACGTAATTGTTTCTAATTTTCACACGCGAAATATATAAAACATTCTTTTAGCGATCAAAAAATGCTATTAAGAGATTATCACAAAATCTCAAAATCAAAGTTTTTATGACATTTTTTTAATATAAAAAAATAAGTTTTATTTTCCTGCATGATTAAATTTTTAAATGTTTTATTGCATTCAATATTTTTGAGTGTGTTAATGATTACTATTTACTCCATGTACTGATTCAGTTATCTACGAAAATATCCAGCTGATGAAAATCACGCACACCAAATTTCTGTGACGTATGCAAATAAATTGTACTTTTTTATCAGTTTTTTTAATATAACTTTTAAACTATTTGGAACTAATTTTTCGTATGTAGTGCATTCACCAGATTACCTTCATAGGTACCTATTGGTACAAACAGAATCAAAATCCGACAAGTACTTTTTGAGATTTGCTTGACGAAAGAATTTTTTTTACTTTTAATATCGTTACGTATCTCTGAGTATAAAGACTTCGCTTCGCTCAGACAATAAATGAAACTTCTTATAAAATTCCTATATTTTCTTCAAAAAAATTCCTATATTTCCTATAATATTTTTGAAAAAAGTCACTTCTAGGCCTGATGGACAGGGGTGTGGAATTTTTCCATATTCTTACCAGCCAAGGAATTATTTCATCAGCCCGCAAGATGCAACACACACACAGTTGAAAATAGTTATGACAAAATCGCATGCGATTACAGACAAAATTTCTATTAATACAATGCACTTTCATAATTCTTTTTTCTATAATACTAGGAATTATATATAACAGAGGTAAGTTTGATATTAGATAGAACTTAATGCCTTATTTACACTGTAATAATTTGGAAAGTTAAAATATCTAGATTAAAAAAGTGTTTCTGATAATGTGCGTATTGCCTAGTTTTTCAAAAACTAAAAATGCACTCACCTCGTGAGAAAATCCACTCGCCAATGGCGAGCAAAATGATGTATTTTCCCACCCCTGCTGATGGACGTGATGAGTCTGATTTTATTATTTTAGTATATAACTATTTTAATGACTGGCCATTCAGGTGGGAAGATTTTAGTTGGGTCATTCCACGTGAAATCAACCAATTTAAGGAAAACTTGTTGCATCATAGTCACAGATTTTTTTTTAATTTTTATCATAGACAGACATAGTACTGAAACCCTCAAATCTGAAATTTAAAAGTAATTTTCACAATATTGGCCGAGATATGGCCATTTGAAAACTGGCCATTTTTACGAAATGGCGGCCATCTTGGAATTGTATCACTGTCTAAATATGGCCATAACTTGACAACTAATGGCTCAAATTTTATATATCTGGTACCAATTTGAAGCTATTTGTACAAAGAATGATTATTTCACATCAAAATAATAATAAATTTTCATTTTTTTACTTTTTATTATGTGCAAAGTGAAAATTTCACCCCAAAAAAGGGCAGATTGTAATCTATACATATAATAAAACAGTAGGACCCGGTGTGTCTGTACATTGAAGATAATTGACAAAAATGGAGTCAGGGCGATAAAAGAAAACCAATGAAACACAAAAAAAATTTTTTTGAATTTTTTGTCTGTCTGTCTGTCTGTCTGTCTGTTCGAGGTTATCTTCGTAACTACTGAATGGATTTTTATGCGGTTTTCACTAATGAAGAATGCACACTCCCGGGCAGTGTATAGGCTTTGTTTCATCAAAATCGGACAACAGACAAAAAAGTAACAAAAAGAAACAAAAGAAACTATTAGGTGCGCTGCTCACGTTTTTTAGTACATAACGTTTTTTAGTACATATAAAATCCAATAGATGTCACTGTGCGATTTTAAAACGCGCTATCGTTATGTTTTCGCCAGTCTACTTAAGTATGAGAAAGTTTCAAGCTGGCTGTCGTTCCATGTGGTTTAGTCGGTAGAACGTCAGTGCGCCATACTGATGGCCCGGGTTCGATTCCCAGCATGGAATTTTTTTTCACTATGTTGGCATTAACGCCTATAAGCAATTAAAAGAATTTGAAATATTGTATTCAAGGCGAATTTTCTCTCTGGGAAAATTTCCTTGCATTAATATGTCAGTGTAATTTTTTTTTCGATTTAATTTTTTTTTTCGAAACTTTGTTTTTCTTAAAAAATTACAGTAAATATTTGATATTTCCCAACGTTTTTTGAATGATCGACTTGCTTTTTTTTTTTTTAATGTATGTCTGAACCTTATCTAACTACTTCAAGATTTCTTTAGATAAACCGACCAGCGTAGCGGGCGAAGGCCGCTAGTGGCTCATAAAAAAAATTAATCATCATGAATTTTTCTGAAACTTGGTAAAAACGTTGCTCCATCTGTGTGCTTTAAATAAAAAAAAAATTGGAAAGGTAAAATTTGTTGTTTTAAAATAAATGGTTTTTTTACACATAAGGTGTCATTAACCAAATAATGATATTTTTAGAATCTGTAAGCATTCCTGATTCAAAAAATAATGGTTAAAATAAAATTTTCTAACATCTAAATTAATGTAAAAGTATAATCAAAACCTCATTTGTACTAATTTTGTAGGAATCTGCCCCCAGCCCCCCTCCTCCCCCCTCCCCAAAAAAAATAGACAATTCAAAAAATTTTACACTGAAAAAGATAAGAAAATAATTAAGGAATATAATGTATAATTATAAAATACCTATAAATGCAGTGCATATATATATATATATATATATGATAATTTACTTCACATATAGGGGCGAGTGGGGTGGAATGGGACAGTAGGTTTTTCTCTTTATGTATCATTCTAAATATTTCATCAATCACACATTAGGTGAAGTAATGGTACCCCAATCTTCAGTTGAAAAAAGTAGCTGATTTACATAAGCTTGCAATTATATAAAGAAAAAGATTATTTCAAAAATGAAAAGTAAATTTAGTTCATATACTTTTTACGCTTTCTGTATAATGATTTGATTATGCATAGATGTAACAGTTTCTCTATATATGGAACATTATACTGTAAAATTAGAGAGGTAAAATTTGTTGTTTTAAAAATGGTTTTCTACATATAAGCAGGGCTGGCAAGTTTCTGCCGAGGTGGTTAAAACCAGTGGTTATAACCGGTTAAAACCAGCACGGCAGAAACTAGTTTCTGCCAGTTAGTGGCAAAAACTGGCAGAAACTTAGGAAATAATACTAATAAGAACTTTAACCTGCAATGATTCGTAATTCACACAGGTATTTAATGTATAAAGAATATAGTTAAAAAATTAAAATAAAGTTTATGCAATGTTATTCAAAGTAGCAAAAAGTTTCAAAAAGATTATATAAATATATTTTGTTGATATAATAATTTTCTGCCACTTAAACAGAAATAAATTTTTATAATAGTAATCTGATGCTGTACAAGTTTATTATTGTTTACGGTTGAATTTCTATTTAAAAGTTTAAAAAAAACATACAAAAAATTCTATGATATTTTAATATTTTTTAGAGCATTTTTAAATAAATAATACACTCTGATAATTTAAAAATGATCTACTGCTATATACAAAGAAAAATGGTTCTTGTAAAAGCATAAATCAATAATTGTAGCACAAAAATATCAGACAAAAATTAATTAAATATCTTGTACAATTTTTTTCTATATTAAAAGAACAAAATTATTTTTGTGAAAAGGTAACAATATATAAGAGTATTCTATAATATAGAATTAATTTTGCAAACCTTTCTTAACCTTAAATACTTTTTAATTTGTTCTGAATGAAAGAAAAGTTAGAAAATGATCTTTTAAAACTAGCATTACTTGCTGGTAATGTCATTATTGAGGATATAAATTAAAAAAATTCTCATTTTCACCAGTATTTGTTTTTAAAGGCAACCACCCACAGAAGACAAGACATTTTCTAGGACTTTTTTGGGGGGAAATATGTTTCTATTTTGCTACAAAGGTTTATTTTATACGTCACAAAAATTAGTTTAATATCAAAAAGCAATTTTCTGGCTTTTTTTTGTCTCATCTAAAACAACAACAATAGATTTTAACATTTGTGATAAGTATTTAACTTCTTCATAATTCATGATATTTATTTATAATTTTAACAACTGCTATGTCCTTAATATCATTTTTATGATTTTCAGTTATCTGCAAATAATATGGCTGATTCCTTGTGAAAGACTCAAAACCATAAAATTCGAATACAAATTTATTTATTTTTTAATTAAAACTATTCACAATATTTTATTTATTAATTATTCTGAGTAAAATGTACATAAGCAATTTAATACTACTAAAAAAGTCTCAGATTATGTCACAAAATGAGTTTTTGCCAGTTTCTGACGGTAAAAACCGGTTATAACCACTTTCTGCCACTGGCACGGCAGAAACTATTTTCTGCCGGCAAAAACCCAGCCCTGCATATAAGATGTCATTGACCCAAATAATGATTATTTTAAAATCTGTAAGTATTCTTAATTTAAGAAATATTGGTTAAAATGAAATTTTTCTAGCATCTAAATTAAAGTATTTATATTATATAATTCAATAAAGAAATATCAATTTGCAGTTATTTACACTAAATATTCATTTTTACAGTTTACTTTTTATTTCATTTCATTCAAAATATGATAATATAATTCTCAAAACATATTTACATAAATATTTTAAATACCTTACTATGGAATGCATGAAAAAAAAGGCACATAATATTTTCTCCAGAAATGTTGGAGAAATACTAGCTGTAAATTACAGAGTTAAATTATTGATAACACCCCTTCAGCTGTTTTAAACTTTCTTGCCTTTTTTACAAAATATTGTGTGGTATTAAAATAAATCATTGTTTGCTGGATTGTCCATGAGTCTGGAACTAGTGTCAAAATTTGAAGCTTTTCTTTAAAAGATGCATTTGTAAACTTCTTCAATAATCGTTCCATCATAGATGTACAGTCGGGGCAAGTCATGTCTTTAATATTTTGAGGCTTACTGATGGTTTCAACACCTAATACTGTAGCTGCTTTAGTTTCAATACACTTGCTGATTTTTGTAACTTTTGTCTGCAAATAACCAAGTTTCCTCTTTGAGCTACGCCTATTCATTTTTATTGGTGATAACTCTAACATTTCACAGCTTTTGTTTAATTGTTCCATTACTACTGTGGGTTCACTAAACTCTGGATCAGAGATGCTTTTCATGTCAACAATAGAAATCATCTTATTTATTGATGAATAGCAGGAAGTACATAATTTTTTTCCTGGAATGAAAATGTCTGGATTTGTCATAGACATATCTAAAGAAATTGTTTTCAGTGATTTTGCTCTGTTACTATTTGGATGTTTATTAAATGGATCACAACACTGTCTCTGATTTAAACTATAAAATTTTAGAAATTTATCCTTGTGAACCTTGCATATATTCGCATGCAAAAAACTTTTTTCATCTGGGATTATATAATGTAACCTTTTTTTTAATAAATGTAAATCCCGTGGGGATAATTGAAGAACAGAAATAAGATCAGTACTCAGAGAAACATCGAGTTTTTTACATACAAAACACTCCATCTCCACTGTATAATAAGTACAAAATAATTATTGTATGTCTAAATACACTTCATTGAAAACTTTAGAAGTGGTATATGGTATTTAAAAGGAATTACTCAAGTTTCTTGGACATTATGATGCAAGATTACATCATACTTTAATTATAGCCAATTAAGAAGCAGATTAAGTACAGCAGCAATCTTTTATTTAAATTGCATCAGCTCATATAGAACATGATGCAAGATAGCATCATACTTTGATTATAGCCAATTAAGAAGCAGATGAAGGTACAGTAGCAATCTTTTCTTTAAATTGCATCAGCTTATATAGAACATGATGCAATATTACATCAGCTTATAGAAACATAATGAAATTTTTACATCATGTTTTGAATTCAAAATTTAAAATTTTGAATTCATGTTTTGATTCTTGAAATAATCTTTTTCTTTATATAATTGCAAGCTTGTGTAAATTAGCTACTTTTTTCAACTGAAGATTGGGGTACCATTACTTTATCTAATATGTGATTGATGAAATATTTAGAATGATACATAAAGAGAAAAACCTACTGTCCCATTCTACCCCACTTGCCCCTATATGTGAAGTAAATCACCATATGTATGCATTGCATTTATAGGTATTTTATAATTATACATTATATTCCTTAATTATTTTCTTATCTTTTTCAGTGTAAAATTTTTTGAATTGTCTAATTTTTTTTTTTTTTTTTTTTTTGGAGGGGGGGGGGGCTGGGGGCAGATTCCTACAAAATTAGTACAAATGAGGTTTTGATTATACTTTTACATTAATTTAGATGTTAGAAAATTTTATTTCAACCATTATTTTTTGAATCAGGAATGCTTACAGATTCTAAAAATATCATTATTTGGTTAATGACACCTTATGTGTAAAAAACCATTTATTTTAAAACAACAAATTTTACCTTTCCAATTTTTTTTTATTTAAAGCACACAGATGGAGCAACGTTTTTACCAAGTTTCAGAAAAATTCATGATGATTCATTTTTTTTATGAGCCATTACAATCTGCCCTTTTTTGGGGTGAAATTTTCACTTTGCACATAATAAAAAGTAAAAAAATGAAAATTTATTATTGTTTTGATGTGAAATATTCATTCTTTGTACAAATAGCTTCAAATTGATACCAGATATATAAAATTTGAGCCATTAGTTGTCAAGTTATGGCCATATTTAGATAGTGATACAATTCCAAGATGGCCGCCATTTCGTAAAAATGGCCAGTTTTCAAATGGCCATATCTCGACCAATATTTTGAAAATTACTTTTAAATTTCAGATTTGAGGGTTTCACTACTATGTCTATCTATGATAAAATTTTAAAAAAAATCTGTGACTATGATGCAACACCCATTGGTTGAATTCATGTGGAATGACCCAGTTTTATACAGGAAAAACTAAGTGTTCCTGCACATAGATTTATGAAACATGTGCCAAGCAGATGGTTAACTCTGCAACCTGCAGCAAATTGGTTGTTAGAGCAATGGAATTGTCTCCATGAGTATTTCTTAAAATATATTCCATCTAGAAAAGAACAAAGGACACTAAATACAGTCAGCTACAAAAAAATTGTTGAATATTTGAAGGAGAAAACAATGAAATGTCAGTTACTGTTGTATCTAGTGCTAAACTATTTACCCAGTTTACTGCATTTTTTCAAAGGGAAGATCCTCTGATCCACTTAGTGTATGATGAAATAAAATGCCTTATCATTAAAGTCGCAGTGCGTATTTGCAAACAGTCAGCCATTAAATCTTTCAAGAATGATGTCAGTCAAGATCTCTTTGAGAGTAAAAATTTAATCTCTCCAAGAGATATTGTTTTTAATGAAGAATTGTAAAAAGAGTTTTTGCAATTATCTGAAAAAGATAAAGGTTATGTTTTAAGTGATGTGCATCATCATTATATAGCTTCTGGTAAATATCTTTACAATAAGGATATATTGCAAAATTAAAACTTGAAATATCTCAGTTGCTTAAACCCAGAATTCTCCGAAAAGTTTAAAAAATATTGCTAAACTTGCACAAAAATTGCCTATAAACATTGAAATTGATGCCCTCTTGGATGAATGGAAAATTTGCAAGCTCAGTCAAGAAGAATCTGAAGTAAATAGGATTTATTCATTTTGGGCTACTTCTATTAACGCAAAAGAAGAAAAGGGAGGATTAAAATATCCAAATATCTCTCTTTATTTTGGAGAGTAGCCTCAGTTTGTACCATGGCAGTGCAGATGTAGAATGAGGATTTTCGCTTTCACACCAAATTCTTTCTGAAGACCAGGCCTCTAAGAAAGAACGGATGCTAAATGCTAGGTTAAACTTAGCAGATGCTTTAAGACATCATTATGAAAACCACACAGCTCTAGTACCAGTAACTAGTAAAATGATAAAAAAGGCTAATATTCCATATCAAAATTATCAAAGTTACCTAGAAAATGAAAAGAGAGAAAAAGAAAAAAAAAAAAAGGAAAGTACAACTTGAAGTGGAAAAAGCTACAGAAGAGGAAGAAATCAGAAAAAAAAGAAGCTGAAAAAGATAAAAGTACAATTGTAGTTCTTGACAAAATTTTGGAAGATTTAAACAAAAATGTGAATGAAGAAGTAACTGTATTGGACATATTGATCGATGAAGGCAATGAAAGGTTAAAAATTGCTTTAGCAAAAGAAAATTTAACTGAAGCTAAAGTGGTTAAAATTTGATTGCAGCTAGTATAACAGCTAACAAGGAACTGAAAGTAAAAAAGGATAAAGCTGATAGCTTGTATAGGGTTATAAATAAGAAAAAATAATTTAATTACAAACTTGATGAGTAACAAATCTAAAGAAGGTTAATTTAAGAAATTTGTAAATATTATATTTGATTAAAAAAAAGATTTTAAAAAATTGGCTTTTATTTGTTAAAAATTGTATTTGATTTGTATAAATATTATGTTTATATTTCAGGTCCCTAAAAGGTCCCTATTTCAGACTTTTGGTCCCTAAAAAGTCCCTAATTTTTAATCATTAGGTCCCTAAGTCCCTACTATTTTGTACCAAAGTTGCTGGCAGCCCTGTAAGTAGACATTTGGCTTTCCAACAATATGTCACATGAGGGGTATTGACAAAATTTAGAAAAGTGTCACAGGGAGGGCAAAGTGGAGTGAGGTTTACTGAAGGTGCATAACATGAATAAGTGGTCACAGACCTTTCCAAAAATATTGCATATGAGGGGTCTTGGTTAAGTTTCACAAAGTATCTATGACCATTTATTCATGTTATGCAATTTCATTGCTATTACACCATTTTGCCTCCCCCCCAAGGATGTTTATTTAATGTATTCCAGTAGAGAGTCATCTAATAATGGGGAAATTGTAGAACTTATTTCAAAAAACATACAAAAATAATAAAAAAAATTATCCCATTTACTATCATTTTAGTCCATGTTCTTGCCACTAAGGGTGCTTTTAATTTTTTTTTTTTTTTTTTGCCCATTTTTCTACTAATTGCTGAAAATTTTAAAATTTGTATACTCCCTTTTTTTTTCTTGCTTATTTGTGACTTTTCAACTTTTTGCAACCAGGAAACACTGTCGAATATATGAATTTTCCACTATTGTAGCTTCATTATAGCCTAATTTCAGTTAGTTTTTTAATTCCATCTGTTTTCAGTTACCATGTATTTACTAAAATCTGCTTTATAAACATGTAAAAATAATTATTTTAATTATTAACTGCAGTTTTTTTAGATTATTTTTATCAATTAAATTTTCAAGAATTGTCCATCACTATCTGTAGCTGTTAAGATCAAGACACTTATGCTTTTTTAAGAGGATGATGATACAATAGACCAGTGGTGTAGTCGAGGGGGGACGCAGGGGGATGGCGTCCCCCCACTTTTTTATTTTCTTTCAAGCGTCCCCTTACTTTTTTATCTCAAGGGGGACGCTAAAGACACGAGGGGATGCAGATTTTCCTGATTCATTAAATGATTAAAATTTTTAAAAAAATATTAAAAAATTAACAATTTTGTAAAGTATAGAATTGATATTTTAAAGCATTTTAGTTTTCGTTAAAAACATAACAACGGCACTCAAAAAAATAAATTACCATTAATGAAATACCGCACTAACATTAGTTCTTTCAAAGGCATACATTACTTTTACTTGGAAGTCTATTATCCCCTTCCTGTTTCCTATCAGAAAGATCATACAAGCTCCCGAAAAAGACCTTGGACACACCACAGTCTCAGTTTAAAAAATATCCAGATGTTCGAGAATTGAAAGTCTGGTCATTTTTATACTCACATGACAATTAGCAACAGCATGCTTCCATTAGTCAATAAATAAGGTCTTTAAAGACATTCAGGGTAATTGTCATAGCTATCACATGCTGTTAGTTAATCATGGTCATCAACTGGCCGGTATATGGCGTCTGCAGTTGAATATAGACTAGTCAATAAAAGATCATCAATGCAGACCGACAACTTCTGATACTGTTCAGTGAAAAAATCCCCCAGAACGATTATTCTCTTTTCTCTCGTTCACATTGACAATTATTTCTTGATTATAAGCAAGCTTGATTTCAAGCATTGGACTAGTTTAAAGTAAAGCGAGTATCTCTGAGTTGCCTCGTTTTTTCTAGCGATAAATATTTTATATCATAATTTTAATTTTTGAAGGAAAAATAACAATGAAACGATGTAGGCAGCCAGAACTGAAAAGTTTTGCAATTTCTTTCAAACGTTGCGGTATACACAATTGCAGATTAAAAGTCAGATCCAACAGAATTGTAAGTATCTTTTGAGTTTTGATGAATAATATCTTAAATTATTTGCTTATATTTTGAATTTTTGATAAGCGTTATATATTTTCCAAATATCAAATGGTTTTTGTTATAAAACTATGTTTTTTATTGAACGGGATTAAAAAAAGGGGGGGGGGGACGGAAAATAAAGATGTTCGTCATAAATGGTGGTGGAGCAGAATTGCCCCTCTAAATTTTCAAATTTAATTAATTAAATTTTCTCTTTCTCTGAAAATTTTCAAAAAATATTACAGCTTGTTTTTCTCAGAGGATTTAAGTAACTGAACAATTAAAAGAAAAGATAACCAAGGATTATTCATTAGGGAGAAGTGGTACACGGAAAAAAAGTGACCGGAAAAAAAAGTTATCGGGGGGAAAAAGTGACATAAACTACAAAAGCGGAAAAAAAAGTGACATAAAGTACAATAGCGGAAAAGAAAAGGACACGGAAAAAAAGTTACTGGAAAAAAGGTGACAAGGAGAAAAAAGTTACCGGAAAAAAAAGTGACAAGGACTTGATTTTGGAGATTCATTATTGATTTTTGGGATTCATCGGTTAAGTATGAATGGGGATCGGGGGGGGGGGGAGCTCTTAATTTAGGTAAATGAGTTTTTCATGCTGAATTAACTGTTTTGGTTAAATTTTTGGATATACGTTCATACTGAGACGCTTGCCTGATTAGTTTTGGGAACGAACGATCCCCCCCCCCCCCCTCCTGCCATCGCCGTAAACTGGATGAATGGGTTCCTATGCAGAATTATCCAAACTGTGTCAAATTTTGGATATAGTTTCTTTCTGATAAGGCTTATATATGATATATAATACCTGAAGAATTTTGGGAGTTTAATGGTTAAGTATAGAGGGGAAAATGGGGATAATTTTTCTTAAATTAAATTAATAGCTTTTTACGCAGAATTATCCAATTTGTTTGGAATTTTGGACATAGATTCATTATGATAAGCGCTATATCTCTGATTAGTTATGGGGCTCTTTTGCTTATTATAAAGGGGGGGGAGGCAATTATCTCCATCTCAAAATAGATACATCGGTTTTTATGCAGAATTATCCGATGTATTTCAAATTTTAAATATAGGTTCTCTCTGTTAAGGTGAATCCCTGAATAATTTTAAAGGTTTAATGGCTAAGTCTGAAAGGGGGGCGGGGGATAGCCCCTCTTTAAATAAACAAATGGCTTTTTACGCAGAATTAACCGATTTGCTTCGAATTTTGGACATAGGTTCATTATGATAAGACGTATCCCTGATTAGTTTATGGGTTTCTTTGCTAATTAAAAAGCGGAAGGTGATTGTCCCCCGCCCCTTAAGTTAGATAAATTGTTTTTAGGCACTATTATTCAATATATTTGAAATTTTTTATGTAGGTTAATTCGCATAAAGTGAATCCCTGAATAGTTTTAAGGGCTTAATGGCTAAATACAGAGGGGGAAACGGGGGATAATCCCCGTTAAATTAAATGAATACTTTTTATGCAGAATTATCCGACTTGCTCCATATTTTGGATGCAGGTTCATTATGATAAGGCATATGCCTGATTAGTTAAGGGGTTCTTCTGCTAATTAAAAATGGGGGCGAGCGATTATTCCTCCCTCTTAAATTAGATATTTTTTTTTTTATGTACAATTATCCGATGTACATCTCTGATTAGATACGAGGTTCTTTTGCTAAGTATAAATGGGAGGAACGGGCGATCCCCTACTCCTTAAATTAGATAAATTGGATTTTTTGCAAAATTATCCATTGTATTTTAAATTTTGGATATAGGTTTTTTCTGATAAAGTTAAATAGTTTAAAGAAATGGAACCCTGAATAGTTTTAGAGGTTTAATGGCTAAGTATAGAGGAGGGGAATGCGGGATAATCTCTCTTAAATAAGATAAATAGCTTTTTTACGCAGAATTATCCGATTTGCTTCAATTTTGTATATAGGCTCATTATGATAAGGCGTATCTCTGATTACTTATGAGGTTCTTTTGCTAAGTATCAATGGGGGAACGGGCGATTATCCCCCCCCCTTAAATTAGATAGATTGCTTTTTATGCATAATTATCCGATGTATTTTAAATTTTGAATATAGGTTCTTTCTCATAAAGTGAATTCCTGAATAGTTTTAAATGTTTAATGGCTAAGTATTGAGGAGGGAATGGGAGCTTAGCTTCTTTTTTTCTGTGTACTCTTCTAAAGGCTTTTCTCTGCTCAACATACGCAAAACATTTTGACACATTTACGAATTCATATTTCTACGCAAAGTTATAAAATTGGAAGATCTGATTATGGAAGTATAATTTCAAAATGAATTGTGTTTTCTATTTTTTTTATTAATTAATTACCTATTGATTTATAAGCGTTTTTGATCACGCAACGTAACGTTTTTCTGCCTTTGTTAATTGTTTTTTTCTGTCCTCATCAGGAAATTCGGTTCAAAACTCCAGCTTTGAAAGCATTTTCTGAAACATCTACCGCGTTTGCCAAAAAAAAAAAAAGTGAAGACCGTTACGAAAATTACATTTCTATTTCTCTGTTTATATATAAAAATAATAAATGCGTTTTTTTACTTGTTGTACAATACCGATAATAAAAAGCATAATTTATATTAAAAAAATCAATTAAGAATATACAAATTCTAGAGTATTCTATAGAATATATAGTAACCTGTTTTTATCTAAATTAATTCATTATACATTTTTGTTTGTGATTTGATTGCACTTTTATTGCAGCAATATAATGAATTTTATGTGATTGAGTTGCATGTAAATCCGACAAAAGACTGGAAGTTGAAATTTTTCACGAATACAATATTTTTTCTTTGTAAAGACAGAAGAAATTAAAAAATTAACAGACTGCTAATTTTCTAATTTTAGGAGCAATTTAACAAAGGTCTTGTTATTTACTTATTTTATTTATTTGTTCGATTAATACCTGAAAATTATAATGCAACTGGTCAAAACATAAATAAAAACAATACTGCAAATTTAAATTAATGGCAATGAGCTCATAGACTATTCAGACTAACTGCATAATACATCTTTTTTTTTTTTTTTTTTTTTTTTTCACGGAATAATGTCCCTCGAAAAACAAATTAAGTAGGGAATTAGCTCCCCCATTTCCCCTGATTATACTTAAACATTCAAGCCACATACATAGTCAGCGATACGCTTTATCATAATAAACCTATATCCAAAATTCGAAGTAAATAGGATAATACTGCATAAAAGGCCAATTATTTAATTTAATAGAGGTTATCCCTCATTCCCTTCTCTATACTTAGCCATTAAACCCTTAAAATTATTCAGGATTCACAATAATTACAATCAACGTTTAACACACAATACACAAACACACACCACATACGTATACGTTTCGCGAGCACCAGGGCTCGCTTCCTCAGTGTATAAAATTTAAAATGTTAAAAACAGAAAAACCCCCCAACTGACAGCAAGTCAGAGACCCAAATGATCGCAAACACAATACCAAAATACCCACAAGCCTCAGCAACCAATAAGATTAAACCGGAAATGAGGTGTCATGTCAAAATAAATCTAACCAGAAAGTTATATACATAACGCAAATATACATAAAGCAAAAAACTCCTTGGTTAATGATCTTTCAAGTGTACCGTACATCTCAACTTTCTGGTTAGATTTATTTTGTCATGACACCTCATTTCCGGTTTAATCTTATTGGTTGCTGAGGCTTGTGGGTATTTTGGTATTGTGTTTGCGATCATTTGGGTCTCTGACTTGCTGTCAGTTGGGGGGGGGGGGTTCTGTTTTTAACATTTTAAATTTTATACACTGAGGAAGCGAGCCCTGGTGCTCGCGAAACGTATACGTTTTGGTGTGTGTTTGTGTATTATGTGTTAAACATTGATTGTAATTATTGTAATTTCCACACAAGGTTTTATCTATTATTCAGGATTCACTTTATCCGAAAGAACCTATATCCAAAATTTGAAATACATCGGATAATTTTGCATAAAAGCCAATTTATCTAATTTAAGGACAGAGGGATAATCGCCAGTTTCCCCTTTTATACTTAGCAAAAGAACCCCATAACTAATCAGGGATACGAATTATCATAATGAACCAACATCCAAAATTTGAAGCAAATCGTATAATTCTGCGTAAAAATCCATTTATTTTAATTAAAGAGGAGCTATCCCCAGGCCCCCTTTATACTTAGCCATTAAAGAATTAAAACTATTCAGGGATTCACCTTATCAGAAACAACTTATATTTAATATTTGAAATACATCGGATAATTCTGCATAAAAACCGATTTATCTAATTTGAGAGGGGAGGTGATTGCCGTCCTCCAGCAAAAGAACTCCATAACTAATCAGAGATAGGTCTTATCATAATAAACCTATGTCCAAAATTCCAAATAAATCGGATAATTCTGCTTAAAAAGGGATTAATTTAAGGGAGGCTATCCCCCGTTCCCCCTCTATACTTAACCATTAAACTCCCAAAATTCTTCAGGCATTATATACTATATATAAGCCTTATCAGAAAGAACCTATATAGAAAATTTGACATACGTTGGATAATTCTGCATAAAAACCCATTTATATAATTTCGGGCGGATGGGGAGGGGGAGAGTAATTGTCCATTCCCAAAACTAATCAGGCAAGCGTCCTTTCAGTATGGACGTATATCCAAAAATTGAACCAAAACTGTTAATTCAGCATGAAAAAACCATTTACCTAAATTAACAGCATCCCCCGATCAAAGAAATCCGACTTAACCAATGAATCCCCAAAATCAATTAATTGTCACTTTTTTTCCTGGTCACTTTATTTCGGTGACTTTTACCCGTGTAACTTTTTTTCCGCTTTTGTAGTTTAAGTCACTTTTTTTCCTAGATTCGGGAGAAGAATTGTCCCCCTGAAGCCTCCGTAAAAGACTATTTTTAATTTTGTTTCTCTTTTACATTTGCGATTTTTTTCCCCCGTAAACCAAAGATTAAAATGCACCAAGTGTTCAGAAAAAGAAAAAGAAAAAGAAAAAAAAAAAAGATCTCTTTCATTACTTTATTTTGTAAAAAAGCCGATAAAAATTTAATTTGGGGTTTGTAATATACATCTTATTTTTTATATTTCTAAATAAAAATTTTATTGAATTACTGCAATATTGTTTTAAAATGTCTGCAAGCTCTATAAAGTTTGCAGCACCATAAAAAATACAACATTTTAAACTTAGACTGTCTATATATATTATTATAATTTGCATTAAAGAGATTCTTTAATGCAAATTAAGTATGTGGCACTTGTAATTCGTTTACATGTTACCACAGAACTATTTCATTAAATTATGCCATAAAGAAATAAAACTCTTTACATTCTATTTTAATGACGTTACACGCCTTCAAACATAATGAAATTTATATATATTACAGAAATGCGTAACAATACGCTTAATATAGAATAAGGATTGAGTAGCTTTTATCGTTGGGATATGCAAAGAAATTACATGGCAATTTGTCCCTTTTTATTATTCCAAGTTTTCTCATTCACATCAGAAAATTCTTATGCTATTATTTTCTTTATTTAAAAGAGAGACATTTCAGGATTACTTAAAGGAACAATTCTTTGAAAATCTCTGTTATGAAATCAAACTTCCTCATTTAAAAAAACTCCATTTCTATTTTTTTTAATGTATTTTCTGTGTTTGACAAATTTACTAGTTTTTCTTTTTTCTTTTTCTTTTTTTTCTTTTCTTTTCTTTTCTTTTTCTTTCTTTTTTTTTTTTTTTAATTTAAAATTTTTGATTTCATACCAGAAAATTTCAAAGGAATTTTCTTCTAATTGTAATCATGAAATGCCTATCTTAAAGAAAGAAAAGAATATTACATGATTTTTCTGGTATGAAGGGAAATTTTTGAAATAGAAAAGGGCTAAATTGGCTACTTAAACTTTTTATATGAATTTAGAATCACCCTGTATTTAAAATTGTGTTTGAAGTAAAAAATTGTTAAAATTGTTGTAACATACAATAAATTACGTTGAATGAATTTCTTTTTCATTTTGAATAACTAAGTACAAAATAAATAAATAATTTAAAATGCAACTTTTTTTAAATTTTTAATTAAATTATAATTTAAAAATTTAATTAATTTTAAAGGTAAATTTAATTTAATTTAAAATTTTAATTAATTTTAAAATAAAAATTATTTTTTTTTTAGTTTATATTTAATTTTTCAATTATTTATCCCTGGAATTCACAATCAAGTTAGCCGTATGGGTGATAGAGATCCTAATGTTCGAGACTATGAGCGTCCCCCCACTTTTTTTTCCAGGACTACACCACTGCAATAGACTGTTGATTATTAAATGCATGAATGTTCAATACTAATTAATATTCTGCTACATATCATTTCCCTTTTATCTGTCTTATTATTTATATTTTCTGTGTTTAATAAAGACACTAAAAATGTAAAGAATTGTAAATTTTATACAGTTTTAAATATTAACAAAATTTATATAATATTTAGTTTAATGTTTATTTGTAATCGAAACTGTCTTGAAATATTTTATAAATTATACATATTAAATAAACAAAAAGTTATGTACATCTTTTTCTGTATGGAGTATTTTAAATTAACATTATGAAACTTAAGAGGCCCTGTGCACATGTGCCTGTTACATCTGCATAAGTGCACATGTAATATTGTATGGGAAAAAGTGTTGAATATCTCAAAAATTGACTATTTTGGTATTTTACAATTGTAGAAATATATATATACATAATCATAAGTTATCTCAGCTTTTGAGGTATGATACAATGCATTATCATATTCAAAAACTGATTTGTCACATCTTAACCATATACCAAAAATCATATCTCTAATGTGTTATTGTACATTTTTAAATTAATCTTGTTAGAAACAATAAGTACATCAGTCTTATACTACCATATATCAGTACATACCACCCAAAAACACAGCCTTTATTTTCACAGTTCCATGCAAAATCTCTATTCTTCCACAAATTATGCCTGTAGTAATATATGCTATCTCACATATCGAGATGAACCATTAAATGGCATTTTTTTTTTAATTTAATGATCTTTTTAAGCAATTTTGTGGTGATGGATTATTTTAGGTTCTATATTCATTTTTACATATTTTAAGGTTTCAAAATCGCTAAGCATCCAGCAAATTGTTCTATTTTATCTACTGTTTTGAAGATGGGCTGCAATTTTCTTTCATGCCTCATTCAATGTTGCCAGATATTCATTTTATGGATATTTTTTCTGCCACAGTGAATATTTTATTTTGTATCTAGTTTCACTGGTTTTGATAATATTTTTCATCTTTGTGAATTTCAGATTCTGTGTATTTGCTGGTATAATTTCTCCTTGCTGAATAACTTCCATACTTAATGACATTTTCTCGCCCATTATGTTCTTCTAGGCATTTCTTTTTCTGATAAGAAAACATTCATGCCAGCCTTGAAAGTCATCCAGTGTCAAATTTCTTCTAACTAGCATAAATCTAAGTTGTAGAAAATTTTACATTACAAAAAAGATTTTAAACTTATTTATCCTTTGACTTTCTTAAAATTGTTATTTTTTTTTTAAATTCTATGACAAAAAGTACACTTTTTTGTTTGTTTTTTTATTTATGTAATGTTACTAATCTAAATTTAGGTATATAATTAGCACAACTTTCTTCCAGTTTTTGATTACCATACTAAAAATTGATGTCCTTATAATATCAACCAAGAGGGAAATGTCAAAAAACAAAATGTAATTGCAGTTTTGCCTGTTAAATTTGTTTTTTTATTTTTTTATTTATTTATTTTTTTTTTTTTTTTTACTTTTGCTATAATAGTTTATCTTATTTATAACTTTCTAATATTGTTTGATGTTTTTATGCTGATAAAATGCTGTAGTTAATATGCACACTATCCAATAATATTTATTATTTAACATTAGCTTAGACATATGTTCATCAGATAATTTAATACTGACTTTACAAATTGACATAATTAATATTAGTGGAACTTTATAATATATTTCAGCAAATATATACATTAAAGAAATAAGTATGCTGACTAAAAAATCCTTTGTTACTGTTAGAAATATGTGTAGTTCAAATAATTAATCAACAAACTTGAACTTTAAAGAAAAATCAGTTAACCACAAGATTAATCTACATAAAAAGGATCTTAGGCATTTTTGGCATATGAAGAATAAATTCAGTCTTAGCCTTATCTGAATATTTCTGCATGTTTTCTAACTTTCTTCTTTGAATGGATGCATTGTTGCAAATTTTATGATAAAAAATGAGTTTTCCAAAAATTTCTGATAACAGATCCAAAATTGGAATTGAGATTTTATTATTAATGTATTGAATTTCTCTGTTAACATGTTTCTTATTACTGTTATAGAAAATATTTCATTTTTAATAGCATAGCTGTTCTCTGCAAAAATATGTCAAATATCTACTCTTGCAAATGGGAGAAAAAAAAACTAATCTCACCTGCTAAAACTTAAATAACATTAAACCTATATCATGATAATCATCTCCTTTTTCTTTCTATATGTAACAGTGAAAGCTACTTCAAAAACTGAAAGTATGTTCCAAGATTTTATATTGTAAAAATATTCACAAAGAAGCTTTCAGAATATTTTAAAGATAGATAATTTGTTTTTGTTTCAATTGTTAGCTTTGTGTTTCTATTTTATTTATATTAGCACTTATGTTTTTCTAATTTATTAATACATTTTTCACAGTATCTTTTGTCTTTCAGGTTTGTGGTTTATTAGCTTGCCATAATTTCTGGCATTGGGCTTTGTATCATATAGAAAAGGTAAGTTTTTTTAAAGCAATTTTTGTGCAGAATTATTAAGCTGGTAACCAGGACAGTTGTTGATTTTGCTGAGGAAATTAAATCTATTTTCTTGATCTTTATATTTTAAAATTAAAAGATGCTTAGCAAAGAAAAGTTTAAATATATATCCTTTTGGAAATATTTTTTAATAGACTTTTCTTTTTAACTTTTCTTTTTCATATCAGAAATAAATTTTATATTTTAATTTTTGGAAGTGATTTCCTGAGCTCTTCACTTATGCTTTTTTATTGTACTCTGTGAATTTATAACCATGAACTAAAGTTTGTATTGTTAATATTACCTAAAACATGCATGAGAAATAACAAAAATAATTATCAAAACTTATTTTTCATCTTGGTTACCCATTATAATTAAATTAAATTTACAAGGAAACATTATCTGTGATTAAATATAAAGATTTTGACATTATTCATGAAAAAAAAATTAGAATGCTTCTAAAGAAGATGAACTCAGCCAATATTTATTCAATTCAAAATATTGTTAAATGCCATGCTGTATTTTCTGGATGCTATTTCATATTTACACTTTTTAAGGATTATCATCTAATGCCTTAGTGTATGTTACACATTATTTTGTGTATTTTTAAAATACAACTTCTATCCCTGTTCTATCTGTAGTTTAAAATAAATCTCAAGTTGTAGCCAGTGAAAAAGACAGGTTATGATTCTTACACTCGTCCTGGTTGTCATGTGATGAAGACAGAATGGTTTCTATCAATTGTTGATCTACTATGTGATCAAAGTAGGCTGGAAAGCAGCCAAGATCAATGGAGTACTGTAGTTTGTTTCATTTGGTTGGCTGTGTGTTTGCAGCTAAAAATAAGCCTCAAATGAGAAAGTAACATCTGCTATATTTTTTCTAAAAAATAATCAAACATGACCCAAAAATGTTTACTGGAGGGGAGTCAATAAATATTGAATTTTGTCTCTCCTAATAGGGTCAGTTTTTTTCTTTTGTTTCTGAGATTTTCAATGATACATAATATAATTGGATTTAATATAATCTAAGATATATATTTACTGCATCTCTGATTGATTTTTGTTTGTTTAAAAATGTTATACAAGATCAGAAACATAGTTTTATTAAAGGAATTTAAACATATTTAATTTTTTTGTTCAGTATAAGTGCTTATAATACCGTCATGGTTCTTGCATGTGATTAGCTGTAATAGTCACACATTAAAACTGTGATGGTGTAATGCACTCACCAAGTGCACTTCACTCAAAAAAAAAAAAAAAAAAAAAAATTCATATAAAATATGACCCATGAACTTTTGTTTCTGGTCTTGAATGACACATTTAAGCAATTAAAATATATATATATAATTGGAGAGATGATAAATATGCATCCAAAGTTATATTAAAATCATCCAATCATGTTAGAATAAAAAGAAATATTTTCTTGTCTATCCAGAAGTAGTAAATATCATTTCTTATTTTCCTTACTCCTTTAACTATAATTGCTAATTCTGCATGTTATCATAATGTTTTCTTCTATATTTCATGTGTTATCCCAGTCTAACCAATACTGGTTTAGTGAATCCTGTATGTATTAATATTCATTGAAATCAGAAAAATAATTCTTTTTAAGTTTTCATTATTGACAAGTTCTATGAGATCTAACAGAATATCCACTGGCAATTTTAAATTCTGTAACAGAAAGTACATCTCAACAATTTTTGTATGTTTGTGAAACTTCAATATGCATAATTTACATATATAATTAGTGCAACATTCTTCCATTTTCTTGTCATTACCATCTTAAAAATGTTGTCCTTATAATATTGACCAAGAGTGTAATGTTCAAAAATAAAAAGTAATTGCTGTTTTGGTTATTAAATTTATCTTATTTGTTTTATTTTGTCTAAGGTTATTATTTATCTTATTTATAATTTTCTAATATAGTTTGAAGTTTTATGCTTATGAAATGGTGCAGTTAATATGCACTCTTCTCTATCCACTAATATTTATTATCTAACATTAGTTTAGACATACATTCATGAGATGTATGCAAAAGTAAAGTAAAAACTGCTGGTAAAGTAAGCAAAGTAGTACTACTTGCTGGTAAAATCACTATGTATAAAAATGTAAGCTTTTCTTTTTGCTTCAAAATATCACAAAAATAGATTTTGAAATTCTGTATATTTCACTAAGACTATGGATGTCCTTTGATTCTATGTTTTTACCAAAAAAATTTTTGACAGAAAAATATGCTTTCTCTTTTTGCTATTTGTAAAAAGTAATAGATTTTTCAAAAATTCATGTGTATTATATCATAAAGTACTAAATGATGATATCGGAAAATAAACAAATTAAGGAAAAACACTGGTATAACAATCTATTGATGGAATGCAAAAAACAGATTATAATATCAAATTTTTCAAAGAATTGTTTCATATGGTCATCTATTGGCAAAATATGACAACAAAAGTTAGAAGAGGTGGAAAATTAATTTGCATTTATGCTTGCTGGAATTTTGGTACTATATTGTATGTATTTTTTGCTGAAATTGTACTAATGTATTTTTTAGGTTAATATTACTTGTACTGTTTTCTCTTAACTGTTCTTAATAATTTGCACACAATATGACTAATTCAGCAGAAAATGAGAAAATTACTGTAATGTCATCAATTGTGTTTGCTTAACTTGACATGTTTAATCAAGATCAGAAGTAGTGATAGATCATGTGGCAAAATATCTCGAATAAGGTAATAGGGTGCTCTATCAGAACTTTTTGATTGTTGTGAGTAGTAGGCAAACACAATACAATACTATGTACAAAAAATTCTGTAACTCTGGATATTGTAGTGTGGAGAAAAAACATTTAAATAGTTAATCACATATTATTTTTAATGCCACTGAATTAACTAAACTTATAGAAGCATCTCAGAGAGAAGTGAAAAATATTTTTAAATATGAAAATGATATGAATAAGGAAAGAGAAACTTCGCAAAACAATATTGTTATGCAGTCTGTTCATAGTGAGCAGCAGATTTCATCCAGAAATCAGATTATGAACTGTACATTGAATCAACCTCTATGTTCTAGCAATCTGAATTCTGCTAATATTTTTTAAAAAAAGCTCCTGGTCTAAGTATTCAATATCAAGAATAATGCATATAAAAAGTACATTTGAAACTATATCCAATTCTTGAATATTCTTCTGTATATAATATAAAATAAATGTCTGTACTTTATCTGATAGTAAAATTTCATGTTCTAAATTTAAAGTCATAGTTTTATATTGGAAGAGAATCTGGATCAAAGCAAGAAAAAAAAGTTAAAGCATGCAAATTGTAAGGTATTCGATAAATGAACTTAGAGGATATTATATTAGAACTGATAAATTCTTCAATTTCTACAACCTGGGATTAACTCTTCTAAAACAAAACATTATAATGGTTGATGCTATGAAAAACAGAACTCCCTGATCAAATGATAAGTAAAGAAATGCATAGCACAAGCTTTTAGTTTGCAGATGACAGAAGTGTTTTGAACAACGTCCCACAAAAGGCCAAGAATGGCAGTATCAGCACAACAGTTTTTCATAAATGAATTAGCAACGGTCAAACAGAAACTTGAAAATAATATTAGTTTACAATTTCAGTAAAAGAATTGCAGGTACTCTTGATCAATTTTTACAGGTGGTATACACATGTAAAAAAAAAAAAAAATCACTTGTGATTATATTTTAAAATAGGCTTGATGATTCTGCTTTCAATGTATTTATTCTCTGGACATCAGTAAATAGCAAATAGAGTAAAAGCAATTTTAATAGATAGTTTAATAGTTTTAATAGTTTTTAATAGTTTTTTAATAGATAAATCAATAATTTTTTCATATATTCAGGTAAAAATGTGTTATAAATAGTTAAGGATGTATGTATATATGTATGGGGGCATAGATAAATAGAGGGTATTCTGTTATTGTAGCAAAAGCTTAAAGAAGTGATGGTGCAGAACAGGACAAAGGAATTGTCCAATACTACCCAGGATCATAATTCATTTTTACACCAAAAATACTGAGAGAACATTCATAACTGAACCCAGATTACTGTCATAACTTTAACAAAAATTAAGATAATTTACTATTATTCCAACATACCAATCTTCTTTTGTTCAAAATGTAAATATTTATTCAAACATATCATTTGTATGCAATTTGTATAACAATTATTTAAATTGAACTGCATCTAAGTGCAAAATAGACTATCAAACACATTTTGAAAAGTTAATCTATTTTGTATGTGCAGCTTAATCTATTTTATACTTAAATGCAATTAATCCTACTATTCAATATAATGCATGCACATTTTTAACAAAATAAGGTAAGTATGTCCAAATGATCACAAATATAACTTAATTATTCTTAAGTTCATATTTAAAAAATCTGGATTCAGTTTGGAGTGTTGACTTCCCTGTATTTTTTATAGAAGTGAGTTGTAATTGTAAGTTCTATTAAAAGATTTGTTTGGTTTGGCCTGTACTGTTACTCCTTTCAGTTTGACAGTTTAATAACAGAACAGCTTGTATATGCAGGAAACATATGTATATATTCATACATACAGTGGTACCTTAGTTCTCTAACTTAATTTGCTCCAAAGATTTATTTAAGAACCAAGTCATATTTAACTGTTTCAAATAATACATTAAAATATGAAAATACATTATGATGCTCTATATTACATGAGATAATGAGAACATTTTAATAAAAGTGTAACATAAACTGTACACTGAATACCTTTATTTGAGAAACTTAAATTTGAAATTGAGGAGATGTGGGTTTCCATTCTTATTATTTTAAATATTTAGATCCTTTAAGCTGAATTACTGTTTTTGTATCTTAAATAAACTTTTGAAATGTATTAACCCCTACCTCATTATATATATATATATATATATATATATATATATATATATATTCTTCTGTGCATGTGTATGTGACTGAACTCCTCCTAAATGACAGGACCGATTTTAATGAAATTTTTTGTGTGTGTTCCAATGGATTCTAGAATGCTTTAGATTCAGATTTCATTGAAATTGATTCTGTACTTTTTTAGTAATTAGGCAAAAACTAATAAAATTAGTGATTTTTCGATAATTAGAAGTATTGAATAAGTTCGCTGAATAAAGTGCAGACAGAATGGCCAGGTGGTCTAAGGCACCAGATTTAAGCTCTGGTTCGCAAAGAAAGAGATCATCTGTTTGAACCCCACTCCTGACATACATGTATGATTTACAATAATCTTTGCCGTATTATTAACTAACTTCAAAAAATTAGAGGGGGTTATCAATTCGACGCGTATGTATTTTGTTTTCTTATGTATGTTCACCAATTACTCCTAAACTATCCAGCCGATTAATTTGGTTTTAGTGTTAAATGAAAGAGCTTGCTCTCGGATTGGTACCAATTCCATTTCATAGAAATTGATTCAGTATTTTTTTTAATAAATAAGCAAAAACTGATAAAATTATGGATTTCTCGCAAATTAATAATAACATGGACACTGAATAAATTTGCCATATGGAGTGCAGTCAGGATGGCCGAGCGGTCTAAAGCGCCTGATTTAAGTTCTGGTTCTCAAAAGAGAGAGTGTTTGAACCCCATTCCTGACATACATGTGTACAATAAGCTTTTCTGTATTATAATTTTTAACAGACTTCAAAAAAGGAGGAAGAGGTTATCAATTTGATGCGTATGTATTTTTTTTTTCTATGTATGTTTGCTGATTACTCTGAAACTATCCAACCAATTAATTTGTTTTTCGTGTTAAATTAAAGAGGTTACTCTTAAATCGGTACCACTTCCATTTCATCGAAATTGGTTCAGTACTTTTTTAGTAGGCAAAACTAATAAAATTAGTGATTTCTCACAAATTAAAAGTAACATGGACGTTGAATAAGGTTGCTGAATGGAGCGTAGTCAGGGTGGCCGAGCGGGCTAATGCACCAGATTTAAGCTTGGTTCTCGGAAGAGAGCATGGTTTCGAACCCCACTCCTGACATAATTTACATCCAACTTACTATAATTTTTAATAAATTTTTCCGTATTATGAATTTTATTATCTGACTTCAAAAAAGGAGGAGGAGGTTATCAATTCGACACGTACATATTTTTTTTTTTTTTTATGTATGTTCACCGATTACTCCGAAACTATCCAACTGATTAATTTGGTTTTTTTGTGTGCGTGTGTGTTAAATTAAAGAGGTTACTCTCGAATTGGTATCACTTCCATTTCATCGAAATTGGTTCAGTACTTTTTTAGTAACTAGGCAAAACTAATAAAATTAGTGACTTCTTGCAAATTAAAAGTAACATAGTTTAATAATCTCACCAAATGGAGCATAGTCAGGATTGCTGAGCGGTCTAAGGATTTAAATTCTGGTTCTCGAAAGAGAGCGTGGGTTCTAATCCCACTCCTGACATACATGTATAATTTATTATATATTTTTTCTGTATTATAATTTTAATTAATCGACTTCAAAAAATCGTTAACTCTTACTAAAAAGAGAAAAAAAAACTTTTCTATCAAAAATTGAACAGACTTCAAAAACTACTGCAAAGTGAAAAATTATTTCTTTATATAATTGTTATAAGAAATTATATTAAGAGTGTAGTATTTACCATGTGTATTATTATATTTATGTACATTTATTTGATTTTTTGGAGTAGGTGCAAGCCAAACCAATTTCAAAATTAAAATTAAGTATCCAATGCAAATCGTAAAAGAATAAAGTTAAATTTTTTAACTAAATATTAAATCGCGAAAAAACTCAGATATTTGGATGTGTGTCTATTGGAAAATTGCATGTAACTTGGCTTGGCTAGCACTGACTCCAAAAAATCAAATAAATTTACATAAATATAATAATACACATGGTAAATACTATGCTTATAGTATACATATACTCACATGCTATCGATTGGTTGAATTGTGATAAATGTATATATAATGACATTAGATATTGTAATAACTTTTTAATAAAAAATTTCATCAAAACGGTTCAGATTGTTACAGCTTCAAAAAAAGTTTTAAATTTTTGAATTAAAGACATGACTACAGGACAATGTCTGTCGGGTCCGCTAGTATCTTACAAAAATAAAACAAGGAAACAAAATAAAAATTGGTGAGAGGGAAATAAAAAATAAACATTTACTTTAGCATGTAATGTTAAAAGTCATTCATTCCTGTCTCAGTTTAATTTTTATTCTAATTTCCTGTTAAAACAGTTTACTGAATATATGGTGTTAGTCTTTTATGTTGCTTCTGATGTTATGTTTTACTTTTTAAAAGTTTTTGTTAATTCACTGCTCATATATATATTTTTATGTTTTACATCTTCCTCTTGTTAAATGAAGTATTAAATAAATTGGTATTTCATAGGGTGAAAGTGAAGCTGCTTTAGATATTTTTGATACCGAAGTTACTGAACGAATGAAATCTGGTGCCATGCTTGATATTGTTGATTCAACATCTTTATTATACAGATTAGAATTGGCTGGTAAGTTATACTGTTTTTGTTTAAGTGTTGTATAAACTAATTTTGAAATCTATATGTATATATTTAAATGTAGGATTTTTCTATTACATTAACTGTATATATCTATTATGAGGCATTGAAAACCTGAGTTGACTAATCTCACCAGCTATGAGTTTAAGAAATGTGTATTTTTAATGTTTTCTACATTCGATAACACATTAAATTTATGCTTTTAACAAGCTGTTCTTCAGGAAGTCAGATTAATGAATCTACAAATGTTCAAGAACATATTTTTGCTTGCCTCTATAGTCCATTTTTTTTTTTTTTTTTTTTTTTAATCGAGGTGGCTAACTCTCCCATTGATCTTTACCAGTTAAGGTGAAAATCCCACATATTACCATCTCTTCTGGTTCCTCCCACTAGAATTCTGCTCTGATGGTCGTGAAGACACAATTTTTTACTAATTTCTCTGTTAAATTCTGTGCATTGGCTTAGGTTTTACCTGGGTTTGAGTGATATTTATCAATGAATATACATCATGAAATTTATCCTATATTTTCTAAACATCATTAAGCTTGATATTTTCATATATACTTTTATATATGAAAATATATAAAAGTTTTATTATATATTTACTTTTAAAATACCATCCTATAAGACATCTTTAATTTTTTCATTGTAAATGAACAACATGAGTGTAATCAATCAACTTTTATTAATTATAGAGTTTGTAGATAAAAAAATTTACCCCTTATCAATGATTTTTTCCCCCCTAAGAATTGTAGATTTTAATACATACAACATCTAATAATGATGATATGAAGTCAAATTAATATAATAGATTGATTTTTCATTTATATAATATTCACTTGTACTATTATATAAAATCACACATATTTATTTGCACCGATATTAATCCTTATCGTCCTGAACTGGGAGAAAACACAATCCCAATTGCAGTGTAAAATTTTAAGCAACTGTAAAGTCTACCCCGCAGTTTCAGAGAAACAGTTTTGGCTGGTAAAGGCAAGTGCTTCCATTATTTAAAAAGATTATACTCAGTTATAAAATGAAGAAATAGGCCTCCTATTATCAAAGTGCATCTATTACAAAACATGAAAATGGCATGAGGAATGCTCTTTGTAACCAGTGACAAAGAAATATCCCCTCCACACATATAATTCTCATGTGTTCCCAGGTAGTAAAGATGAACAAAATGTTGGATGTTGCTCGCCTTCAAACAGTGCATGTTATGCTTTGTTTGTTTGTTTCCTTGTGAGAGGAAGTGAGAATTTGGTCAAAGGTAATGCAATACAGAGAGCTTCTAAGAATGTCAACTGTTAGAAATAAGCAGTTAGAAGTAACTTTCAATGATATATTTTTGTTTTGAATGAAATTCCATGCAGTGTTAAACTTTTGCACTTTCTCTGAATTATTTCCATAACTAGATTCAAAATTCTTAGTCAATCACGCAAACAATCATTGATCAAACAAATGTTATTAATGAGGCTCCTTTGGTGTTATTTTAGGTTTACCTCCAAATAATTTGGCAAATTAGAAAATACAATGAAGCAAGCATGTTGACTGGATCAAAGCTTTCCATTCTTATCCTACAAGTTCTTTTATCCCTTTGTTGATACAAAGAGATAAAAGAATATGAAACCAACATCCAGATCAGACTGGTTCTACATAATTGCCAAAAATAAAAATTTGAACTAATTTCTGCGAGAAAAAATTTAGATATATCAAGGGTTTTGAAATTTGAAAAAAAAAATTTATAAATAAAACACTTGGGTATTTGGTATGGAAAGACTGCCACCAATCTGATTTGTCAAGCAGCATATCTGTTTACCAAATGTGAGCAATTTTGCATTTGGAAATTGCTTTTTAAATGTGTACTAAAATTTGCAATACTTAATAAATTTCTAAAAGATGAAATTGTTTAAGTTTACACAGTTTCACTGGTTTGATAAGTTTTGTTTTAAAAGTAAAGACCTGATGAAGAACGCTGTGGCTGTACATTTTGATATTGAAGAAGTCATTTTTTCCATGACAACAATACTCTTCACTTGTTCTCTCCAGCACAACTGAAGTCAAATTTAAAATCAGACCTTAATTTTGAGTTTCAAACAATTTTTTTCAATTTAAATTTTGTTCTAAAATTCATAATGCAATTGTTGTATTACTTTAAATATGCATATAAATGTGTATGATAAATCTGTTGTTATATAAATGAATTTATTTGAACTTAAACTGGTTTAGTATGAAGCGAAAAATGGAAAAAGATTTTCTTTAAATAGTATTTAGGATAAGAATATGTTTTTTAAAATTTTATAAATAAAAAAAAGAAAGAAAAGAAAAAAAATATTTGTTTTTAGGGGTGATATAATAGAGATTCTGCAAGAATTATTTTGTAAACATATGTATCATCATAAAAATAAAATCCATAATTTTTTTTTTTTTTTTTTTTTTTTTTTTGAGTATGTACTTATGGAGATGTTCTTTTTATGTCTCCAAATATTAAATTTGTAAAATTTATAAAATTGTTTTTTCTAAATATTTCTTTCTGAAATTAGCTTTTTTTATCCAGTTATAAATTCTGTTTAAATTCAATACGTAAATTTCTGAACTTAACAAAGTAATCCTTTATTAACCTATAGAAAAAAGCTTATATAACCATTTTATCTTTATATTAAATATAAATTGTGAATATCTAAAAATCTGATATTCATTAATACTTTTTTTCAGGTGTTGAAGTTGGAGATAGATGGAAAGATGTATTTGAGTTGTGTCGTCCACATTTTGATGATCATATTTTGGCTTTTAATGATATTCATCTTCTGTTGTCTAGTATAGGATCAAAAAATAAAGATGCCACTAAATACCTAATGTCTTCAATCCAAGACTATATCAAGTAAATTTCCAAAGCATCTATACTGACCTATCTTTTTTAAATATACACAGTCCAGTCATATTAATGTGACCACCTTAAGATTTTAGTTGTTTTGTTAAATATCTTGACAAATACATGTGAAATTATTCTGAAACTTTGGGTGTGTAGGCAGATTATTACAGGTCATATATCTTTCAAAGATTTATTCCCAAAATGCCAAAGGGGACTGTCAATAAATCAAAAAATCTTTTGGATAACCCTGTCAAAACTAATGTAGCAAAAGTGTTCAAACTGTAGATTATGATTAAATGGCTTATTGTAATTAACTGTACTCTTTTTAAGAGCCTAGCATGTATACTCGTAGAAAAATTAAAAGTTTTCATAAAAACAGTCCCAAATTTTACCAAGTTTTTTGCTTATAATTTGCCGAATTCTTAATATAAAAAAAATGTTCTTTTTGGAAAACATGACAAACAACATTGTACACAGTATTCTGCAATAAGAATTTTAAAAATATTAAAAATTGTATGAATAATAATCAGGTTTACTAAATAATCTTACATTGTGCATGCGTGAAAACAATCAAAATATAATTTGCATAATAAGCAAAATGTATAGAGCAACTTTTGTAAGTCTCAAATACATAGCTTTAAATTTCTGAAAATTATTATTGATAGAATAAGCACAAAATCTGTTGTTCCCAAAAGAATGAAGTGCTGTATCCATATATCCATTAGTTAGTGCCAGTAAAGCGATAAGTCTCATCTTTTCCCTTCCTTTTTTTTAACAATAGTTTTTGAGCTTATTCTATTGATGATAATTATCAGAATTTTAAAGGTATATATTTTAAACTTTCACAAAAGTTGATCTATACATTTAGCTAACACATTACCCAGTGGCAGAACTATCTTTAAATGTCTGCAACGCTTATAATATTTTCAAAAATAGTCTGCAAGATGCAACGTATTATATAAATATATTCTTTGTCTATTGTAGTGCTAATTAATTATGGCAACATATAGGTGTGTGTATGCGCAAACTATTTTCATCATTTACCTCCCCCCCCCCCCTTTCGAAAAAAAAGGGGAACAGAACAATCCTTTTTAAGCAATATCTTTTTTCCCATGCTTCTGATGAAATTTATATTTTTTTCATGATTTTTTGGCAAATTTCGTTTTTTCGCGATATTTTGACGAAATTTGCCGATTTTTCGCGATCTTTTGACAAAATGTGGCATTTTTCACAGTTTTTTGACAAAATTTGTGGGTTTTTTCGCGATTTTTTTGACAAAATCTGTCGTTTTTTCGGGATTTTTTCACGAAATTTGCTGTATATACACCATCTTTTGACGAAATCTACCATTCTTTCACGATATTTTGAAGAAATCTGTCGTTTTTTTCACGATTTTTCGATGAAATCGTGTGTTTTTTCGCGATCTTTTGACGAAATGTGTTTTTTTCCGGGATTTTTTGACGAAATTTGCCTTTTTTTCTCAATTTTTGACGAAATCTGCTGTTTTTGCGTGATTTTTTGATGAAATTTGTAGTTTTTCGCGATTTTTCGCTGAAATCTGTCGTTTTTTGAGGAATTTTTTGAAGAAATTTGCCGTTTTTCGCAATTTTTTGCTAAAATCTGCTGTCTTTCGCAGGTTTCTTTATTCGAAATTTTCCATTTTTAAATGGTTTTTTAACGAAATTTTCCGTTTTTAGCGATGTTATGATGAAGCTGTCATTTCTTTCCGCGATCCTTTGAAGAAATTCGGGATTTTTTTGACAAAATTAGTCGTTTTTTCGCGATTTTTATAAATTTAGTCTTTTTTTCCCCGATTTTTAAAAGAAATTTCTCTTTTTTTTTTGTGTTGCTTTGATGATATTTGCGTTTCGTCTCGGGACCTTTGGACGAAATTCGGGCTTATTCCGCGATATTTTGACGAAATTACGCGTCCCACGGGAAGCATAAGAGCTGTGTTTTGTGTTCCATGACCGATCTTTTGTGTAATTTACGCGCTATAGTGCATCCGTGGCATCGCTGAGTCTGCAAGTGTCCTTAAAAGTCTGCGACGCCCGTCGCAGTGTCGCGCACATTCTGCCACGGGGACACATTATGCAAATTATATTTTGATTGCTTTCATGCATGTGCAATGAAAGATTATTTAGTCAACCTGCTCATTATTCAAACAATTTTTATTATTATTTTAATTTTTATTACAGGATATTGTGTTCAATGTTGTTTGTCATGTTTTCTGAAAAGAATATTTTTTATATTAAGAATTTGACAAATTATAAGCAAATAAACTTGGCAAAATTTAGGACTGTTTTTATAAAAGAAACCTCAATTTCTCTATGCATATACATGATATCCTTATAAAAATGAGTACAGTTTATTATAAGAAGCCATTTAATCATAATCTACAGTTTGAATACTTTTGCTGCATTAATTTTGACAGGGTTATCCAAAAGAAATTAATTATTTTTTAATTTGTTGGCAGTCTTCTATGGGATTTTGAAAATAAATCTTTGAAAAAATATATAACCTGTACTAATCTACTTGCACACCTGAAGTTTCAAAATAATTTCTCATGTATTTGTCTAGATATTTAACTAAATCAATAAAGCCTCAAGGTGGTCACATTAATTTGACTGAACTATATGTGTATATAGATATAAGTATGTTGGCTTTATTTTTTATTAAAATTATTTTATATCAGAAATATCAAAAGGTTAATTACGGTATCATTATTTTAATTTAAATTTAAATCATCTAAAAGAATTTTTCAAATTAAAGTTTGTTATTTTTTCCAAGTAAGCAAAATGAAATTTATTCAGGTTTTGTATGATCCTTCAAAGTTCTTAATTTTATTTTGCTATTATTTCTATTTGGATTTTAGGAATAGATATTCATTTAATGACCTTGGAATCTTTTCCAATGGATGCTCAAAATGTTTTTATTGGGGGGGGGGGGGGAGGGCCTCAGCTCCCTCTCACTGGCACTTCCCCAAATATGGCCCTGATTATATATGTCTAAATTGTAGAATGTATTACTTATGAAATGAAGAATAATCTGACAAAGCAATTTAGGAAGAGTTAAAGTTTACCAAATTTATACACAAACAAAATATTTTTACAAGCAAATTTACTTACTAATTTTGCCCTAAAATTAATTATGTATTATAAAAATTTAATTTCTATAATAATTTTAAAATATTTTTTAAAAATGTTTAATTTATTATATGATCATCCTATTAAATAGGATTGTACTTTAGTCATATTCTTATTTCTGAAATTTTTGATTTATATATATTAATTTTTTTTTCATATAAGAAATTAAAAAATTACCAAGAAAAATATTTTTACAAGCAGCAAAAAACAAATAAATAAATAAACTTTATCTTAAAAACATTTTTATAAGCAACCAAAAAATTTGTTTTTATCCTAAAAATTTTTTCGAGTATAAAACATAAATGTATGTTCAAAGGGAAAAAAATATATATAGAAAAATAATGCACAGGAAGCAAACTTGTAAATATTTAATTGCTTGAAAATTTTCAGAACATTTTAAAAAATGTTTCATTTTAGACTTTAACATCTTAAAAACAACAGTTTACATCACTCTCATTATTATTTCAGAATTGCTTGATTTATGTTTAAAAAAAAATTTTTTTTCCATTCTTTTTGGTTTTAATGAAGGGAGTCTTTTCAGATATGTAACTTGATTTTGAAAAAATTCTTTCAGGTGTTACTGATGCAGACATCACTAACAAATACTTTTTTGCTAAATCTGAAAGTTCTGGGAAACTATCATATGGTCAATGATAGATCAAATAGTGAGGTCACAGAGGTCATGACTCCCTTCCCCTCCTGAACTGTAGAAATATTCTAAAAATTACTTTAAAAATTAAATATACCTTAAATCCTTATTCCTCCTTCCCCATTCAATAATGTGAATCTTTCTTATTCTGTAAAAGGTCTACTCAAATCAAATTTGGTAATTTATGACACATTTGTGAAAGCATTTTTAATCTCGAGAAATTTGGAAGTGTACTTACTCCAAAACTATGTAATTAAAAAGTGTTTTCTATTTTTAAAGAAAAGCAGGTTTTTTAAAAAAAATTTCAAAAAATTCCATGAAATTTGGCATTTTAAACTAAATTTCCAGACGCGACTGCTAATTGGTTCCTCATAACGACATTTCTGTAGCTGTCCTAAAAATTATCCAAAATGCTAACTTCATTTCTAAATCATTTTTTGCATTTATAAGAAAATGAGAAACATTTCAATTTCTTTGTACCTGAATGAAATCTGTGTAAATTATATATTTTTAGAAATACTAATGCAAATTTTTATATTTATGAATGAAAATGAATTAGTGAAAGTATCAGAAAAATTGTCACTTTTAATTTAAGAATAACTTTCAGTATAATAATTGATTATAAAGTGATTTGACCCCCTCCCAAAGAAAAAGTGCCATGCACTGCCTCTAAATTCAGGAATGGATCTGTCCTTGCATATGATGGACGATGCTTTACCAATAATTTTTTTTTTAATTCGTTGTTGAACCTTCTTTAACTGAATACTTCCCATGGCATAAATATAAATCAGTTTGCTTTACCATTTGATGCTTCAGAAAAATATATCCACAGTTCACTTATTTTTCTTTCCATGATAAAAGAAATAAATGAATCAACAAGCCCATACATGTCTCATATTGATACCGTTATTTTCCAGGTGAAATATCAGTTTTTAAAAAATTATTTTTAAAAATAATTCTAGTTCAAACACGCGAGTTTTCATCTTATTTAAGGATAGATTTTCTATAAGAAAATACTAGTATAAAAAAATTTCGGGGTTGTAAAATTCCAGGAACCCTACTAACTTTACCATTTGAAATCCATTTGAGATTTGAGAATAACTGATACAAACAGAATGATATACATACATTGATATGGAAACAACTGATGTCAAATTGTGCGAGTTCAAACACAATTTTGCGTCTTTTACCGCATTCGACTGTCTGACTGTATTCATGAATTATACAAATGTAAGCTGCGTTTGAAGTTAGTTTCACTTCTGGCTGCATATTGACACATACAATTAACAAGTCGTATTTCTAAGTAACGATTCAGCACTTCTTATCTTAGAGAATACCCATTACTTAGTAACGAATATATGCAGTTTGCAACAGCTCTATTGCAGACCCCCAAAATATGGGATGAATAAAAAAAAGGATAAATTAACAGTTTTAGAGTTACTTTTTGTACCATGGTTTTAAAAGTTCAAGATAGAGGAGAAAGAAAAATGAGAACTTCATAAATCAGGAGTTTAAACAATGCTATTTAAGATGTGTGTGCTTCAAAAAAAAAAAAATAAATAAATAAATAAACTTTGATTATTAAATTATTAGCACACCTAATACTGCCATAGAGGTTGAAACTGAAGCATTTTAAGCCCCAATAAGATTGGGTGAACTTTTGCCCAATGTTAATTTTAGACCCATTTCATTTTTGAACTTCTTAAAAACTACATGCCATTGGTTCAATTAGACTGTCAACAATATCTTTGAATAATTTCCCAAGCACATAAACATACAAAGGATTTAGGTTAGTTTAAGATTACAAGGTATTGAAATAGTGTTTCTGCTTTCTTTACATTGCAAACTCGCTTATACTCTAAGATATTTACTTACACTTTTAGTTGATCTTAATCAAGATATCATAATCTCAGCACAAATTCTTCAATAAAATGATTATTTTTTTTTTCAAATTGCTTTTTTGCACACATCAACAGGCTCTTAACCACCATTCAGATTATTTATTTATTTATTTATTTTTATTAAGCATAATTTGACAATTGTTTAAAAGAAAAATTTGGAACTTTCGATGTGCATAAAGCAAGATACAATAAATATCCATCAAAAAATTGTAGGTTGCAATTCATAATTTTTTTTCAAATTTTAATTTTATAATCCATGTGTGAGGAAGAGACAATTCAAGTGAAATATTGAACTTCCCATACTTAGGGGGGAGGGATATCTTCATTTAGTGAAACCATTCAATTGTCATGTATGTAATTTGCATTAAACCTAGTAGGAGCTCTTTGCATATAATTTGTACTTATTTCATGAACATTTGGAATAATTATTTCGTCATTCTTCAAGAATTTGAACTTTTGATATTTAGTAAGACTATTATCACTTTTAATTTGAGGGAGCCATTCAGTTTTTAGTAGAATTAAAATAAGTTTATCAATTAATGTTTCCTTGCATTACTGGTAATAGTACAAATTATATAACTATTATGTTAATGTAGTATTATGAGATTATAATATAAATTGTGCTGTAAATTGATATTAGTATTTTGTTGTGATAATTGTCAGTGTTTTTCAATTTGGTCACAATTGATATGTTATGTAGAAGAATCCTCAATCATTTGTCTTTTCAACTATTTTTTTTAGCTGGTATATTTTTTTTTCAGAAATATGGATTAGAAATATATTGTCATCTGAACATTAAAAAATATATTTCAAGAACTCTGAACAATTAAAAATTGCATGTTCAGAGGCAACATGGATGATACTATACTTACCAACCCATACTTTTTCAAAGATTTGATTTTTGGCTTGTAAATAAATAGTCTTTATTCAGTTGCTGAAATTTTGTTTTTATATACCTTATATATTGACTAAACTGTGAGCATTTTGTTGCATCTATCTTTCAATATACTTTTATACTTAAATAATCCCTTTTGATCTTTTAGTAATGGTTCAGGAGTAAACCATACAGTTACAAAAGAAGTTGGATTCTCATTATGTGAAGCCATAATTGCATATGATGAAGGACGTGTTGAAGACTGCTGTGACATTCTCTATCCATTGCGATATCAAATTGTACAAATAGGAGGCAGCAATGCTCAGGTATTTTAACTATCAACAATTTTGTTCTATAAAAAATGTATACGTAAAATAACCTAATTTATGTTGAAAATGATTTAAAAACAGCAATTGTTATAGAATCAATAACAAGAATTCACAAGACATTCAACATTTTAAATGTAAGATTCAATGGAAAAAAAATTGCATTTTTTAGATTGCAATTATTTTATAATTATCTTATTACAATTATCATTTAAATACAGTAACTAAATAAATAGAGTGGTTTATTAGTAATACTTTTGAATGTTGAAAACAATGAGTAATCCTCATATAGTCCAGCGTGTAATCCGTGGATTATACGACGGTGTGGGTTATCTGCTAAAATTATTTTTTAAAAGCTAAAAATTGCGGCTGCAGATTATTGGCCAGAAATTACAGAAGACAGAGATCACCCAACAGAAATATTTATTTTACCAGCCCCAGTAACATACTGGATCTGTAGAATAAATACCAACTGAAATAATTTTAGTGGCATTACTTTATTTTAATAAAATTATGCTTTTAGAATACTGGAATTACTTGCTAAAACTGGATTAGTACTAGAAGTTAACAAATTCCACAGAAGCAAGAGAACATCACACACAAAAAATTTGTTGCTGACTACAGTAACATTTGAAAGACATTACCTAATGGTATTTTCTGCAGAATTAAGTCATGATACAGTTGCTTTAACTAAACTTGATTCAAGTGGGGGAATATGATTGAGACAATCAGTTCAAGATAATCATTTGATGGAAACTAAAATGTTTGTCTGGCGTACCCAGTATTTTAACTTCCCAAGTTGTAATAAAAATATCAGTAAAGACAACTTTTTTTAGTTTATGCTTACTAGATAATGCTTAACAAATATGATTCCTTCACAATTTTTTGAGTTGGTATTGCAAGTGAAGTTAGCTTTCAGTTGTAAATTCGGAGCTAATGATTTATTTTGCGGTGAACTATTTTTTTTTTAGCATTGTATGTTCTAGGATCATTTTGAAGCATGACACTTTTGATCTCACTTTCTATTGGCCTAAATTTCAGTCTATAAATTCTCCTTCAGATATGAAGATAAAATCCAGCTTAGTAACTTTCACTTGACTTCTGTTTTGTATGGTTTGTAACTTGTAACATGGCACATATGATTTCCTTTCTGTTGTCCTAAATTGGAATTGATAAATTCTCATTAAAAAAAGCCAGGCCAGTGGCTTTTATTGATTTTATCTGGCTTTTTTTGGCCGAATTTGGCTTTTTTGGCCAAAATTGGCTTTTTTACTGTGAAGCATTTAAATTTACAGTTATTGTTTTTTAAATGTTTTTTAACTATTTTTAAATTTATTTTATTAAGTTAGAATTTAATAACATTATTTTTCAATAATGAAAACACCAATATTTAGTGATTTACAGTCAAAGTTGCAAAAATCAGCTAAGTTTTAAATAAGGCATACCAATTGATTTACTTAGTTTACACTGAGCTTTAACACATTTTTTTTTTTAATGAAATATTTAAAATATTTATTTTTATTTTACCTTAAATGATGAAACATTTTATTTTAGTACAAAGTTGTTTAGTGATATATTTTATTAATTTTAAAGGCTATTGGTATTTAATAATATTGATTTTCACATTATATCTTTAGCAACATGGATAAAGTCATATAAGAAACATTTATCACTATAGAAATATTATTTATAAAATATGCACAAAGAATGCTTAAGAATATTTAAACGTTTTCAAATTTCTATTTCAACAAGTTTTGATTTGAGAACAATTTTTGATCTTTTTTTAAATTATTATTATTTCTTCTTTTGTTCTGAAATTAACTGTATCAAAATTTCATTAAAATATTATTTTCCTTGCTAATTCCTTGTTCAACACTGAATATTCTAAGTTTTCAACAAGTTTTGACTTGAGAACAATTTTTGATCTATTTATTATTATTATTATTATTATTTCTTCTTTTGTTCTGAAATTAACTGTATCAAAATTTCATCAAATATTATTTTCCTTACTAATTCCTTGTTCAACACTGAATATTCTAAGATTCAATCTACTTCTAAATCTTTACAGTAAATTAAAAATAAACCAAAACATCACATTGAAATGAAATGAAAAAAAGAGCACTTTTACTTATGAACTGAAGTGAAATAAAGTTAAGAACATATATTTAGTTTTGGTTTATATCAAAGTGATATGGTATTTGAGCTAGCTAGTTAAATGGTTAATTAAGAGAGATTAAAGTGTTGAAAATGGCTCCAGGAGCAGGAAGAAAGCTTTGTCTTGAGTGGAATGAAATAATTGACTGTGGTGATAAAGCAAAATGTAAACACTGTAATCAAATTATCAGTAAAAGAGTGCAGAGATTTAGGCAACATTTACAAAAATGCAAAAAAAATGTTGCATGCTTGAAATCTACTGCAATTGTTGTCAGTGATTCCGAAGAACAATTGGAACCTCTTTCAAAGAAAGTTAAATTAGATTCAAATTTAAATACTCCTGACCATTCTGAATCAAAACCATCATCTTCAGTGGTCCAATCATCCATATTTTCTTATGGTGTTTTAACTTCTACTTCACAAAAAAAAGATATTGATAAAGACGTAGCAAGATTTTTTAATGTGAATAACATAGCATTCAATGTTTCAAAAAATAGAGTTTAAGCAGATGATTCAAAATCTCAGACTAGGATATAACCCACCCAATAGAGAACAATTGTCGGGACCATTATTGGATGATATTCATGATGAAATAGAGAATAAGCTGAAAAGTGAATTATTGAATGAAGTTAGTCTCACACTTATGACAAATGGATGGTCAAATGTAAAAAATGATGCAATCATTGCCTGTAGTGTTCATACCGGAACAAAATCGTATCTTTTAAAAGCTACAGATTGTGGTGCAGAAAAGAAGTCTGCAGAATATTGTGCAAATTTTATCAAAACAGCAGTTGAGGAAATTGAAAAGAAATACGATAAGAATATCTTTGCAGTTTGTAGTGACAACGAATATAAAATGGCTTTAATGAGAGAAAAGTTGAAATTGGCTTATCCAAGTCTTATAACGTATGGATGTGCTTCTCACATGTTAAATTTGCTGGCTAATGAAATAACCCCAAACAGTTTGATTAAACATGTAATTGAAGTACAGAAGTACTTTAGAAACAAGCATAATGCACATGGTTGGTTAAAGGGAAAAGAAGGCCTCATGCCACAACTCCCTAATGATACACGATGGAATTCTCAAGAAGAATGTTTAAGAGCATTTGTAAAAAACTTTCATAAGTATAATGAAATTTGATTAGAACATATGGAAGAATTTAATATCCAAATAAGTAACACTTTAACAAATGCTGAAATTTTCACTGAAGCATCTCATTTATTAGAACAATTGAAAGTAATTTCAGTTGCCATTGATAAACTGCAGAGTGATACAGCAATATTATCAGATGCTGTTGAAATATGGCTAAATATTTTGCAAGATGAAACCTTAGAATGCTATTATGAACAACTCAAGAAAAGATTTCTTCAAACCTTTGAACCATTTCATTTTCTGGCACATATGGCCGACCCTAAATATTTCGGAGAAAAATTAAATGCTGAACAAGAAGTTGCAGAACAATGGCTTCTCAACAGGCATCCTGATTTTTTGCCATGTATATTGAAATTGAAAATTAAAGATGAAGAAATGTTTCCAGCAAGCATGTTCTCAGAAGAAGTAATTGCACAATTTACTGCTAAAAATGGTGGCAATTGATGAAAATAAAGCTGAATAAGAGAGAGAAAAATTCAATGTCCCAAGAATTTTGTAACTTTCTGGTGAAGTTTCATAGTTGTCTGCCAAGTTCTGCGGCCATAAAGAGAATTTTCTCTTCATATGGACTTGTTTGGAATAAATTACGAAACTGCTTAGGATCAGAAAAAGCAGAAAAACTTGTTAAAATATATCGCTTTTATACATTATCAGAGCACAATGATCTCTAAATATGGATCCCTGAAATACTATGTTGGATAATTTCTTATAGTAATTATTCTTTTGAGTTAATCAGTTAAAATTGTGAGATATGTTGCCTAAGAATGTAAACAGCTACTAAAACAAATCTGGTGAAACATAGGCTTGTTTATAAATGTAGTATTTTATTTATATATGTATATGTGTGTGTGTGTGTGTGTTGTTTTTTTTAATTACTTTGGTTTGTGTATAAAAATAAATGGTCTCTTTACATTAATGCATAAATATTGAAATAATTGCTTGTGTATATGGAACAATGAATAGATTGCCGAATTTCCTTCTCTCACCAAGGTCCTTATATGGAAAATTATTCTTTTGAAATATGTAATAATTACAGAGCTATGAATCATGTAATACAGAGTTTCAAAATAAGTTTGGTGTCTTAATTGAATGTATTCTCTGCCATCCTTCCTCCTCAATTTGTACAATTTTTTTAGGCATATTGTTTTCAAAGTATTTTCCTAATGACTATATAATATTATAGAATTTATAATAACTATAAAATTTATGTATTGTGTAATAGTAAACAGAAATTTATAAACATTTTAGTAAAAAGCATTTATGAGTTCATAAATTCATGCACATGTAATATAAATTAGCTGAAAAACAACATTTTTTAATAAAAGCCGGCTTTTTTTAATAAAAGGCAGCTTTTTTTAAGCGGATAAAACCAAAAAAAGCCGGCTGGCTTTTTTTTGGCCTGGCTAAAAGCCGGCAACCCTGCTTTGTATCATGGCTCAGTTGAACTTTCTTTCTGTTGCCTAGATTTGAAATTGGTATGTTTTTTTCATATTTGAAGTATGACATTTAGCTTAATCTTCCCCAAAATTTTTCATTTTGTCTTGCATTGTATAACATGAGCCTTTTAATCGCACTTTTTGTTGGTTCTATATTAGAATTGGTAAAGTCTTTTCATATTGAAAGCATAAAGTGGAGCACGATTCTACTACACTTTCTTTTGGTGTGTCATTTTATAACATGACACTTCAATCTCCCTTTTGTTGGCCTGAACTTTACTTTTTAAATTCTTCTTCATATTTGAAGTGTAATGTAGAGCACATTTTTGATCTCATTTTCTGTTGTCCTAAATTTTAATTGATAAATTCTCCTTCATGTTTGAAGTATGAAGAGGAGCATATTTTTTTCTCCCAACATAGTTTTATTTTATTTTTTTGTAAAATGGCACTTTTGATCTGATTTTCTGTTGTCTAAATTTGATTTAGTAAAATTTCCTTCATATTTTAAGTATGATGTGGAACACTATTTTCTCCCTCAACTTTCATTTCGTGTGGAGTTTTTGTTGTTGTTTTATAAAGTAAAGCACAATTCTTCTGCTAAACTTTTATTTTGTGTAGCACTTCTTACCTTTCTTAGAGCTTAAATTTGAATTTGTAAATTCTCCTTCTTTATATGATGTGGAGCACAAATTTATTGCTTGTTATAAATGTGAATGTAAAATTTTACTTTTTTATGTATTTTTTTAAATAACCATATTTAAGTAATGTTAAACTGTTTTTTCTTCTTTTTTAGAGAGATATGTTTAATTTACTTTTAATTGCTGCTGCTATGAAATCAACTTGTAAGCACCACCAAAGTGTACTAAGGTAAGTTATATTCTTGAATTTTAGCTATATAGAGATTCCCTCAAATATATAACCAAAAAATCTACAAATACCTGAAATATACACATTGTTGCAAATGTAAGCAATGAAACTTGCTGTTAAAATGTTGAGGAAAAAAAATAAGATTTTTAAAAGTTTTTACATCATTCTCTATATGATTTAATATATAATTCTGGTTAAGAGGCTACTTCAGTCAAACAAATAACCCTGTTTGCTAATGCTATTCCTTGGACGATATTTTTAAAGATATACAGTTTTTATTTAAATCTTTTGAAATGATTTTTGCACTGAATAATTGAGATAAATTAATCATATTAATATTATTATATAAAGTCTTGCTATTGAATCTTCAAAATTGAAAACAAATTTTGCTACAAGTTTCAGGCAAAAACAAAACTGTTCAAAAAATAAATTTTAAATAATTAACACATATGCATATATGTGTATACATAAACTTTATAAAAGAACAAAGCATAAATAATATATTTATGCTTTTATATTTATTATTTTATAATAATCTTTAATTATCATTGCACCATATTTTCTGGAAATAATGCTGCAGATACTTTTTCTTAAAGCTATAAAACTGGTTTAACGCTGCATTGAGTATATCGCCTCATATTACATTTGTTATTTAAAAAAAAAAAAATACCAGTATTAGACCAAATAATTAAATCTATTAACGAGTGGATATAAAACTAAACATTTTGAGCTTAAATAAATAATTTGCCTTTTAAAACTCTTTCAGGGACACCATTTGCAGTCTGGAAAGGTTTAATTTTAATACCCAAACTGACAAATGGCACCAGAAGTTTTTTAATACAATTTTGATTTCATGATATATGTGAAGAATAGGATTATTTTAAAATAAATTTGTTCATAAATTGTTGTGTTAATTAATTATTTGAAGATTTTTGGAGCAAAAATGCCTTGCCCCTGAAAGGGTTTATTGGTTGCACTATCAACAATATTTATTTTAAGAAATAGAAATAGATAATACAGCACTAGATAATTTATTTTATATATCTGAAAATCCATCAAAATCTTATGTCTATGAAATCATTCGCATCATTATCAAAAAAGCAATCCAATAGATCAGATATTGCACTCAAGCTCGCCTGTGTTTACGATTAGTTGAGTTGCTGTTAAACATGAGTATAATTACTCTTTGTTGAAAAGAATTACAAACATTGAGTAAAATATTTAGTAATGCTAGGAACAATAAATAAGGGAGAAAATGGGAGGAATTATTCTTTATATTTCATGTAAAATGTTCTGAGGAGAACAAACTTGAAGAGAGCCAATGTGATTGGACTTGATACCCAGTAAAAATTCAATTTTTAGTTCATGAAAATTACATCATTTGTAAACATGCTGGTGTGCTTCTGCTATGTGGGACTTTTTTTTTTTACCAATTTCTAAATTTTAAAACAAAGATTGGCAGTAAATTAAGTATTATTTACAAGCTGCGTCTAGTTATTGGCCGCATTTTTGTTTTCAAACCAGAAAAATATAGTTTAATGCCATAGTATCACTCACAAATAGTACAGTAGTTTAAAAATGATGTACAAATTTAATTATGTATATCTAATTTTTAAATATATACAATTTTCAGTTTTTTAATATTTTGCATTTAAATTAGTTTAAACAAATTATTACAAAACTTTCTCATTTTCTGATGTAAGACACATTATTTGTTATTTTAACTAATATTAAAAAGATATGAGAGAATAAAACTGTATAAATTTCTTTTCTGCATAAGGTCAAAATAAATGTTTGCTCACTTCAAAATAATAATAATAATAATACTCTTCACCCCCTCTTAGAAAGTTTTGAAATAGTATGTCTGTTTAAAAACTTTATCCCCAAGTTAAGTTTTTCTATGCCTCTGAACAAAACTTTTAATTTTCATTTGAAATAAAATGTACAGTAGTCTCAAATCTGCACAGCTTAGGACCAGAAGCTGTGTGAATTTTAGAATTGGGCAGATTTTAGTTTTACAGATTCTGAATTAGTTTAATTTTTCCTTTCTTATATTTATCCACAGGAAGAGCATGTAATAATTCAGTTTGACCTAATAAAAATTTTAATAATGTACAGATGTACATTATTATATTTTTAATACAAAAAATATTTGTTATTATAAACTTTGAACATTTCTTGTTTAATCTTTTGCTTGGGAACTTTAATTTTCTCTTGATTAAATTTCTTTTGAATTCTATAAACAATCATTATTTCCTGTTGGTCTATGCAGCTCTGCTGCTCCAAGAACTTCAAACAAATTCCAAACGAAACCTTCTTTAAACTTTTATTCTAAAAATCATTGTAATGCTCACTTTCATTGTTTTTGCATGGGTTCATTATTGAAGAGATAATTTATTTATCAACATGATTTACTAAGGCTTAATTTTTAATATTCAACCATTCAACTATTTCTTTTTCTAAAGCTTTTCTGAATGTGCGTTAAAATTTGTTGCATAATACAACAGTTCAGATGCTTTAGCTTATAAGGTTAACTGAAAACCTGCAAAATCAGTATCTTCATCATTATTTTCTATAAATAAAATGCCAAGACATGTTTCATGGCATGCATTAATTAAAACTTTGCATGAAAAATAAAATTAATTTAAATTTGCTGCTCATTTATGAGGCCAGTAGATGTCACTACTAAAACTGTACTGGGCTCATTTATACTTCTCGTCGATTTCTATTGTTTTACATTTTGTTGTGTATAAATTTCTGTGAAAGCACTTTATTTGTATAATACACTTTATCATTACTATTTTTCAATAAATTTACTTTAAAAATGATTTTATGATCATTCATTGATATCTGGAGTAAAAATTTTAAGGTATGTTTCTTAACCACAAATCTCACTTGTTTGAAATGCAGTGTGGATTTTTGAGCCTCTGTTGTAGCTAACTCATTACCAACACAGAATAATTTCCTAATTATACAAACTTCATCTAATTAAAAAATGTTTATACCTCGTTTTATCTTTTATGTGTTTTGTGAATGATCATCAGCTATTTTACTCTGCACTTTTCTTAGAGCTTGTTTGTAACACTTCTGCAGCATTCAAACTAAACTTTTTCTGTCACTATTAAATCTGCAGAGCACAGGGAAACCATTTTGCAAGTTTAATCAGTATGCATTGCTTATATTTTTCGCATTTCTTGAGTCAGCGGTAATTGGTAGTTATAAACAATTGAGTTCATGGCAATAAATAAATGGGGTCTTGTTTGTGCCCCTACAGCTGTGATAAGCAATGTTTAAGATTATGAAAGGAAGAAAAAAGATTTTTAGAAAACAGATAATTTTGATCCCAACAGTATATTGGGCAGTATTTTTGCCAAAAACCACATTCACCAAAACTAAGATTTTGAAACAAAATCAAATATTTAGTGTAACTCTAATTAAAATATTGTATTGTCATAGAAAACACGGTTGTGTTTTTATTATCATAGAAATAGGTCTTCATTTCATGACAACAAGGAGAATTATAAAAGTAGAAATATTTTTGTCAAAACACTTTTATAAGCATTCCATTGTCTGTCAGGGTCTTGTAAGTCCATTGGCTAATATGTTGGGCACAAAAAAAGGAGTTTTGGCTGAGTGGTTGTGTAAGGTTTGTAGATTTTAATTGCACGACATTGATAATTTTCCCTTCAAAAGTCTTTTCTGAAGGCATTCCCCTTAGATAAGCATGACCAAAGTTGGCTGTTGCTTAAAAGCTAATCTTCATGTTTAGCCAAATTTACCAATTGTAATTCTTTATGCATTACAATATATTAATTTGGTGTGAGTACTAATTATGGAAAATCCACTGCTTTTGTTTACACTTTGTAGAAAACACAAACTAGTGGATTTATTAAAAAAATTATCATTTTTGCTCTTTTTAAAAATACGGCAACAGAGTTTATAAAAAATGTAATTATTTAAAATAGCTTTTCAAAAATTTTAAATTGTTTTCTTAACACATAATTTAATTAATAACAAAATATTAATATATAAAATTGTATTATTTTTTAATATATGTGTCATATTCTTTACTTTTTTTTAGCTGTATTTTATTTTCTATATTTTAGTGTTTAAAATACTTTATTTTTACAGTTTCATTGTCAGTTGCCATATTTTAGTGAGTGTGGTTTGGTGCATAATTAATTCCAAAGTTGTTGTAATATATGTACTAATATAACATATGTAACCATAAAGCATATTTGGCAATGTATCACCTGCTGCTGGTTAATAGAAAAATGTTTTTAAATGAATTTATAAATTTATAATTAAGTTCTTGCATTATTAAAATCTTGTATCATCATCAGGAAGCATAACTGTTTTTATATAAATGTTTTTTAGTTCTATCTTATTAAGCTGTAATTCAGGAAGCAGGCGTAAAATTTATTAAAGTATTTTGTCTTCACATATATTAACTAAGTTAAGTTAAAAGTGTGTAAAAAGTAAATTACTATTATAAACTTAACCATTTGATTTAATTTTAATATAAATAAATGATCATGCTACATAAAGTTTGATTTCAATACCATTTAACTCTTTAGTAATGCAAAAACAGTCGTTTGCTAATGTTAATCCTGTGAGAGAAATTTTTTTAAATTTCTTGTTTCTATATCAGTATTTTTAGATGTTTTTGCATTGAATAGCTGAGATTAATCTGTACAAAAGCTTTTTACTTTTTTGATTTTGTATGCAGTTTTATTTTATTTTATTTAAAAAGTAAATATATTGTTGAAAGCAAATATATCTCCATTAAAAAACCCCTACAAACAATTGTAAAGGTAAAAAAGGGCCTTTGTAGAGATTGACCTCAACTATTCAATAATAATAAATAAGGAAATACAAACGATGTATTCTAAAAAAAGTTCTCCCATAGGATTAATATTGGCAAATATGTGTTTTTACATGAGTGAAGTAGCCACTTAACCTGTCCCTGTCGCTATGAGCAAGTTATACAAAAAAGTTCTTTGTATTGGTAACTTAAAGTGCTATTCTGAATTATGCTGATGAAGAATAATTTCTTTAGAATGATCTTAGTAACCTTTTGTGTCGCAATGATACTTTCAAGTACCATAAAATAAAACTTATTATAAAATTCCTTTAATATATTTATTCCAAGTAACACAATTTAGAACAAGTTATTGTACTTTACTATACTACTTAAACACTAGTCATTGTACTAAGAAAAAAATCTTTTTAAATGTATGATTTCTTTTCTAATAACTGTTGTTTTCTTGATGTTTAAAAATATGAAGGGAAAATTTTCAGTTCTGAAAAAAATAATCATGTTCTGTCATATGTTACAAAAACTTAAAACAAATTTGAACCCACATAAAATTTGTTAGCATTAAAGATATCAGTCACTGTAAAAATTTGTCAAATGAAGTTTTCAAACAACTGTTTTTATGATTAAGTTAGGAGCCTCATATGAGGCTTAAATGATCAATAGAGTTAAATACTTATTGTTAAATATTTCTCTTATTTTTCTCTGTTAATGCTTTGCTATTTCAATTGTCTTTCAGGCAAATGCTAAGTGAAAGGACAAGATTTAAAAGCATTAGTCAAGTGCCAGACTGAAGTGACTTAGCAGCTTTATGAACTGTTTGTATGTTTCATATTGCCTCTGTTACTTATGTTAATATTTTCTAAAATTTGATCCAATTCTTATACATATATTTTTTTTCATCAGTGATATGGTATTTTTTATTGGGATTATAAAATTATTCTTACTTTAGTATATAAAATTGCTGCATTGGAGAAAATACCACTTTAAAATATCATGATTTTGTTCTAAAAATCATATTTTTATCTAAATTTGTTTTGTTACTTTCATGCTTTGTCAGGATTTATTCTTGGAAGCTTCTTGGGTTTCTTAAGTCTTCCTTTGTTTTATGTTTAAAAGTTTATACACCATGTCCCAAAAAGATTGAAGCTTGTTTTTTTTATATATTGGAGGTACATAGTCAATGTAAATTTCAAAAATGTTCAAAATAAAGTTGAAATTTTAGGCTGTGTTGACAAAATAGCCCTACTCTTAATTATCAAAAAGCCACACTTTTTAAGATTTTGTACTCTCCTTGGATCTTAATAAATTATATTTGAAAGAAAAATTCTCCTTGCTCTGACAAGTACATCAGTAAAAAATCCAATCTTCTATGAACAAAACTCACTGAGTTATGCTTTAAATTTTATGAAATTTTGGATTTGTTCTGCGATAAAAAATCACCTTCTGCTTTCAGTGCTGAAAAGCTCTAAAAATTCATAAAATTCAGTGTATCATTAGCATTACTTGAGTTTTGGTCAAAGGCAAATGGAATTTGTTCTTGTTAAACCATGGAGAAAAATGTTGCTAAGAATGACTTATGCTGAGTGTATAAAATTTTAAAAACAAATGGAATCAACATAATCCTAATTCTTACCTTATTTTGAACATTTGTATAGGTTTCATTGTTTATGTATCAATGACAGCTGAAAAAATAAACTGTTTTTAAACATTTTTAGGATGTCCTATATGTACGAGTGATTCATAAATTGAGCGATTCTTCTTATTGTTAAAATGTGTCACCCTCTCTGGAACCATTCAAAGATGTTTATAAAAATTAAGACTTTTTTTAAAAGAATAATAAATAAAATTAAAGTAATTTAAAGTTAAACAATATTGAACTTTAGTTAAAAAAAAAAAAAAAAAACTAGAAAGAACCAAGTAATGATAATATTGGGTAAATTTCATGCTCAAAATCATTAGTTCTAATAAAAATTTAAAATAAATCTGTATTAGGTTTATTCAGTGATATCATGCATATTTCATAAATTTCAAATATTAAATATATTTTTTTATTGATTTTTATTAACAGAATTGCTGACTGATTGATTGGTTGAATAGAGTTTAAGTCCATTTAAGAACATTTGTTGCACCAATCAGAATTACTGTAACTAATTTTTAAGCAAACATTTTATTAAGATGTAGAATCAATTAAATTTATGTTCAAGAATTGAAAGAAATGTCTGAATTAATAGGTTGTTTGGAAAATAATGGCAGATAAAGAAGTAAGAAATGAAAAATATGTATGTTATAGTACTTTTTTTTTCATAATAGTTCTTTCTGGCATCTATTCCTCTGACAATTTGTTATTAGCACTTTATTACCACTCAGACAGAAATTTGGCATTTTTAAATGCTATGAAACTTAGAAGTACATTTTTGCCCCCTTCATTTCTGAATGTTTTTTCCCCTTTAAATAGTTGGTCAAAAATCAGTAAGTGATAAGCTGAGCTTATCACCTACTAGGCTGAGTTTGCAGAAGGGTTAATTTAGGAGCAAATGATTACTACAAATTCTAAATTGGTGTTTCTTCTGCTGTTCAGTGAATTCATGTAGTACCCAGTATCAAGATTCTAAACTTTTCCCATCTGCCAAATAAGTTTAAAAATTTATTAATATGGATAAATTAAACTGTCAGCGAGTTCCTTAATTGTGAGTTAAAGATTTGCTTTTTCAGCTTCTTTCAGAATGCTCCATAATGTAGCCAAGTAATAATTTTTTGTAAAAGAAGTTGAGTGAGTTTGCAGCAAAAGCTGAATATTTTTAAGAATGTATAAGATCGAATTAACATTTTGGAATCAATGACATAATAATGCATTTGCAATATTTTTTTCTTCTTTCCGGAATCACAAAACGAGGGTTGCAAAATCAAACTTCAAAAGCAATAACTTAATTCAAGCATAATAGTCAGGTTAACATTGGAGGGAATATTCCCAAAGCTTGGCAAATTTTTTCACCTTTTTTTAACCAATAAAACAATGCATGTGAGTAAAGCATCTTAGCATTATCATTGAATGTGTTTATCCACTCTGTTATCAGCTCTTTAATGAGCAATTATCTACATGGTATATTAAACACATTGAATGAACCTAATGCACACATGGTTAGTACTCTAATTGCATCATCAGATTGAAATTAAACACAGCACTATTAAAAGTCAGACATTATTTTCTGAACAACCTGGTACTATCAGATTTTGCTTTCTTTATTTGTATATTATTTACTCTATGTCTCATCAACATATTGTGAAAATGTGTTACCAAACTTTTTTTCCTTCAAGTATTTTAAAAATGGGGTTTTTTTAATTCATTTATTGCAAGATCTTATTTTTGAAGTAATTTTATTATTCTTTGAAGTAATCTTTCTTATTGAAGTAACTTAGTTCCATATTAGTCTTTGTTATTGAGTTTTGTAACCGCAATAAATTATCTCAAATCCACAACTGTATAATCTTCTCTTCACTTTTGAATATAAATAGTGAAAATCACAGTTAACAAATAAACTCCTAGAACATAATACATATTGCAATGATGATCTTAATTATCAATTTTCAAAAGAACTGAATCATAATTTAAGGATTTTAATGTATTTCGCATATTGTGCATATTAAAATAATTTTGTGTAGGAAACAAAACATATAATTGTTAAGATCAAAAGAACAATTTCAGTTTCTTGCTATGCAGCAATAAAAAATACATTCGTATCAATATCCAAATTAGTATCATTCTTGACTTTTTAAGCTTTTGTAATATCAGAGAAATTAAGAGCATCTACTGCTATTTTTGTCTTATTTTCATGTATAATATTTATTAATTCAACAACATTTTATCACACTGAATAATGACTATTTGTAAAATGTGAAAAAACTGTTAATTTTAAACCAAAATTCAAACTATAAGTGTGCCAAAGTCTAAAAAATATCACAACTAAAGTAATATAAATAGATATATAATTTCATTTAAACTAATTTAGATTTATTAAAACTAATTTTGTGTTATATTTAAAGTCCCCCCCCCCCCTGTTATATGAATATTGGTAATTTTCAGCTATATTTCAGGGAAAAATATGGAAACAAGACAATGATTTATAATTCACCAAACTTTACAGAAATGACTATTTATACTAGAAAACAAAACAAAATAATAATAATAATAATTTCAGTAACAGCCACTAAATTAAAATATTTTTCAGTTAACAGACCAAATGTTTAAAATTGGCTTTACCAATTTTTTTCTCATATTAGTAATTAGTATTTATTGTGTGTGTGTTAGTCATAAGAACAACAAATGTTTTATTACAGATATGTTTTATTTTAAATTCTTTAGTATTTTGATAAGATTTTCTAACTCTTTTGAGCATAAAATTATTACTTTTATTATATTTTAAATGTTTAAAAATACTATGATTGAAGTGCAAGATACCTTATTCAGAGATATATCACAAAAGTGCAAATATGATTTTATGTATATATGATTAATAAGCATTTTAATTTATGTTCCCCTCTTTAATAAGGAAGCATTACTTTGAACCTTAATTACATTGCAAACTTCTGTTTAAAGAAAATAATTGTGTTTTAATACCAAAATCAATGTAAAAAATAAAAAATAACCCTCTTATATTTTGCTGTTTTTATGCAGCATATTAAATAACTGTTGGAATAGAAACTTGAGCTGAAGTACATATAAGGATAAATATCATTAATCTGCCCCCTCAAATGTGACGAAAAATCTAAAAATATTCAGAAGGGGCTGCTTACACAAGATTTTTAAGTATTTTTTTCACAAAATTTGCATTTTTTTTCACGATAGCTGCAGGGATTTTTCATAATATTTGACAAATTTTGTAGGGGTTTTTTTTTTTTTTTCGATATTTGATGAAATTTGCAGAGTATTTTGTGATGTTTGATGAAATTTAATATTTTTATCGTGATTCTTTCACAAAAAACACATTTTCCCCGCAATTTTTTGACAAAATTCATGTTTTTCTACACGTTTCTTTCATAATACTTTGATGAAATGGACATTTTTTTTCGCAATTCTTTAGTGGAATACATGTTTTTCCGGTGTTTTTTTTTTTTTTTTTTTTTTTTTTTTTTTTTTTAAACAAAATCGACGTTTTGTGAAATTCACTTTTTTTTTATAGATTTTTTAACCGGATTCGCCTTTTTCTGTGATCTTTTGATGAAATTAACATATTTCCATAATCTTTTGATAAAATTCATGTTTTTCTGCAATCAATTGACTATATTTGCATTTTTACTGTGATCATTTGATAACATTCACATTTTTTATCGCAATCCTTTAACAAAATTTGTGCTTTTTTCACTCCTTTGACTGTGTTTCCTTTGTTAATCTGATATACTCACATTTTTTTCCTGCAATCTTTTGACAAAATGTGCATTTTTGGCAATTTTTCAAAAAATTTATGATTTTTCTGTAATTTGTTGACAAAATTTGTTTTTTAGCAATTCTTTTTACATAATTCACGTTTTTCAGCAATCCTTTGATAGCATTTTTCTAGATCTGACATAATTCACATTTTCTGCATTATTTTGATGAAATGTTCATTTTTTGGCAATCATTCGGTGAAATTCACAAATTTTCACAATCATTTGACAAAATTCATGTTTTTTTAACGATCATTAGATAAAATTTCCTTTTTTTTCACAGTTCTTTGATATATTTTCTGTTTTTTAGTGATTTTTTATGTAATTTGTTTTTTTAGCGATTTTTAAGAAAGGGGTTAAGGGGTGCTTCCTCGAGATTTTTTGAAAATTTAAATGTTTTTATGATGTTAGGGGAGAGTAGATTATCGGTATTTTATAGTAAATTAGAATTAACTCCTACTTTGTTTTTGTTGATAAATTTTTTTTTTTTTTTTTTTTTTTTTAAATAAATTTGTTCTAGGAAAAGAATAATTAAATGCCATTTAACCTATTAAAACAGTTCAATGCATTTATGTGATTTTATGTCAAAAAAAGGGGATCCCTTCATTTCATATTCTCAACAATATTTCTTTAGAATCATAGGTTTCTCCCCTCTATTTTTTATTTAAACTGAAAATATATTGTGTAACATAAAATATTTTGTTTGTGGATGAATCTCCAATTTGCTTTCTAGTTAAATAAAACGCAACATTAGCTCTTTATTTTTCATTTATTTCCTTCACTCCACCCAGATAGAGTTTTGATATTTTCATGGAAATCCAATTTTGCAGTTTATTGCTTCTGAACTTTTGCCAGTTTTTTTAAAAAGAGAAACTAGAAATTGTCTTTTGATGCAGCTTAAACCAAATTCATTCATTCTAAAATAAACTATTGCATGGGCAATTTGCAATATAACATATGTGAATATAATTTATTTTATATAGTAAATGCTATTAGATGGTTTTCTTCTTAAAATTCTTTTAATTTTTAAAAATAGTCATTTTGAATTTTATAAATCTCAACAGAAAAAATAAAAGCACATCATTTTTCTTTACAGATGGCCACTTCTTTTACAGGTGCTATAATATGTTTTGGCAATTTGTTTGAAGAAAGGATTATATAGATGTGGATAAAGCTAAAATGCTAAGGTTTGTTAAGGTATAAGGGGACAACACAGGGAAATTGTTTCTTGTCAATAAACACTGAATACTTCTATCCACTATTCATAATAACCAAATAAGGAAGTTTTTTATTTATTTCTTTACACAATGCCATGTATTTAAAAATTGTAAGAGAGCTGTAAATTAGAGAAAATTAAATGAATATCTGTTTTCCCCCTTAAGGGGATAGTATTCTCGATATAAATGTGCAATATATTTAACTTCTTAATTTCAATTTAAAGTAAGGTCAGTATAAATCTAAAAAGTATTATGTTTGCAATATTGGTATATTAAAAACTTCTTCCATATGTTAAGATAAATTTATATGCAATATTTATGGGAGGTTTTTTTCAGTTTATAAACATAAAAAAATTCTGCATGCATTTGATGATATAACTTGCTTGTAATTTTACATGTGGAATTTTCAGTGAAGGGAAAGCGAATAAGTTGACTAAATCAAGGTCAATTTTTAGAAAGCAACAATTTTATATTTTCATACATTAAACATGTTATTCAACAACTGTGTGGAAAATTTATAAAATCTGCATGTAAAATAATTCTCTAAAAATCATTTTAGTACCAGAATATTGCCATTTTTAAATTTCAGTAGCTGCAAAATTTGAACAATTTATTTTAATCTCAGTATAAAATAAGAAATGTAAAAGATACTCTTATTTTCTTACGAGTGCAATTTAAAATGGAAAAAAATTATATAAATATTGTATAAGAATTATGACAGATATTAGTATGGCAAATTTTTGAGTAATAATTTCAAAATATCCTTACAAAAAGGAAGAAAAATAATATTTCATATTAATTGAGGTACATTTTCTTACTTTATTCTCACAACTTTTGCTTCAAATATGAACAGATAAGATTTAAAGTTTTTTTTTTTTTTTTTTAACTGACCTTAAAGAAAAATAAGTTTATTCAACCTTATTTCACATTTTCTAACCAATTTAACAAGTTATAAAGCAGTGAATCTATACAAATGCGCACATATGAGGTTAAAGAAAGTTATACAAAACTTTCTTATATTACGTGAACAAATATTAAGTATATTTGTATGTTTCTGTATCAGAATGTTTCAATAATTTTTTTTTTTTTTTTTTTTTTTTATCTATATAAAAATGAAAAATTAAGAGACAAAGTTCAGCAACTTCAAAAATAGACATCTGCAAAAAATGTAAGGCCATGTGTTGCATATCTAAATATGGAAGTTTTTTTCCACAAATTTGTATTGAGCGATTTGTTCATGATTTCAAAGTAGTGTCATTAAAAAATAACTGTGAAATGAAATATGCGATCAAGTCTTCTGTCGTTGCATTTATTGGAGCTTTTAAATTCGGCTTAGGGGGAGTGAGGGGTAGATACATGAAATGTTTAATATTAAAATTTACTCACAGATTTAATGAAATGGAATATGTGTTTTAAAAAATGGTTGCATAAATAATGAGTTTAAAAAATTGTTTATGTTGCAGTTCAAGAGTTAAAAAAAAAATACTGTAATTTCGGGAATATGCGCCGCACCTCTAAAAATTCATTAAAATAATAATTTTTTAAACAAAGCAGCAGAAGCACAAAACCTACCATAAGCATTGCACTTACAAAAATACATCAAAATTTTAAAAATTATACTATTTTTCACATCTTTTGGTAATATTTTTTTAACATATGTAAAAAGAATCAAATTTGAAACAGTTTGATTCAATAGAATAAATTTTGTCCTTTTTATGATAAAATTTAATCTGAATTTATACAGTGATTTTACTTTTTTTGTTTTTTAGATGATTATATATATATATATATATATATATTTCACATTTCATAGCAATTGTTTGAAATTTGTAACAGAAATCTTGCTTTAATCTTAGACTCATATAATAATTTTTGTTCTTTGTGATTTCGCAAATATTTTTTCAGATTTTAGCATTTTTATATTTTTCTCATAAATAATAAATTTTATTCATAATTCCTATAGCAATTTTTGATTTTTTCTAAATGTGATTTTTGGAAAATTTTCACAATTTGCAACAATGTTTTGAAATTCGCAATATTTTATTTCTATCTAAATTTTTGGATTGATGACCAATTCAAAAATTTTTTGATCACAATGTCTTAAAGAAAATTTGGAATAGAATTGCCTTTTCAGTAGATATCGCTACAGTAAAAAAGAAATCATTGTACCCACTGTCCAGATAGAAGTGCTGCAATAAGAATATTTTTTATTTAAAAACTTATATGCACCATGGCACTTCTTCCCGAAATTATGGTATATGTAAATTATGTGGTTATAAATGTTGTAAATAAAAAAAATGTATACAGGATGTCTCCAAAAAGATCAAACATCCTTTAATTTTTCACTTGTTTGAGATACATAGGTTAATTGAAAAAGTGTTCAAAATGAAATAGGAATAAAGATTATGTTGGTGGAATAGCTCTTCCATTGATTTTCAAACAACTAAGCTTTTATTTATATATATAATCCCTGTGTCGTATAAGTTATTTAAAAAAGAAATTATATGCTCTGATTAATAAAAATTCTAATCTTCTATCACCAAAATTTACCTAGTTGTGATACTATGAATTTATGACATTTTAGATTTCTGGCACTAAAAAATCAATTCTCCTTTTTCAGTGCCAGAAAACTCCAAAATTTATTAAAAATCAAAGTAGCATAACTTTGGTGAAAAAATAAAGCATATTTCAATCTTTTTGGGACATCCTATGTATTAAATATTATTATTAATTAATTTATTATAAATCTTCACATTTATTTAATTTTAAGCATAAGGGTAATAATCCTGTATTGTCAACATTAAATTTACTTAACTTCCAGAAAAAAATGCTTACTTTTACTAAAGTGATTTTATTTTAAAAAGTTTTTTAATATGTGACTGTTGCTTTAGTGTTTGGATTTGTATTAGTTTTCATTTACAGATTTACATGTTGCATACCTTGATCTGATGCAGAACCATTGTTTTTTCAGATAGTTATTTATATACACGTGTAGATATATTCACACTATGCCAAAAGTAAACTTCAGAATCTGTTTTGACAGTATTATAATAGGTGTATTGTATGGAGCAAACTGTAAAAATAACATGTAATTTCAAAATTCATGGCATATTTTGCTATTATAGTAATTTATTAAGCTTATGTTCATAGTTCAGACTATCCATTTGAATCAAAATTAAGAATACTCAGTGATATCTTCATTTATTACCCCCAGAATTCATTATAGTGAACGTGTTTTCTGTGAAAATGTTTTCATGTTGGAGTTCAAAAGTTTTTCAAAAATTATTTGTATTATACCACATCACTGGATGATTGATAAAATCTTGATAATTTGACAAAATATAAAAAATAAACTCAATATTACAATGTTTTAATTTATTTAAAAATCAATCATTTGGGTAAACTCAAAGATACTTAATATCAGGAAAGAAAAAGAGTTGTGATTTCTACATTTTATGAATTTCTGTAGTATAAAAATAAAGAATAAAGAACTTCAATTTTTCCATGAATTTTTGCCATTGGTTGAGAAATCAAGAACATGTAAAATATATTTGAAATTGCAACACTTGTGCTTTGCCTCCCCCCCCCCCCCCATCAAAAGGGCTTAAGGAAACTTCAATATTTGCTTTATTCTAAATTTGTATTGCAAGATAATTTTGTGAAAGAAAAAAATCGGCTACTTGAATATGGAACTTATGATGCCATTTAGAAAAATAAGAGTTTAAAAAATACAATATCTAAAATGTATTATTAATTTTTATTATCTCAAAATCTATTTTTTTTTTCAACAATATTTTGTCTTAAATTTCAATGTAAATGAGTAGGTTTTATTCCCTTAGTTCCCGGGTGAAATGTTGGACTGCTTGTATAACAAAATATTTTTCATATTATCACTTTCAAGAGATAGATTTTTTTTTACCCAAACTTGTTTTAAGATTATATTTACAAACTTATGCTGTTTGTATTGTATATCTACAATTTTTTTTCTTTTGGTGCATTTACATTATATCATTGGAATTTGCTTTTCTGATCATTCCTATCAGTTGTCATGAAAAAAACATCTTTTTAAACTGAGAAGTACAGTTTGCTTATAGGGGGGAAATATAGGTGATTTATTGAAACTATAAGACATTGTATCATACTTTTTTATGTATAATATATTTTTAATTATAGTGAAAAGATATTTTTCCAGTGAAATTTATGTTCTGTTAAATAAAAACTAACTTGTTTCTGTGGATTGTAAATGTTTTTGTATTGGTGCTCTTATACCAATCAGCTTCGTATTGTAGGTTGTGATGATTACTTAGAGTACTTTTTTATTCATTTATTTTCAAGAATTAATGTAACCTTTGCATGTTTGTTGCATTTCCACATGCTTTTTTAAGTGTTTGTAAAATTGGAATCTTTAACTGGTGACATTTTAAAAGTTAAAACTGGATTTTTATTTGTATTTGAAAAAGCTTCAGCTGGCTGAAGCATATTTGATATGCATGTATAATTTAGTATTTTGCAAACACAATCTGAAATATACATATTTTTTTTACTTCATGCACATGCACACATGTTTTCTTTAATAGTACTTTTTAATGGGAGGGGGTGGAGTTTATAGAATAATTATGCTTCTTGATAATAATGCCACAATTAAGAAATCCTTATGATAGAAATTATTTTTTCAAGATTTTGAGGCAACTTCATGTCTGTTGCTCCTTTTTTATTCATAATATTCTTGTTTATCTTCTGTATTGAAAGACCCCCACGAAGGGCACTCCCCCTGGTCCTATATCCCTAGCGCAGATAATCGGACGTCAAAAAATACACCAAATACACCTTCTGTATTGAAAAATAATTTATGGTACGATTCCAGAAGCAAAATTTTTTGTGCCAATCTGCACCAAACTAAAATTTATTTGTAGCCTAACAATACTGGACCAAGCTTACTATCATAAGAAATAAGTAACTCAGGAAATAGCCATAACTTATATTTAAAAAAAATAAATTTTAAAGTAACTTTATAATTTTTTTAAGTAGAATTCCTTTTGAAACTGTTAGAGTAATCTGTAATTTCTAAAATCTGCAGTGCCTGCTGCCATGCTGCATAATTTCTGCTACAAGGGATATCAGTTTTGGTTGATGTGAAATTAGAATAGTTTTGAGTTACATGAAAACACTCAACTGCATTTCAATTATTACTGAAATGTGTAGACTTCATTAAAATAATCTATAATTTATTTGGAAGCTGTTTGTTGCACAATTTAAAGAAGAAAAACATTGGTTTTACAAAGCTCAGACTTGTTTTCTTGACCATGAGCCTTGTGTTGCCATATAGCATATCTCCTGGTCAGATTGCCATCCTAATGTGGGTTACTCAGTATTTAGTTCCCAAGCATACTTGGTACTCAGTTTGTTGACAAAGGGCGTTATAGGATAATATGCATCGGAAAAAAAATTGCCAGCTCTAAAATAGTAATCAAATTGATCTAATATATATATAATTTACAGGCCTTTGTGCAATTTTGTTGTGGCATCATTTTCAAAAATGCATGATTTTTATATTTTATTACTAAGTTGAAAAATTTTTGTATTCCTTTTTGAAAATTATTTGTTTCATCTTTTAAATTGTGTATGACTTGTTGACTGTTTTGAAAAGTTTTATAAATTCTGTGTTATCAATCAGCATAATTTATAACATGCATGTTAAATTTGAAGAAGTTTAAAATGTTATCTCATTATTTGTGTAAGATTATTGTGTAAGTTCCTTGCTTTAACAAATTCCTTCTAATTTAGAGTATGCTAATTTGAATAATTTAGTTGTATGCTATGGTTCTACAAGTTTAATGTGTTTGTGTGCTTGAAGAATGGTAGATTAATTTCTATTTTTTGAGAATTTCAAATCTTAAAAGTGACAAATTAGTGGTATTAGTCATCTATCTGATGTTATATTTGAATTGTGTTTGTCTCTGTATTTTTACACTTGTAACATTGATCTCACATTTTTAAAAATTTTAATTAGATTTTTTTAATATTTAAATATCATCACCTCAAGAGGTTATATCCAAAGTTACACAATCATGAACATTAAGACCTTCATGTGAGGCCATGAGACATTGCATTTTTGCTTACTTCTCTCATTAAATGTTAATGTAATTATTCATTGGTAAATTCATCTGTTCTTTGTACATAAGTTATGATGTTAATAAGCATTTCATTTGTTGGCGTTTATGGTTTTGAATGTTGCCTTTATTTTTTGTTGCTCATAAGTACCAAAATAAGAAGAAAACTATTTCTAGAAACTAAATGTTATTGTAATAACATAATAAAAATATTTTTTTATCGTGTTCTCCTTATTTTTCATTATTTTTTCTTTATCACACACACACACACAAAGATACAAGTTATCATATGTGTTTGACTGCTAGCAGTTTCATATAAAATTACTCAAAAATTTATAACAATAAAATTAGTTTTTAATGAGGATAAAAAAGTTTCTAAGCTATTAACTCTCAATAAGCACACATTTTTAAAAATCTTGAGAAACAAAACTGAAGAAAATAAGATGAACTAGTCAGATATGTCAATGCCAAAACTTTCCTCTACCTCTCATACATTTAATACTCGAAATAAAACTTACAAGGAGAGGGCCAACCTTGATAATCACAGATTTTGATTATTTTTACATATGTTGTAGGGTAGAAGCCCCTTAGTCTCAGGTTCAACTGATTTTATACAATGCTCCTTAGTTCTCAAGAAACAGGAAGGGGGGGGGGTCTAATGTTATAAGAGAACTTAAGCACTTACTTTGAAGTACAATCTTTACTTTGGCATAGCTCATTTGATACTCTTTGATCTGCAGGCCTCAGGTTCAATCTCGGAACATGCTCCATTTATTTTTCTTATTTTTTGTTAGAGAGCACCACAAAAGATTTTGAAATTTTTGCTAATCATAATAAATTTATTTTTAAAAAATGCTGAGAAAACTTTAATGATGATTAAGAAATCAAAAAAGGCTAAGTAAAAATTTTAATTGTAATTAATGTAAGATTTTAAGTACTTAAATTGAGATTATTAAATTCAATTACAAGTATACATATTTATAAAACAATTAAGGAGAAAACAAATTCATCTTATTTATTGCCTTTATTAAGGCAATACATAAAGGATGTTTCTTTAAAATTTCAAATTGACACAATTATTCAATATCATTACATAAATAATAAATAGAATATATTTTACAAGTCATTTTAAAATATTAACCATTTTATGTTACAAATAAGAAGGAATAAATATGTTAATATTATAATTGATGCACAATTCTTACTTAACAATGAGTTTATTAAATTTTAATTACAAGTATATGTATAAAAAAAATAAACAAACCTAGCACATTCCAGGATTGAACCCAAGGTCCATGGATCTATGAGCTAACGCTCTACCGAAAGAGCAGTGTGAACATAAAAGCTGCATTAGGAAGTAAATAATTAAGTTCTATTTTAATATTAGACACCCCTCCCACCCTGTTTTTTAAGAACTAAGAAGCATTATGTAAAATCCATTGAAACAGACTAAGGGGCCTCTATCCTACCACATATATAAGAATAATTAAAATCTGTAATTACCAAGGTTGGTCCTCTCCTTGTTAGTCAAAGTAGAAAATTAAATCTAGTTTAGACACTTGAGTAATTCAGTATGATTTTTTCCAACGTTCTGTGATTAGTTGAATGTTATATCATCTCCTTGCACATCTACGACTTCATGTTCATGTGACGCTGTTGAATTCTGAGCAACTGGTATACAACAGCTTGGTCTGTCATTATCTCATCCCAAAAAATTGCACAAATATCTTTATCACGGTACCCTTTCTGAAAAAGCATTTCCATTTTCAAATGGAACCTGATGTTTATAGTTAAAAACATATGTGACATTTGAATCAATTCTTTGGATAACTTCATACGCTTTCTAATGATATAATAAGAAAAATAGCACACATATTACTGTTGCAGCTTCTCTTTCTGGCAGAATATTCCCAAATTCAGCTGGACCTGCTGGTCATAGCCAGATATATATATGTGAAGTTTGCTTCAAAAATATGCATAACTTCACATACTTTACTGTGGTAAAAAGAAGACACATTAATGGATAGACATTTTGTAAAAACATGTTTTTTGAGACAAATGACTAAAATATGTAAATCTGACAAAAAATAATAATTACAATATTTTCTTCTATTATAGATAGAAGAAAGTAAAAAGTTCTGTAATTTTCATTTAAAAAATAAGTTAATAAACAAAGTGTACTGTAATATTTTACTTAGAAATTTACCAGTGGTGATTTACTGTAATAGGAATAATCACATAAATTCAATATTTCAGTTATACCAAATAAGTTAATCATAAGTTAAATGTCTTATTTTGCCACTGATTTTTTTTTCCCAGTTTCCTGTTTGATAAGAACTTTTTAGTTGTGAACATTTTGAAACTTAATAAAGTTATATCAACAAGACAACTTTGAAAATTTGTAACTCCTTGAACAGCATTGGAATATTTTTAATCAAGATTTGTATCAAAATTGTTAACAAATTTTACTTTATAACACAGGTGAAGAAAAAAAGTTGTAAATTGCACTTTTTTATTTTCAAGTAAAATGTTTCACAAATTCTAGAACATTACAGAAACATAATTGCCTTTGAATGCATTAACTAAAAAATTTTTAAGGTACATTGCTATATATTGAAAGACTTTACAGCATCTCATAAGATTTTCCAAGTTGAAAGTTTTTTATTCAGTCATTACTCAAACTCTTAATCCAAATTGAGCCTGCCCAGAAATTTAAATTTCTGTATTACTTTTTTATATGCTTAAAAATTGTCTTACACAGGCAATTATTTTTTACATTTTTTAAAAAGTAATTTAAATGTTATTAATAATGCAAATAAACTATAATGAATGCTTATAATATAATAAAATATTAAAATTGGTAATAAACTAAAATAATAAAAATTTAGATAATTTTTTTAAATGATTAAAATATTAAAAGCAAAAGTCAAGTTATCAATAATGTATGATTAAATATTCATTATAAAGAAGAAATGTATTTTTCCTAAATTATTCAATGAAACGCCTCATAAAGGTACATTACAAATTCACATCAAAATCATAAAATAAGGAAGTTTTATTTCAGGTTTAGTCAGACTTAACCAAAAAAGCTTGATTAATGTATAAATATATTTGGTAAGAAGATTGTAAATACCAATTATATCAGCAATATCTTGAAATATAAATTATCTCCGAAATAAATTTATTCTTTCTTCACGAAAAAGCATGAATTCAGTAACATTAACTAAACATACAAGTTAAATTACAGGGTGGTCATAAAAAACTTTGCCGATATACGGAGCTCTAGCGGCCAGTCCGCTCAACCGATCGAAATTAAATTTCAGATATAGCTATTCAGAGGTACGAGCTCGAGATTCTGTGAACGACAACAAAATGCCGCTCACAGTTACGATTATAGTTACAGAAACTCGAAAATTTCCAATCGCAACACCAATTTTTTTTCATCGCAAAATGCTCAGCGCATGCGAAATCCCTAAAGAGTGTTGGAACCGTTCGTGTATCGCAAGAAATGGACATGTATGCACGCACAAAAAACCATTCTGCGAATCCTCCCCCCCCCCCCATAGAAAAAACTCGATTGGGGCACAAGGAGGAAATTTGCATATGACAGAGTCAGTACACTAATCTCTGATTACAATACAGATCGGAGAAACTAAAACTTTTACTTTAATTACACATTTTCCACGTGGGTGCCATCACAGTCAATTACACATTGCATGGCGATGGCACCCATGTGGAAAATGTGTAATCAAAATAAAAGTTTTATTTTCCCAGATCTGTATTGTAATCAAAGATTAGTGTACAGACTCTGTGTCATATGCAAATTTCCTCCTTGCGCCCCAATTGAGTTTTTTCTATTGGGGGAGGATTCACAGAACGTTTTTTTGTACGTGCATACCTAACATGTCCGTTTCTTGCGATACACGTATGGTTCCAATGCTCTTTAGGGTTTTCGCATGCGGTGAGCATATTGCGATGAAAAAAAAATGCGTGTTGCCATTGGAAATTTTTGAGTTTCTGTAACTATAACCGTAACCATGAAAGCCCTTTTGTTGCCGTTCACAGAATCTTGAGCTCATACCTCTGAATAGCTATATCTGAAATTTCACCTCGATCGGTTGAGTGGACTGGCCACTAGAGCTCCATTTATCGGCAAAGTTTTTTTATGTTACCCTGTATATATGGAATTGATATAGAACTAAAATAATCAAATTTTGTCCCTATATTTGAATTGAATGTTTCATTGTTTACATCTGTAAATTATGTGCAGATTTGAGGGAGTCTACTGTATTAAAGAGAATAATTCCAAATGAATTTAATCTCTTTGAAAAGAAACATTGATAAAAAACAAAAGAAATCATCAGCAATTATTCATTATAATTAAATAATTGCATAAATTTTCATTTAAATTTCAACAACAATCATATCCACAAAATAACTATGGAATATGTAGAATAGTCCTAGAATTAACACTTTTATTCTTTGTAATCAGGGTTTTGCATTCAATTTTGTTATTTAATCAGTGTAATATAAAGTAACAGTAAAAAAAAAAGGCCCATTTTTGTTTCTTCCTTTTCACTTGTGTTTTAATTGAAAAATGGGGGTGAATGTATAATAGTTTGAGTTGGAGTGATTATAAAAGTTATTAAAAGCTCGGATAGTAGAATAACAACAAAAGAAAAGAAAGAAGGAGAGAAATAGGAAGCTTTAAATAAAAAATACTTATAATTTTTTTAAGTATTCATTATTCAACATTTAAAAAATACATTTAAATTATAAAAGAGCAAAAACAAAATAAAGAAATATAAACTAAGAGCATTTATTAACAAAAATGTTTGTAATTCTATTGGTTTATATATAACAAACAAAAGTGAAAAGAGAAAAGTAATTATTTAAAAGAACTAAAATGATCTACAGTGTATAAAATTAACACACATTGCACTTTCACATAACATCGCATATTGTATTTGCTATAATGTTAATGTTATCTCTGATGTTCTTTAAAATTCATTAAATTATTGAAAATGTCACGTACGCATCAAGCAGCAATATTCATATATTTAAACCTTACTATACGTTAAAATGAAAGTAATGCCAATGAAAATGCATTTTAAAAATAATTTATATAGATATAACGTATTTCAATTTTTCAATGCAAAATAACAGCAGAATTTTAAATAAAAATTCTTAAAGGAAAACAAGTAAGAAAAATTATCCGTTAAACATAGATTATAAAACACTTTCCAACAGTTCCTGAAATCTTTAACAAAACTTCTTTATTTAGGAAATAAGGTTATTGATTCTAGCCCAGTGGTGCAGCCAAGGGGGTGGTTTTAGGGTTAAAACTCCTCCCAGAGCTGAGAAAGATCGCTATAATTTCTGCTTATATGAATTAAATCCAAACTTAATATTTAAATGTTTTGGCGCATTTCGGAATCCGCCACTTTATTGAATCAGATTTCATTTAATAAAGTGATTCAATTAAATGGCGAAAATTTTACTTAAAATTGTGAAAGTGCATATTACATGAATCAGTTAAGTAAAAATTGGTTATTTGAACTAAATTACTTTTCTTAGATGCTTCATGCTAAAAAAAAAATTTCCGGCCACACAGACGCTCTTTGAGTTTAAGTATTATACAGTAAATATTCTAATTAGTACTGATTCTATTAACCGGCGATTCAAAAAACCTTTATCAGAAACTCAAAACCCCCCTTAGAACCGAATTCTGGCTGCGCCACTGCTCTAGCCAAATATGCATTACAACACTTCTGTTGAGCCCTGTAGTTTAACTAGTACCTTTATTACACACCAGCACTTAGCTAAAATTTATTTTAAACTAAAACACTCTTAAAACTACTGAAATCACAGTATCAGAAATTACCTTTTGTGGGCCTTCATGTATCCAATTCTTTGTGCGGCCCTGTATATCATTTTATCTATGAGTGCATTTCATCATAAAAATGCATAATTTATATAAAAAAGACCTTTAAGTAATTTACGTTTATATTTAGTAACGTTTGCGAGCTCTTTTGTGTAGCCCTGTATATCAACTATAGGATTTATACACTTCATATAATATGCATAGATTTAGTGAAACTTAAAAGCACATAAAATAACTAAAATGCATTTCATCAATCTATTAGCTATCATCGGATACATATACACAGTACTTTGGAAAGAATATAGTATTTAAAATTTTTGTGTGTCCCTGTAAATGCTATGCACTTCGTATTATGCACTATTACATCATAAAACCTTTATCAAGCCTCTTCGACATATATCAATTTCATTATTCATAAAATACTTTAATTTAGCAAAAATATGTCGCACATAATCCCCCTCCCCCTTTTATCATTATGTAATAACTTTTGTGTAGCCCTGTAAATGAATAATAGCTATTTTTTCATTGTATATTTTATAAAAAGCATATTTTAATTCAATTTGTAAATGCATATAAATTTTAATATGTTTGATAGGGTGTAACATCTTTAAAATTCATTTGAAATTATTTTTTCCCGTAGGCCGTAATGTAATGGTAAACTTTTGTCTGTGTCTCTAAATAAACTTATCATGCTAGAAACTTCATTTGAAATAGGATTCGTGCTAGGGTAAAAATCAATAACGTCTAAAAATCTTAAGGCAATCCGAATGTATTTACGGCAGTTAGAGCGCAGACAGACGGATAGACAAACCGAATTCATAAACACTTTTCAACTTTGTTGGAAAGTGTTAATAAAAAAGACAAAGAGAAAAAATTCCACAAATACATTTTATAATACTCTTTAGCTTATTCAGAAATTATTGTATCATTAAAAGAAACTGAAAAATATAAAAAGTAAGGGGCGGTTTTCATTTAATGCACTACCTAATAATCATTATTAATATTATATAGTATATATTTGTATTCAATAATTTACATAACTGTTCATTTTCTAGTTTTTCAAGTCAAATAAATATATATAATTTGGACAAAATAAGTTGGAAATTGCATGTCAAATGTAGTAAATGAGGTGCGTTCGTAACTGTAACGAAGTTTTAAAAATATTCAGATCTTGGTGTAATAGTACAGTACTTCAGATACAGTATAGTATCTTAAAATCTTTTGTCTCTGTAAATATCGTCTGCTTTCTATTATACTGGAAGTAATTTGTAGTAAAACTTAATGTACATCAATTTCATAAAATGTGAAATAGTTTAATAAAATAGAAACGCGCCCCAAACAATGTTTCCCCTTATACCATTATGTAATAAAATTATTTTTTTTGGCCCTGTAAATTAACGACAAATATTCTTTGAACCACAGATTGTATAGAATGTATATTTTAGTATATATTACATACATGCATATCAATTTTATTATCTTCAAAAGAGTGCAACACCATTAAATGCTATTTAAATAATTTTTTCCCATTGACCGTAATGTAACAGAATACTTTTGATTGTCCCTGGTAATTGAACTATCCATCTGATTTTCATAAAATTTGAAATAATTTTACAAAATTATGCAATAATGATATATTTTAAATTTCAAACGATGCGGTTCGGTTGTTTTTGCGTTGTTATATGTGGATGGATGGACGGACAGAACGACGACTATAGGTGCTACGTATTCACATAATTATGAACGCACTTAAAAAATTTATTTCAAAAGTTAAAGCAAAACAGTTTGACATACCATAAACATTATCACTATTTAACTATGTAGAAGTAAGTTAAATAAAAGATCGGAAATAGAGAAGAAAACATAAAAAATTGCAATTCTTAATGAAGTGGCAATTCATCCGTGAAATACTCACGCGATGAAACAGTTCAAGCATACAGAACAAAACACAACTGCACATGCTCCACGTGTTTTCGCAAATCAAAAGAAATCCCCGATTCGTGGCCGTGTTTAGGAATAAACACGAACTTCATCTCATTTTCCAATTAGAAGTACAAACTTTGTGACTTACAAAACATTAGTCGTCATAAATTAATTAAGATTTTTCCATAGTTATGCTTGTAAGTAAAGAAATCGTGCATTAAGCCTCAATTCTGTTATAACTTTTCAATTCCGCACATGCACTTTCTACCACATAACTACTAACGTTTACCATTTCATTCTGTCTAATTTGAAATATAATTATCATAAAACCAAATACTATCACAGTTGTGAAATGTATTTCTTTTTAAACATATGTTTATAGCATGTTTAAAATGTCATCGAAAATAGAGGTATAATTACATTTTAATCCCTTTTAAAGGCTGTGGTTATTATTTAAACTACTAAATTTTAATCTAGCTTTTTATCAGATTTTTAGAATAAAATTTGCTTTTTTTAATTTATGCGGAAACAAAATGTAAACTTGCATTTATTTACTCTTAAATGAAATTGTTTGCGAATACTGGTTAGTTTTCAACATTACAGCAACAGAATTGCTTGCCCATAAAAGTGTTAAAAGTAATTGCAAGAATGACTGATTTGCAAAGATCTAGCCAAAATATAAACTATGTGCTCTTGTGAGCACACGGTTTTAATATTAGTTAGTAGTAAATTTTCTAGCCTCTATAGAAAATTTTTATAAAGACAAACGAACCAATGCAGAGGTATCCAACCTTTTACTCTAAAAAGCAATTTATCACAACTATTTCCTAATAAAAATCTTAGCCTTAGCTGTAAAAATCTTAGCCACAAATTATCTGTTATTAAATAAAACAATCTATGCAAAATTAGTGGTTGTTCTGAAGTAGCCGCAAATTGAATATTCCTGAGTTAATGCATGATAGTTGCATGAAATAATCAAAATATTAAAGGCATATAATTTCTGCTGAGAAAAAAACGTATTTCAGTTAGTTGTTACCGCATAAAAAATTATTTACACTAATAATGAAAAGAAGGATTTTTCAGCTACACTGTAAAAAAAAATCTATAAGCATACAAAACTAGTTTTTGTAAAACTACAGAAATCTGCATGCTTACTAAAATTTGATCTGTAACCAGAGTATAATATAATCCCTTGCATAGTACGAATACACGAAATATTCTAGTTTTACCTGTCAGCCAATCAGAAGGGTCTTTATTAGTGACGTAATGCCTATTCACCCCGCCAGAGAAGCGTAAAAGGCATCCATGTTGAATCCAAACACGATAATGATTTCAATTTAGAATGTAAGTAAATATTTATTTATATATTTATGAGTTAAATTTTCTTATAGTTTAATTTGATACATAGTTAATAAAAATCATCAACTAAGTAATGATTGTTTCTGTAACATGATTTAGCAGGTATTGATGGCTAATATTCCTATTTATATCTCTTCACTAAGTAATTATCGCTCCGTTAAATGACTATTCTTTACGTTGATGTTTATTGCATTTGTAAAGTTACTAATGTCTGATGTAATAAATTAAATTTAATCACATTGTGGAAAGCAGAATATATCATTTACTCTTAATTAGTAATGCAATAAATAGTACTCCCTTTCACTGATAGTCAGAAGGTAAAATATTCGACAATTTTTTACGGTATACTTAAAATGTATACTACAAATAAACTACAATTTTTCATAAAATACAAATTTTGTTTTGATGACTATTAATTATTTAATCCATTTTTTCAAAGTGTTATTATTTTGCATTTACACCTCTTTAAATTGGAATGGTAATGAAAAATTTTCTTATTTAATATTACAGCTATACCGGGTATTCGGTATTTGCTGTACTAGATTCCTACATGGGGTCAGGTTTACTTCAACTTTTTTGCTTTGGTCCGATTCCGTTTCGGATTGGGTTTTGACCCTTAGTCGCTTCATATATACCCGATTTTTCAAAAAAATGTCCAAAACATTTTTTTAGGTTAAAAATATAGATATAAGGTAGATGTGTCCGTAATGGACACCCTTCAAAGTTTTTTCATAAAAAAATAATAAAAGTATAAAAAAATTAAATAAATAAAAAAAATTTGTATTTTTTACACCTCCCCTCCCCTTGTGCATCTTTATAATCTGAGTTATTGTTGATATTCTTAGTCAAATTAATCAGGAAGCAAAAAAATAAATAAATAAATAAATAAATAAAAAAAATATCTTCCAAATTCCACTGTTACATTGAAAATTTTAATGAATATGCACAGATAACTTAATAAATTTACATATATATTTCTTTTTTCCTTGGAAAATTTTAAAGTGTTGTAGTAGTAAAAACTTCGTATTTTATGTATTAATGGCTATTTAGAAAGTTCTTGCAACCAATAAAACAAATCAGGAAGCAGAGAATGTTTAAGGACATAAGAAAAAAGGGGGTTCGTGGGACTCAGTTCTTCCCCATTTAAATAAATATATATTTAAGTTAGATAAATTATTAAAATTGTATTTTAATAGTTTGCTCATTTATCCATGACACAAAAAAAAAAAAAAAAAAAAATATTATAATACTAATATAATTTTAGTAGCAATGATACTAATAAAATTATTTCAACCAGCAATATCGTTTCTTTCATATTTGTAATGAAATTACTACAAGTAATATATTAAAGTAATTTCAAGGAGTGTAATAATACTGCTAAAAAAAAACAAAATAGTGGGAAATAAAAATGTTAAAATTACAAAATAATGTAGTGGCTTTGCTATATTGTTTTAGTTAGATGCAAAGCATTTCACAATTACATTATGGAAAACTTTATATATTTTTTCTAAGTTAGCTACTGTATAAAATATAAAAACTACTTAACTAATATGATTAGCAAACTACCTCTTTCCTTTTTCTAATTTTTTATTTTTAAACTATAGAACGTAAATATCCATGGATTGTTTTTTTTTTTTTTTTAAGTAGACAGGGAGGGGAGAGTGGGGTGGAGTTGGACAGTGGGAGGAATGGGACAGTAGGATTCTCTATTTATTTCTCATTCTAAACATTTCATCAATCACACACAAGATTCCGAAATGGTAGTCCAATCTTCAGTGGAAAAAAGTTTTGATCCAAATAAGTTTGCAATTGTGCAAAGCAAAAGATTATTTCAAGAACCAAAAATAAATTTGCTTCATATACTTTTTATAATTTTTGTATATTAATGGCTTGTTTGTGCATAGATGTAATAATTTCCCTATTTATGAAGTACTATACTATATATTATCCATAATTTAAAATAAGCATAAAAGCAACATTTTTGTTTATACATGAAGTTTAACACAAAACTAGGAAGTGGGGAGGAGTGGAAAATGCCCAATTCTTTTTTAATAAGATGAATGTAAATTGCTAACAACCAATACTTTTAGAGGGTAATATATGAATTATAACATTGATAATATATTCATTTTAATCAAAATGTAAATAAATCAAGTGATGATTTTTTAATGCCATCTATGACTGACAATCCTGAATTTTCATTCCAGTCATGAAGATACTGAAATTTTATTTTGTGACGTATACCTTATCAACCAACAATCTTTGTTTGAATAAATATCTAGCTGACTATACATAGCTACTATACATAGCTACTAGCTGACTATATATATAGCTGATATACTCTAGCTGACTAGCTGACTATTTGTACATTACAGTTTTGTTTTATTTGTCCCATAGCTCTCTGTCAGTGGAGAGGTTTGGGACACATTTTGAAACTTACAATTTCTTTAATTATAAAATAGCTTTTGCATGTTTTGTTTCTATATTGTTCAGGGACATTAAAAAGGGTTTAACCTTGCATTCTCTAATTGAAATTTTTGTTTTTTTTCGTCAAACAAAGTTGATTTTCTTACTTTATTAAAAAGTATCCCACACCACCACACTCTTCCCTATACCTTCCTTCTTTTAAAAATCAATATTCTTGTTCCGTGAAATAATTTTGTTTTGAATCTTAATCCTTAATTCCTGTTAACAGTTTCACAGACCGTTGCAATATGCACTTTTCAAAGTTTAACTTGTAATTTTCAGTTTAATTATGTGTGATAGTTTCATTTTGATTCGTTTGGTAATTCCTCATTTGGTAGTGTTACTAAACATTTCTGAATGAGGAAAATTTTATTGCAATTGATCTTTACATAAAATTTAGTGCAGAAATAGTATTTTATAAGTCTATCAAACTTTTTGTTCATTCTACGATCTGGCAGTCTCGGAGACCGCGGAAAATTTTGTTATGGAAAATTTTTCGTCACAGCAGCTGGAGATAAACTACTATTTGCGATATCACAGACCGTTATGTTTTCTTTTTTTCCTGTCGTAACTTATAATCTTCAGTTTAACTATAAATGCTATCAAAATTTCATAATATTCTTCCATAATTCTCTCGTTCTAGTGGAAATGGGAAAGAAAAACGGCTGTAATGGGACGAAATTTCACATTGCGGATCTCTGCCTCAACACTCCGTACTCATATACTAATCAATGGGGTAAAGATACACGAGCAATTTATTATTATTACAGTTTCTTATGGAATTTTAATTTGAAAGAATGCCTATTGATAGTAGCAAGTGTCGAAGGTTCTAATGCAACATTTTAAACAGTCGTCACATAAGTTTAAATCTATGTGTTCGATAAGAATTCCTACATCACTACATCACTTAGGTGTGTAGTGCTATTGCGAACCATGTCGAGGATAGCTTATTACAAGCGCCACCGAGATCTACCATCATATTTACATACATCTGAATACAGTGAAACCTCCAAATAAGGGACACTCCGAATAAGGGACACCTCTATTTAAGGGACAAAACCTCCGGTCCCAGTCCCAAGGTATAGGACGTGTAATGTATTTACCTCTGAATAAGGGACACTCTATTTAAGGGACACTTGAAAATGAGATTAATGGGACTGGTTTTTGAATTTCAGATAATGATGTAGTCTTTGATGAAAATAAAAATACAGATTTTCGTGACCTTATCAAACAGACAGACAGTCATGTTGATACAGAGGCGTACGACACAATTTACGGCCATTTATTTACCCAGAATTCTGATTCGACATCAATGCCTTTATCCGCAGTGAAAGTAATGCTGAAAATTGTGAGGATGATTCTGAAATTGGAGAAAGAAAGAAAATTTTGAAATAATGAACTTTACAGATGCTTTTAGGCTGTTCTCAAATCTAAAAATGGCAACTTTTTAGAGATAAGTTTTAATTTATTTTTATTCGGAAATGCCTGAAGCTAGCAGGTGTTGTTCAGAAAATGTGTAATCGACCACTTTTTTTTTTTTTTTTTTTTTTTCAAATGCAATAGATTTTACAGAAAATATTGACAAAGTGGACGTTTTGAACCAAATTTCTATGCGAAAGAAGAATAACTTCTCAAGAAAGGGTAAAAAACGTCTTTGTCACGTGATCAAAATTGCATGTAACTCAATAGGTGATTTATTTATTAAAAAAATGAAAACACAGTTCAATTCCAAATCGCTTCCATATTGAAATCATAGTCAAGCATTCCAATTTTATATTTTTCCGTTGAAAATGAATTTTTAACTTAAAAACATTTTAAATAAAAAATAAATGAATTCTGAGTCAAAACGTTTTCCGCTTGCTGAGTAGGGCAGTGTAGAGATTTGTTGTCCTAAAATACGCAAAGCGTTGGAATACTTTTTTTTTGGGGGGGGACAGGGCTGAAACTAGAGGGGGGGCAGAGGGGGCACGTGACCCCCGGGCGCAACCAGAATAGAAGGTGAAGGGGGCGCCAAATTAAGATTTTGTTTGGTGTGTTTGATACAAAGAATGCATATATGTGGAGGGTGGGGGGGGGCCACCAAAATCCATGTTTGCCCCGGGCGCGAAAAAGGCTAGTTCCGGCACTGGGGGGGGGGGGGAGGTGATATTGGTATTAGATAATTGTAAATATGGTAAATGAACACTTCAAAGATTTCCATAGAAATATTGAAATTTGCAAAACAATCCTTTTTGACTGATTACTTCAAGTAAATTTTTTTCAAATGTTTTTATACTTTTGTATGTACATAATATGCATAGAAAATACAAATCAATAATTCTACAAATAATTTAATAATTTAGTAATTAATGGAAAATTTTAATTAATTAATTCTCTTTTCTTCCTTTTGTCTGATTAACGTAATTTATACACTTCAGATACATTTAAATTTCTCCTTTGATGCTTTGTTATTTTTATATCCTTCTGAATTAAAAATAATGTAAAAAACTCCGAATAAGGGACACCTCTATTTAAGGGACAAAAGTTCCGGTCCCATAGGTGTCCCTTATTCAGAGGTTTCACTGTATTAAAATATGTAGATATGTCCATTTTCCTACATAAAACATAAATTGGTATTACGTAATATGTAATTATGAGTTACTTTTCACTATATATATTTATAAATTACTTTCATTTTGTTTCCTGTTATGGTTGAAATGTGTCTGAGTTAGGTTATGGATCGCCAAAAATTATTTAGGAGGGCATGGTCAGGAAGTGGGATGAGAAAGTATTTTCAGCGAATTCCGGACAGATTGTAGGTTGATCTTAACCTCTTGAAGGGATAAAAATATCCCACTTAATTTTAATTTAAAAATGCCACATTGACATCAGAATTTTGAAATGAAAATTTTAATTTTATCAAGTACGTAAAGAAAAGCATTTATCTATTTTGAAATAAAACTGTTTTTTAATTTTGGTGCTGTTCAATCATTTTAGAATTTAATGAAAAGGAATGCTTTGCCCCTCAAAGGATTAAATAGAACTTTCAAGTTTGTGACAGGTTAAAAGCTGACTCGTGCAGAACTGCTCTGTAGTCGTCCAAATGTTGACTATATCAGTATTTGTAGGGTCCTTAAAAGTTCTTAAATTTTTCGGAGCTTAAAAGTGCTTATTTTCATACAAAATGTACAAAACGTCATTAAAAGTATATCACTTTACTGTCATATTATTTCTTCATGAAGAGTGCAAATCATCTGCTTTTCTTTTAATTTTTGATTTAAAGAAAAAAAAAAAAACACTTGCTTTCCTTTTTTTTTAAATTTCTCTTTCCCGTTTCACCCTCTCCTCTCCCCCCCCCCCCCCCAGTACCAAAGCTTTAAATTTTAAAAACTTTTTTCTACTCTATTTGCTACTTCACAGAGAAAAAATAATCAGTCCTAAATTTATTTAACAATTCATTCCATCATATTCATTTAATTAATTTTTCATCTGAATTTAGCTTTCCTTTTTTCTCTACCCCCCCCCCCCCCCCACAATAACAGTGCTCAAATTCTTGAAAACTGCTTCATTATTTTTCATTTTTTTAAATTGCCAAATATGCCATTTTCTTGGCATTATAAATAATCATTTAAGATTTTTCTTTCCACTCGAAATTGGCATTTTCCTTTCTTTCCTCCTCAAAAAAAGTTAAAGATCACAAATTATTTTTAAAGTCTTTAAAACTCTTCATAGTCAGGGGCGGGGGGGGGGGAGATGTGGAGGCTGAATTTGAAATTAATTAGAATAAAGCTAGAATTTGCTTTAGTCCCTTTCGTTTAGGTCTAGAATGAATGCATGAAATTTCACCCCTCTTACTAGTTGAGAGTTAGAAAATATGTAACAAATGGAGGGATGGACTAATAATTTGATATCTCCTGGTTTAAAAATTATTAATGTTTGGATATTCATTTTATTCCGAATTTCAAACTTTCCAGAATTTGTATTGACAATGTTTGATAGAATGAGTTGTTTTAAGATGCTGTTAATATAACTAAAAAATATATATATTGACTATAAATGTTTACATATTTTGTAACATTTACTAAGTACAAGGGAGGGGGAATTAAGTTCGTTATTCTAGACCTAAACTCAAGGGATCAAAACAATTCCCTCTTCCCCAATTGTGAGTTAAACCACCTCACCACAGAGCTAAAACTTTGAAACAGAATTATGACATTGATATTCAACAAAAATATTAAGTGTAGGTACTCATTTTACATAAAAGCTTCAATATACTTGCATTGATAATGTTTTTAATAGTTAACTGCTGTAAAATATTTTTATGGTATTTTTTAAAAGATCGTTTTTTTATATTTTTTTTTACTATAAATTTATACATACCATCTTTGCTCATCTAGTTCGAGAGGATAAACTTGGTATATTCTTTTTACCTAAACCTTGAAGGGATTAAACCAATTTCTAGCTTTCTCCTAGTTAATTCCGAACTCAACCTTCTAACCACACTAACTATTAATATTTTACTTATTCGTAAATTTTTAGTAATTAAACTTCCTCCACCTTATTTTTTTTTAAAATCTGCTTATCTCTTTACTCCCTTAACTTATAAAATTTAACCCTTATTTGGAGCGGCTTGCGTGCAGTGAAGGGATTAAGGCCCCAGTCCTCGCTTGAGGAAACGCTCGCGAGCTAATGCTATTCCTATGGGGAAGCATTTTTCTAATAACTCTTTCGCATTTTGACATTTTTGAATAATTTTTTTTGCACTGGATAGCTGGGATGCATGCCGATAGCGCACCTTTTTTACTTTTTCGATTTTGGTTGCAGATATTTTTAACAAAGTTAGTTTCACTTTTAAAACCGGTTTCGAAACTGAAAGTGCTTTTTAAAAAATATGTCTGCAACCAAAATCGAAAAAGTAAAAAAGGTGCGCAATCGGCATGCAACTCAGCTATCCAATGCAAAAAAAATTATTCCAAAATGTCAAAATGCGAAAGAGTTATTAGAAAAATGCTTCCCCATAGGAATAGCATTACCTCGCGAGCGTTTCCTCGAGCGAGTACCGGGGCCTTAAACCACATACACCGCTGCAAAGAGCGGCGTATGCGGTACGCCTGGTTCTTTTTCTATCTCTCCTTCAATTTTTTACATACATATCCTAGCTTATATTTAGATCAGGAACCATATTCAAAATAAATTAAGGAAAGAAATTAGATACATTACTTTTTGAGCAATTTATAAATCTTTAACAAAGTAAATTATCACACATCTGGTAAACTCTTCTCGCCCCCTCTCTTCAAAGATAAAATAATATGGTTTTTCTTGTAACTCTGGTCTATTCAGGTGCTCCAAAAAGATTGTATTAAAATACAGACATTTAACCATTGAGAGACGCAATGGTCCCACGTCGGGACCTTTTAATTTTATTTCGAAACTTAGAAACACACCAAGTGTATGTCAATAAAATTATGATTTAAGAATGATAGTTTAAATTAACAAGTTTTTATTTTCCAAAAAGTTATTTGTAAGTCCCGGCATCAGTCAATCATTTTATCATTTTGCGAACAAGGCTTTTCTGTGCCAAAAGAGTTAATTACTTTTAGGGTAGAAAAAATAGTCATTGTGAGGCATGAAGTAACATGCATTCATCAATGAATTTCAAAAAGTTTAAAAAGTCATTGTTAAAAACCAATTTTATCATCAATTAGAAGATTTCAACTTTTACAACATACAGTTGGCAAAAAAAGTATTTGTACACTCTAAAATTTTTAATTTTTAACTAAATAAAAGCAGATATTTTGTCAAAAATAGTTTTAATACAGTCTGTTTACCGTGCGTTTTAAATTACATAACAGAAAATTTCGATAAAGATGTAAAATAATTTTCTAATAGGAAAAGTTAAAAAATTTCTTGCAAAAAAAGTATTTGTACATTTCTCCATCCTGATATGTACTGTGTTTTATAGTGTTTATGGTTCAAAGGACTACTTTTACAGAAGCTGTTAATAATTTTTAACTTCATATTATATTTGTCTGACATTTAATATAATTTGCTCTTGAAGTAATTAAGTATAGAACCTAAAACTAGAGAGGCACCTCTAGATAGATGAAATCCTATGATTGAGCATAATAAAAATTTAAATTCGCAACAAGAATTTGTAAAAGCTATTAAATTACCATTTACAACTATTGGATGTATAGTGAGAAACTATGAATAAATTAAAAGCATCGAAATTCAATGAAAACCAGGACTTCTCAGCCAGGGGCGTATTTAAGTAGAATTTATTAGGGGGGCGTAAATGACGATTTTGCCGACTAACTTAAAATATATATGTTTATATCTTTAAAAGTATGTTTCTGTATTTGTATATATGCATCTACGGATGTCCTAAAATTGACTGACTGATTTTAAAACTCAGTAACTTGCAAATTGTCGTAGCTGTAAAATTAAATTCCTACAAGAGTTGTGAGGGAGTGACCTTTTGTCATAAAGGCACTCTAGTGTTTCTGAGATCGTGACGTCAATAATTTAACATTTTGTAGGCGTAAAAGCGACATCTATCCTCTCTTTTACTTTAACTTTCTAGAGTGTGTGTGCTCTTTCGAATTCCGCAGTTAGCTCGCGGTTATTAGTAATATGTTAATGTGAAGTATCTCAGTTTGCAGCATATAAAAGCTTGGGTGTGACTCTGTGTCTCGGTGTGTGTCTCTGGCATTAGCCAGCAGCCAGTGTGTGGGTCTCTGGCATTAGCCAGCAGCCAGCGTGTGTTTCTGTGTGTATCTGGCATTAGCCAGCAGCCAGCGAGTGCGGACCTCTGCCATTAGAATACGAAGTGGATGATTGTTTAGCGAAGTGCTGACGAATAGAAAGTAGCAACGGCCTCCAGTAAAGTGGAAAGGAGTTTGGATAGTGGATTTGAGATTCGGCCTTGGTAAGAAAGTTTAGAGTAGTTCCATTTTGATTATTTGAGAAATAAAGAATTATCCACAGCCACGGGCTGTTTAACTAAGCTTTGTTTAGCAGCTCAGCCAGGAGATAGTGTCAAGTGTTAGACGGTGCCACGACTGAGCTAGGTCGGAGCCTGTGAGTATGATTTTAGCTGTTCATAGTGTTCTCAGTGTGTAAAATTTTAGACTTGCTCCACTTCCCTTCAGCCATTATCACTTTAATAAACTTTGTTGTTTTAACCTAAACTACTGAGTATGTCTGCATATAATGTTACAAATGACACCCAGCATGCGTGCACCGTTACAAATGGTGCCCACCGTGGGTTTAACGTTACAAATGGCGCCCAACGAAACATCGGACATTTTGAGATTGTGCCACGTGTGTATTTCACCGGTGAGGGTGATATTAGTGAATTTTTAGTTAAACTAGATGATTATATTTTGTTCAATAATATACCTGAGAAAAACAGGTACGTAGTGCTTAAATGCTCGTTCAAGGGCGAAGCACTTTTGTGGTTAGAAAATATAGGAAAGTTTTTGATTACTGATGAAGCGAAAAGATTTGAACAAACTGTGACTGAGTTAAAGAAGGCATTTCCTCCCGTTAAAGATAAAAGCATTTTGAGAAAAGAGTTCTATTGTAATAAGCAGAATATATATGAGTCGGCGTCAAAATTTTATCTTCGTAAGCTGGAACTAAAAAAATAAATTAGATTTAGATATTACATTTGAGGAATTGTTGGACATTGTCTTTCCTCTTTTTAATCCAAATATACAGGACTTTATTGAAGTTAGAGCACCGAAGAATTTTGCAGAAATGCATCAGATATTATCGAAGTACGAGACTCGGCATAGCTCGGATCAACGGGATTTGCGTAGCCCTCGGCAGAGACCTGTCACGGATAGTAATTTGAGAAATGAGGGGGAACGTAATTTTGTGAGAGGGGGACAGCGATTTCCGGATAGTAATTGGCGTAATAGAAATGATGGATTTGGTCGTAATATGTCGAATACGAGTAATGGTAATAGGAATGGTGGTGGTGCTAATAATTTTAGAAGTGGTGAAAGAAATATGTATGGAAATAGACAGAATAGTGGTTATGATCGTAGTGGGGGAGTACGGGACAGGAATGTTTCTTCGCAAGTAAGAAGATTAACTTCGGATGAGAATTTTGAAGGTAGATCAGTGCAAAGGAGAGGTGTGAGGAGGTCGGGTCAGTTAAACTGGTAAGTGACTGTATTTCGGAAGGTATGCAGTCACAGGTCAAATCGAAAAAGCCTTCTGTGAGTTTAAATAAAATTACTATTAATCCGGTTGAGTTACCTGAAGTGTTAATTGTGTTAGATGGTATTGTTGTTAAGAGTGTCTTCGATACAGGGGCAGATAAGTCGTTTATTTCTTTTGATTGTTATCGGAAATATTTTTCGTATAAGAAGTTGAAGAGGTCAAGTCTGGTGGTTCAGTCAGCACAGGGAGTAGCTTGCGATAATAAAGGTTCAGTAGAATTGGAAGTTGAAATTCGTTCGGTTAAGACATGTTGGGAGTTTTGTGTGTTAGATGGATTAACAGTGCATTGTATAGTTGGTGTGGATTATATGAAGGATAGAGGAATTAGTTTGGATTTCTTTAAAAAGTCGTTAATCGTGAGAATGTGAGTAAGAAAGAGCAAGTTTCAATGTCAGTTAATTTGGAGGAGTCGGGTTTAAGTGAGGTTAAGAAAGTGGAGGTTGATAAGTCTTTAGTCGATTGTGGTAAAGTATTTTCAGATAAACCGAGTTTACGGAATGAAATTCAGATTGGTTTTGATGCACTTGTTGCTAGTAAACCATTTCGTTACGATTTTATATCTAACATTTTTAAGTCTTTGTGTGAAAAGTTGGAGACTGGGGTCGGTATGGAACTTACTCAGTCTAATATGGCTGAACGTGTAAATCGTACATTAATTCAAATGATTTCTTCTTATGTTGGTTCTCATCATGCAAATTGGGACCAGTTTCTTCAGCATTTTGCGTACGCACTTCGTACAGCAGTTCACGAGTCGACGGGGAAAACGCCTGCTGAATTGTTTTTGGGTAGAAAAGTCATTACTCCATTCCAAAGGTTAGTTATGGTGTCAGATGCGGAAAGTCAGTACATGTGTCAGGATATTGAAAGGTTGTTTAAGGAAGCTCAGGTTCAAATGGGAAAAGCGCAAGAAAAGCAAGCTCAATATTATAATATGCGTAGAAGAGAGTTAGAAGTGAAAGTTGGAGATTTTGTGTTAGTAGAAAAGCATTGGTTAAGTTCAAGTCGTCAAAAGAGAGTAGCTAAGTTTGGTCCGAAGTTTGTAGGTCCGTTCGAGGTTTTGGAAGTTCGAAATAATAATTTGGTTGTTGATGTCAATGGTGAAAGAATGACTGTTAATTTGGATCAGGTTAGAGTGTATAAGTTTAGAGAAAATGGTAGTGAAGGTTCTCATGTGTCGAGTGGTGTTTTGCGAAATTCCCGATCCAATGAGTGTCCCGAGTCCAGCACTTCTTCATCTAATTCGTTTCATCAATATTCAAGAAGAAAATTTGGTCAAATAGCTCCAAAAACTGTTCTTGAAAGTCGAAAGCCTAGCAATCCGAGAGCAAAGTATGATAATAAAAATAAGAGAACTGTGTCAAATACATCGGACTCTGTGTGCCACAAAAGACAAAAAATTATAAACTGTCCAGTTCCTCCACCTATTAGACAGCAACCTCACAAACATAAAGTATCTAATAGTTCACCATCTTCAGTGATTAATCCCCGGAAAAGATTTCGTTTGGACACTCGGCAAACTGTTAAACGAACTTTAAATTCCGAATTTTTGCCTAATAAGAAACAACATAGGTCCGGAAAGAAACGTGGCCTAGGATCTTCAGTAACTTCGGGTGCGTCTAGAAAGAGGAGACAACTCTCAGATTACCGGCAACAACAGTGTGAGTCTCGCCATGGAGTGACCCCAGCGAACCGGCCAGAGCAGAGTCGTCGAGCGGAACCTACAAGTATCCCACGGCATCCATACAGAACCAGGCTGCAGGCACGACAGTCAACTGTGGCGTCACCGTACAGTTCTGATGACGAGAGATCCTTCGTACAAGGCTTCTGGGACAAGAGGAGAAAGCCATCCTGTAGTATGAAGCCTGCGAGCAGTGAATCATCTCTATGATTGGGTGATAATGTTCTTTATTAAATTTCTATTAGAGTGCATATATGTGGTAGCAATGTGAAGGAATAGAAAGCAGAGAGACTGTTTTGTACTTTTGGCCATTTTTGGAATTTTTTGACGGACTCACGTTTAGTGCTTAATTGTGTTCAAAATTTGTTTACAAAATTGTTAGTTTTATGTATGTTTAAGGTTTTGGTCTTAACTGCTTTTAAAAATTCTGGATCTATTGTTAAATTGTTATGTTATTTGTTAAAATGTTACTATATTGTTATATTGTTCATGTGTTATAAAATGTATGTTAATGTATGTTTAAATTTTCAGAAAGTACAGATAGTAATTTGGGTTATTTTGTACACGCGCCGCGGTTCAGGCGCGCACGTGTTTTGCGGTCAAGAAGTCCTTGACACGCGTTTCTATCTCTTATACTAACATTTAATGAATTAACTTTCTTCTTATCGTTCGTGTTTTATGAGTTGCGTTTTGTACTTTAGTTGGGAATGATTTCCGCAAGTTGCGAAGTTTTAAGCTGCGTTTGAATTTGAAATTGTATTGTATTAAAATTGAATGTTAATGTGATTTTGTTGCAGGGAAGTATACCTGTGTTATGTATTGATTCTGCTATTTTTCTTTTAGTTAATACAGATGAAGAGCATGATGACGTCATTTTGTAAATTTTTGATATTTTTTGATTGTTGCATAAGCACAGCGATATGCCGCTGTACGTATGTGCCCCAATTATTGTTAAAGTGGAGTTAAGTTCTGAAGAATTTTGGGAGTTAGTTCATTGGCTAATGGGTATGTAGGTATTACGTAGTAGCAGAGTTATTTTAGTATGAAGTAAATGCAATTCTAGATGAGTTCGGAATTTGTATGAGGAAAATTTTATGCGCATTGGGTTTTTTTTTTGGACTTGGTGCGAATTAGGAGGTTGTGGAGAAATTTTTGGTAAAGTTATAGTTGTATTGCAATATTGAGGAAATTTTCGGAAGTTTAGTGTTTTGAGAAATTTTAGCACTCCCAGTGGAGTGGGTTGTTTTGAAAGAAGAAGTAATTAGTTTTGAAAGTTTTACGAGTTTTTGGAAGTTTTACGGAGGCTATTTGTAAGATAGAAGAATGATTGGATTGAATATGTGAATATTTGAGGCAAACTGAGTTTTTTTTGGTTGTGATGGGTTAAAGTTAATATTTTAAAAGTTATGTTTCGGCGCTAAATTTCACCCATCACTGTGTTTTATTACGGCTCGAAATTTATAACAAGAAAAAGTTCTGGGCATGCATTTGGCCCAGCCCTTTTTCTCTGCGGAATCCGAGGGGGGGTTGTGAGGGAGTGACATTTTGTCATAAAGGCACTCTAGTGTTTCTGAGATCGTGACGTCAATAATTTAACATTTTGTAGGCGTAAAAGCGACATCTATCCTCTCTTTTACTTTAACTTTCTAGAGTGTGTGTGCTCTTTCGAATTCCGCAGTTAGCTCGCGGTTATTAGTAATATGTTAATGTGAAGTATCTCAGTTTGCAGCATATAAAAGCTTGGGTGTGAGTTTGTGTCTCGGTGTGTGTCTCTGGCATTAGCCAGCAGCCAGTGTGTGGGTCTCTGGCATTAGCCAGCAGCCAGCGTGTGTTTCTGTGTGTATCTGGCATTAGCCAGCAGCCAGCGAGTGCGGACCTCTGCCATTAGAATACGAAGTGGATGATTGTTTAGCGAAGTGCTGACGAATAGAAAGTAGCAACGGCCTCCAATAAAGTGGAAAGGAGTTTGGATAGTGGATTTGAGATTCGGCCTTGGTAAGAAAGTTTAGAGTAGTTCCATTTTGATTATTTGAGAAATGAATTATCCACAGCCACGGGCTGTTTAACTAAGCTTTGTTTAGCAGCTCAGCCAGGAGATAGTGTCAAGTGTTAGACGGTGCCACGACTGAGCTAGGTCGGAGCCTGTGAGTATGATTTTAGCTGTTCATAGTGTTCTCAGTGTGTAAAATTTTAGACTTGCTCCACTTCCCTTCAGCCATTATCACTTTAATAAACTTTGTTGTTTTAACCTAAACTACTGAGTATGTCTGCATATAATGTTACAAATGACACCCAGCATGCGTGCACCGTTACTTAGTGTTATGTAAGAAGGTAAGACAGCAGGAGTTTTTTACCGCGATTCTCGATTTCAATTTAAAATAGCGGGGATAGATGGTACTGTTAGCAACAGGCGCTAAATCTGAGCCCTTTTGGCCTCTTTTCTCAATTCTGGTGTGAAAGAAAAATATTAAATATATGCAGTGGACTCCTAATAACAAAATTACATTGGTAACTGAGAGTCATTTCATATATTTAATCTCCTTTTGTCGCAACAAGACTGAGAGTGAAGAGAAACAAAATATCGGCCCCCAATTTAACAAACATTGCTAGCAATGTCATATATTTCTTCTATTTTAAACTTAAATCGAGAAACGCTGTAAAAAACACTTCTCACATCTTACCTAACCCTTCTGCAAATATTTTTTAAATAGCTGGGACCATTTGTAAGTTATTGAATTTTTAAATCAGTTAATTCATTTTAAGACACCCTGTATGTTCTGTATAAAATTCAACATTATTAACCCACCGAGATTAACTCATTAGTGCCTAGCGTCCCTTTTTAGGGACAATTACAAAAAAGCACTTTTCACACCAGTAAATAGAAAGAAAAATAAGTACTATATTTTAAAGACTTCAATAAATTAAGATCAAAGTTATTTTTCTTTTAAAAGTGGTGGGAAACCCAAAAAATTTCATTTTTATTGAAGAAAATAATTTGGGCATTAATAGGTTAAATTTTTCACTTTAAAACATCGTATATTTTACACTTATAGAGGAGACTATAAGATAGATTTAAAGATGGACATTCTATACTACCCCTTACGTTATATTGCTATAAATATTCCAGTTGCGTATTTTCATATTAATGAAAATTTGTTTATTTTATTGCTGATAGTACAGCAGGAAATTCGAATCCAAATTAATTAAACAATTTGAAATTTTTAGTAAGAAGTTACTTGGAATTTATTTACAGTAAACTTATTTATATTAAAAAGGATTAAATCAAAATTTATTTTATTACTCTTCCTAGGTCGGGCTGGGATAGGGACTTACTTTTTTCCTGAAAGATCGGATCAGGCCGGGCCTAATTTATTTTTTCCGTACCGAGCCGGGACTGATTTCATTCTTCTTAGCCTTCACGGGCCAAAATATTTTGTCCCAGTTTTGAGCCAGCCTATATGGAAATCATTGTAGCCAGGTCTGTTGAAAGATCAGTAAAATTTGGCCTGAGCCAAAAATGTTCGCAAAAAAAGCATACTGTTGTTTAAAATCGCCTTTATTCTTCAATTAAATATAAAAAATTATTCTTTTTAAAGAATCGTAGATTTCTAAGCTTATTAAAATGTAGTAAAATGTATAAAAAAGTATTTGCCTGTGGCGGAATAATGTTTTAAATTGAAAATTGCGTTTCATCCATATAAAATTAATGCAATAATATGTGAGGGTAAAATATAATACATTTTTATACCTGCTAAAAAGGAAACATGTCTATAACGATTTTTTTCTTTCTTATTTTTTTTCTTTCCGTTTTAGAAGATTTTACTGTATATCATTTTTAAGATATTTATATCTTCAATACATGGAATACGGATTAATAGTATTAAGGATAACTGAAACATTTACATACAACAAACAGCGGCTCATTTTAAACATAAACTACGTCATTTCTATATAAATGAAGATCATAAACGTTAGAAAAATTCTAAGGTATTTTTTTTTTAATCAGAACTTCTCCATAGAAGTAAAAATCACTATTTAGTAGAAATTCAATCGGACTGAGTTGGAATTTTGCGGGCCGGTTTCGGGTGAAATTCCAACTTCTTTTTAGGGCCGGACCAAGATTTTTTTCAAACAGGTCGAGCCTGAAAATTATGGCCCGTGTGGATCTCTATCTCTAGTCTCTAAAAGGGATAAAAAAACATTTTATTCAACAGACAGGTCAATTTTTCAATAATCGGCTTTAGACGTAAATAATCGACTAAATGATTCAATTATTCAACCCATTTCATTGAACTTTACCTATGTCACATCAGCTGCGGATATCTAGAAGGTAAACAAACACCATCAGACTGAGAATCAGCTGCACGGATCATCACCACATCGAATTGACGGCTGAATTTTCAATATTCGCATGTTAAAATGCAACTGGTCTGCCAAAGTCATGCTTAGTGCCACCTGCAGACCTGATTTTCGTCAATGATCGATAGGTTTATCATCAAATTTTCCCGTATTTGAGCCAGAATTTCACTATGGGCCAGAATTTTCAGGCCCAGTCCCGACTCGAATGATAGTTATCTTGGACCGGCCTATCCAATGTAAAAATTTTAAGTTTGATCCGTTTATATTTGTAGTACACAGCCCCGCCTTGCGCGATCTGGCCCAATTCAATTTCTGTAAGGAAAAAAAATCACAATTTCGTCTTAACTACAATTAAGATTCCTTTAACAATATTGCATGCATATTTATATAATAAATTTACAGTATATCTTACAGTATATACAGTATATTACGATGCGTTTGCATGACAGAAAGTACATAAAAACAACATTAATGACTACTTTTCCTAGACGTTTCAACATTCAAATAAGGATTCATAATAAATAAATAAATAATAATAATAATAATTTAGTTTAGAATACTTTTGAAGCTGTCTAATAAAAAGTAGATTTGTGAAAATATTTCTACGACATTTATTAAAGTTTTCCCAAAACAAAAGGGCTATTTTTGGACACACTTCTGAATTCATTTATTTTCAGAAATGCATAAGATTGGCAGGTGTTCTCATCAGAAACTATTCAATCGAATGACGTTATTTATTTTTTGGTAAAGGCAATGCATCTTAGATAAAATAGTGTTAAAGAAAGCGTTTTGAAACGAATTTCCAGTTCCGACATCACGAAAAAGGAGAAAAACCTGAAGCCGTAACAAGAATCTTTTATTGTCAACCTTATATATATATATATAAATTACTATTGGTTTCAAAAATCGCTTCAGTAGTCAGGCTTGTCAGTTTTAAGCCTTTACAGTTAAAAGTAGTTTAAAAATGTGCTGTTTAGCAATACATTTCACCACCTTACGATATATTTCCAAAGATTACTTTAACAGAACATTATCGTTTTTAATATTTTTAAAAAAACATGTTGTCTGCGCTATACATCCTGAGAACAATTAAGTACAGTTACAGCCCGTTTCGACTTCACTGAGAAAAAAAGCAAGCTTGATTTCAGCACTGCACGAGTCTGCTAAAGAAAAAAGAAACTCAGCTCAGACACCATGCCTGATGCCGACTTCTATGGTGGACATGCAACATTTCTGTATTGATTTATCAAACTAGCATCGGTTCATGACGAACATTTACACTTATTCTCCCGAAAATCATATTCATTGAAACTAGCCAAAATTTTACCGGTTTTGCTTACTCTTTTAGATCGGGCCGGCAGGTCCACTATTTTTTTTTTTTTTTTACCGGCCTAGCTGGTCCGTTTAATTTATTTGCTGGCATGGCCCGTATTTTTCATTTATCAGCCCATTGATAAAAATGTCTTAATTCTGCCGACCCGACCCGTTTGAAAATTGTCTTTATTTCGACTGGCCGACTGCGGGCCTCGGATCAAGCCCGGGCCCGTGCAAGTCCCTATCTTGTACCCTAAGATATGAAAAACATAGACGACTGGGAGCAAGAAAACACAGTGATAAACCTTCCAATTGACCACTAAAATAGAGTTTTTGACAGCTGTTTCCACCAAGTTATGGCTTTGGCAGATCAGTTGCATTTTAATATGATAATCGAGTTCTGTTCAATCCTAGAATTTTAGCCACAAACTCAATGAGGTCTGTATAGCGGTTTTCCTGTCCCATAAGAATGAAGAACATTTTTACTCAACTTTCCTTTCGTCCAATTTCGTCTTTTTCGGACGGTACATAGTCGCCGAAGTGTGATTGTTGCCACTCCTCGGTTAAGTCCATGCACACAAAAAAATATGAATATCTTTACCGAAGTCGTCATCATCCTTAATGCTAGTTGATCTACTAGAACTCTACTCATCTACTGCAAATTCTCAGAAAAACTAGTCTTTCCCGAATTTTTTTTTTCAAGTTATTTTCAGCAGTCACGAGAAGTCGAAAAATGATGAGGCAAACTTCGGATTTTCGGAAGAAATCCTTTAGAAAAATACTTAGGATTGGTGTTTTTTAGTGTATGTTTTAAGTAAAAACATGTAAAATTGGAAAGAAACAGGTGTTTTACAGTTGTATGGATTGATACTGACTACCGAGAATTTGCCGACTGTCATCAAAGTTGCCGACATTAGGGGGGCGAGACGCCCCCCTACGCCCCCCCAGTAGCTACGCCCCTATTCTCAGCAAACTAACAATGAGGGAAAAAGGGAGTGTTGTTAAAAAAGCTTTAAAAAATCCTGTGCGTTCGATTCAAAAATTTGCTGGAGACCTTGCAACATCTTCTCGCATCAGAGTAATACCTCAAACAATAAAAAATATTCTTCTCAACGCAGATTTAAAAGGAAGAACCTTAAGGAAATATCCATTCATCAGCGAAACAAATAGGCGGAAACGCACAGTATTCGCTTTCGCATACAGAAGTAAATCATTGGATTTTTGGAAAACAGTAATTTTTTCTGATGAGGGAAAATTCGGAATTTTCTTATCACCAAGCATTCGAAAAAACTGGCGTAAAAATAAAACTGTTCTAGATCCAAAACGTATACTTCAAACTATCAAGCATGTTGGGGGAAATATTATAGTTTTGGGGTGTATAGCTTCTAATGGAGCAGGACATTTAAACTTTATTGACAATGGAAGGACAGGTTTAACATACATTGATGTGTCGCGGCATAATTTATTAAACCGTGCTAAGAAATTATGCATAGAGGAAGCTTTTAACTTTCTGCAGGATAACGACCAAAGCATACTGCTGTGATCACCAGCACATGGTTACTACAATACTCGAAGACGACTGGTAATTTCTCTAAAATCTCTAGACTTGAATCCAATAGAAAATTTGTGGATGCTATTGGATGCAAAAATCCGAAAAAAAATATGCATCAGTAAAAAACAGTTTTAAAGAAGCTCTTATTGTGTCATGGAATAACATTAACCAGACCGCTACGAAAAAGTTGGTGGAATCTATGTCACACCATCTAGAAGTAGTCAAAAACGCTAAATAAATTCACACACAATATTAATTTGCATCATTTTACTAAATTTTCATTAATTATATTACATTAATATAGTGTACAAATACTTTTTTTGCATTATATTTTTGTATATTTGTTTATTATAATGTAAAAAATCGATTCGTTTAATTTTGTTTTTGCTTCTATAATATTATAATGCATTAAATGAATGTATTACAGTATTTCTTGCTTAAATCTTTTGTTTAATTTCATTATAATTTTAAAAAAATGAAGTGTACAAATACTTTTTTTGCCAACTGTATAGAGTAGAGTAGGTGGAGGTAAATATCTGCACATATCATAAATTTTGATTTTTGACGAACATATTGGTATAAAATTATGTTACTAATGATTATAATGTTATATTAGAACCTTAGGCACGGACCACCATAAGCCAATATTCAGTCAAATGGTAATTTCGTGAGAAACTTGTAATTCTTTTTTTAATTGCTTTCCATATCTTTTCCCTATCGGTTTTGATAAAAGTACGCATTGGTGAGAAACACAGTGCATATTTTTGCCACAACCCTGCAGGATTTTGCCCCATTTCTCCAAAATCCAATATGTTATGTAAAAGTGTTAATAAATTTTACTAAAATTTCACTATTATTTTAATCTATGTTTTATAGTTTTGGGAGCTTAAAATGTTTTGGCTGTTAATGGGGGGGTCATAAAAATCATATTTTTGCATTAAAAAAAACCATGATTTTCTAACCATATTTTTCATTAAGCAAAAGTGCAAACTGAATTTTGTTTGTACTATCGTGACGTTTTTTGTTTTTTTTACTGAGAAATTTAATTGAAATATGAAAAAATACCTCAGTAGAATAAAGATAGAATTGAACTACATTCAATTTCAATGATGCACTTGGGGGCAGGTAATTCCAGTATTTGTTTTACAATTTATGCCTATAGGGATTATTTATTGGATAAAAAGGTGGAGTGTGTCTGAAAATTAGTTACTTATTTAGACTTGCCACCAAAGGACAATGACTCAATGAAGCGCTGAGGAATATTCCAATCCACAATTTCCAGAGTGTGAATGTCTTCAGGGCATCATTTATGTTGAACAGTTTTAATGCTACATGAAATAAAGCATATTCAATACTTCTTATGTGTTATGGTACCATCTATTGACAGATTATATATTTTTATTTAGTAAACGACAAGCATGACAATTTTTTTTTTTTAAAGACTTTTTCACTATCATATGGTTCTACAAATATATTTTGTATGAAATTATTAGTGTATAACGACAGTAATTGGCGATTTAATGATGTTATATCAACAAATGGAAAAGCCTAAAATGAGAAAAATTCTATTACTGCATGTGCCAATTGCCGGTAATCAATCTCAAAAATGAGAAAACCATGTGGATTTAAAATGTATGGTTTTTCTTATTTTTAATAATATATTTTTTTTTAATTCTAGCATTTTAAAGCAATAAACTTTTTTTTTTTTTATGCCTTTAAGATGTTTGCCATCAAGTTTTACCAGGTACCATTACACCATTGTTGTAACATTTAGTTATTCAATATGAATATGAATGTTGATTTTTCTATAATAGTATATTCATTAAATTTTATAATTTTTTTCTTTACTTTTTTATGTTAACATTTAATTTTCTTCAGATGCAGGATCTTAGATGCAGGAGGAAGCAGAACTTGGGATTAAAAATAGTGTGAGCCTCCTTGACAATGAAAGTTCGATTAAGTAAGACGAGGAACAAGAAGCATTTCCCCAGTATTCGGTTGTGGGATACTTCACAATTGTATGTACAGGAATTGCAAAATAAGAGAGCCAAATTCTTGTAGAATCGTTTTTTATGCTGCGTTTTGTTTACTTCGTATTCCTTGTATGTGATATTCGACACTAGGTTTAAAATGCATGTCATTTTTGCCGATAATGTTGACTGAAATGCCACTTACTCCCCAACCCCAAAACCTGAAAAAATATCTTTATCCTTCAGAAAATGGTGCATGGGATGAAATGTTTTGATAACTAATGAACACATTCGCGTATATGTCAACCCCAAATTTGAGAGGAATAATAGACTGCATGCCAATACTCAAAAGAAGGTATCTTTGTCATATCAAATACAGAATTTCATGATATTAAGTTACGGCGAAGATAGTTGAAAGAAAATACTGTTATCAACTTCTTTTTTTTAATTTAGTGATTGATTTATATGCTAGTATATATGGTAAATACTTTTCCTGCTGTATTTGTTATTTTAAAGTAACAATAAATAATCAATCATATATTTCACTAACAATTAATTCAATCATATCTATAAATTTGACTTTGTTAATGATAGTTGAATTACAAAGCTGTTATTTTTTTTAACTGAGTTTATACTTCATTTCTTTGAATTCTTGCAGGAGAAATTTCAATTATGTAATTATATTAATTATGGAATATTTGTAAAATGTAAGTCGCATTAAAAAATGTTTGCAATTATATTTTTTATTGTAATTAATTCAATAAAATGTTATTTAGAAATAAAAATTGTTCATATTTCATTGAATTTTGTCATTAAATGATATTTCATGTATTTGTTGTACAAGTATACATATAGCATTTATAATAAACTGGCAGTTCATAATGCTTCCCAAAGCAATATAGCTTTCTATTTGTTTTCATTTTAGTTCCTTCTTTAAGGAAGTCTCTTTAGTCATCAAATACTGTTATGTACTAAAGTGTGAAATCAGATCACAATTACTGTTGATATTCCCAAGATGCATTTTTGCGTACAAATCGTTTACCTGCAAGAAAAGTAACACATCTCGCAAAAATTCATTTTGCGTTTTATACCACTAGGTCAGAGGTGCGACTTACTGCATAAACATTTTCATAAGTGTAGCTATGCGGAAAATTACTTTATAACAATATATGTCCTTTAGGGACGCATATTCACAGTATCCGCAAAGAAACTCTTCGAGAGGGTTGAATTCTGATAGGGATTGGCCGACCCGTTTTCACGTAACTTGGCGATAATTATACTTGGCGAGCTATAGATGCTTCCGTCAAAGAGTTTGATTTCCTTCCGAACCGAGTACAAAGTAACTTTTCTCTTGCAGCATTGCATTGGATGGAATGTGTCTTACTGAAAGCTGTACTCTTTAAAAGTTTTTAAACACAAATTTTTACTTTGTACTCGGCTCCGAAGGAAATCAAACTTGATGGAAGCATCTATCGCTATGCCAAGTATAATTATTGCCAAGTTACATAAAAACGTGTCAGCCAATCCCTATCAGAATTCAACCCTCCCGAAGAGTTTCTTTGCAGATACTGTGAATATGCATTTGGGAGACCACAGAAGAGAAGTGAATTGTAAGGAAGGTAAAAATACCTAACCCTTCAAACTTCATTATAAATCTTCATTTTTAAATATTTTATGCTTGTTCCCACATTTTCATTCCTGCGTGCTGAGTTAAGCGTTATAATTTCGTGTTCCAGTAAAACCATGCAAATTTTATTTTGCCTCTCCTGTGAAATTTACTTTTGTCAAGATGTGTCACATTTCTTGCGGGTGAGCGATTTGTTAAAGTGTGTATATCATCTCTCTTATATGTAATAATTTTAGAGATTCTACTTTCAGAGTTTTACAATAGAATCCTACCAAATTCACACATCCATTCTTACGGATTTTTAAGCAAGTTTATTATTTCAAAATTGTGGCCTATCAGTAATTTTTTTTTTAATATTTCAATTTAAATCACAACTCTCAAAAAAATAAAGTATTAAAAAATGTGTTATGTATTAACATAAGAAGTTTGTAAGGAGAATGTCTAAGAAAGATATTATAAAAAAGCATCAAAAGGAGAAGGATTCTATTGATTACTGATAACTGTACAACATATTCACCAGAAATATGAATAGGAGAGGTAAGAAAACATTACCTTGAATGACAAATTCAAGAAAAGAAATTAATTTCTTTTACAAATGTCACATCTGTTTTTTACACATTGATCAGTAATACAGTATTTAAAATATATTTGAAAATCTTATCAGTTGAGAATTTAAGGAAACTCAAAGAAATTTCCTGGGTGAGTACAAAAACTGCTTTAGATACACTACTGAAAAGTCATATTTAAATACTAAGATTTTTTCTGATGGAACCTTAATAAAGTTACCAGAAATATTTTGCTAAAGTTAAGAAAAAGTTTTGGGTGCAAATCTAAAAAACTCGTAGTAAATATACTGTAAATTCCGTTGCAAATTTGCAAAAAAAATTTTAATAATGCACTAAAAACTCCTTTGTAACTGTACTAAAAATAAATGAGAAAATTTTCAAAATATTATTTAGGAAACTCTAAAAAATTGTTAGTACGTTTACTAAATAATCAGCAGTAAATTTACTAAAAATTCATTGGTAAACTCCCTAAAATATCATTAGTAAGTTTACTGAATAATAATTTGTAAACATATAAGAAATGCTTTAGGAAACCCTCTAAAAAATCGTTAGTATGTTTACTAAGCAATCCTTACTAAATTTACAAAAAATTCTCTAGTAAGCTCCCTAAACAATAGCTAGTTACTTTACTAAGCAATATTTGGAAAATTTACAAAAACAAATTTGATAAACGTCCTTAAAAATCGTCAGTAAGTTTACTAAACAATATTTGGTAAATTTACAAATCATTCTTTGGGAAGCTTTCTAAAAAATCGTTAGCACGTTTACTAAACTAATTTTTGTAATTTTACATGGTTTTCTTTTGTTGTGGTTACATAAAATTTTCTAGGCATCCCAGTTTCCTAGAAAATTCTTAGTAACCTTACAGACTTTTTTTTTTACAGTGTAACTATATATCCAGCATATCTGAATGATTTCATTCTGAATGCCTGGGCTAAAGTAAGAGTAGTATTTCTACGACATTTATAACGTTTCAATTTCAATCCCTCATCTCCAGGTTTTGCTATAAATCTTAAGACTTTTTAGCCTAACGTCTTTTTTTATTTTTTCTCGAAAGTTAGAGGGCTGGAATATGATTAGATCTTAGTAGCATTTCTTACTCGGCACAAAATAACTATTTTAGAATGTCAGATGTTGCCTCCTAGAACACTCTTCAGGAGGCACTGTGGAAAACCACCAAAAAATCCCTGTTCAGGATTATCCATCCTTGCAATTGATAATTCTACAAAAGACAAAGAGACTTTCCCACACAGACTATTCTGTGCACATTCTCTATCTATTAAAGATTCATATGCAAACAATTTAACTCAAATTTATCCATTAAAGTGCCAGAAAACACTAGTACTATGACCTTTGAAAGTTTGTTGATACCCTATCGTCCTTCTTCGCACCATTTCTTTTCGATTTTTTAAAAAATATATTTATAAATAAAAAACTTTTTATAATTAAAAGCTTTTCAAAATCATTATTTTTCACATAATTTTAAAGTACAAGAGTCTATTACAGTTTTTGGCTCTTTTTCTACAAAACATTTTAACACAGATCATTCTAAGTATTTATTATATCGCGATAATAATGAGTATAGAGGAAAATAAGAAAGATCATAACATGAAAGTAAATGCTTTAAATTTGACTCTAAAGTTAAATTATACGGAATATGCATATTAAATTAATTTTTTCTACATCAAATTAATGCTATGATACACATATACTACACATATCAAGTTTTACTGAGCATAAAGTGAAAATTCCGGTTATAACTTTAGATGAATAAATTTGTATTTTTACTACTGAAAGTATACACAGTTCTAGTGCAATGGAAGATTTTTTTTTCAGTTTTTACTATCATTTGTTTTAACTTCATGTTTTTTACTTCCGAAAGGGGCTTCAGCCCCTCTAGCCCCCTCCCTGACTACGTGCCTGTGCTGAAAAAAATTTTAAAAACACCAAAAAAGAAATACAAGTACCAAAATAAATGGTATAAAAATATTCAATATCAAAAAAATTATCTGGACAATACTTTCAAAACAACATAAAGGGGAAGAGGGAATTGTGCTAAATTAACTTTTAAAATGAATTAACAAATCGTTAAAAAATAAATAAGCAGTAAATTTTGAATGAATGAATATTTGAATAAAAATAACTGTTTTAGCCTGAAGAAGTATTAATGTACTTAATTCTCACTGACAAGCCTGTGTTAATACGTTCCACTAAGCTTCAAGTTTCACTACAACATAATCAATATTTATACTAAAATTATATTGATGTTATGGAATTTAATACATTGAAACAATGGTTAACACTCTCAAGAATTACATTCATATTCGTAATTATTATTATTTTTTATATAACGTTGAAAGAATCTTTTAGCATTGAAAACATAACGCAGAAAAAGAAAATTACAATTTTGTCATTTTGCAAGGCTGTCTGATGATCAAAAACTGCACTTCATTATTTAATTTTATAATGGAATTATAAAGTTTGATGCCATTAAAGATATGAATAAAATTACATTGAAAAATTCTGCGAGTTCTAAAGTTCAAATTAAATTTACTTTGGTCATTACTAAATTTACTTAACGGGTTAAATATATTCAACTTAGTTTTAATCAATTACCACAATTGCACTGGAATTTTTTAAAAGAATTTTGCTTTTGCTTTTATAATGTATATGAAGAAAAGCTTTTAACTAGTTTTCAAATAAATATGTTAGTAAATCCTGGTGTCATTCAATCATTACAACAATTTAGGACAATTCTGCCTCAGACGACAATTTAAAAAAAAGTACAACTGATTTAATTTAAAGGATACTTTATTTTGGTTCATAATGTATTATACAAACACAAAATATTAACATATAGACAACTTTTGTACTCAGAGGCAAGACTTCAGAAAAAAAACTTGAAATGTAACATTTAAAAAACACAGTTGTAATACAATTAAATAAGATGTAAAAGTAAAATGTTAAAAAATCATTAAATGTGGATGTGGTGGTTACTCGATAACCCCCCATATGTTTAGTTTAATTCATTTTTATTAGCCATTTTATTTCCTATTACCTTCTTTTTATTAATGTTCTCAATTTAAATTTTATTTCGATTTCGCTTCTTTTCATATCGTCGCCTGTAATGTTTTCTTTCTTACTTAGCTTTCGAATGTTCCAAGCCGGTAAAATCCTGTTCGAAATCATTCCTTCCGGTTTAGAGATCCTTCGAGAACATTCTGGCTTGTTCTATGGGTGGAACTTCCGCTTATTCAGACACCCCCCTTAACCTATCAAATTCGTTTCCGCAGGTGACGTATTTTAAGTCATTCAGCGCAGGGCCACCTGCTTTGGCCTCCCTTCTTTACGTGTTTATCAATTCTGTTTTTATTAAATTCATATTTCTCCATACTTTGCATCGTAACTTGGCTTATTTTGTCACCCCCCCCCCTCTTTCGCTCGCTGCCAAATTGGCGTATTTTGGGATTCCAGTAACCTTTCCTCTTTCCCTCCGGGCTCACAGCCACCTGTGTCAGTTGCGCTGTTAGACTCCTGCCGTAATGGATGTGGCTGGTTGATCAGAGATTTTTAGTGGAATTCCGGGGCAAAGGGTGCTCCCCCGATACAGATGGATGGATCGTGTTTTTGTTCTGTAAATTGTCAGGCCAGGATTATTTCGAGATTGATTTTTTAGCGCTGCGAGTAGCAAGGCATCAATCCCTTCAAAAGCATCCAGAAAAATGATGTTGATTTTTTAAGGCTGCGAGTAGCAAGGCATCACTCCCTTCAAAAGCATCCCGAAATTATTTTGTTTTGTGCCTTCTCTTTTTCGGATTACACAATTTAAATAAGGTCACACCATGGATCTTCTGTTTGTTGCTCTCGTGTTGGCTTCATAACTAAAGTAGAATGTCGTCATGTTTCTTCTAAATATTTTTTTTTCATCACCTCCTCATCAATAATTCTCTTCAATTAATTTATGTGCTCAATTCTTCAATAATTTTTTATGAGTTCTCCGTCCTCTGAGAAATAAGCAGAGGTGAAGAATGTTCTTTCAAGAAGTGATGATACATTTTACATAACGTATTTATTTTATAATTCTTTCGTCAATTTAATTTGTTATTTGGCCCAACATCATATATATAAGTTTTGAATATTCACGGGGCGTTCCAAGGAAAATATTGGTACATATCTATGTAAAATTCTCGTATGATATATATATATATAGATTTGAAAGTACATATCCTTAGAGATGTTTTTTTGAAAAAATAATATTATCTTCCTTTTTCGTGTCATGAGCAATTTTATAGTTCATTCTGTCAAGACATATAAAAATGTGTTATGAGAGAGAATTTTATTTTTCGAAGATATCATTTTTTATAATTAACATATGTTGTGAAATGGTTATTACCAAGGACGTGATTAATGTGTACGAGTGCAACAATATTTATCTGTGAAGAAATATTTATAGTCGTGAAAAAAAATAAATAAGGTCTTCATGAAATAAAAAATATTTATCTTCAAAAAATCTGTTTACATTTTTTTTTCCTGTGTATGTGTCTGCCTGAATCATCTTACGTCAGCAGCCAAGGATTTCACAGGTAACTTTTGCCTTTTTCAATTTTATATTTTTATGACTTTGTGCTTGATTTTTTTCATCATCATGGATAAAGATTTCTCTATTATTTTAAAAGAAGTAATGATGGTCACTTTTGGGTCGTTTGCCGGCCTCCATTCTCCGCGATGTACTGGTCACTTTCACGATCACTTTGGCCTAATTGTGGGTAGAAGCAAATAAAAAGTGTTTTCTCCTCCCATCTCTTCTCCTCACCCACTAAGTAAACACAACAGTAAAATTATTTCCTTTGCTGCAGTGACCAACGCTTGAACATAACAATTATTTCTTTTGATTCCATGACCAAAGCGTATCCAACATTCCATGACCATCCATTTTTCCTTTGCTACCATCGTATTTTCGTTATATTTATACATATTGTCGTCATTATCTTCAGTTAATTCTTCATTATTTTTCAAGTTAGTTTCTTCATACAGTGATTAATATTTTTAATTACATTTTATTGAGAGTGGTGCAGTAATTAATTGCAACATATATTGATTCTATACTGAAATAATATTTTTCTGGAGCAGTGCATGATATATATATAACATAATTTTTCCATATATATCTTTTTCTTGTCTTGCTATAATTTGCAACTAATATTTATACATTATTTAACGGAGGTACTGGTAAATATTATTGTTCATTCTATGATAAATTATTTTTCTTGTCATACATATAATAATATATGTTTTGAGCCATATTATATATATTTTTACATAAAATATTTGGGTCTTATATTCTTCATATAATACTAATATGTTAGTATATATCTTTTTTCTTCTTGTTTTTCTTTTAATATATAAGAATGATGTATGACGTAAATGAAAGTCATCAATATTTTAAATAACGGGTCAATTTATATATATCATTCATCACAAGACCAGCCAATAACCAAATTTATCATGTCATATATTGAGCTCTTATATTAATTATTTCATCATGCCACCCAAGGCAAAATTAAATATTGCAATCCAACCCTTCGACGGTAACCCTCAGACTGTAGAATTTTTCTTCGATCAATTATCTGACTTACAGGAATTAAATAACTTTACAGACAAGGAACTTTTTGTTCTCTTTAAATCAAAACTTGAAGGCACTGCCTTACTCTTCTTTCTTGAAACTCAGTCACAGCTCAAGAACTCTAATTTTCATGAAATTCGAAAAGCCTTTATAGACTATTTCTTACCCACAAAAAAATCTGTTTCTCTAAAATCTTTACAGAACTTGACCTTAGATTCAAATGAATCAGTTAAAAATTTTGCTTTTCGGCTAGATAAACAACTTCGACTTGCTTACCCAAAATTGGATCTTTCTGCTCTTAATTCATTAAAGTTTACTCATTTTCTTGAGGCTTTGCCTAAACAAATCAAACGTAAAATCTTAGAAGAAAATATTACATCTTTCGAATTAGCTCTTGAACGAGCAACTTTTCTTCAAAATATATATGACTCTCCCCCTAAAAAATCTTATGAGAATTTTAATCAAGCCTATTGTATCGATACTGAAAATGTCCACGATAATTCTAGTAATACTCTTCATAAAACTCCTATAAGGCATACGGAGGATAAAGTTTATCACAATTCTCAAACCAACTACTCTCCTTTACAAACTCAAAAGGATAATTCTCATACTTCTCATAATTTTCAAAGAAAAACTAGAACATATTCGCCTTCTCCACCGAGACAAGAGGCTACAAGTAAACGTAACAATAATTTTCGTCATCATAACTTTCACCGGAAACGTCCTTATCAACCAGCCTTTGACAAATTTTCACACAAAAAAAATTCTACATCCTTTTATCACAGACGAGATGTTCTACAGTGTGCGTTCTGTGGGAAATTCAATCATCGTATGGATACCTGTTACAAATTTAAAAATATTATTAATTCGTCTAACAAAAACTCTTCAGCTCAGGTTTCGTCTCACCCTCACAGAAGGAAAAGCCACACCTCTTCTTCAGAAAATAACAACAATGTTTATCATTTAAACAAATAAGGGAGACTGGTTCTACTGACCGCCTTCTCTCCCGTAATTCTCATTCAGGGTCAGTACACTTTGACAACAACAACAACAAACATCAACAATTTGACAAACGCTCTTCAGTTACCTTAGTGTCATCCACAGCTGTCCAAACTTCTCCTATGACATCTAAATTTAACAAATCTTCCTGTTCATATAATTCTTTGTCATCTAAACAAAGTTTTGAGATTAACGATGATATACAAGAAAATCATGTCATATGCAGTTCTTTTAACAACTCTTATGTTCTTCCATGCATCCTAATAAATGTTCAACATAATGAAATCTCCACATTAATAGATACTGGATCAAGTTTATCTCTCTTGGATGAAGAATGCTTTAATAGCATTAAATCCAGGCTTCATTACAAATTTTTATCCAGGAATGTATCCGTGTCTACCATAAATTCTAAGGTTTTCTTCAAAGGATGCATAGAGATTGCATTTAAAATTGATAAATTCTTTTTTCATCATGTCTTTTACCTTACTAAAATTCAAAACGTTCACTTTCAAGCCATACTTGGATTTGAATTTATTAACAAGCATTCTATTACTATTTCTCCAAGTTTTAAGCCTATCCTAATTAAGGACAAACACATTCCTTTTCAAAGTTATAATGAATCTCCTACTTGCTATTTTATGAATGCTGAATATAATTATATTAATTCAGATGTACCATATTCTCTCGATGCACACAAAATGCCTTATTATGAAGAATCTATGTCAAATAATCTAACGAGTGATACTTACATTGATAATACTTGTGCAAATTATGATAAGTCAAATTTACAGTTGTTCAATAATTATACAACCTATCCTTATAATTATAATGTTCAAAATAATGGTTTGTTTACAAATGATATGGCTCATTCTGCTATGAATTTTCATAATCCTTATATTGATGGTAATTTTACTTATTTTCCTAATTATTTTCCAACTGATTATGGTAATATGGTGAATTATGTGTCTACTAATGATAATAATATTCCTAGCAAGAATTTCTCATCTGAGAATACTAATGATGGTAACTATTTTGGTGAAAAGCAAGCTCATTTAAATTATGGTAATAAAGTCTTGGTGAAATCCAACATGGTACAATTACTCAATAGAGAATTAATACCTCCTAATTCTTTTGTTTATTTACATGTGAAGTATCTCAATCCTCCATCTGAATATTTTGTTTTCAAACCCAATTTAAAAAATAAAGGTCTTGTATTACATGAATCATTGCACTCAAAATCTTCCATTCAAAATGATTTATTTTTGGTTGTATGTCAGAATATATCAAAGCTAGATATTCATTTAAATAAAAATTCAATTATTGGTGAATGTATCAATGTAGATGAGAAAGATATTGAAGAATACTCTTTTGATTTAGAATTTGAAAATGAGTATTGTAATTTAATTTTACCATCTGAAGAGATTAAGAGAAAACGTATTCAAGAATTATCTCCAAATGACTTTGATCTTAAACATTTACCTCCTCATGAAAGGGAAGCTTTAACAAAATTATTATGTAGTAAAGCGCTTGCCTTTTCGAAATCTCTTGACACTTTAGGTCATACTGACCTGGTCAATCCTCAGTTTACTATGTTAAATTCTCATCCAGTAAAAACCTTACCTTTTCCCGTGCCACAAGCACTTGAACAAGAAGCTCTTGACCAAATTAATCAAATGTTAAACGCTGGCATTATTGAGAGATCAAATTCATCTTGGGCCTGTCCCATGCTTCTTGTTAAAAAGAAGAGAACTGATATGTCTAAGCCTCAAAAGTATCGTTTGGCTCTTGATTTAAGATTGTTAAATTCGATTATAATCCCATCATCATATCCTCTTCCTAGAATTCAAAATCTATTGGTGCAGTTGTCAAAATTTAAATATTATACCACTCTTGACTTACCCTCTGCATATTGGCAGATTGCTGTACCTAAAGATATGCAAGATAAACTTAGTTTTACTACTCCATGGGGAATTTTTACCTATTTACGTCTAGTATTTGACCTGAAGACAGCCGCCAGCACTTTCCAACAATTAATCGACTCTGTTATTCAATTATCTCAAATTGATTCCTGTTATGCATATCAAGACGATATTGTATTGGGTGCTAATTCATTTGAAGAAATGTCCATGAAACTCACAAAGCTTTTAGACACTCTCATTGCTAACAACATTACTCTGTCTCCTGAAAAATGTGCATTCATGCAAACAAGCATTAACTTTTTGGGTTTCCAACTCACAGATCATAAAATTCTTCCTATTACAAGTAACATTTTAAAAATTACCTCCTTTCCAAAGCCTAAAACCAAGAGGCAAACAAAGAGTTTTATCGGTTTGTGTTCATTTTATAGATCAATTATACCTAATTTTTCTAAATTGATTGCTCCTCTCATCGAAGTCACCAAACCTAAAAATAAATTTTCTTGGAAAACTGAGCAGGAAAATGCATTTAAAAAATTACAAAACATTTTTTTTCAAAAACCTATGCTCAATCTCCCTAACTGGAATGAAACGTTCTATGTTAATACAGATGCCTCAAAAACAGCAATATCAGCTGTTCTTATGCAGAAATTTGATGGTGAACTAAAACCTATCTCCTATTATTCCAAAACTCTATCTCAATCAGAAAGACACTACCCTGCCATCAAATTGGAACTTTATGCCATTTACAAAGGCATAACAGCTTTCAAATACTATATCTTTGGTCGACCCTTTATTCTACTATCTGATGCCAAACCTCTTAATAATTATAAAAAAGCTACATCACCTGCTGATATTACTACTCGTTGGATGTTAGAACTGTCAGAATACTCGTACACATTCCAACATGTTCCAGGCAAAGAAAATGTCTTGGCAGATTTTCTAAGTAGAACTCCTCACATTCCTACTGAAGATCTCAGTAATAATCCAGATCTTATTTCTTCACAAGAACCTCTACCTATTGTTGATAATCAAAACGATTTACATAATGACATTCCTCACTTTCCATGTGGTTTAGTTGACAAAATCCACCATACATGTCATCTTCAAAGTGACTCTTCACCTCCAAATAATGATAATAATCAAGATCCATTATTAGAAATTCTTGATCACACCATCTTCTCTGAACAACAAAAGGACCCAAAAATTAAACAAATTTATGAAGATCTTAAAAATAACAAAAAATCTAAAAGTTTAAATGGCTACTATATTAATCCGAGTAATGAGTTACTTTGCTATAATGGTCATTTTTCTTCTGAAGATATCGAGCTACACAAAGCTGTTTTACCTCTATCACTTCGAGCAAAGGCCTTAAGAATTGCTCATATTACTCATACTGGAATTCATAAAACCATTGTTAATTTAAAGAAAAGATTTACCTGGAAAACCCTTGTTTCAGATACCATTAATTATGTCAACTCTTGTGAAATTTGTTTAGTAAATAAGAATCATAAAAAAAAACACTGCTCCATACCTACCTGCACCACTCCCAACAGCTCCCAATCAAAAAGTCTCTATGGATTTACTCGGCCCATTGAGAAATCGTCAATATGTGTTGACCATGATAGACCATTTTTCTCGTCATTTAGAATTATATGCCTTGAATAATATCAGTGCTGAGTCTGTTACAAAAGCTTTATTGCATTATATTTCCACACATGGAAAACCCGAATTAACTCTTACTGATCATGGCTCTCAATTTACTAGTGATATGTTTTCATATTTTAACAAAAAGCTTGGCATTAAATTGGAGCATAGTTCTGTAGCCCATCCCCAAGCTAACGGTTTAAGTGAACGAGTCAATTCTCAAATAAAATCGTCTGTGAACACAATGGCTTCACAAGGATGTGATGTACCCACTGCTCTAAAAAATCACCAATCCATATATAATGCTACACCTCATCCAGCTACAAAATTCTCTCCAAATCTTCTTCATTTTGGAAGAGAGATAAACGACATCTATTCCAATTATAAAACTCAAGTTTCATGGAAAATTCTCAATACTGCATATGAAATTCATAAATTGATGGATATTATTGAAAAAATATACTATCAAGCTTATAAGAATAACGAATCATCTAGACAAAAGGTGTATGAAAAATCGAGAGAAAAATTAAAGTTTTCCAACATCAATGTTAATGACATTGTTTACGTAAAATTTCCCACTGTGTTTAACAAAAAAATACAAGGTCCATACGTGGTGAAGAAAATAATTTCTCCTGTGCTCATTCAAATTCAAGATCCCAATAATAGTCATGCTTCACCAATGTTGATTCACACTAATCGAATCTTGAAGCTTCAAAAGAGAAATGAAGCACTGCAACATCCTTCAGTTTCTTCAAAAAATGCATCACATGATCAATCAGCTGTTGATAATGCATCCTCCACTCCTGTCAGACAACACTCTTCTATTCAAGTTTCAAATCATGATGCTACATGTAACACATCTCCTCAAATTCTTTCTTCTTCCAAGTCACAACAAACATCTTCATGTTCCAGTAAATCGGTACTGTCACAAGCTCCTCCTGATGGCACTCATACTGGTGTTAAAAACAAGTCCACTCAATATAAAAATTATGATCTTCGCCCTCGCAATCATAAACTGTATAAGAAATAGACTAACTTTCTTTTTCCTTTTTCAGGATGACTATTGCTTTGTAGTATAATCAGTCGAAGCTAGCCAGACTGATATTCCAGTAAGAAGAATCACTATGTAATTTTTTTTTCTTTTCTCCAAGCTGCAGGCAGCTGTTATTATTATTTTTTTCTTCATTATTTAAGTCTTCTTCTCCCTGATACAATTCAACGGTCATCCTCATGCTGTATGTATGGTTTTCAATAGTTTTATTATTTACTGCATTCATCTATAAGTCATAATTATTACAATATATACATATAATCTCATGTATGCCATACTCTACTACTGTTAAATCTTATAAAGTCTTTAATTACAATAGTTGATGCAAAAATTGAGAAAGAATTTGTCTTTTTATATTCTTGTTATAATATTATGTCATTATTTAAAGTTATTTTTGACAAATGTGCATTCTAATAAGAAAGGTGAAATTGTAATTGATATAAGGTAAACATAAAAATGAGTACTCATCAAATTATTTTCCCTATTGTGTCTTCTCTTTACAATGCATGCATGTTTGAACATTTAACCTCTTTTGATAAAAAAAAGAAAGTGCATGATAAACTTATACATACTAATATTTCTTCTCTTATTGTTGAAATATAGAAGGTGAATGACTCACAAGAAGTAATATTTTTTTTGTATACTTTTGTGTATTTATACTTTGGATCCAAAGATATTGATTGAGTCATTATATATATTTATATAAAGCAAATTCTTGATTTATGACAAATGCAAAAGTGATCACTTACTTAATTTTTTTAAAAAAATGTTTGAAGATTACAAGTAAATATGTTCAAGATATCTTCTATATAAAATTTTGACATAATTGATTTTTCTTTGTAAGTTGACATTATCAAGTCATATATAAGATTGACATATTCATATAAGTTCCTTCCTTTTTCAGAATATTAAACATCTTATGTTTTATGTTTATTTTGAATGAAGTATAATATTAAAGGTATTTATGCAATTATTGTCAATCTATATTGAAAGTGTTCAAGAATATTCCTTTATGAGAGTGTAAAGATTCTCTCTTTGAAAATTATTATATTCATTTTGAAGATATTTTTATTGGAAAATAATATCATGCTTTTGTTGCCATTCTTTTTGCAACTTATTATTTTTATTTTCTGCGAAAATGTGTTATTGAATAATACTAAAGTTATTCATTTAAGATTTATTGAAAGCTTAAAAGGCTATGTGGTGATATAAGTAAATTTTTTTTTTATGAGAGCATAACTAATCTCTCTGCACCATTTATATATTTTTTTTATTGTTCAATTTTCAACTTACAAATTCATTCAATTTATCATGTGTTATTTGAAACCATATATTTTATATATAGTTATGGTATGATTCATATACAGTTATAGTATGTTTCATTTTGTTGATAGCTAAGAATATAAATATACATATTATTGTATAATCAAATATTTTGACATATGCTAAAGCATTCTACTATTATAAGTGCACTTTGCACAGCCTAACAAGAGACTCGTCAAAGTTAAGGACTGTTGTTTTGCACATAGACTTTAATTTTTTTTAATATATGATAGATACTTCTGGAAGAAATTTTGTATACCTTCCATTTTGACATATAAGGATTACTATAATAACAATAATTATGTTTTTTTATTATTTAAACATCATGTAAAACAGTTATTTATATTCCTATAACTATTTCTGATACATTTATTTTGTGTAATTATTTAGTATATTTGTACATGTGTTAGAAAATATTGTCTCGATGAAAAATTGTCATTTTTGTCATCTCACCAATATTTTCTTTTGGGGGACCCTGGGTAATATGTGGTGGTTACTCGATAACCCCCCATATGTTTAGTTTAATTCATTTTTATTAGCCATTTTATTTCCTATTACCTCCTTTTTATTAATGTTCTCAATTTAAATTTTATTTCGATTTCGCTTCTTTTCATATCGTCGCCTGTAATGTTTTCTTTCTTACTTAGCTTTCGAATGTTCCAAGCCGGTAAAATCCTGTTCGAAATCATTCCTTCCGGTTTAGAGATCCTTCGAGAACATTCTGGCTTGTTCTATGGGTGGAACTTCCGCTTATTCAGACACCCCCCTTAACCTATCAAATTCGTTTCCGCAGGTGACGTATTTTAAGTCATTCAGCGCAGGGCCACCTGCTTTGGCCTCCCTTCTTTACGTGTTTATCAATTCTGTTTTTATTAAATTCATATTTCTCCATACTTTGCATCGTAACTTGGCTTATTTTGTCACCCCCCCCCTCTTTCGCTCGCTGCCAAATTGGCGTATTTTGGGATTCCAGTAACCTTTCCTCTTTCCCTCCGGGCTCACAGCCACCTGTGTCAGTTGCGCTGTTAGACTCCTGCCGTAATGGATGTGGCTGGTTGATCAGAGATTTTTAGTGGAATTCCGGGGCAAAGGGTGCTCCCCCGATACAGATGGATGGATCGTGTTTTTGTTCTGTAAATTGTCAGGCCAGGATTATTTCGAGATTGATTTTTTAGCGCTGCGAGTAGCAAGGCATCAATCCCTTCAAAAGCATCCAGAAAAATGATGTTGATTTTTTAAGGCTGCGAGTAGCAAGGCATCACTCCCTTCAAAAGCATCCCGAAATTATTTTGTTTTGTGCCTTCTCTTTTTCGGATTACACAATTTAAATAAGGTCACACCATGGATCTTCTGTTTGTTGCTCTCGTGTTGGCTTCATAACTAAAGTAGAATGTCGTCATGTTTCTTCTAAATATTTTTTTTTCATCACCTCCTCATCAATAATTCTCTTCAATTAATTTATGTGCTCAATTCTTCAATAATTTTTTATGAGTTCTCCGTCCTCTGAGAAATAAGCAGAGGTGAAGAATGTTCTTTCAAGAAGTGATGATACATTTTACATAACGTATTTATTTTATAATTCTTTCGTCAATTTAATTTGTTATTTGGCCCAACATCATATATATAAGTTTTGAATATTCACGGGGCGTTCCAAGGAAAATATTGGTACATATCTATGTAAAATTCTCGTCTGATATATATATATATATAGATTTGAAAGTACATATCCTTAGAGATGTTTTTTTGAAAAAATAATATTATCTTCCTTTTTCGTGTCATGAGCAATTTTATAGTTCATTCTGTCAAGACATATAAAAATGTGTTATGAGAGAGAATTTTATTTTTCGAAGATATCATTTTTTATAATTAACATATGTTGTGAAATGGTTATTACCAAGGACGTGATTAATGTGTACGAGTGCAACAATATTTATCTGTGAAGAAATATTTATAGTCGTGAAAAAAAAATAAATAAGGTCTTCATGAAATAAAAAATATTTATCTTCAAAAAATCTGTTTACATTTTTTTTCCTGTGTATGTGTCTGCCTGAATCATCTTACGTCAGCAGCCAAGGATTTCACAGGTAACTTTTGCCTTTTTCAATTTTATATTTTTATGACTTTGTGCTTGATTTTTTTCATCATCATGGATAAAGATTTCTCTATTATTTTAAAAGAAGTAATGATGGCCACTTTTGGGTCGTTTGCCGGCCTCCATTCTCCGCGATGTACTGGTCACTTTCACGATCACTTTGGCCTAATTGTGGGTAGAAGCAAATAAAAAGTGTTTTCTCCTCCCATCTCTTCTCCTCACCCACTAAGTAAACACAACAGTGGAATTTTAGGTTTCTGGAAGCCTGCTGGTCAATAAATATATTTGTCAGCCTTACTCATATCCTTAACACTCATATCCATAAGCACATATACATATTGTAATAGAATAATATGGCATGACTTACTGGTTTTTATTTTATTCCAATACTATTCTATCTTTATCTTATTTCCAATTCCTTTATTTTGTTTTTCCTTATTCCATGACAGATCCCATCTTTAAATCGGTTACTCATTTGTTTACTTTCGATATGAACACTTGCAAGTGCGTTCATGTTCGTTTTCTTCCGTTTGATCGCGATTTGCGATCTTCGCAAATCGCAACTTACGAGTAGCCGTATCTCCCTTTCGCAAAGCAGGAACGCATTCGCTCAACTTCTGCAGATGCAAAGGGGGCGTTGTCTTCTGGTGATATCTGGAATCGCGAGGGGTATTTAAATCAGTCGGTTTGTTTTGACTGCCGGTGGTCTGACAATGTTTGGGTCTAGTAAAGGCCGTTTGTTGTCATAAATATTAATTATGAAAAGTTCAGTTGTAGTTTATCTTAAGTGGTGAAATATGGTGTTGTCTTATGGAATAATTTCTGTTAGTTGATAGCGGGAATGTGATGATGAATATGTTGCTGTCATGAACTGTGTTAACATCGAAGGTTTTTTTTACTTTCTTTGAACTATTCCTGGACTTTATTTGTTCGTCATCGTCCGATTTGAAAATTTCTTCTTCCAGTTATGCCATGGTGAGTTGTTCGTTTTGCAAACCTGTACCGGTCATTTAAACTTTACTTTACGTCATGCTATTTGTTTAATTAAGTATTTTTATTGTGTTAAATATGACTTTAATTTTATAGATAATATAATTTCAGAAGTTACCTTTTTTTTGGTTGATTTTACCAGATATAATTTTTCTTTGTTTATTATTTCATATATACATATATTTTATTTTTTGAATATGTTTTTTTTGAAAAATAAACGTTAGTTTATATTTTATTTAAATGCTTCTTTACTGACTTTATAACGCAACCACATATTGCCAATATTTATTTTCAGGTCACCATTTTTTAATTTCTCTAACTCTGCTTAAATTTTATTTAATTTTAGAACGGTTCTGGCCTCAGAACCGATCACGGGTTATGGGCCCAGAGCTACTACGCTTTTTAACCTGTTATGGTGGCCATAACCTTCGTTGGCAATATCGTAAACTAGTGGTAGCATGCGGCCATTAGACCTCCAAGTGATTTCTAGTGGGGGGGGGGGCCGCAATAGCATTTTTCTTTTAATTTATAATCATATCTAATTATTCTGGTATAAAGTAGAAAGGTTTTTTTTGTAAAAAAAGAAATTTTTTTTGTCGTACTATTTGACTGTTTTAAAGTACGTTTTTTTTTTTTTTGAAAAAAAAAATTCTTTCCTTTCTGTTTAATTTTTAATAAAGTCTAGTTAAAAGCATGGCAATGACCAACGTACAGGTTCGCATGAACAAACTGAACTCTCACAACTATGCAACCTGGGCAGCGGATGTCAAATACCTGCTGCTCGACAAGAATGCTTGGGGCATCGTGAATGGTACCGAAGAGGCTCCGAATACCAGTGATGCAGTAGCAACAAAAGAATATCAGGCACGGCTCAGGTCAGCACTGTCCATAGTATACTTAAACGTCGAAAATGAGTTCCGGAGAATCATAGAAAACATCGATGACCCTCATGAAGCGTGGACAAAGCTGAAGACCCACTTTCAACCTGACAACCGTGCACGCCACATGCAGTTGTTTGGCGAGATCCTATCCTGCAGAATACAGCCTGATGAGCCAGTCGACATGTTTGCTGCACGCCTACAGAGACTTGCTGATCAGCTGGCTGCCATGAATGAGCCGATAAAGGAAATTTATCTGACATTCCAGTTGCTGAGATGGCTCCCTAAAAAGTTTGACAATCTCGTCCAGGGAATCTTGCGATGGCCCGAACAGCAGTTCAAATTTAAAGATGTCCTGACCGAGCTGGTGGCTGAGGAATCCCGCATCAAATTACGTGAAGAAGACAGAGGTAACCTGGTCCAGTCACATTTTTCTCGAGCTCGCACACCCAAGAGGTCCGCATATAAGCCTAAGTTCAAGGGAAGATGCCACAGGTGTGGTCAAGCCGGCCATGTGCTTCGACAGTGTAAATTGCCTCAACAATCTTCCAATCCCGAATCCTGCCTCCATACCACTTCGAGAGACTCCTCAATCCAGAACTCCTCAGTGTCCAGAGGTTCATCGGTGTCCAGTCCAGTTCGTGTACAACCCAGTAATTCCAGACCTAGCAGAGATGTGCCTCGAAATAGAACCAGAAACCAACGTCAACGTAAGCCAACAAGCCAGGTAAATTACCTCATTCAGTCTAATCTTAGTAATATTAAATGTGGTGGAGACGCCTGGGTCTTTGACACAGGTGCCTCCCACCACTTTTGCAAAGATAAAAACCTGTATGTAAAATTTAAACCTTTGCAAAATGAGGAGTTGGCTGTTGCCGTTGACGGAGCAACTTTTCCTATTGAAGGAACTGGTCTAGTGGACTTAAAGATAAATGGGGAAATGGTTCGCTTCGGCGATGTTATGTATTGCCCAAGTTTAAGGCACAATTTGATATCTGGCCCTAGGCTTGATAAAACTGGTGCCAAGTTCAGAGGAGGTGAGGGCAGGGTTAGAGCATATCGTGACAGTGGTACCCTATTTCGTGCTTTTCTTAAAGATGGCATTTACTGCCTGTACCCAGATCCTAGCCCTAAAAATAAAACTAAAACTCAAAACAGTCAAAGTCCTAAAAAGGTGCGTTTTCAAGCCTCTACTGTCCAGAAGGACGATTTTAAGTTATGGCATAGACGTTTCGGACACATTAGCTCCACTTTAATCGAAAACACTGTAAAATGTAATGGTGTAAGGGGCTTACCACCTATTAAAAGTAAAGACTTTGAATGTGAGACATGTAAAATTAACAAACACAGACGAACTTCCTTCCGCCCTATAAATCAAATAAGATCCAAACGACCCCTTGAATTACTTCATACTGACTTATGGGGACCGACACAAATAACAGGCAGAAACGGTGAGAAGTACTTTTTAACAATAACTGACGACTTCTCACGAAAAGTATCAGTCTACCCCTTATGTAATAAATCACAAGTATTCAAGGTGTTCACTAATCATGTAAAAAGAGCTGAAAGATTTTTAGGCACTAAGGTAAAAGAAGTCCGTAGCGACAATGGGCGGGAGTTTGACAACGAAGCCTTTACAAGATATTTTGAGGAAAACGGAATACACCATGAGTTTACCAACGTGTATTCTCCGGAACAAAACGGGGTCTCGGAACGTTTAAATCAGACTATAATGGACGGGGCACGCTCAATTCTTAATGAAAGCAAACTCAGTTTAAAATTCTGGCCGGAAGCAGTTCTATACATCGCGTACACACTAAACAGGGTATGTCATAAAACACAGAAAAAGGCACCCTTTGAGTATTACTGTGGCAACAAACCCTCAATAAGACATTTACGCCCTTTTGGTATTGTGGCATACGTAGGAGTACCCAGACAGTTAAGAAATTCAAAATTTGATCCTAAGGCCAAAAAGGGGGTTTTAGTGGGTTACGCAATGTCAACTAAAGGCTACAGAGTATGGATTCCCGACACAAACAAAATAATAGAAACCATAAATGTTAGATTTGGGGATGAATCTGTACCAAGAAATGTTCACAGGCATAGCGAGCAAGGCCCAAGTTATTCAATAGGCACAAACCCTTTTACAACTTCAGAGCAGCACAACGGAAGCGACCTGGGACCCACATATATTTTAAGTTCAGAACAACCAGAAATTGACCCTTTGACCGACCTTCAACCTGACAGATTTCCTTTAGAAAGATCACCATCTCCATCACCTAAGCCAGGCACCTCAAAAGCTGTTGAACCCGCCTCCGTTCACTCATCTGACGATGAAAGTGACGAGGAGGGCGAGGAATTCCAGAGAACATTGAGGGATGCTGTATGGTTCCGTAAGGCCGTGACTAGGCCTGATAAGTCGTGAACCGACATCTACTATTATGAGATGGGTGAAACACAACGTTTAAGATCACTCAGAGAAGTGCGGGAATACTGTCAGTCTAATGGTATAAAATTTGATCCAACCATGTTCAGTTTCAAAGGGGAAAATAAATACCAGGGTATTGTAAAATCTACTTCCAGTGCTAGTTCAAGTCCTAGTTACACACCTCCACACACATCCTTATCAGAAACACGTAAAAATAACATATGACTAGAAGACTCCATACCCAACACATATAAGCAAGCCTTAAAATCCCCTCAGTGGGAACTCTGGAGACAGGCAATGCAGGAGGAAATGAACGTAATAAATAAAAGACATGTATGGGAATTAACATCATTACCACCCAACACTGAACCTCTAGGCTGCAGATGGGTCTTCACCATCAAACGAGACGATAAAGGGCAGGTGGCAAGATACAAAGCAAGACTAGTAGCCCAAGGCTACAAACAGGTCAGGGGTGAAACTTATGACGAGACGTTTTCACCAGTTGTAAATTTTAGTTTAATCCGCTTTTTCTTTGCCGCCCTTGTCTCATGTCTCGGATGGATTCACACGCAATGCGATGTGAAAGGAGCCTATCTGTACGCCCCTCTCTCAGATAACATCTACATGAAACAGCCTCCTGGTTTTGAAATAAAAGGGAAAGAACATTTGGTCTGTAAACTCCAGAGGGCATTGTACGGCCTCCATCAGAGTGGCCGGATGTGGTTTTATGAATTACATAAAGTTTTAATTTCTCTTGGTTTTAACAAACTGGATTGGTGTAATTGTATCTACACATTTTCTAACTACGCTGTTTTATTATTATATGTTGATGATTTTGTTGTTTTAAGTAAGCATCAGAAACACATAAATGAGATTTTAAAATTACTAGCTGAACATTTTGACATCAAAATCCTGGGGAAAACACGTAAACTCCTTGGAGTTGAGTTTGAGGAGGATAGGGAAGGTATAGTGTCAATCCATCAAATGCAATATATTGATGATATCTGCACACGTTTTAAGGAATATAACTTTCCAATCACATCACTTCCCATAAGTAAAGGAGTAGTGTACTCCAAAGCACAGTGCCCTCAAACAGATACTGAAACCCAGGAGATGTCAAAATATCCGTACCGAAGTGTTTTGGGTTGCTTATCTTTTCTCACAAGCAGGACTCGTCCCGACATATCCTATGCAGTAAATATCTTCAGTCAATTCCAGAGTAATCCAGGAATAATCCACTGGAATGGTCTTTTAAAATTACTAGGATATGTACAAAGCACCAAACACTACAAATTGAAGCTACATTGTCATAACATAAGTCTAATAACATATACTGATGCCGATTTCGCCGCCAATCGTGATGACAGGACGTCAATGGGGGGACAACTTTTAATGTTAGACAAATCTCCTATCATGTGGAGGGCTTTTAAACAAAAATCTGTCTGCTTGTCTACCATGGAATCAGAGTTTGTGGCTTTAACAGAAGCAACTAAAGAGCTTCTTTGGTTCAGTAGAATCATAAATGAGTGTTATGATAAACACATTTTTACAGGCCCACAAACTAAGCCAACTTTGTTAGTAGACAATATGGCCTCCATTGATTTCCTTAAGTCTCCCATAGAAAACTACAGAACAAAACACATTGACGTTAAATTATTTTTTGTTAGAGACCTTTTAAACCAAGAGATATTTAATGTAAAACACGTAACTAGTAAAGCTAATCTCTCAGACATCTTTACAAAACCCCTAACGAAGTTTGATCTTAAAAGGTTCATTGAAGTGATCTTTAGTTATAAGTAATATATAATGTTTTTAAATATGTTTTATTTAAAAGTAAAAAATAAAATGTATAAAGATGTTAAAGGTATAAGGTGAAAAAAAACTCCCCCTCCTCTGGACTTGGGTCAAGCCTTAAAATGCTTGTTTAGTTTTTTTAAGTTAAATCCTGAAGTTTAACACGTTTCATTTTTCAAATCTGAAATTTTTGTATATTTCAGTGTTTTCTTTTTATAATGTTTGAATATGTGATTATACACTTGTTTTTCTTGTTATTTCATATTTTTGTCTCATATGCATATGTTCTATTTTCATACATAAGCTTCTCAATACCCTCATTTCCAACATCGCGGACAATTTAACTCCCGCTGGAATGTGATCAGACCTCAGGATGGTTCATCCTCCGGGACCCGAGCAGCCCCAGGAAGCGGCTCGCAGGGGTGCAATTGTAAATAGCCAGAGTGGTCTGCAGGGGGTAGTGGCCTTCTTGAGTGTTCTGATCACAGGAAGGCCTGTCACCGGCATCGTTTCTTTTAAGTTTTGTAAGTCCCTAATTCTTGAAAATGGAAATGTCACATAGGTCCGTGGTGTTGAAAATTGAGCTGTATTTTTTTTTTTTTTGCATATATAAATATGAAAAAGGGTTGTTTTACTTTTAAGAAATTGCATAACAAGTGTCTTTCACATTTTAAATCTTTGTTAAAACATTTGCAAATGTGTATTATTTCAAAAGCTTAAGCATGCATGTTGTTATTGTTGTTGTTTGTTTTTATGTGAGCGCTCACCGTCCTTATCATTATCATATTCAGTCATTATCATGATCATGATCATTAGTGTTATTATCATTAAATGTGTCTATTTTTGCATATCATGAATTTCCCATACATTATCAAAGTGTTTTTGCATTGTAATTCATGTTTTTGCTATTCCTCATATTCGTAATGTTTATGAATCTGTCGTATAATAATCATTTAATCTAGTGTAATTATGCAAATGTATGTAAATATAATCGTGTATTGTCAAGGCAAGGATCAAGAATCGACATACTAAAGAATGTTATGGTATGTAACGGTAATCGTAGTCACTTGTACGTGACGAGGTAACATGGTAACAAATTTTCATGAACTTTTCTTTGAAACGTTTGTATACCTGAAAGACTTTCAAATTTTTAAGTTACTATGGTAACTAAAGACTCTTGTGCTATGAGAAAAGAAAATTGTTATTGTTAATCCTGTTGTTGTATAGTTATCAAATTGTTATTCATATTGTGTGGTTATTAACATTGTTAAAATTGTTCATTTTTCAAATTAACCTTGTTATATGATGTTGTGAATTTGTTGCATTTATGCACGTTAATGTTGAGTTGTTCTTCACTAGTAACTGTCAAAGTATGATAGTAGATATACTGATATCTTATGTTGTTCAATATGAACTTTGATGTTATTTATATTATTTGGTAATACTTGGTAATTGCTTAGTTTTTTTAGTATGAGTGTTAAGGGGGGGGGGCGATTGTCAGCCTTACTCATATCCTTAACACTCATATCCATAAGCACATATACATATTGTAATAGAATAATATGGCATGACTTACTGGTTTTTATTTTATTCCAATACTATTCTATCTTTATCTTATTTCCAATTCCTTTATTTTGTTTTTCCTTATTCCATGACAGATCCCATCTTTAAATCGGTTACTCATTTGTTTACTTTCAATATGAACACTTGCAAGTGCGTTCATGGTCGTTTTCTTCCGTTTGATCGCGATTTGCGATCTTCGCAAATCGCAACTTACGAGTAGCCGTATCTCCCTTTCGCAAAGCAGGAACGCATTCCCTCAACTTCTGCAGATGCAAAGGGGGCGTTGTCTTCTGGTGATATCTGGAATCGCGAGGGGTATTTAAATCAGTCGGTTTGTTTTGACTGCCGGTGGTCTGACAATGTTTGGGTCTAGTAAAGGCCGTTTGTTGTCATAAATATTAATTATGAAAAGTTCAGTTGTAGTTTATCTTAAGTGGTGAAATATGGTGTTGTCTTATGGAATAATTTCTGTTAGTTGATAGCGGGAATGTGATGATGAATATGTTGCTGTCATGAACTGTGTTAACATCGAAGGTTTTTTTTACTTTCTTTGAACTATTCCTGGACTTTATTTGTTCGTCATCGTCCGATTTGAAAATTTCTTCTTCCAGTTATGCCATGGTGAGTTGTTCGTTTTGCAAACCTGTACCGGTCATTTAAACTTTACTTTACGTCATGCTATTTGTTTAATTAAGTATTTTTATTGTGTTAAATATGACTTTAATTTTATAGATAATATAATTTCAGAAGTTACCTTTTTTTTGGTTGATTTTACCAGATATAATTTTTCTTTGTTTATTATTTCATATATACATATATTTTATTTTTTGAATATGTTTTTTTTGAAAAATAAACGTTAGTTTATATTTTATTTAAATGCTTCTTTACTGACTTTATAACGCAACCACATATTGCCAATATTTATTTTCAGGTCACCATTTTTTAATTTCTCTACCTCTGCTTAAATTTTATTTAATTTTAGAACGGTTCTGGCCTCAGAACCGATCAATATTGTTATAAATTATGTAACATTACTTACACAATAGATAGTAGTTATTTTACATTTACATAACCATAAACTCTCAGTAACAAATACCATAATTTCCTGCCTATAATCTACGGATTATCTATTAAAAAATCTTAAAAATTAGCTAGTGTGAATTATAGGCTGATGCGTATAATCTGTTGTTTCTCCCCCTTGCCGATAAGCAAGTAAATTTTTGAAGATAGGTAAGGATTATTTTTCTTTGCAGAAAACAGATGGCGTTGATTGTCATCGAACAGGAAATTCTGAAACATTCGAAATAGCAGCCGGCTCCGTTCATATTCTCACAAGAATTACCAGCCCACCCTTTTGTAAAGTTGGCCAATCATATTTTTTTACTACATGTAGCGGTAGTAGTTCACATTAACAGTGTTGCCAAATCAGTTGCAAGTAGCGAATTGGGTTACTTTTGAAGATTCGATACTAATTTTTTTTTTAATCTGGGCTACTAAAAAATAAATAAATAAATAAAAATAAAAAATCTTCCGCTCTATCATTTTTTCCTTTATATTTAAATATTTATGGAAAATTATCAGCGCTGTGCGAAAGGGGGGGGCAAAGAGGGCAGTCGACTTGGGCGCAGAAATTTATAGGGCGCCAAATTTATACTGCCTAGGTCAATTTTGGCCTATTATAATAAAAAGTTGGGGGAGGGGGCACCAAATTCTAGCTTTGCCCCGGGCTCAATCTTCTTTTTGCACGCCCCTGTAAATTATGAAAGATATTCAGCAACACTCTTTTAAATCCATTTTTTTTTGGAATGCAAACATTATTTTAGTTGTATCTCGTAGCAGTGTTCTGCACATGCAGCTGTGAAGTAGAAAGCGTCTTTTTAGCGCCATTTTGATGTTCGTCTTGCATTAGAGTTTAAGAGAAAAAAAATGTCTTCTAAGAGAAAGCGCGTTAGTTACACGTCAGAGTTCAAGCTTATTGTCATTGCTAAAGCTGAGGAGGTCGGCAATAGAGAAGCCGGTAAAATGTTTAACATTGACGAGTCAAATATAACATTTTGGAAGAAAAATAAAACAAACCTCGAAAAAGAAGAAGTAATCGACATGGTCAGCCATCATGGCCCCTATTAGAAGATAATCTCCATGGTTGGATAATATCGTAGAGGGAAAGTGGTATCCCTGTTTCTACTGTAAAAATTCGTATAAAGGCACGAATCTTGGCTGAAGAAATGAAAATAAAAAATTTCAAAGGATGCGCGACATGGTGCTATAGGTTCATGAAGAGAAAACATCTTGCTGTAAGAAACCGTTCTACTGTGGGCCAAAAGCTGCCGGATGACTGGAAGTCTAAAGTAGAAGATTTTTTGAACTATGTTAAAAAAACTGTTGATGAAAATAATTTTTCACCAGATAATATTATTGACATGGACGAAGTACCGTTGTGCATCGATTGTCCTCCAAATCGAACTGTTGATTCTAGGAGATTAAACAGCATTCCTACCCATACTACTGGCAATCAAAAAACAGCCTTTACAGTTTTTTTTGTCGTGTGCCGCAAGCGGTATGAAATTAGCTCTGATGGTGGTTTTCAAAAGGAAAACTCTGCCAAAGGAAGACTTTCCAAAAGCTGTTGAAATACAAGCAAATATTAAAGGCTGGATAAATGATGTTTGGCGAAAGCGGAAAAGTGCCTTCTTAAAACCAGATGCATTGCTTATAATGGATTCCATGAAAGCGCACAAAAATGAAAAAGCTAAAAATACATACAAAAGGGCATCAGCAAAAGTAGCGATCATTCCAGGCGGACTCACCAAGATTCTACAACCCCTTGATGTAGAGATCAATAGATCATTCAAAAGTAAAGTCCGAAAATTATGGGAAATGTGGATGACTGAAGGCAAACACACTTACACGAAAACCGATAAAAGAAAACGTGCATCTTACGCACAAGTATGTGAGTGGATTAAACAAGCATTTAAAAAACGTTGCATTTAAAAAATTAAGATCGCATTTGAAAACGAAACTGATACTAATAGTGATCTGGACCCATCTGCAAGTGAATCCGAGTGCTTGTCGGAGGAAATTCTCAGTTTGTTTAATTCAGAGTCGGATGATTCTGATGGATTTTGAAGGTTTTTAAATAAAATGGTTTTTATCCATTTACCGTGTGGAGAGCTAATTTATTTTCTAAATAAATTATTCCTAATATTTTATTACAATTCCTTAAGTTATAGGTAATTTTTTTTTTACTTGATATCAAAATTTTTGTTGATATAATGTTGTCAAAGTTAATAACAGAAGATCAAAGGTAAGATTTATTTTATATTTGCAATTTAAATTATTTCTTACTTAATATACGTAAAGCCATGAAATATTAAAAGGGTTCTTTCTTTTATTTATTTTTCTACCTATTCTTTCTTTTATTATTTATCTTTCTTTTATTTATTTTTCCATTTTGGCGATTAATTTAATTTTTAATGATATTTCTTTCTTCTTTTATTTTTTTTAACTGTTTTTACTTGTGTATATTTGTTTAGACATTAAATAAACATTTATCCTTCTTCTGTGACGAACGGAATGAACCGCGGATTATACGCCGCTGCGAATTATGCGAGGGTAAAAAGTATTAATTGGCTGAAAATTGATGTTGCGGATTATGTGCCGCCGCGGATAATAGGCAGGAAATTACGGTACATAACTTTGCACATCTTGTTATATAAGCATGAAACTACAAAATTAGAGTTCATTCCCCAACAAGCAGTATATTTGTCTGTTTATTTACACAGATTATTTACATATAAGGGAAGCAAGGTGTATTTTGTGACTGTGTTTGCTCTCATAAATGTTAAAAATTATTCTGTAAACTCTTGATATTTACATAGACAAATGGGAAATAACAACAAAATTACATAAATTAAATAATTAGATAAGCTAATAAAAACATAGTTTTTAACAAATTGAAGGAAAATTTCAAATAAAACATATGAAATATAAATATTGCAAATATTAAATAAAAATTACTTAAATAAGCAATTTTTGAAAATAAACTATTTTTAAAATGTCAAAAGCATATAAAAGGGCTCTTACCCGATTATTTTTAATAGCACTTTTCTAAAAGTACCGCTTGCAAATTTTGCAGAAACCTATCTTGAATATTATTTTTACAACAAATAGCACACAAACCTACTATACAAATTATTCTTCAGAAATATTTATAATAAAAACAAGCAAGAGCCCTAATATAATAATTTAGTTTTAATGATACATTTTTTTTTTTGGGGGGGGGGGGTAGACAAACATAACGACTGGGATTCCTGTGGGTACTTCAGTTTATGTATAAACACATTAAGATGCATGTACTATGAAACAAGAATTAAAGAGATAAAATTAATAATAAAATCAAAACAATAACAAAATAATGACAAACTGTTTTGCTAAATGCTTAGAATCTATGCATTTAAGTACAGTTTACAAATGGAGATAACTAGACACTTTTGTAGCAACAAAAGCCATATCTCTGACTAGAATGAATGATAAGCAGTCAAAACTTAGGTAAATAGACAATGCCCAACAAAATAAATGAACTTAACTTTTGAATCACTTACTATGCTTATAGATTCATCTGTAAAATAGCTCTAAATTGGCCAAAAATTACATTTCTTTATTAATATAAAAGCAAAGTTTCTATGAGGAATAATAAAAATTATTTTGTACGAAGAAATATATTTTTCATTAAAAAAAAAAAAAAAAAAAAGGGAGGAGTAAGATCCCTAACACCTGCCTCGGTTATTAATCTTTCTTTCCCCAAAATTTTTAATGCAAGCTTTTTTCTAAACTGTTTTTATAGCTAAATTTTAATATTTAAAAACTTGTTAAAGTGTACTTCAAAAATAGCTATTTCCCATTATACTCAAACATCCACAAGAAAAATATGTACAGCATCATATTTCTTTTTTACTCTTGTGGTGGATGAGCAAAGTTTTTACATTTTTACATACAGATTTTTAAAATCAATTTTTCATAAAAAAGACAACTTAAATGCAAAAACGCATACTATAGAAAGTTTAAATAAATAAAATGAAACCTCCACAAATATAAGCATTTTTACAGTTCACACTATAAGCTTTTAAACAATTTAAAACCTACCCTACCAATGAAACATTTTAAAACACACAATATGATCATGTTATTTACATTAAAACTAATAAATATATACTCTAAATTAACTCTCCTAATTCATTTATTGAAATATGCATTATCACAGTCAAAAATACTATATTTGAAACTATACAATGTCTGAGATACTATAGCTTAAAATATTTATGAAGAAATTCATGAAAATTTTAAAAATAACAATTTTTATTAACACTATACAAAAATACATACATTTTATATATACAGGGTGTCCGAAAAGTCTGGAAACGGTCAAATAACTCGAGAAATACATATGAGATTGAAAAACGAAAATATACGCGTTAAATATTTTTTAATAAGCTACTTAGTGATACCAAATTTGACCTTCGCAACCGACCCCCTGGGGGACAGAGAGGGTCCAACTTTGAAATCTTAAATTATAACCCCCATTTTTATTGCAGATTCAGATTCTACGGACAAAAATACGTAACTTTTGTAGTTGATGTTTATTTCGAATCATTGTTTATCACGGTGTAATTGAGCCTATTAAATCGATATATATTTCGGTTTTCCCAACCAGGTTTTGCCTGATTGGCCAGAATTTTTACGTCAAATTCCTCGTCTTTTGCAGGAATAGCGTTTCTTGAAAATCACCCGTGGTAATTATTTCGATAATAATACGTTGTTAAAAATTTGACCCATTTTCTGTAGCATCACTCCACAGCTTTTATAGAGTATCTCTTTTATGACCAATGAGAATGCTCCGTAACACAGTAAAGTAACCATTTTCTATAAAAGCGGTGGAGTATGACACTACAGCAAATGGGTCAAATTTTTAATAGAGTAGCATTATTGAAATAATCACAATGGGTTATTTTCAAGAAACGCTATTGTTGCAAAAGACAAAAAATTTGACGTAAAAAATTCTTACCAATCAGGCAAAACCTGGTTGGGAAAACCAAAATATATATCGATTTAATATGCTCAATTACACCGTGATAAATGAGGAATCAAAATCTTTATTTTAGTGCTTGTAGTATTTTTTACAACTAAACTTAAAAGCTCACGCACATAAAATTCTACAAGCAGTTCCTCTAGTCCAAATCTAGACTTTAAGCTTTCAATAGCTTTACTATAATTTTCTGCGGTTGGAGAATAAATAATCTCTCAAATGACGAAAATTTTACTTCAATATGATCAATCACATCATTATTTTCTAACAGAGTCTTTAAACTTTGGTAAAGTTTTGTAAAATTAGCTCTAACTGGAGCTCTCTGTTTAATTAAAATGTCCATTTTTTAACAGAATTCAAACTATATTCTATTATTTTTCAAACAGGAGAATAATAAATAAAGAGGAAAACTGATCTTTAAAAACATCACGACGGTTTCACCAGATATATTGGGTTGCATATTATTTATTCTAAACTATGAAAAATGATCATTCGTTTATATAAAAATATTCTATTTATTTAACAGACATAAAATAGCCATCTCTCTCATGGATGACTCTTATAGAACAACAAAAATAAAAAGACGGTTGCCATGCAGCGAAAATAACTTAAATATAAAAAAGAGAAATGCGTGCTGATAAACAAACCATGGACGCAACATCCTGTGTAATTTTTGATGATGAAAATACCATTGGGCCAGGTGTGAGTATTTTAAATATTTTTATTGAGGTCAACACAACTACTATTTCCATAAAAGTTGAAGAAGACATTGCAACTAATGAAAAAAAGGAAACTGAGAAAGATTCTACTCGCCAAAAATACCACCCTGGGCCTCGGAATTCTGAACCTTCTCGGGCTAAAGCTAAACGACAATTAGAAAAGTGAAACCTAAACAAGAAAGATTAAGAATAGCTCAAGAAGAACTTAAAAGTCTAAAAGCACCCTTAGAAGGTGTATACATTAGAGGTCTTTTTCATGAGGAAGATGGATGGGATAAAACTAACAACCTTTTGACAGACATAGAACCTTTACATTTATCTGTTGTTATGCATTTTAAACCATTAATAGAATCTTCAATGCGAGGCTTCACAGGACGCAACATCCTGTGTAATTTTTGATGATGAAAATACCATTGGGCCAGGTGTGAGTATTTTAAATATTTTTATTAAGGTCAACACAACTACTATTTCCATAAAAGTTGAAGAAGACATTGCAACTAATGAAAAAAAGGAAACTGAGAGATTCTACTCGCCAAAAATACCACCCTGGGCCTCGGAATTCTGAACCTTCTCGGGCTGAAGCTAAACGACAATTAGAAAAGTGAAACCTAAACAAGAAAGATTAAGAATAGCTCAAGAAGAACTTAAAAGTCTAAAAGCACCCTTAGAAGGTGTATACATTAGAGGTCTTTTTCATGAGGAAGATGGATGGGATAAAACTAACAACCTTTTGACAGGCATAGAACCTTTACATTTATCTGTTGTTATGCATTTTAAACCATTAATAGAATCTTCAATGCGAGGCTTCACAGGACGCAACATCCTGTGTAATTTTTGATGATGAAAATACAATTGGGCCAGGTGTGAGTATTTTAAATATTTTTATTAAGGTCAACACAACTACTATTTCCATAAAAGTTGAAGAAGACATTGCAACTAATGAAAAAAAGGAAACTGAGATAGATTCTACTCGCCAAAAATACCACCCTGGGCCTCGGAATTCTGAACCTTCTCGGGCTGAAGCTAAACGACAATTAGAAAAGTGAAACCTAAACAAGAAAGATTAAGAATAGCTCAAGAAGAACTTAAAAGTCTAAAAGCACCCTTAGAAGGTGTATACATTAGAGGTCTTTTTCATGAGGAAGATGGATGGGATAAAACTAACAACCTTTTGACAGACATAGAACCTTTACATTTATCTGTTGTTATGCATTTTAAACCATTAATAGAATCTTCAATGCGAGGCTTTAGAAGCTCTAAATAAAAGAAATATTGGGGAAATTTGCAATTAATCAGCTTCAGAGCATAGCATGCTGCTTAAGAGAAAAGAAGAATATGCAAAAGATGCCAAACTTTTAGCATTTTCAGAGAAGAAAAAGTTGGTTTTTGAAGATATGTTACATAACCAGCTGCAATGAAACTATCTTGGTCCATATGACCAATATATTAGATTGAAAACATGCGAGATGTGGGGGATAAGATTGCTGTTCAAAATGTACTCTGTAGTTCTGGATTTGACTCACTTACTGATCAAACAATCGAAACCAGAGCATTCCTTAACTCCAGGTGTTATAAGAGAAAAGAAAAATGTTACTACTAGGAGTGGTAGAACTGTCAAATTGCCTGCCCGATTTCGACAGGACTATATGTAAACTCTGTTTATTTGAACTTTAATTTTAACATTGTTTTTTTACTTAGTTTATTTATCTTTGATGTGTGAGTAAGTATATATATTTTGTATTTTATGCTATTTTTAAGCAATGTGAGTTTTGATTGTAATGTATTACAATCAAAAGGAGGGAGTGTGTTGCGTCCATGGTTAGTTTATCGCACGGACGGCTGTTTCTCTTTTTAATATTTAAGTTGTTTTTGTTGCATGGCAACCGACTTTTTATTTTTGTTGTTCTATAAGAGTCATCCATGAGAGAAGTGGCTATTTTATGTCTGTTAAATAGAGTATTTTTATATAAACAAATGATCATTTTTAATAGTTTAGAATAAATAACATGCAACCCGATATATCTAGTGAAACCGTCGTGATGTTTTTAAAGGTCAGTTTTCCTTTTTATTTATTATTTTCAAGTTTGAAAAATAATAGAATATAGTTTGGATTCTGTTAAAAAATGGACATTTTAATTAAACAGAGAGCTCCAGTTAGAGCTAATTTTACAAAACTTCACCAAAGTTTAAAGACTGTTAGAAAATAATGATGCGATTGATCATATTGAAGTAAAATTTTTGTCATTTGAGAGATTATTTAACAATTTATTGATGACAAAGTATTAGAATTATTATTAAAATAAATCAGAAACCAAATACGCAAACAAATTTGAAATTGTAGAAAGTTATAGAGAAAAATTCGATGAAATAAAAACTCATGTTAAGTTTTTAATTAAAAATTCTGATATCGAACAACAATCTACAGTTGTTAAGACTAATTTGAAACTTCCTAAAATTGAACTTGTTCAATTTAGTGGTGAAATTAAAGACAGGCTCACATTTTGGAGTCAGTTTAGCAGAATTCATGAGGATAAGTCATTAGAGGAGGTAGATAAATTTCATTATTTAATACAATGTATGTCTCCTGGTAGTAGAGCAAAAGAAATTAGTGATAGTTATCCTCCAACCACAGAAAATTATAGTAAAGCTATTGAAAGCTTAAAGGCTAGATTTGGACGAGAGGAACTGCTTGTAGAATGTATGTGCTTGTAGCTTTTAAGTTTAGTAGTAAAAAATGCTACAAGCACTAAAATAAAAAGCAACATAGTTCACCTTTATGATAAATTAGAGTCTTATTTGCGATTCCTTGAAACTTCAGTGTATCTTTAAAACTTTTATACATATTAACATGAAAATTTCACCGTTCAACAGAAAAGATTATGCTTTTTAAAAAATTGTTATTAAACATTTAATAGTCTTTCATATAATATATGCATTACTGAAATTTAAAAACCTCTATTTTTTACTCCATCGTGCCTTGCGCACATCCTAATGACCCTATAAATCAATATTTTTGCATATATATTTTTTTTTCTGTAAAGAAGAATAATGTATTTTTAAAATAAACTACTCTTAAATAAAAATTATTTCATTAACCTTGTAAAAAAAAATTTCTAAATAAAAAAAATCAAAATTTTACATTTTTTAATAAATAAAGTTATTCATAACAAACTGTTATCGCTATAAATACATAAAAGTAGTTCATTTTAAGCATACATATGTGCTTATTAACTAAAAAAAATTTCATAACAATTTATACATATGTTCTCAAGATATCATGCGTGCAATGTCTAGAAACGCAGTTTTTCAAAAACCTGTTTCAAAGTGGTAACTTAAGTTAATTACCAAACAAATTTTTTTTTCAACTAATTTTTAGAAAGTATATCAACATTATTAAATTATTATATGTATATAAAGCAATTGTTACATTTTATCTGCCAGAAGTCAAGAAAAAAGCACAAATATAGCCAAAATTGTCATGTACTGGAGTGTATTGAAAATTCTGAAAGATGAAAATGAACAGAAAAATAGATTTTTACAAGACATAACCTAACGATGAACTATTGAATTAACTAAAACTCTTACCACTGTAATAAATAATATGAATACAAGTATTTAATTATCTACTGTACCCAATTTCATAACAATTCATATGTGCACAATGATTAAGAACGAAGCTTTTAGAAATCTTGTTTTGAAGTTGCAACTAATATGAAATACCATATAAAAACATTATTGTTTGCAGAGTAAACAACATTTCTTATATTCTATTTCACGCTTGCCAAGGTTGAAAAAAAAAATCACACGATAACCGAGTGAATGAAAAACTTGCACAGGATAAAAAAACTAAATTACATGCATATTGTTGCATGTTTCACATTCATTATTAAAATTACATTTTTTATTTTAAAGTAATAATTTTTACTGCACCCTCCCCCAAGTGATACAAGAAAAAAGGGGGTGGAGGTGATGATTAAATTTATAACTAATTATTATTAATTTTATACTACATATTTCATATGCAGTATTTAAAAAAGGTAAATAACATGGTTTTTTGATATATTTTTTAAAATATTACTTACAGAAAATGTGCAGATAACTGAATTAGAGGCAGATAATAAACACAAGTAGTTTAAGATTAAGGTTAACTAAATCACGCACATGGCGACTTCAACATCATTCACATTTTCACAACACTGACTTAGCGTTGCCAAACAGGATACACAAATTTAATTACAAGGTTACAGTTACATGTAACATACAAACATTTTAACTTACACCAGGGAGTAAGTGTGATTACTTTCAACACCCTCCCTTAATCACACATTATTTTACATTTATATCTTAAATCAATTAATCTAGGTTTAGGTAAGCATTTCGTAAACATATCAGCTAACTGATTTTCAGTAGCAACATACTCAAGATTTATATTATACAATTTTATAGTATCCCTAACATACAGTAGACTCCCTCAAATCTGCAAACCAGAAATCCGCAACTCTCTAAAATACGCACATATTTTGTGGATGTAAACAATGAAACTTTCAGTTCAGATATTGGGACAAAATATAATTTTTTTTAGTATTGTATCAATTCCAGGTATTTATCAATTTGTAATTTTCTTAATAATACTCCATGTTTTTTTCACAATGGAAGAATAAATTTTTCTGGAAAAAAATTTAAGATATTGCTAATATCACTGGTAATTACAATCCTCTTTCCAACCATATTTATGCATTAATCAAGGTTTTTTGGTTATTAAGCCTGGTTTAAATTGAATAAAAAAATTTTATTTTAAGATTTTGATGTGATTTAGTAATGTACTTTTATGAGGCAAGTTTTGCTGAATAATTTTGGAAAAATACATTTAATCTTTATAATGAATATTTAATCATACACTATCGATTATTAACGTGACTTTTGTTATTAACACTTTAATCATTTTAAAAATTATCCATTTTTTTATTATTTTAGTTTATTACTTATTTTAATATTTTATTATATTGTAAGCACTCATTATAGTTCCGATTGCACAATCAATTGCACTCAAATTACTGTTTAAAAAATGTAAACAAAGCAATGACCAAAAATTCGCAAAATTCTAAAATCCACAAAACCTCTGGTCCCAAGCTGTGCGGATTTGAGGGAGTCTACTGTATTTTAATTTAATATTCAAATGCTTTAATCTAGCACAGTTGTTTTCATTTAATATAGCCTTAATGGCTGACTGATTATCCTCAAAAATAAAAACATTAAACTCGAATAGTAGCCATTTTCTTGCCAACCTAAAAAAAAGAAAAAAAAAATATATTGTTTAGAACTTAAACAACTGAAATACATATTATACACAATATATTACATAAAAGCATAGTCCTGAAAATTGCATTAGCTTCAGAAAATACTCTATTACTATATATATACTCTGGTATTTTATACTAAATGAAAAAAAATTTATTCTATGTAATGAAGGATTTGTAGAGTTTATTTATGTCAAAATTAAAAGAATATATTTACAAAAGTTTAAGCAGTAATAAAAAAAATCAGAAAGTTTCTTATAATTACATAAGCAGATTATTTATTTAGATTTTAGAATAAAAGATATGTTTTAATTTTTAATTAAGTCACACAGTCCTAATTGTTTAATGCTTTCGCTATTGCTGAGACACCTATGACATGTGAGCAATTTTAAATTATCTTTTCCCATGGGATAAATATGCATTGTATTAATGAATGCATGTCCCAGTGCTATTCCTGAGTAGGACCGGCCATTTTTTTCCCCCACTGTAATATTAATATATCTATTGTAGTTGATGTATTAAAGTAATAATTTTATTGAACTGAAACTAAACTAGAAAACTAATATTTCTGTAATAATGAAGTAAAACTTATTTCAAAATTACAAGAAAAAGATTTATACACACACACAGTAATAAAACAAGATTAACAGAAATATTGATATGCATTTTGCAGATGGAGAAGAATTGAACATTGCAACATTTTGATGCAAGGTATGATCACGGATCCTTAGACAACAGTAACTTTATTTCTCTAAAATAAATAATAATAATAATAAAAAAGTATGCATGTAAATATATATATATATATATTAGCTGGCCCACCCAGTGTTGCGCAGGGTTATAATAATCTTAAACAAAACTCAACTTTGTATGATTTTATAAATTTTGAAAATCTTGAAAAGTTTTGGGGGCCACCATTGAATTCCATATTGCTTAATGTTTTTCCAAGCAACCTCTTTCAGAATGAATCTGTGACCAGAATCCCCACTATCTAAGGCAACATATACCGAAAGTGCTCCACATTAGTGATGCAATAAATATTCAGTATTCAGCTCAAAAGCCAAATATTCAGTTTGGCTGAATACTAAAACAAAATCATTTAGTCATACATTCACAAAGTCTATGTATGGAAAGATTCTTTTAAAATGTCACAATCTTGATTTTAAACTGATTTTTGGTATGTTTGAGAGAAAATACATCATTAGGATGCAATAGACCATAATTTAATCCTATTAACAGGAAAATAAAAACAATGCGTCTCAATATATATATTTGGGTGATTCTCAAAATAGAGGACAATTTCAAAAGTGAAATCTTAAAAAAAATTACTGTTAGCAAAACTTCTGAAAAAAATAGGTGTTGTTAATATAGTATTAGGTATACTTTACACGTAGTCAGCAGAGCTAAATATTTAAAAATTAACTTAAAAAAATAATTAGTATTTTTTGAGCCATGCTAATGACAAAAAAAATTGCATGGAATAAATATATTAAGAAATTTTTATTTTCTTCCTGTTTAAATATTTTTTCTATATTTATTAGCCTTCCTTTTCAGCAAATGGTTTCCATTTTTACATATATGCCTATAAGGAGAATAAAAACATCACTAAAGAGCAAACTTTGTTTACATGGGCAACATTCTGACACTAACAATGTAAGAAGCTGTCAGTGATTTTCTGACAGATTTAATGCATATTTTAGGGATAATAAATGTAATACCTAAATTTATATGTAAAATTAAACTTTATAAAAGATACAATATAAGCAATGGTTACATTTATGCACATATGAGTCTTTAGCATGGACAGAAAAACCATGCTAATGACTAGGGATGCAACGGATAATGATTTTGCCGGATATCAGATATCCGATTTGCCTGCCGGATATCCGGTACTAAATATGTTTTCAGTTATGGTGAATGTTTGTTTATTTCTTTATGCAATGCCATCTCAAATAATAAATTGCAAACGTGTTTCACACACCATTACAACTTTTAAACATATTGGAATATAATTTACAGAAACTATATATCTTTGACTATCAGAGCTTGAAATTCAGGTTTTCCCAGGCAGAGTGAGTTTTCCTCATAACATTTGTAAATGCAGGGGAGTTAAACTACATGAGAAGGAAGAAATTAAAAAAAAAAAAAAAACTTATTTTTTACATGCCATTTAAATATTTAATTTATACCAGCATGACAAAATTCCATTGAAATAATTTAAATCAACAACTCAAGGTAATTATCCAAAATGTCTATTTTAATTAAAACAAACAAAAAGAATCAAGCCTTATATATATATCTATTTTTCAATTTTCACTCAGTGTTATGGACAATTAATAATTGAGTTGCTAAATGAATATTTTAATTTAGATTTTATTCGATTTTGTAAGTTACACTAGTGTTCACTCTAGAAATAAAAAGGGCATGGTGCAATTTATAAAATAGGGCACTACTGCAGCAGAAAAGGGCACTTTTGCAAGAAAAAATTGTTATTGCCTTTAGAAGGGGAAAAAAGAAAGCGGTAAAATACACAATTTTTAAATATGATAAATCAAGTAACATTAATTTTGAGTGATTTAATGGTATAAAAATTAAAAATACAATTAAATTAAAACATGATTGAATAGTTTCATGTTCTTTTTCTTAAATAAATGGAAAAATTCTATCATTTTTGGGAACACAAATTTAGAAATACTACAAAATAAAAAATTATTAAAAATCTCTGGGTAAAACCAGAGGTGAATTTTAATACTTTTAATAAGGGCAGGGTGCATTTTGCAAATTTCAAAAAGGGCAGGGTGCTGCACCCCTCAAAAATGGCCTAGAATGAACACCAAGTTACACTTTTTTATTTTTATTATTATTATTTTTTTAATTTTGTAAAATCTGATGGGCATTCATTTTTAATTTACTTGCAAGAATAATGCATTTAGATGATTGTATTGTCAATATCCTGCGGTGATTGTATACCACTTAGTGGAATTATCGTCAATACTGTAATTTCTGACATTTTAGCTGATTGAATTATGTTCTTCTATGCAATGGAATTTTAAACCCATATGAAATTCTGAAAAGGACATAATCAGTAGGTTTCCTCTATTCCATGAGAAATGATTTATTAAAAAAAGTCATGTCCTAATTTCTGTGAACTATGCACATAAACTATTTATTGTTTCTAAATGTGTTTCCTTAAAGTTTGCTTTTTTTTTTTTTTTTTTCAATCATTTGGAAAGCAGTTGATGTTATCGGTTGAGAATGGACCTTGTGGTGTCTGCATTTTATTTTGTTTATTATTGGTCCAGGAAATCCATGACATATGTAGTATGTGATTCTTATTACATAAGTCATGTTTTGATCATCATAAAAATATAATGTTTACTGATTTTCATTAACTCAATGGGAAACATTTAAACATTTTGCTTTGGACAATGGATGTCCTCATTTTATTCATTTATTTATTATTATTTTTTTAAAAAAATTCTTTAAATTTAGAAGAATTTTTATTTGAATAGGAAATCAAAATGTCATTTTTAATAAAGAAGAAAATAAAAAGTTACAAAATGGGCAGATGCAAATTATCAGATATGGAAAACAAAAACAAATCCAAACAGAAATATCGTATGAAAGATCATCTTTTAAATGAAAAAAGAAATATGATTATCAAGCCCATTGATTACAAAATGTGCGATGATTTCAAAAAATGAAAAAAATCTAATACTAAACCATTAATTGTAAAAAAAAAAAAAAAAAACATTTTTTTCCCCCAATGTGCAACACAAGATCTAATCTCATTTTGTTTAGTGCTGATTCCAGGCTAATTAGATAGAGCTCAGACTCTAGTGACCATCACTGCTCTTTTAGAAATTTCTTGTTTCGGCAAAAGAGACAAAAGAAATTCACAAAATACAGAAATCGGCCATAGAAAAAATATCGCTGATTTTGTCCACCATGGCAAAAATAAATTTTTAAAAATAGTCAAACGGTCTGAAAAAATTTTAAGTTTGAGGGAACTTGGACAGTGGGAAAATATAGCGAAATTCATCAGTCATTTACAGTAAAATATTGTGAAATTTGTTAGCTTGTCACAAGTAAATATCATGAAAATCATCAGCAGGTAACAGAGAAAAAACACAAATTTTTCAGCTGGACACAGGAAAATAATTATTAATTTCAGCAGAATGTTACTAAAACAAAAAGGGAAATTTTCCAATCAGTCGCAGAATAAAATAGCTAAATTTGTCATTCAGTTGAGAGAAAAAAATTGTGAAATTTGCCAATCGGTCTCGAGAAAAAAGTTGCAAAAGTTTGAGGCGAGCAAGCGGGAAAATTGTGTGAAAAAAGTTTTTCAATCAAATGCAAAAAACCAATCATGAATTTTGTATAATTGGCGTAAGAGATAACTGTGAGATTTGCCAATTGATAGCGGAAAGTATCACAAAAATAGTCAGTCAGTCAGTCCTGAGATTTGATCGTCATTTAACAAAAGAAAAAAAATTCAAAAAGGAATTTTTTTTTTTTTTTGAAACAGGAATGTCTTGGCCATAAGATATTTTAAGGCATGAATCCAGCCATCCCATGCCAAAGTTCAAGCTCTGTATGTAGTGATGGGCGATTCTGGAAATTTTGAGAATCGATTAAAATCGATATCATATAAAACAACATCGATCATAATAAGAATCGATTTCTCAGTTCTAGAATCGATATTTCGATATTTAGGTTCACACAGAGAAGCTCCAAATAACTAATTCCAAAATTTAGGCAATCAGCAGAACCGTAATTACCGCCTCCCCCCCCCCACCCCCCATCCCCATTTAGGGAGGCATAGAATTAAGCTATTGCAGATTTTAGAGTCGGATAATAAGAATTTTAAATTGATTGTCACTTATGGTTTTCACTTACACAAAAACTTTGACAAATTTGAGAGACATAACTCAACTAATAACAACACTGAGTAACTTGGCATCAAATCGAGTATAAAGAGTGCCAAGAGCGTGTAACTAGGATGGGGAACAAAGGGTATAGCCAAAAAAAAACTTTTTTTTTCTAATGCCAACCAAATGTTACGAGATAGTTTGGAAGAACATGGCAGGTAACCCCCACTCTTGACGGAAAGGCGACCATAGCCCAAATGTATCTTTTGTCGAAGTTTCAAAATGAGGATTTACAATAAAATAGAACGAGAATTGGACATTTTAAAAATTGCATGCATACTTTGAACGGCCCATATAGTAAAGATTGGCGAGGAAGGGGGGGGGGCGAGGGATTAGAACGGACGAACTTGAAAAAAAAAAAAAAAAAAAACATAATTAACTAATAACCCAAATAACTGAGCTTCTAAACAAAAATATAGTGTTTAACTTAATGTTGAATTCATGGGGTGGCCCGCGGGGAACATACACTCTTTGAAACTATAAAAAGTGCCAAGAGCATGTAACTAAGTGGGGAGAGGGGTAGTAACAGAAAAAAAAAGAGGAGATAAAAGCTTTATAACGATATGTTACATGAGATGGTGTGGAAGAAACAAAAAATATGCCCCCCCCCACCCAGGGGATCAAGGTGAATCCCAAACGGACAGAAGGGCGACCCCGGCCCAAATGTATCTTTTGTTGAGGTTGGGAAAACCGGAAAACTGGAAAAGCAAAAAGAACGGCGAGAAATGGTTAGCTATACTAGAATTTTTCTCATCACTGTAACTCCTATAGAAGCAAAGTTATAGCTTTTTTAAGATTGAAATGAAGTGAAGAAATAAGCAAAATTATGTGAGTGATCGACAGGGGGGGGGGGAAGAATCCACAGCTCTGGGGGTGCCATATAGCTTAAACTTTTAAGTTAAAAATGGTAGAAAATTAAATGAGCGAAATTTTAAGGTGTATATTGGGGGAGGGTGCAGGCCCCCCCCTCAAAAAAATTTTTGTTTCTTTTGAAGAAACAAAAAAATATACCCCCCCCCCCCCCAGCGGGGCGCAGATAAACCCAAAACGGGCGGAAGGGCGACCCTTTATTTATCTTTTGTCAAGGATTTAAAATGTGGATCTAAAATTAAATAGACAGAGAATTAGACATTTTTAAAACTGTATGTATATTTCGAACGGCCCTGTAGGTTAAAATTGACGTGGAAGGGGGGATTAGAAGAGACGAGCGTGAAAAATAAAACATAATAAACTAATACTTCAAATAACTGGACTTCTAAATAAAAATATAACGATTTAACCTAGTGTCGAATTAATATGGTGGCCGCAGGGGATTACCCCCCCCCCAGAAGTTATGAGATTTTATGTTTTTTAATGCACAAATTACGATTCCCCCTCCCTTACAGAGCTGTAAAACATGATGCCTTTCTCCGGAGTCGCAGAAAAATAACTGCATTCAACACTGATTTAGCCTAGAAAAAAAAAGAAAAAAAATCTAAAGATCGACATCGAATCTAAAGATCGACATCGAATCTAAGATCGACATCGAATCTAAAGATCGAAATCGAATCTAAAGATCGACATCGAATCTAAAGATCGACATCGAATCTAAAGATCGATCTTACGGGCAGAATCGATTTTACATTTTTACTTTCTTTTGTAACTTTACAAGAAGAGAGTATTAGATTCGTGAAAAATTTTGACTTCCCGTTTTTGATGGATTTATATATTTTAGAAGGTCTTTAACACGATTTCATGGTTTTTAAGAAATATCTGTCTGTGTGTGTGTGTCACTCTGTGAGTCTGTATACGACAAAAATTTCTGACAGTTCTATCTGAAGAACAAATGCACGGAATTCCACAAAACTTTAGATGTAGTTTGACCTTGATATAAACTGAATCTAATTAATTTTTGGTGCATATAGCCTAACAGGTGGCGCTGCTATGCTGCATTTTTTGCGATTTTCGCAACAGCTATATCTGAATAACGAATGAACGGATTTTCATCACATTTTGGATCCAGTTAGTCCTTGACATGAATTGATGTTTTTTGCATTTTGATGTATATAGCTTCTCAGATGGCGCTGCTATACTGAATTTTTCACAATTCCCACTCAGCGCCATGTGAAAGGGGGGGGGGGGGACGAAAGGAAGCGGTCGTTCCGAGCACGGAAATTTAGGGGGCGCCAAATTTTTACTACTGACATCACTTCTAGCCTATCACAAGAAAAAGCTAATGGGGGTGGGGGGAAGCTAAATTGGAACTTTGAACCGGGCGCAGTTCTCTTTTCGCACGCCCCTGTTTCCATTTTAGCTTTATCTCAAGAACTAATGCACGGACTTTCATAAAAATTTAGATTCAATTAGTCCTTGATATTATTTGATGCTAATTACAATTTGGTGGAAATCGCTTAAGGGTGTTCTTAAATCAAAAAGGGCAACTTTGTGACACATGCAATTATTTATTTTTGTTCGGAAATGCATGAAAATAGCAGGTGTTGTTGTTCAGAAACTGTCTAATTGCACTCATTCTTTTGTTTTTTAAAAAACAATAGATTTTTTATAACAAGCCTTCAAAGTTGACACTTTTGAGCCTATTTCCCGACGAAAGCAGAAAAACCGGTCGAAAAGGAGGAGAAAAACGGGTGATGCGTCATCGAAATAGCTTATAACTCAATAAGTAATTTAATTATCCTAAAATGGAAAAAAAAGTTCAATTCGAAATCGCTTTCATAGTCAGGCATTAAAATTTTATAACTTTCTGTTAAAAAATGAATTTGTAAATGTGTCAAAACGTTTTTCGCTTGTTGAGCGGATCAGTTAAGAACACTCTTAAGAGATGGCGCTGCTATACTGCATTATTCATGATTAACGCAATAGTGCTATCTCAAGAACGAATTTTCATCAAAATTCAGATTCAATAAATCTCTGACATTGATTAGTGTTATTTAGTTCTTGGTGTAAATTGCCCAACAGGTGGCGCTGATATGCTGCATTTTTTATGATTTCGCAATAGCTGTATCTCGCGCTTTCATGGATTTTCATCAAAATTCAGATTCAGCTGGTACTTAATAAAAATTTATCCTGATCAATTTTGGTGTACATCACTCAAAAAAAAAAAACGCTATTTTGCAGGCTGGGGTTTCTTTAATTCTTCTATCTTAGAAACTAATACACGGAAATTTTGGAATTGGCACATCCATCTATTTTATCTTCGACTTTTGAAGGAAAATGAAAATTAGATTACCTTCAGAGAAATCGATTAAAAATTTTAAAGAATCGATTAAATCGAGTTGGCCGTAGTATCGATTAAATCGATTTAAAAAATCGAAATCGCCCATCACTACCTGTATGTGTATATTAATAATATTGAATAAAAAATGTACTTCAAACATTTAAATATTCTGCTTATTTGTCAATGAAAAGCTGATAATTGCTAATAATTTGTACTATGAAATGCAGATAATTTATAGAACAAATTTTACAAATTTATCAATATGTTTATTGTATAATTGTAAAGTAATTTCACAAAGAAATACATAGCTTCCATTTATAATGTAAACATAAAAAAGCTTACGAATATACCAATGGTTGAAGAGTCATTTCCAAACATACAGTTGGCAAAAAAAGTATTTGTACACTTCATTTTTTTAAATTATAATGAAATTAAACAAACGATTTAAGCAAAAAATACTGTAATACATTAATTTAATGCATTATATTATTGTAGAAGCAAAAACAAAATTAAACGAATCGATTTTTTACATTATAATAAGCAAATATACCAAAATATAATGCAAAAAAAGTATTTGTACACTATATTAATGTAATATAATTAATGAAAATTTAGTAAAATGATGCAAATTAATAGTTTGTGTGAATTTATTTAGTGTTTTTGACTTCTTCTAGATGGTGTGACATAGATTCCACCAACTTTTTTGTAGCGGTCTGGTTAATGTTATTCCATGACACAATAAGAGCTTCTTTAAAACTGTTTTTTACTGATACATATTTTTTTTTTCGGATTTTTGCATCCAATAGCATCCACAAATTTTCTATTGGATTCAAGCCTAGAGATTTTAGAGAAATTACCAGTCGTCTTCGAGTATTGTAGTAACCATGTGCTGGTAATCACAGCAGTATGCTTTGGTCGTTAGCCTGCAGAAAGTTAAAAGCTTCCTCTATGCATAATTTCTTGACACAGTTTAATAAATTATGGCGCGACATATCAATGTATGTTCACACTCAGAAATGAATACTCAAATTTCACGAAATTCTCCTCGTTTTTGACGAAACCGTTTCCTGGGAAATGCTCCGAACAAATATTTCGTCAAATTGATGAAATCACTTCCCTCACTCTTTTAACGATACCAAATCGTCAAAAAATTTCGTCAAAAAGGGACAAGTGCTGCCATCTATCGAATTTTTTAGAAGCTCCTGTATCCAATGACAGAAGCAAAAACAGACATGTCACACGCGGGGTTCGAACTCATAACGTACAGTGTGGCAGTCCGACGCCCTAAGATCACGCCACAGATTACTCAGACAGGTATGATTATAAAAGCATAAAGTGGATTATAGTGTGTGTTTGACTTTTTACAACTGTGATGGTACTTTTATCGATTCTGTTATAAATCTTGCAAGTTTTAAATAATAAGACGAATTTATTATTTTGATTTTCTAATGGTTAATGAATAATTATAATATGGCTTAATTAAATAACATCTAGGGGAAATTTATTTGCTTAAGGAATGATTAAAATATGGGCTGGTTAGTTTGATTCTCAGAAATAACGAATTATGAAGTACTTATTGGGAGAGATTTTACTACTTTAAGCGAGACTTTAAGGATGTGGATAAGATTTTAACAATTTACTGTTTATAGAGGGGAGAGAGAAAAAATATGTATATATTTTTAATTTGAGTGAAAAAAGTAGATATTGGATATAAAATAGATCTTAGAATTTTGAAATTTTATTGATCAAATTTACTTTTTGAACGGTTTTGAAGAACGAAGTAATTTTTTTTCGAATGAAATCAAAACGAAATACAACTTACAAATAAATAAATAAAAATAGTAATAAACATCCCCTCCCCCCCCCCCCCAAAAAAAAAAAGAAAAAAAAAACTAATGTAGCAAGAGTAATTGCTTACATTTCATTATTTTCTGAAAAACGCTAAAAAGTACTGTTTTAAACAAGCAAATATATCCTTGCTAAAATCGCAAGATTTGGGGAGGTACAATATCGGGTCCTTCTATAAACAGCTACCGCGACAGTTTACTTAAAATTCATCAAGTCTGGCCATGATTAAGGAAGTACTTTCGTCAAATATTTGAGAGTTCACGTTTCGTTAAAAGTTACGTGATTCTGATACGAAATGATCGTCAAAAACGACGAAATAAGGCTCAAGGATTTCTGAATCGTCAAAAATGAGAGTTTTATTTCTGAGAGTGTTAAACCTGTCTTTCCATTGTCAATAAATTTTAAATGTCCTGCTCCATTAGAAGCTATGCACCCCAAAAGTATAATATTCCCCCCAACATGCTTGATAGTTTGAAGTATACGTTTTGGATCTAGAACAGTTTTATTTTTACGCCAATTTTTTCGAATGCTTCATGGTAAGAAAATTCCGAATTTTCCCTCATCAGAAAAAATTACTGTTTTCCAAAAATCCAATGATTTACTTCTGTATGCGAAAGCGAATACTATGCGTTTTCGCCTATTTGTTTCGCTGATGAATGGATTTTTCCTTGAGGTTCTTCCTTTTAAATCTGCATTGAGAAGAATATTTTTTATTGTTTGAGGTATTACTCTGATGCGAGAAGATGTCGCAAGGTCTCCAGCAAATTTTTGAACCGAACGCATAGGATTTTTTAAAGCTTTTTTAACAACACTCCTTTTTTCCCTCATTGTTAGTTTGCTAAGTCGTCCTGGTTTTTATTGAATTTCGATGCTTTTAATTTATTCATAGTTTCTCACTATACATCCAATAGTTGTAAATGGTAATTTAATAGCTTTTACAAATTCTTGTTGCGAATTTAAATTTTTATTATGCTCAATCATAGGATTTCATATATCTAGAGGTCCCTCTCTAGTATTAGATTCTATACTCAATTATTTCAAGAGCAAATTAGATTAAATGTCAGACAAATATAATATGAACTCAAAAATTATTAACAGCTTCTGTAAAAGTAGTCCTTTGAACCATAAACACTATAAAACACAGTATATATCAGGATGGAGAAATGTACAAATACTTCTTTTGCAAGAAATTTTTAAACTTTTCCTATTAGAAAATTATTTTACATCTTTATCGAAATTTTCTGTTGTGTAATTTAAAACGCACGGTAAACAGACTGTATTAAAACTATTTTTGACAAAATATCTGCTTTTATTTAGTTAAAAATTAAAAATTTTAGAGTGTACAAATACTTTTTTTGCCAACTGTAGGTTTATTTAATGATTTTTTTCATGTTTTAACCCTCTAAGTGTTTGTCCCGTAATATTCCATACACTAAGCTCCAGATTTCACTGCAATATAAGCAATGTTTAAGATATTATAATTCTATAAATTTAATGAATTTTCAAAGTATTGAAGAATGATTAAGACTCTCAAGGATTACATCTATATTCCTAAATAAGATTTTTTATGTAATATTCAAAGAATCGTATTTTATTTGCATTTAAACAGGGTTGGCATGATTTAAATCAACCGATTTAAATCAAGATTTAAATCTAGATTTAAATCAACTGATTTTTTTAAAAAAATCACTTGATTTAAATCATTTTTTTTTTTCATTTTTGAAATTAGTCAGCAGAGAAATAAGAAATAGGTGTAAATAAGTAACAAGTGTTTTTCTGGTATTTTCAGGATTACTATCAGAAAGAATGTGGCAGGTACAGGTTAAGTCCAGGTGTCCCCCCCCCTAATCCTTTAATTGTTTGTTCTTTTGTGATAAACTTTAGACGATGTGGCGAAACACAGAAACACTTTATAAATCATATTTCGTTTGCCAATCTTGGCAACTAAATTATTTGAATTGTTTTTGTTTCACAAATTAATAATTAAACAAATTCATTAATGTTCACCAAAAAATCGGATACTACGTGCAAGGAACAAGTTTTAAAACTTGCCATATTATGCTATCAAATTTCAATCAAAGCTTACAAATTTTTTAAATTCTTGGGTAAAAAGTTAGAAAATGTGTTACATAAAGATAGCAGAGTTGCCAAGTCTCCTGATTTTCAGATATTTCTCCATTCTCTTTATTTTTGACATATTTCTCCTAATTTTTCACACTTTTTAAAAATTATGTTATTTAACAATCGAATGTGCTGCGATTCAGGGAGAAAAGCTCTAGTTTACGTTTAATTGTTCTGTAGTATGTTTGACCAACAGTGTTTTATGAGATGAATTACACCCAGATTCATTATAAATTATGAATCTTTAAGGTTTGTTATTGTTACTATGGTCATGTGTCTCTTAAGACTTATTTATGATCTTTACTATAGTTTTATATAAGCTCATGAGTAACAAAACATCCCTCTTTTTATAATATTTAGTCGAATTAAAAATATGTTAAAACCTCCTAAACATCATATTCTTAAATGTGTTCTACTTGTAAGGATATTTTCCTTATTTGAGTAAGAGTGATAGATTTCTTTTTAATCTTCAGTAATAACCAACAATATTAAAACTTAAACTTTTACTAAAGATGTTTACATCAACAAATTAACAAGTTTTCATTGACAAAAATTTCTCCTGATTTCTGAAATAAAATCGCCTGATTTTTAACTTTCAGAATTTATCAAGTCTGATATAGAATTACAAAATTTAAAGCAAAATATGAACAAGCTATTAATGGCTGTCATTTTACTGGAGTTTTATTAAGTCTCTGTTTTAAATTGAAATGAAATTTCACTTAGTGTAGAGGAAAATAATGAAAATTTGGCTTTCATTAAAGAAAATTGCCCAAATCTTCTCACTACTGTAGCATATTTTCAAGCTAAAAATGGCCCATTCCAAAAATTACCATTGCTTGAGAAAAAAGTTTCAGATATTATGACAGATTATAATTGGTGAAATCCTTTTATATAATGGGAGGTAAAGAGATAATCAGCAAAATTGAAATTGAATTTTTTACCAAATAACAACAGCCGTGGCTTCCTCTGCTGGGTAGAAAGACAAATTTCTTCTTTTGGACTAGTTCATTCAAGCCTTCATAATAAATTAGGAATAGACAAAGCTTCTAAATTAGTGTTTTTGTTCAAACAATTAAATCCCTGATTTATTTCTATTTGCTTAAAACTAATGAATTAATTGTGATTTTTATCCCTAATAAATAGCTTGTATTAAATGAATATTTAATTTGTTTTTTTAACTTTTATCATTTTCTATTTATTTACAACCTATTTAAGTTTTTTTCTTATTTAATGTGCACAATTCAATTGCAAAATAATAGAATGGCTTTAGATTAAAGCCTAGATTTTTAATTTTTACTACCAATCAGTTACTAGAATATAGTATTTACTGAACTATATAATTATTTCTTATATTATTTTTATAAATTATAAATATTATTTATACTTTTTTTAGTTATTTTTATAAAAAACTGCTCTATGTATTGTAAAAACATAAAAACACAATAATTAAAATTAGAATTCTAAAAAAATAAAAAAAATCAGATTTAAATCAAAAAAATCTGATTTAAATCAAATAAATCTGATTTTTTTTTATTTTTTTAAAAAAAATCATGATTTTTTTCCAACCCTGCATTTAAAACAAAATGCAGAGAAAACAACATTACAATTTTACCCATTTGCAAGATGCTTGGAGGGTTAATTATTTAATACTGTTTACCTTACACTACATTTAATTTTACTTTAAGTTAAATCACTTTCAAATTTATAAGCAAAAAAAAAAAAAAAAACTTTTAAATATTTATAATGAAATCATGAAAATAACTAGTTGGATGCACCAATCCCAAAACTCTTCTATTCCATATATCTGAATGTTTCAAAAAATATTTACATATACAGTCGAGTCTCTATAAACGAAATCCATCGTTCAGTCAAAAAATTCGTTGAATAGAAAACGACAAAGAATTTTGTACTTTATAAGAAAGCGTCATGCTTATCCGAAAGGAGTTTTTATGCAGATGCAGTAGAAGATAACACCAGCATAGATGACGTTTAGTAACAATTCTTCATTCAATAACAAAAACTGTTCCAAGTCGCCACAAACAACAAACAAACTCTAAAATTAATTTAGGTAGATGAAAACTTGCTGAAAAAACAACCTTTTCTGCAATTGCCCCCTCACCCCTTCCTTATTGCTGACTTACTATCCAAACCAAGAAATAAACACCTTTTTCAAGACGACAATGGAATAGTTCTATCTTTTAGGATGCTTTGTGATTATTGCAAATCGTTCCAATAGCAAGCAAATGTTTCACTCTTTTCCAAGAACGCAAGCTCATCTTGGCTAAAACAAAATCAAGTATAACCATGCAAAAATGTTTTTTTTTTTGGGGGGGGGGGCGGTTGATTGCCTTTTTTTGGACATAAGGAATAAGGTAGAGGCGGGGCCGTCGTGAAACAAGTTTCTTCTCTTACGGGCCTGATTCATAAAAAGATGACGTCACGCAAGAGATCTGAGTTGCAAACAAAACATATAGAATGGTTGTATGTGTGAATCAAAAACAAGGCTATAAATTTCCATTTTATATTTTTTCAACAATTTGAGGTTTATTTTAGGTCGGTTTGAATTATACATTTACTATTAAACATCTAAATTTCAGTAAATAAGACTTTTTTATTTAATTTGATTTCAAAACTAAACTTATTCTTTAATTTCAAATACGTATGATTCATGGTTTTTAACGAAGATTTTAACTTGAAATATACATTTATGGGAGACAAAATCGTACATTAAAATTGCACAACTTTAGTAACAAAATAAATAAATAAATAAAAGAAACTATACAGAATTGAGATTTGTGATATTTTTCATAGCGTTTAACTTGAAATACAAATTTATGACAGGCGAAATCCTACATTAAAAGTACTCAATTTTAGCAGCAAGTAATTTAAGTTTTTTTTTTTTTTTAAATAAAAATGCCTTAATTTTAAATTGTAAATACCAGGATTATTATTGCATAAACTCATAAATAAAAATATTAAATTTTTCAAACAATTAAAATAAAAATTCTTTTTGTCGATTAAAATTTCAAATTTAATAATGCATAAATAATGCTAATACACATTCTTTTAATAGATATTACAACTAAAAGAATATTTTTCACTAGAAACATGTACTTTCATATAATTTACAATAAATATGACATTTAATATTCTCTCATAAAAAATAATCTCACTTTTGTTAATACAGATAATTTTTTTTTATTATTATAAGTGAATTTCGTAGTATCATTTTAAACTTTTGTATAGTTATTTAGTGAGATATTTGTAATTCCTCACAAAAAAAAAAAAAAAAAGAAAAATAGATATAAAAGTTGGTTTTTACATTTGCATTTATTTATGAATACAGACCTAAATAATTATTTTCAATAATGAATTGCATAATATTTTTTGGGTCTGGAAATTTTAGAAAAGTACTTTCATAATTATAATTCATGCGTTTTTGAAAAGCATTTACAATTATTTTCTGGGAGTATTAATTGACTTCTATCACCCAACATAAAGACGGTGTAATATATGTATATGTAAGTGGCAACATCTATTTATATTCAAGATTTGTTGTGCTGAATGGCAATACTCTAATGTGGATTCGTTTTGTTTGTGTGCTCGCTGGAGCTGGGTGGACTGGGACTGTTCTTGTAATCACGAAGTATGCCGTGATTTTAGCTCAGCTTTTATTTAACTTTGACCTTTATATTTGAGCTTAATAAACATACTTAATTTGAATATTTGCCATAATATCCATACGCTCAGACATATATGCCTAGTTATTAAATAGATATTTAAGTTGATACAAACTGTTTGAGGGACAAAATGAACGATGATTAGCATACAATTCATAAAAAAAGGTACACCGAAGTAGAGGAAGCCAAAGTATTTTTAGTGCAAGATAAAAGAGACATCTGTGTAACAAACTCTGTAGTAAAATCATTTTATGATGGGGTTATTGGAAAAATGCAGTACCAGAAATCATAAAAGTTGAAAATGTATATAAAACAGAGCTTGTGAGTGGCGAAGAAGACCCTCAGCAGTTGCCTCCCGATAAGGCAAGCCCAACTCCTCAATCTTCCGCAAGCAGGATGATAACTCTTGACTCTATTCTGTCGAGCATCCATGCGAGCGAGGAGGATTGGCCCAAGGAGTTCCTCTCTTCAGTCAGGAGACTCGGGCGTATGCCAAGATAATGGCTAGAGGTGCTGAGTACTTCCGTGGCAAGTTCACCTCCAGCCTCCCAGACTCCGGCTTCAAGCGTAGGGCCACTTTGCCTCGAGCAGTGAGGATAGGCGAGCTTGGAGCAGATCAAGAGGATGGGAACAAGCGGAGAAAGAAGTCAGGTGAAACACCTGAGGAGTATGGCCTCCGTGACGCCAAGCTCTACTCTGAGCTGAAAACTTTGTTCTTGAGTAAAATAAAGAGCAACGAAGAAGCAAAGGTAGAGGAGGCAGAGAGGACCAGAAAGGTTCCACATGAAAAAGTGGACCATCAGGTGCTCGACATCTTGAACCGTCTGGCTGGTGAATATGTCACCACTCACTCCCCCAAGTGCATGACGGACGTGGCAAAGGTCCTCCAGGCTGTCCAGGCCTGTTATCAGGAGGCCACCGCCAAGCAGAGAGCTCCCTCGCCATGGAAAGCGAGTATCGAAAAGAAGATCAAAAATCTTAGATCCTCTGTGGAGCTCTTGGACAAGAAAGCTGGTGCCGGTAATATGACTACCGAAGAGTTTAAAGCAGCCAGGAAAGTCATGAGGCAGTTCAACCTAGTGTTGGACAAGCCAAGTGACTGCACTGAGGCCCGAGCTTCCCTCTGTGAGTCAATCCGAGTGTACAGCAAGAAGCTGGAGATGCACGAGAAGAGGAAACTCTTCAGAAAGCAGAACCAGTGCTTCGAGCTGTACAGGAGGAGGTTCTACCGTGGTCTTACCCAGCAGGTGGTCCCTGAACACAGTGTCAGCACTGCAGAGATCAGGGAGTACTAGTCCACTATGTGGAACAGGAAACCTGATGCTCCTGAGGAGTTCGACAAGTACCTTATACCTCCCAGAAGAAGGTGCTGCTGACAACTTCCCTTCGATGAGGGAGTTTGAAGATATCCTACAGTTTCTGCCTTGCTGGAAAGCAGCAGGAGTTGACGGCATTTTCAACTTCTTCATCAAGAAGATGACCTCATTGCATAGTCACTTGTATAAAGTGATCAGAGGCATCTGCTTGGAAGGGAAGTGCCAGGACGAGTGGTTCTACCGAGGGATCACTTATCTGATCCCAAAGGGTACGCCCACTAGAGGTTCAGACTTCAGGCCTATAACCTGTATGTCTAACCTCTACAAGCTGACCACCAAGTGTGTCACTGAGGTGATGCAACTTGAAGTGGAGAGGCGTGGGCTATTGGCCGAGAACCAGCTCGGGACAGTCAGGAGGGTCCAGGGGGCTAAGGAGCAGGCCCTGCTCAATATTGCTCTGAACAAGGAGCACCGGAACCAGTTGAAGGCCAGCTGGATTGATGTCTGCCTGCCAATACTGTGGGAAGGCCAGCAAGACTGTCGATCACCTAGCAACTAGGTGTGACAGGATGCTTGGCCATGACTACTTGAGGAGGCACAATGAGGTGCCTACATCTCCTCTTGTCAAATAAATATGGCTTCAAGAGGTCTAAGAAGATGCATGGCCACTCTGTACAAGAAATATAATGAACTTGCAGAGATCAAAGTGGACACACGCCTGAAGGCTGATATAAAAGTTAGTAACGATAGACCAGACATATTTATGACAGGAGGAAGAGGGAAATCATATGCTATCATCACAAGCCAAGACAACCTCCAGCAAGTAGAGATGGAGAAGACCAGGAAGTATGATCTACTGGCCAACGAGTTGGGCTTGCTGTATAAGTGCAAGACGACAAGGATAATCCCGTACGTCATGGCATGGAGTGGTAACAACTTACCACAAGAATTATCTCAAGCAGCTTGAGGTCACGCCTACTATTGAGGCATATATTCTGTATACTGAAGAAGATTTGCATATCTATCAAACATCGCGGAGGGATTGAAGAAGGAAGAGGCTATCGGGAAAGCAATAGAGAGACTGAGTGATGCTTGCACTGTAGAAGGCACAGACTGAGGTCTGATAAAAAGGTTGCAATGAATGAGCCTAGAAAATAAATTTACTATTTCTACTCTGATATTAATTGATCACAGTAGAAATATATATTGTAGATAATATCTGGGGTATGACTTGTCCTGAATGTGCCAAAAGAAAATCTGCTACGGAAGGACTAAACTTCCCATCTGGTTCTTATACGGAGTTTAAGCGAGAATTGATCAAGCTCCTAGGAGATACGTATACGATTCCATTGTTGAGGGCCTCTGGAAGTATTGCAACCAAATAATTGTATGAGTAAGCAACCATTATACATTCATTGATACTGTGGAGAATATTATTGCTGATTCCATTATTTGTAATTCTCTTTGTTATAGTAATCACAGTACTTGCTATAGCTGCCGACGCATATACCGTTGCTTCTAAACATTACAATAGTTGTCATTCAGACTGTTCAATATATAGCTGTCGTAGACTGCTTTGGAAGTCAGTTGCGTTTCATACCTCATATATGCTGGTATGCATGGTTGAGTGTAGACTGATTTCTATGTTTCTATTCATCCTCACAAAGACAATCTCGTCCTTGACCCAGTGTAGGATTGCAGCATATATGTATGGCGAATGAGATACAGTCAGACTGGGGATCATACCAGGGTATCACAAAGGAGTATGCATCTTGCGACCTCATGTGTACCAGTTAAGCACCGTCTACTGGTGTATCAAATAGTTCCCAGTGTCTGATTACATAGGCCAAGGGAGGTTATGCTTACAGGTAATACTTTGTATGAAGTCAAGAGTGTGCGATGAGTTTATTGGATGATAGGTTAAGCTAAGAGGTTGCAGAGCGATACGCTATGTTATATGTACTAACTATGTGGACATGATACTTTCTTATCTCTGTAGTGAAATGGCTTGTAGCTGTCCGGCAAGCAGTAGAAAGTTTGAGTGAAGCATGTAGGCACAGACTGAGGTCTGTGAGATAAAAAGTGGCATAAAACAAGGTCATGAAATAAATTTATATTCATGCAACTACATTCTCTGCTAAGCTATTCTCCTGCACCGAGGGAATCAGGTTGCATATTAAACTGAATCCATATACTGTGCATCGAGATAACCTATGTAGCTCAATCTTGCGGTCATCCTTCCTGGAGCATAGTACAAAAGCAAAGCTAATCTAATACCATTTGAGTGTATAATCTGTGATCTTGATTTTATGGATCAACCTCTTCTTGTAAATGCAAAAGTTGAATAGTCATTCTGAGAGCGCTAAAAAAGTGCAAACCTTGAACGAGGCTTTTCTGGGAGCAGGATTGGCCCAAAAGCCGCAGGCGGAGACGTTAAAGGCGGTTAGTGAGGTCACAATTTCTCAAACAAGGTTAGAAAGCTATAAAGAGTCTCTTATAATGGAGATCAAGGACAGACCCAACGCAGACCGGGAAATACCTGCCCTCAAGTGGGTAACAGAGGTGCCTTACAAGGTTTGGACATACAAATCGCCTCGAGACCGCTGGCGCCAGGTTCCTGCCTGGTACGATGGAGGTCTGCTGAAGAGGAGAAAAATTTTTCAGGAAAGGATGCAAAAAAGAGAAAAGCAAGGTGGGTGTAACACAGGATGTGGGCAAGGACAAAATTAGGAACTTCTTGTTGAAGAAGATTTAGAGCCAGGAAAGATTTCACAAAGCATAATCGAGATGCGTAAGACAAAATGGCGGGCAGAAGAGACTCGGCGTATTAGAACGATTGTGCGAGCCAGACGTGCAAAGCCAAGAGGGGTGAGAGATATAAAAGAATCAGGCAAAAGTCTGGCCCTATGATAAAAACTCTCCTGAAACTCAGGAAGGTTTTTCGAAGAGAAGGAGAGGGTGTCTCACAAATATGGCTGGCAATGAGGAGGCAGAAAGAGGACCAGAAGAGGTCAGAAAAAGGACCACTAAGATAAAGAAAAGTAAGCCCACTATGTCCAAAAGTGAAGGCAATGAGAAATTCAAAGACAATAGAAAAAGCGAGAGGATGAAACTATTGCTGAGAGGCCAAAGAGGGCGATAACAGAAAGATTGGCAGCATTGCCTTTGATAGGGAAAACCGACTTGATATTATAACACACGAGAGGATTTGCAAGGATGTAGCTGAGCGACCACGATCAGTACCTGGAATAACATGGGACAAGGAGGCATATGGCAATATGTTACAAGGCGAGCGGAGGAAAAAACAGAATGAGTTAGAGGAGAGGCACATGTACGCAAGAACCTCCGAACCTTTTTGCCAAGCGGGCACATAACGTCCTTCGAAAGATTGTAAACGGGAAGGCAAGAATTGGCATGGAATGTGTAACGTACTTCGGATTAGAGCCAATGATTGTGTGTAAGGAGGCGAGTGTCTTACCTAAGGTAGAGTCTAACCATGTAACCTGTTTGAATAAATTCTAAAAAAACTCGTCATAGCAATAAAATCTCTAAATCACCACGTAAAGACGGTCAAAGAGATACACTACGATCCTATGGGATCTCAGTTCGAACAGTTGAGCTAACATGCTTCGAAGCCTAGGTATGAAAGGACGCGAGGAATGCTGGCTTTTTAAGAGTCACAAAAAGCTAAGAATATATAACCTGGGTTATCTGAATTCATTGACAATCATCGAGAGGCTGGTAGACAAACGAGCAAGACTTGATCTCAGCATGATAACCATAAAGTCAAGAAGGAACAACCCGGTAGTCAATGGGCAGAGTGCCTAGGGCGGCTGTATGAGGTTCAACCTCTGAACCGGAATGGTCATGTGGTGGCCATACTGGAACGGCAAGAAGTTTGTTGAAGTAAGACCACGTGGGACGCCTGTGGCGTAGTAACAAGAATAATTCAATAAATTTGATAGTAGTAGTACTTGAAAGATAGGCTTGAGCACAATATTAGTGCCCACTGAAACAAAGAAGACTGATAGAAGAAAGTTAAAAGACTACGTAACTCGGGAAAGGATAAAGCAAGCCATAGAAGTGGTATAAAACGGTTATGATATAAATGCAGCTTGCAAGGAGTTTGAGAATAAGATTTATGAGTCGCTAGAATCAGAAAATATTTGTACTATACTGGAAGAGTCACAGTAGAATTATCTCTCGTGCAACACCGTGACCGCCATTAGAGGACTTAACAAGTATGCCCAAAGTATGGGAACTGTAGAATTCGCCATCAAGCGATACAAACAACTATTAAGTGAAGCAAATAGAAGAGTTAGCATAGAAAGGCGTAAGAGAGAAACCAAATGGCTTAGTAAATTTCCTGGGGCTTATCTAAACAGAGAACTAAGGCAACACTGGCGATGGATCATGTACAACTCGGCAGAGCTTTAGGATCGAGAGGAGCAAACTCCATTAAAGACCCAGTCACTGGGAGAATAGTGTGTGATAAAGGAACTATTGCAGATATCTTCCTGCAGGAGTTGTATGAGAATGCGAAAGACGTGTCTAGGCACAGTAAGGATGCCAGCTTCCGGAAAGGGAAATTCGTCTTCCGCAGACAAATCAACAACGAAGGAGATAATCAGAGGAATCTCTTGGGTGGAGGTCAGAAACTTGATAATAGAGTGTGGTGACGATAAGGCTACCAAAGATAATGGCATTCCAGCCGAGGTGATCAAAACTCTATCAATAGACTGGGGAGGGGAAAGCGAATTCGGCAAAACCATACTAACCTCATTTAACCGAGTCTTTGACTCTGGAAAACTTCCAAGCAAGTGGAAAGAGGCTAGTGGGGTGCCTGTCCCAAAGGAAGGAGATCTGAGGAAGGTTGATAGTTATCGAGGAATTGCTTTGATCAACACCTTGGAGAAAGCCTTTAGTAAGATCGGGACAAAGGGAATCTCTGAACCTGCTGAACACGTTCCAATAAAGGAGCAGTGTGAGTTCTTAAGGCTATAGGAAGGCACTGCCCAAGCGACAGCCCTGAATGAAATCGTTATGAGGTGAAAGCTAAAAAGCATGGAATTTTATTTAGGATTTATTGACATCAGAAAAGCCTATGACACGGTCCCTCACGAGGCTATGATTGCAAAGTTAGAGATCTATGACTTCTGTGGGAGGATACTAGTATACGTAAAGGACCTGTACAAGGATGCGAAACTGGGTGTAAATGTAGGAAAACACCCTCTGTGAAAGTAGAGTACCTGAGAGGGGTAAAACAAGGTAACCCTCTTTCACTCGTGTTGTTCAATCTCTTTATTAACGACAAAGCAACATAGAGGGATTAAGCGTCACTGGACTGAGCTCCAAGGTGACCAGGCTGCTTTTTGCAGACAACGCGGCAATCATGGGATCTGACCTAGAGCAGCTGCAGCGCAGCTTTGAGCATGCATATATCTGGTGTGACAGATGAGGACTAGCAATCAAATATGACAGATCGGCTTAATGGAGGTAAATAATCAAGGTTGTGGCAAGATATTGGTAATGTAGAGTGGATTGAGATTTGTGCCAGATTAGCTTCTCTACATAGTCGCATGGGTGATATGGAACACTCACCGGCAAAGGTATTTAAAGACAATCACCCAGCTAACTATCGAATAAATGAATTCCTTTACATTCGACATGAAGAAGTAGGTGACAACAAGATCAAAACAGTAGAGAACTTCCCATATCTAGGAATCATCTTAGACAGGGGGCTAGAAACTAGCACTCCGGTAGACAAGCGTACTGCATACCAGAAGGTGGTCTAGTGCTGGTAAGTTCTTGAGAAACAGGAAGATCCCTATACTGGTGAGAGTAATGTCCTCGAAGAGTGTTGTTTATGGCTCAGAGCTCTTAGGTATGGGTGATGCACGCTGCAAATCCAGTAACCCATCGATAGGGCCATAAGATGTCTAGTAAATCACAAAACTACAGCAAAAGAAGAGTGTGCGAAGAATTCAGCGTAATAAAGTCAAATGTGTCAGCAGCAAGAAGAAGGGTTAGGGCCCAAATGGTCGAGCTCTCTTACCGAGGGAGTCTTGTAAACACAATCTTTGTTTGTAGCAGGAAGACCTGGATCACAACACGCGCTTGTAGCTCAAAAGACATGCAAGTGAGGCTGACATAGAAACTGTAAGAAGGCCCAGGAGGAAGTATGCTGGGTACTGGTAGAAAGGGCTGAGAAATGATAAAACCAAAGCATGCAGAGTCGCAAAGGAGTATAGACAATGAGAACACGCTTCTGCGGCTAGAGCTGTACAAGCCTAAGATAAGAACTGGTGTAACACAATGACAAAGCTGAGAACAAGTACCTTCAAGTATGCGTACATCTTGGTTGGGTAAGCCAAACTGTCAGAGAGATACCTTCACAGGTGCTTAGTGTGTAAGCAGCCTGGCAGGGAGAGTCTTCCCCACATCCTCCTTGAATGTAATGGGGTCAGAGAGGCAAGAGCTTGACAATTTCATTAACATGGAACTAGGACTAGTGTTGCAGCCCAGAGGAAAATTGACACTCCTTGAGGGGAGAAGCAACTGACTGATGCTGTAAGAATAAAGATAGGCACTGCTGTTGCATCCTATCTTACCTCGTTTGTGAAGTTTAGAGCCATGGAAATGAATAGTATGAACATCCTCTGTAGTCAATGCACCCAGTGTAAGGCAGACCATGTGATGGCCAAGAGGTTTATCTGATAAACCGGGAGACAATATAAGCAATAATAAAAAACTCTTCTTATGACAAATAGTTACTCTTACGTTACAACTTTTGGTAAATAAGGACGTATAAACTTCACATACCAGTCCACAGATGATGCCGCATACTAAAAACTCACTCTGCTCTGCGGGGGAGTAGATTTAGAACAATTCTACTCTTTCCATCAACAAAAATTGCGATATGCGATACACTGGGGTGTCTACAACAACAGTCACGGGCAGAAGGCTTGCAAATCTGAAACTCCGGTAATTGCGCAGTTCCAACATAGTCTTGTTTCCTCTCGGCAAACTTTCCCTTCGCATCGAAAACATCTCAGTAATGAGGTATCCAAGTATAATCTGTGTAGGGTTCAATGTTCCTACTTTACAAGCCATAGGAACTGTGAAATAAATGGAAATAAGCTCCTACTGTATCTGTATTTCGGGTTGTTAGTAAAAATGGGTAACTGATAAAACATAGGAGGACGTATTACACTCTCACGTGATGGCAGACACCCCCTGTACATACCAGAATCCCTGATGGTAATTTCTGGAGTACCCATGGGCGCTGTATCTCCTATTCTGACAGTAACCCGCCCAAATGCATTTTGTCTATTGTTTGGCACAGTTCTAGCCGCAATGTATCTGTTGACCCTGCTGCAATGAGCCGCCTCATCATTAGCCCCTAGCTTGATAATCTTCATGATATAAACACAAGCTACTTTTAGCCCCTTTATAGCAGGATTCTCTCCATTTTGATCGATGCCTCTTGCTGTTCTCTGTGCCTAAGCAATACTAGGCACTTTTACCAGAGTCAAGTTAAAGGCATAGACTTCAATGTGTAGTGCCGCTTGAAGAACTCTGAAGCCCATTGCCTTCAACAAGATGATGGCATTTTTCGATGGGATCCCATGCAGCGAGGGAATAGAAACCTTTATGGTCCCCAGATACATCGATTCTCCCGCTCGAAAAGTGCCAAGAGCCAAAATAAGCACTTTTGACCTCTCTAAGATGCCTCATCTACATTTTGCACCTCCCTTTCTAAGTTTCAGACCTCTGTATTTCTATGATGCGGCGCTCCTTATCCTAGCGCTCCAAGTTCAGGATTTCTCGGCATCAGAAAATTTATTAGATCATTAGGATCCACACTCATACCTGCAAACACCACCTACTGTTTATTTGCGCACTAGTGATCATCTCCTGATTTAGTCTGAACTCTCTGTCTGGGCTTATTCTCATATGAAATATTCCATCATCCGTTCAATCTCCAAAACATTTCGTACAATAATCATCACTCCTTACATTTGTTAACCCTCTAAGTTCACACGGAGTGAGTGGAACACTGATTATCAGTGATTTTAAGACAATCTCTGGCAATAAAACGTATAAGTTCAAGATGATCTTCTCCTCTGTTTCTTCGATTACAACCTTAGATCTTATACTGTCAAGTATCCGAGGTTAGTGCAAAGAAGTACCAATCTCCGTATTTCTATACATAGTATAGAATTTGTGAAAAGCCACACCTGCAAAATTATTCTTTACAGCCTCAACATTGGCTTGAGAGCATACAATTGCAAATTTCTCTGGATCGCTTCTCATTCTAAGATTTGCTGAAACTGAGGCTTCCTGTCTATTCCTGGTGATGCACACTGTTGATAGCACAATGAATATGTACGCTGTGATGGTATACCTTTTGAATCTTGATCCTTCAGAACATCAAAAATCATTTCTGGTAAACTGAGGATGAAAGTGTATAGGATATCAAGAAACATACGCAGGGCTGTGGTCTTTAAACACAACCTTGTGTCTTTTCTAGACAGACTTATCGAAAAGTCTGTATTATCCAGGGATTCAGGCTGGAGATCAGGGGCAATATCATTCCTCCTGGCTTCTAAGCCATATTAGCTTCATGATCTATAAACTGTATACCACCATCAGCCCTCAAGAAATCCATCCTGATATCAATACTTGAATATTAGGACGGAGAACTGAGGTGCATTTCCACCGATACAGTGATAAAAACGAAAGCAGGTGCATTTTGTGCATCAGCGAGGAGATTCTGATTGACAACACATGATATCATCATGCCGCCAGGGCCTGCGACCAGAGAATGCCTACCCAAGTACTCCATACCATCCAACATTGTCCTAGCAAGTATAAGCGTTACTGGCTCGCCTGCTGCTGTCCTTTTCAGTAGAGTTATAAAATCTGCCACATTAGGCCTAATACCCAATCTGAGCATCATAAAATTGCTTAGCACCCCATTTGCAATGCTCATGCTTGAGAAATAGGAAGACTCTATGATCTCATTTAATATGAGCATCGCCAGCTCAGGAATCTTGTTATTCAAGAATGCAGGAACAGAAGCATGGTTTAGAGCTGAACGTAGAGAACTGTTTGGGTTTGTAGAAGATTGTTTGGCAGGAAACCTGTGGCTTGTTTTGAAATTATGCGGGATGAACTAGAACCTAATGATAGAAACTGATTCTACACTTAGGCCTATCTCAGTTGACGACCAGATACCTGTGAGTGTTGCTTAAGATGTTATTTTTGAGAAGAAGAACCCAGTTCTGAGACTGAACCTTAGTTTAGTGGAATAGCTAGCTTTATAGGGAGGAAGCCGATACAAATTTATTCTGGTAATAATTACATAGCTACTGATGCCAACTCTTAGATTCTTCACTACGCACAACTTAGGTATCTTGAAGGTAAAAATAATGCTAACTTTTGTTTTAATCTCGAATACAGTATCTGAAATCTCAATATCTAGTGGTGACGGATATCCTCGGAAGTCCAAGGAGAGATCAACACGTCTAGGGCTTCTTAGAAAGTCATATTAATCAGCTTGACACCAAGGCTGTAATGGAGAGTAATCAAGCCTGATACAAGAAGCAGTGCTGTTATAGGAGCTACAATTGCCAAATAATTAAACTTCTTCTCTCTGTTGTCCATTAGTCTGTAACAATCCTGATATATATATGGAAGCAGTCTTCTTAAGATCAACATTAAGTCAGCTTCTCGCAGAAACTATTTTCTCATACCTGGATTAAGAACATGGTGTATCAACGTGCATATTACTGTTTTATGCATTTTGTTTAGCTTACATTGACATCTTGTTTTTGTTTCGCAATGTTACATATTGATATATATGCTGTCATCATTTTAGGACGACAAATCATTTTGCAAATATAATGTAACATATTCATGTATCTTATTCCTCTGTATGACATGTCAAATATAATTGAGATAATAAATTACTAATTACAGTCAAATCAGTGTTGTATGCTGGATGTATAGAATACAAAAATAGGTTACATTGTTGTCTGTCTTTGTAGCGTCAGATAACTATAGTTTGTTAAGATACAAAATGCATATCGTTTGTGGTGCTAATATCATCTGGCTGTGTCTGGTTGCAATACTGTTAGTGCCGTAAACTACTTCAACATGTTGTAGCTCTATATTTGCGGAAAGTATTATGTCATCAGAGAAGGTGTTATGTAATCACATATATGCACAGGAGTACATAAAGTATCTTTCAGAGATAACATGTATATCGCAATATGCCACATTACTATATCGCAATCTACTATTCATAGCCGGCCCATGTATTACTGTAGGCTATAATAGCTCGGTACCTATATTTGCTTTATCTATATCTAGATTTCTTCGATCATCACCATAGTGATTGTATGTACCATCTGATATGAATACAATTTCATATCATTGTGATCTTTGGAGTATAAATATGGTACAATAACACATAGCAAATGATTTATTCCCAAGCAGCATATTCTATATGTTTGATACCTGCGACAATATATCTTGTCTCATTATACTATGGATATCGCCTTTCTATGTTCTGGAGCCAAGGGTAAGGTAAGCTGTGCATACAAGAAATGTTTGTGGCTAGATAAACAGGAGTTTACTTCCCATATTGCTATTGTCACATCACGATTATGATCCACCATGTATACCATATTCCTGATTCTCACATCTTATGCATACAGCATTCTGTGCACTATTCTCGTTCATATGTGTCATAGATAGGATGATACAATAATAAGCCTATAGAAATTTTCCTTCTGAAGTGCCTTCATAATTCCAGTAATTGTGTATTAGTTTTGAGATGGATTTTTGTATGTTTCTATCTCTTGCAACGGAATATCTTCTGTGATGACAGTACGGTATGTCGTTATATAACTGTCAAATATCTGTATATGTAGCCATATTAGCATCTTACTTATAGTCTTTGCTTGCAGTATCATGTCTTGCTTGGCAGATATGAAGCTTGGCATTATTTTAATTTATCAGAAAACAGAAGAACTATAAATGCGTTTGTTTGGATTTCCCCCTTAAACACCGAAGACAATGTATGCGTTGCTGTTTTGTCTCACATCATATATATTCGCGAAAACTGGCGAGAGTGAATTGGAGAAAGATATAGAAAATATATTTTCAGAAATCAAATATTCCCAAATACTCAAATTATACAAGAATCAGAATAAAAACATATCGCTTATAGTCAACAAGTCACATGAATGGAATCCGTTCTCAGACTACCTCAAAGATAAACCCGGTCAGTTATTCGTTGTGTCATTAGATCTTGGAGTTAAGATTGCACCTTCAACTATCGGTCGAGATAGGAGTATGAGAATTACACCGTTCTCTGATATAACGGTATATAACCAATATGTAATAGCGTCTTCTCTACAGATTATCCCGTATAACAGAAGAACCAAGCTGAGCAGGTATAACCGCAATTATATTTTATCACCTGAAGATTTCGCTCTGATGAGAGACCTCAAAAAGAAGAATATTGAGGCTTTGGTATATCCTCATAAGTTTGGATTTGATAAGACGGATAAGGAAGGCGTTGTAAGAGATATGATTAATGCATTGCAATCACATTCTCCTGGAAAAGATATTTACTTGAAAAATAAATATGGAACATTTATATTACAGAATCACCAAGACCACACGTACATGTATATTGACAACTCTGAGATAGGTACTTTCAAGAGGGTTTCTTACAAATCAAAGAATAAACTCAACAAAGAGATTGAAGCTCTTGTCATGAGACACATAAAGTACAATGCAAACAAGGAGAGATCTTTTGATGCTTTCGTGACAGATGTTATGGGGTTGCTATACGATAGAAAAGTCCTGAAATACAGGTCAGTTGATTTATTTATGTATCCCGAGTTTGTTAGTGCATTTTTCCCGTACAAGATGATTGATAACTTCCAGGGAAATTATTTGATTAATGATTTGGTTGCCATAGGAGTATGCCTTGATAAGGTGTTTGATTTCCCAAGGCTTAGGGAGATTATTGACTTTGTAGAACTGAAGAAATTAAGGAGTGATGGAGACTGTCATTTGTTTATTGTGTCGATTAATCAAGACACATGTGAGATCCTTTAGTGTGGTCACCTGTTATTTATTCTTATTTAAATAAATTTATTGAGTCTTCTGGTTAGTCACAATATTGCCAGCATATAGCTTGCCCTACACTTCTGTGCATTGACTACGGAGGCTGTTTATGTTGTAAGGAGCCTAATACATGGCTCTGTACTTGGCAACAGCAGTAAGATAGGTTGCAACTCCTATCTCTTATCTGACAGCATCAGTCAGTTGCTCTCTTCCTTCAAGGAGGATCCCAGTTAGGAGAGACCTGGGATCACGTCCTACCTCATTCTTATCTCGATAAACTCATCGAGCTCCTTTCTTGAAGCACCCTTACACTCGAGGAGAATGTGGGTAGGCGACTCGACCTGTCCTTGCAGGCTATACACTTCAACAGGTAGCTCTCATTCAGCCTTCCTAGCTTAGCTAGGATGTGGCTGTATTTGAGGTCTGTTCCTAGCTCCATTATCACACCAGTTCACAACTCTGAGTGATGGAACTCGTTCTAAGGCATGGATTCTTATTGTCCACCCCTAGCTCTCTTGCCACTCTAGTTGCTTTGCTTTTATCTCTTCTTGCTGCCTGGCAGCCATCACAATTCTCACTACATAGACGGTCTGCTTTGTATCACCTAGGTTTCCATCCCTAACAAAGCTCTTCATCTACATGTGGGAGTTAGTCACCCATGTCTACTTTGGTACTCAGAGTGCACCAGCTTACCAATGGTGGTCCTAGAGTTGGACCACTTTGACAAGGCTCTGGCTCTCATACACGCAGCTCTAGTATTGAGCCTCTGTAGACCAAGCTCTTCATAGACTCGATTGCGGCAGTAGTTCCTGGTCTCAACTATCCAGCCAATTGCCCTTTCTACTGCCCTCTCGATCTTGGAGCATCGGGAGTCTCTCATCCCATAGATCTCAGAGCCATATGCTGCTATGCCATAGACTACTGCCCTAATAAATTTTGTTCTAGCTATCACTGATATTCTTCTGTTCCTTAGGAATCTAGCTGCATGTAAGCAGGCTAGTTCCACATCTCTCTTTCTCTTGGTGATGAGGGTATTCACATTTAGATCACCACTCATTGTGATGCCCAGGTAGGTAAACTCCTCGACTACCGCTATTTGATGGTGATCTAGACTACTCTTGCTTCAAATGGAGACTCTGAGATCTCAAGGATAGCGCACTTAGCATTGTTAACGCTCAATCCCCAGGTCTCACACCAAGCATAGACTTCTCTGAAGTTCCTCTTCAGCTGCTCCATATCCTCACCAAGAATGACTGCGTCATCAGTGAAAAGGAGACCACTCACTTTATCCCTGAGCCCAGGGACTAGCTGATCGAGCAATTTCTGGATCTTCTCCGGCTTGGAACACAAAGATGCGTTTCCAGCCATAAGCTGAGCCAGTCTAGCATCTGTGCTGTCATTTTTGTCTTTGATTCCGAAGGGTGCATACCTCGTGTTCTACTGCTTTGTCCTCAGGCACTCCCCTATTAGTACTTTAGCTTCACTCCCGTGGGGTGCTTTTTGACCAGACATCTCCGTTTGGATCTCAACCTTATGTTTTCGCTGAAGGCTTTCACACTCTGCTTATTCTCTTCCCAAAATAGGTTATCTACCACAGGATCTCTTTATTCTTCTGTATCTAGCTGGTCCAATATGCATACAGCATTATCAGTAGACGAATACTCTTCTTTCCTCCCTCCTATTAGCAAATTTCCTCGAGAGTTTCTGTTCCTATTTCCCAAAGGTACATTAAAAGATGGGACCTTCTCGAACGACCCAGGGACAGTATAGCTGATCTCTTCACTTCAATTACCTCGTAGTGGGACTTCAAGCATTAGTTCAGGGTTTGGCTTGTCCTTTATCTCCAAAATATGTGCAGTCTTACAAGCTTCTGAGCTTGCCTGAAAGGCTGAAACCTCGGCATTTGCCTACAACATCTTGCGTGAAGTTCGTTGTTGACGTCCCCTCCCAGAGAAGCCTTGTTCGCAGGCTATACACTGTTTTCAGCGCTCTCTAGACAACTATCTAAGCCTCGCATTGAGCATATATGAGTGTATGGATGAATGCTAAGATGAGCATAGATAAGCAAAAAACCATAAAAATATAAAATAAAGATAGATGAATAACATATGGCTCACAAATGTTTGTTCGTTAGTTTAGAGACATATATAGAACAATTAGTTTAATATTGGGCCGGATCACCATCTTCCAGAGGACAATCGAATTTTTCCACCAATAAATCTCTATACACTATTCTGTCATCAGTGCAGCCATCAAACTTTATTGTAAGAACATCAAAGATTTTGGCGCCCTTGGAAGAACACCATAATTCAACTATTTTCATGACAGTACCCTTTGTAAGCTCACATAAGTTCTTTGCGAGTGAGTCGTATTTAAATTCATAGTCAGCTTCATCGATATAAGCAAAGGAAGCCTTACCCTTTATGCAGTCAGGCACAACTGTCATTTCTTCGAGTACATCGTGTTTTTTATATCTCAGATAGATGAATTTATCTTCCTGAGGTTCAGATGTTATGCCTCCTACAGTGCTCTCTGTCACGTTACCGAAATCAAAACTGTCAGTTGTTGTTTGAAGATTAGAGATGCTAGTTGTTGTTGATCCGTTGATTATTTCAGGATAGATGCTCACGTTTCCAGTATGATCAGACGAAGCATATTCGATAGCCAGGATGATTATCAAAATCATCAAAATTAGCACAGCTAAGGAAATAATGACAAGCTTCATATTTTTCTGGAAAAACCTTCTTATGGAGCCTAACGTACAGTGAACAGCATCTTCACTGTCTTCGGCCTCACTACTTTCACGTATCAAGTTCACAGTACATTCTGACTGTTCTTGTAAACTAAGGTTGCTATTGACTGCCTCAAAAGTGACCATTGGCTGTGCTGCAACATAGAGAGACATGAAAACGATAAATATAGCCTTTCTCATTGAGGGGCTGTTTTATCACACTTATATACCTAAAATTTATTTTTTATCATCCATTTATTCTTATCGATGTTATATTTCCTAAAATGGAATTCAAGTGAATTAACAACATTAAAGTTGTCAGTTTGAATGGTGTATACGTATGTCTACAATACGCAACATTTGGATGCCAGCTATAATGTCAAAATATATATGACGTCATATTTAATTTATTGACGCAAAAAAATTGAGGAAATCAAAATATGGCATGATTTTATTCTAGCTACTACTACTAATAAATTTATTGAATATTTTCCGCCTGTAGCGTCCTCATGGTTTTCATATAAGCTTTCCCCAGAAGTACGGCTTTATCCTACCCAGCTCCGCATTGGTTGTGGATGTGTAGCTAAATAATGATCTGAGCTAAATTGATAGCCTTGATAGTACACAGCTTAGTGAGATATGTTGCAACAGAGATCTCGAACCTGATAGCCTCAGCCAGATGCTTCTCCCCTCCAAGGAGCATGGATACGAATCTTATTCTCTCTGGCCCAGTAACTGGCCTTCTTCCTTTCAGCACTCGAAGTACTAGCTCATCGAGCTCTTTTTTCTCTTCTAGAGCCCCAACACAATCTAGCAGAAAGTGCTCAGGTCCTTCTCTTGCCCATCTATTGCAGGCTACGCACTTATTCTTGTAATCCACAGGGATTAGACCCCTATGAGCTAGGATATGTGCATACTTCACAGCATTACACCGTAGCCTTAGCATGAACCTGAGGCCCGTCCTAAGATCAGGCCTAGCTAGCTCTAAGCGCAGACATGGATTCACCTCGTCCACACTGTACTTCACCGCCTCTCTGCTTGCTACTGTCTTGTCTTTTCTAGCTTCCCTTGCTTCTAACACTCTTTTAACTTCCAGCTGGGCCTTCTTTGAGTCGCTAAGAGATGCTTCCTTGGCGTATCTTTTTAGCCATCTCCGGGTTCCAGTTACCCATGTAGAGCATCTATTAGTGAACTCGGCCTTCACTAGGTCCCCTATGACGGTCCTGGCACTCTGCCACTTGACCAGGGCCCTTGTCCTCATCCTAGCAGCCCTAACGTTTATCTTCTCAATGCCCAACTCTTGGTATACACAACGTCTGCCAAAGTTAGGCATCTCAATCATCCTACCAATAGCCTTATCAATGGGCTTCTGAATCCTCTGGCATCGAGCGTCGCCCATTCCAACAGCCTCGATTCCATACGTAGCAATTCCGTACACGATGCCCTTGACAAACCTTATCTTGGCTATCGTGGGGATTTGCTTATTGGTTAGGAATCTACCTGACATGCTGCAAACTTTTGAGGTTTCCAAAACTTTCTTCATGATGATAGAGTCCGTTGACAGGTTCCTGTTGAATGGAACCCCAAGGTAGTTAAATTCTTCTACGCGTTCGATGTCCACATCTGACAGGGACCTCACACCTGGCTCAAAAATTCTGCCGTCAACTTCAATCACCGCACATTTCTGGGCATTTATAGCCATCCTCCACATGTTGCACCATTCCAGAGCCTTTGAGAAGTTTCTGCTTAGCTGCTCAAGAGAGCTGCCCATTAGGACAGCATCATCAGCAAAGAGTAGACCCGCTACTCCAGTCTCTTTGCCAGGGACAGCCACCTCTTCCATATCTTCTAATAAATCATTTATATATAGGTTGAATAATATTGGGGAAAGTGGGTCCCCTTGCTTCACGCCCTTCTCGTACGGGCCTTTTTGGGACAGCACGTCCCCCACTTTTGCACCCAGCTGGGCGTCCTTATATAGGTCTCGAATGCATCCCAAGATCTTCTCCTCAATCCCATAACCTTTAAGCTTTTCTAGAAGGGCCTCATGGGGTACTGAGTCATACGCCTTTCTGATGTCTATAAAGACAAAATAGGTGTTTAACCCAGAAAGCTTCCTCCTTAGAGCGATCTCTCTGAGTGCGATTGCTTGTGCCACTCCTTCCTCAGCAATCCTGAAGCCTGCTTGCTCCTTGACCAACACCTGTTCGGCCATCTCTGCCACCCATACCGTTAGCAGCTTGCCGAACGCTTTCCCCAGTGTGTCAATGAGCGCAATCCCTCTATAGTTGTCCACTAGGGTGAGGTCTCCTTTTTTCGGGACCGGGACAACGCTGGCTTCCTTCCATCGAGTAGGGACCTTCCCTTCTTCTAACACCTTCGCAAACAGATTCACTATCGTCTGTGCAAACTTGGATTTGCCTTCCCAATCCATTACCATCACTTTATATACTTCGCTAGGTATCCCATTATCACCGCAGGCCTTGTTGTCCCCACAGCTCTTTAGCGCTTGTCTAATCTGCTCCCAGCTAAGATTTACCGATACCGGTGCGATCCTTCTTGGTGGCCTAAACTTCATGTTCCAGTGCGCTCTGTCCTTACTGTAGCCCCCTTCGTCTCTTGCATTCATCTTGAACTCCTTAGAAAACAACTCTGCGACTTCTATCTTATCTGAAGTCGTTTCCCCTGTTTCGGGATCTGTAATGGCGGCGATGCATCGTCCTTTTTGTGATCGTAGTGTGGCTGTTTTTATCCATCGCCAGTACTGCCTCGGATTGTTGCTCAGGTACTCCTTTATAAAGTTGTTTAGCCACCTTTTCTCTTGGCGTTTCCTTTCTTTTTTAACTTTCTTCTCCACAATCTCGGTGCGTTTGAGGTATACCTCAAGGTCAAAGTTCGCCTCTCCCATCAGCTGTGCGTATTCATTGAGTCTTCTTATGGCTGCACAGAGGCTATGACTAAACTGCCGCGTCTTTGGCTCAATAGGTCTCCGCATAACGCCTACCTCTCTAAGTGTGCTCGTAATTTTTTTTCTAACTCTTCATACCCGTCATCCAAGCTCTTATTATTCCAACTTATATCTACTAGGTCCTGCACTCTTTTAGCCATGGAAAAGTCCTTTATCTTCCGTCTGTCCACAAGCTCCTTCTGCAGTGGCATCTGAATTATCTGCATCTCCATCATTCTGCTGATTGGTAGGTGATCACTCAGCTGCCACAGTACGTTTACCTGATGCTTCTCGTGACTTCTACTGGCCAGGCATCTAAGCACATAGTCAATGGGTCTGTCGGTTCGACCGCCCCGTGGGGTCCTTCTTGTCCCTCTCGGAGCCACCCCCACACATGCGTGTATACCTTTTTCAGCAAGCTTCTCCAGCACAGTCTTAGGGGTCGAGTTCCAGTCCCCACCCACTATTATGTCTGAGTACTTCCCCTTTTCTTGCTCCTTTGATATCATTGAGGACAGCCCATCGAGTGCAGTTGCCTTCAGTTCTCTGTTGTTAGGTATATAGACGCACGCTACCAGGTACTTCACGACCTTGTTCTCCATATTCCTGCCTGTTAAGGCACAAGCTAGGTAGCTATCGCTGGATCGATGCTCGCTTATTTCGTAGCCACTCCGATTTTTCACTGAGACACTCAGACCAACGCAGCTACTTGATTCGGGTCTATGTATCGTCGAATAGCCGTCTATATTCAATCTATGCCCGCCGGGGCAGTGAGTCTCTTGCATCAAAAGAATCGTCGGTTTACTGGCCTTAGTGAACTCAACGACCCTTTCCCTTTTCCCACGAACTCCATTGATGTTTAGCGTGGTCACTTTTATGGCGCTTGGAGACCCTACAGTGCTTTTTTCACTGACTTCTGGCGCTACGCCCTTCTTTTTAATCACTCCTCCGTACACCGCTATGCTCAGCCTTATTTTAGCCAGTAGCGGCTCTGCACTGTGCTTCAGCAGGAGACTTTTGTGTTTGATTCCTCGAAGGGATTTACTCTTAATTAGAATATCTTCTCTTTTCAGTTCCTTGACTGAGCCAAGTACTGTGCGCATCAGGGTTTTGCACTTCCAGTGGCTGGTCTGGTGTATCCTGTACGCAGCGAATCCCCTGTAGTCTACTGCCTGTCTCTCTTTGCCCAGTCTTTTGAGAAGTTCTAGTTTAGTATGAGTAGCACCAGAACTCCCTGGACTATGTCTCGATATGTCACCTTTACGGTCCCTTTTAGAGATATCGGGGACTTGGTGGTGGTTTTTAAGAGTCATCGTTTACTGCCTCCTCAGGGCCCTTGCTCACTTTTGCGACCGTCTCTTCCTCGCAGATATCCATGGGCTCATTACTCAACACCAGTAATTCTCTTAAATCAGTTCTCTCTTTCTCCGTTCCGGCCTTCCTCAGTATATTGTAAGCTCGTACTGCGGGGAGGTTTCTTTTAGCGGAGCTTGCGTATTCGTGTCTCTTGGTCAGGTCCTCCAGGGTCTGGTTTCTACTGGTTGTACTTAACGCCTCACCATATGCTTGTCTATCCCATTTGACATCTTGTAGTGTCTCCAAGCCTTCGATTACTCTCCGAGCAACAGACTCGTTGACTAGAATCTCTAGCCTGATTTCATTGTCAAACGCTATACTACCGATTTGCCTATTCTGTATTCCAGTAACATTGCAGGTTGCTGACCTGAGGCCATCTGAATAGACTGTAATCATCTCAAGTCATCTTAAAAAAGTGCGCTCGAATAAGTATCACCGTAAATTTTACCCTTAATGCCATCCAAACAAATTTCAGACATAGAAACACAATGCATAAATGCAATAAAAACCAACGATATGGTCTCCTTCGAGCTGCTGTTCAACATGTACATGACACAGAAGCCAAAGACGGCCGACACTATCTACATCAAGTCCTACATGCTCCTCTATCTGCTCTCATGTGACAGGATCAAGGAATATTACCACCTGGTTCAGACGATGACACTAGACGATTTGGAGTCACCGATGTTTCAGTTTGTTTTGTCGGTGTACAGGAACCTGCATATTGGTAGTCTAAACAAGCTGGGAGGCATAATCGAGAAGTGCCGGTTCAAGGGATTTGAGACTGTTTTGGGGAGACTGTACCAGAACGCCAAGATGATGATGCAGGTTGAAGAAGAGAGGCATATAGAGGAGGAGAAAGTAACTAGGGAGGCAGATCTTAACATGATACAGGATGCTCTCTTTATAGCCAAGAACTCGTCGTCTCTATAGGGAGTGCATTGTGTAATAAAAATTACTTACCAGTTTGTGTGAGTGCAGTGTGTAATAAAAATTACTTGTCAGTTTGTAGAATATAGAACAGCTGAGATATTAGTCTCTATAATTAAATCACTTAGATCCCATTACTATCGCTGATCTATCAAGCAAAAATGTTGAAGTGTAGGTTACAAAACCGATGTGTCAGGCAATGATATACATTGGAATAGGTAATCAGTGCTATGGGCAACAGGGAAGGCTGTAAATAAAACTGATAAGCTAGACGGTTTCATATGGAACTACTAGGAAACTTACAAACTGTAGATATTGCAACTTACAAACTGTAGATGTTGGAACCCACAAACTGTAGATGCTGTAACTTACAGATTGTAGATCTTGGAACCCTACAAACTGTAGATGTTGGAACCTACAAACTGTAGATGCTGTAACTTACAAATTGTAGATATTGCAACTTACAAACTGTAGATGTTGGAACACATTCATTATAAGGTTACAATCGAGAATATTTGGACTACAAAGCATTAATATATAATGTTAAAAGACCACAGAATATATCGGTTACACTAGAAACATCTGGACAACAGAAATTGAACGGCTAGATAGCTAAAATTTAAGACATTATATTCTTGACCAGGTGATAAATATAGGTACAATAAACAAGTGGTAAGATAAAGAGCAAATAGGTATATTGGATGCTATACCTCAATATCAAAAGTTGATAGACTTGTTTGTCTGAAAAGTAATACAAAACTTAGGCATATGGGTTTATTTAGCGGTTAATGAATAAAGACTGGAAACAAAAAACCTTTGTCCAGTAGTTTTTGCCGTGTATACCAAGCGGCAGAACGTTTCTGCAACAATGAAATCGCTGAATTCAGAGACTTTATGCAGAGCGTTAAACATCCCCATTTGTGGGCAGTTCCCCAGTTCTTATCATTCATTCTTTTTAGGATCTTCTTCTTCATCGCCCTTTCCATCACTGCCCTTTCCGCCGTTGCTCTTTTCTCCAGCAGTCTTTGCGGGAGGAACTTTATCTGAAGAGCCACCTTTACCATTTGAGCTGCTACTGGTGGTACCCTCTGAGGTTGTAGCCGCCCCGCCTCCATTTCTTGTGTAGTATACAAAACATCCAATGCCAGCAAGAGCTAGGCAGACACCTCCGACAATCATGATTATGTATTTCTTTTCCATTGTGTTTATGGAATCGCTTCCTTATATATTTTTTTCTCCTTTATGAAACCTGTAATCTGTGATCTACTGACATCATTTGATGTAACCAATGATATTAATTTAATTAATTAAAATACACAGATATCAAGATTACAAAACACAGTGTCATTTGAAGACATCGTATTGTAAAAGATGACTGGAACGAGTTGTTGTATGACATGATCACAGGTTTGATGCAATAACCAAGTTATTCATAATGTGAACATAACACATTAACAAACATGTTTTTTCCAGACAAGCTGTAAAATCTGGATTTACAAACAGTAAATGAAATGTGTGTGCAGTGGTAAAAGAACTAACATAATAGTTTACCACCAAAAAAAGAATAGAATGTTATGAGATTAGCATAATCATCAAAACTGTTATCATAGGTTTACGACCGTGATACAATAACAATAAATCATGAAGAGAAATATACTTATTGGACAATAGCTATGATTATCTCAGCAATAAATTTTGCAAGGATTAGAAAATCAGGAAGAATATCACAGCTATCGACCATTTGAATGTTGGCTTGTGACAGCAATATGATTCTTGCTGAGTGACCTACAACACAGACTCTCATGGTCCAATGGTTAAAACTGTTGATTATTTGGGGTCAGACCCGGGTCCGAATCCCGAGATCGACGTTTCTACAGCAATAAATAGTGAAGCGGATAACCACGAGAAAAACTATTATGTTAGGCACAAGCACTATTCTAATGTCACCTTAGTAGTGTAGACGAAAAGGTGCAACGCGAGAGCTCGATGAGCAGGTATGACTAGTTAGCATGTGACAATCTGGTTTTTAGCGCTCGTGGAGTAAGAGGGGAAACACGTGATTCTTCTCGGCCGAGAACGGTTCTTGAGGCGGTTGTGCCCCTGTTAGAGGCCCGTGGACGGATAGAGACACCACGATAAAAACACTCCAAGCAAGGTTGAGATGGGTCCTTAGCAAAAAACCTGTCACCTCTATGGGGGAGGATGTATTAAGGCTGCAAGTCTTATCTGTGAGTACAGTGTGTGCTAGAAGTAGCGGACACACTGGAGGAGCTCACCCAAAAAACTGGTTGCTAAATGATTTGGTATACGTCGGTTGTTTAGAACAACTACACCCCAGTAGTCAATGGGCAGAGTGCCTAGGGCAGCTGTATGAGGTTGTACATCCGGAATGGTCATGTGGTGGCCATACTGGAACGGCAAGAGGTTTGTTGAAGTAAGACCACGTAAGACGCCTGTGGCGTAGTAACAAGAATAATTCAATAAATTTAATAGTAGTAGTGACACTAGAATATGTTGAGAAGGCTAAAAACTACTTGGAAGCCATAGTTAAGAAGATGGCTGAGAAGGTACAGGAGAACGAGGGTGATTTTGAAAGTGTGCTACTTGGACATCTCACAAAGTTAGCTGAGGGGATAAAGAATTGCTACTATGGTCAGATGGGTGCTGCAATAACATGAAGCTCTTCTGCATACCCTATTACTTACCTTTTCCTCGCTATTCGTCCCACAAACTTTCTCATTTCTTGTTCAATACCATATACTCAGACCTCTCAGCTTTGTCAAATAAAGTTCTCTACAACCAAATCTTGTTACCATACTTCCTACAACACCTTCCTTCCTTATTCTAATTGTAGACCTACAAGATCAGTGTACTCATCACCTCTGAGTTGTCACTGACAAAGTCATCTCTGATAAGGCCTCGACTAGCTTCCTATATCGTCAGTGATTGTAGACTTAGAGTTCATGGTCTCACAAACAAGATCGGTGGTATCTTGACCCAGATGTTTTCTGTTTTGTTTCTATAGGCATAACATATGCAACATACAAGAGCTTTGATTTCCTAGAACCTTATAAATCATCCGACTCTTCTGTCACAATTCTCTGTCCTGGCTATATCATCGTTAGCCTCATCCCTGTTGCTCATATTCTAAAACATCGATCCTCTTCTTTCATTCCATCATGTATCTCTCTCAACCTGCACTATCCTATACAGACGTGTATGAGCCTTAGAAGAGATGTCATTAGATCTTTAAGCTGGTTATATTCCCATTTCTGTGATGTTCGTAGTGTCTTTCTCCCTATTGCAAATCAAAATGCTGCTCCTCATTCATGAGCTTCTGTCACCACAATGCTCTAGGGGTTTTTTAGCAACTCTGATGGAGTTTTAAGATCCAAAAATGGCATAAGTATATCTTCATAAGCATCAATCCATACTTTGATAAGATATATACCACCTAGATCAGTGTATCCACATCACTATACTCGTATATGTCCTGTAGGTGCTTCAAGCATTTCTACTTAGGATCATCCATTCTTCTTATCTAGTTCTGAGCACAAGCTTTATTGTAATTTGTCCCAAGTCTATAAATCATTCTAAAAACAATCTCATTAGCCATTAGTAGCTACAAAGTATCTCATATTACTTCTAACACCTTTCTATGTGTGTAGCAGAAGCTCCCTGTAATGTCTTCATGCTCTGTTGTATTCTGCTCCACTACAAGTTTCTGCTTCACATAACCAATATACTTAGGCCTGAGATACGTATAGGTAATTAGCCCAGTCTTGATCTTCTTATATCCTACATACGGCTTTGGTGGGAATATACCACTGACTATTACAGCATCTCCAGGTCTACATATAACTCTAAAGTACCAGCATAGCATTTTACTGCCATCATTCTCAGCACACATCCATATGGCACATCGCTACTCAACTCTCTGAACTGGTTTCGATTGACTCTCTAAGTGCTGACCTTCTTTATCCTACGTTTCTCGCTTCCGTATTCTTCTGGCAAGTATATCCAGAATTGATCTGCTGATACGTTTCTAGAGTATGCTAAGATTACGCCTCATTTGCACAAATGTCACCAATCATCCTGTAAAGCGTGTTCAGCTATAACACTGCATAGTCTTAATCTGCTGTGCTATGTTTGTCTCATTGTGTGGTAACAGGTCATTGATGCTTGTTGCTAGGGGCTTCAATGGTGTCATAGCTGTTATGATTGTTGGTTAGGAATAAGTAGAACTGAGGGCTCTCTTGTCTCTTTGTCCGATGTATTCTCTTTGACTCCATTGAGGGATAGAAATAAACAGCTAAGGAGAGTAAGTCATTTATGGGAAGCAGAAACATCGCAGACACGGCACAGAGAATGAGTGATACGCACGATAATGATCTTATGGCTTTTGCACTCTGTTCAGAGACTTATGGCCATCAAAAGGTCGGATGTTGTGAAGCAGTGTGGATAGGATGAGTACATGTGGAATAATAAACAGTTTATTGCTATACTAGTGGTCTTTACAAGCTATATGTTATGCCATACAGGTATGGGTTATTTTGCTGGGTATTTGTTATATTTATAGAGCTTTATGAGTCTACCATTATACTTCTCAATATATCCAGAGAGATCTACATGGGGTAAAAGAGACTCTAAATGATGTTGGATGACAGTCATCTGAGCTCATTAGTGATACTCAGCAAATAATACATGATGCAACACACAAGTAAGTGCATGTGAGATAAACATATAAGAGGTCACCATAGTGTGCATCCATTTCACTAACAATATGATCAATTGGTGAACTACAAGTTACCAAACAACTACTAATCTATTTATTGAATCCTTTTCTGCCTGATTGTTGCATAACCCTATGCTGGCATACAGATGTATCGTAGGTGCTAGTAACGACAGTAACCATACTGAGACTGCTTATGGCTATGTATGCGTGAGCAGTATTGCTGCATGGTTGTTCTCATTCTCTAGTACGTGTAGGTTCCTAACGTTCTACAGAATGCCATGAAGTGTAGTGGCAATGGCTTGTTAAGTTTATTGCCATGCAAATATAATGTTCTCAGCTTTTGTAGCCAATATAAGTTAGGAACCTCTCCGATCCTATTCCTCTGAAGATCTAGATACACTAAATTGTTCCCATACCAACACTCTACGGCCATGACGTCTGTGAGCTTGTTACAGCCTAGATTTAGCTCTTCTAGTTGCTTTAGATTACGTAAACCTCTTGGTAACGGTCCTTCGATATCATTACGCTCAATGTTGAGTTTCTTGAGATTTTTGAGGCTCCATATAGACGTAGGAATCTTCTTGAGCCTATTATTAGCTATACTTAGTTCTTCTAGCGATTCAAGCTTTCCCAGCCCTTCAAACTCAGCATTCACCATATAATTTTCGTCAAGATATAACTTTCTGAGGTTTGTAAGATTGCTTATAAATGGCGGGAATTCTGTAAGAGATAATCTTGACAGTATCAGCACTTCAAGTGACTGTGGTCCACTGATACCCTCAAAGGCATTTGTCCCTAAATAGTTACAGCTTAGATTCAGTATTTTGAGATTTACCATGTCGTTTAGAGAGCGTGGAACTCTGTTAAGCCTAGATCCGGTTAAGCTTAGCTCCTCTAGTGACACCAGCCGCTCCATACCTGTAAACTCAGCATTGCTAAAATCATTGTATTCCAACTTCAATATCTTCAGTTTTGTGAGTGCAAGAATATTAGGTGGGATATCGCGTAGATAACTATATGATAAGTCAAGCTCCTCTAGCATTTCTAGCCCTTCTATCCCCCCTAGAGTAGCATCACTCAAGCTATTATGCTTCAAATCTAACTTCTTCAGATTTTTTAGATGCCGTAATTCAGTTGGAGTTTCCGGTAGGGACATGGAGTTTAGTGACAGCTCCTCTAATGACTCTAGTTGACCTATGCCTGTGCACCTTGCATTATATAGGCTGTTTGAGCCTAGATCTAACCTCCTAAGCCAGGTAAGTTTGCATACAGAGCTCGGTATCTCTTCAAGATCGCAATTGTGAAGCGACAGTTCCTCTAGAGCCTTCTCCCCCAGGGGAATACATTCTTTAGGTATTTACGGGTTTCGCGACCCCGGGTTCCCGAGCGATCTTTCTCCTCTCCTTTTTCTTCTCTTTTTTAGTTGTCTATCCTTTTTTCTTTGTTTCACACTTTTTAATCTTCTCTTTTCAGTTTGTTATCCCTCTTTGTTCTTGTTTGGTTTTTGACTAACTTTTTGTTCACATAGTTCTTTGTTCTACTAACTTTGTCGTTTTCACTAACTTGTTTGTTTACATAGTTCTCTGTTTTTACTAACTTTGTTTTCGTTCTTTTGATGAAAAAAAAAAAAGAAAAAAAAATTAAAAATGCTCAAAAAGACAAAAAATATACCAAGTTTTTTTAAGCTCCCTCGTATATTACTTTTTTTACAATAGTGGTTTTTTTTTATACACGTGAGACACCCTGGGTGTTGAGGTTTCTTCTAACCTCATCGACTCGTTTCATCCTCTTTAGGATGATATCGAGTCCCAGGGTGCAGGGCATCTCCGAGCTTCGGTTCCAAGTACGGGGGGCGCCATGCTTGCATGGTGATTGTTAGGAGTAACACCGGAAGACTGGTGCCTTTCGATGTAAGGGCCGGCTGTAGGTTGGACAGAGCTGTAAAGGCTTACCTACGGCTACCCATTCTCCCTGGAAAAGAACTAGAGCTTCGGAGATGCTATCGAGTTTAACCCAATGTTCGAAAAACGTGGGGGTCTGTTGAAAATAGTTTTCGCCCTTTTGAGACCTGCACCAGACGTAACGGTAAGAAGAAGGGTCGGTGACCAGGCCCGATGCCTGGCGTTTTATTTAATCTCTCTCTCAATCATGGATACAACTAAAGGAAATAAAACATGTGAAGTGGAAGCCCCACAACTAAATGCTAATCAAACTGCATCCGGTTCTGGCTTGCAGTCAGACGTGAATCTTAATGTTGAACAAATGAAATCTTGGGCAGAAAGAGTTGAGGATTTCACCTCTAATCAAAATGCTGATCTATGTACTGAAAGATTCTTTATTGTTAAAAGGAAGGAAGGCAGCTTTGACAAAACCTCCCCATTTTTAATTCAAAAATCCATCCAAAGTTTAATAGGTGAACCAAAGACCATAAAAAAGATCCGATCTGGAGACCTACTTATTGAAGTTAACAATAGCAAACAAGCCAATAACCTGAAAAAATGTACATTTTTTGCAAATATCCCTGTCTCAGTTAGCCCACATAGAACCCTGAACTCTTCTCGTGGTGTAATATCTGAACCCGATCTCTTGCATGTTACTGAAGATAAGATAATAATAATAGATAATTTAAAAGAACAAAATGTCATAGCTGCCAGACGAATAAAAATCTATCGCCGAGATGAACAAATACCTGCCAACCAAATTCAGATACCTACCAAGCACATAATACTTACCTTTAACTCACCTAATCTGCCTAAATATATAAAAGCCGGATACTTGTCATGTTCTGTCAGACCTTATATCCCAAACCCACTGCGTTGTTTTAAATGCCAACGCTTTGGGCACTCAAAAACAAATTGCCGGGGTAAACTTGTCTGTGGTCGGTGCGGTACAGTTGATCATGAAAGTGACAATTGTAGTGCTGCCGCTCACTGTGTAAATTGTAAAGGAGATCATCCATCATACTCAAAAACCTGTGAAATGTGGAAAAAAGAAAAAGAAATACAAACAATACGGACTAAAGACAATATATCATATCCGGAAGCAAAGAAAATAGTTGAATCCAGGTCACCTAAAGTTGGTTTATCCTATGCTGCCGCTTTATCTAAAACTGCCCAAAAGACTTATCAAACTGCTTCAACACAAACAGAATCCTTCGCTGAAACAAATTGCCAACAAAAAGAGAACAGTAAGTCTAGTAAGATAAATCAATCAACCAAATCTATCTCCTCAAAATCACTGAATACCATTTCTCCTAACTCACCACAAAATAGCTCTTCAAAATCATCGCAGTCTTTGTATCCTAAACCTCCACTCCATAAAAGAAGCCCTCAAAATATTACTAAAACAGCACCTTTAAAATCGAACCATAGATCTGATGTAGAAAAACATAAAATTCCTATACTTAAATCTGCTATATCACATAATGAAAGTATTTCAAAAAAGAAAAAGAATAAAACACCTAAGAATAACAATACAAAACAGGTCTCTATGGAGGATGACGATGCCGTAGATCTTCATCCTGAACCGGATGCAGAATTGGACGATGGAGATAGTAGCATGTCTACTGTCTCTGAAGAAAATGACATAGATATTCACATTTAACAAAATTGAGCCTTCAAGCGTAGGAGAATCTAAATTTGCCTGGGTCACTTTCTCTAATCCAACCTTGTATTCCTTTGTATCGGCTATATTGAATTCTGTTTTTTTATTTTCTGTGCTATCAATAGACATTTGCAGTTGCTTTAGCGATAAGATTGGTGTCTCTATGAGCTTTTTCACAATACTTGCGTTGTCCTTTTGTGCTTCCTGTGATTGAGAGGCAATAATGTTTTCGTATATCTCTTTAACGCTCTTGATGTAGCCTTTTAGTTCCTTAATTCCTGTATCGCTCGACTTTGGCATCTCAAATTGAGAATACTTATCATTTAGAATGCTGGCAGTTTCCTGGTTGTCAGATTTTTTATCAGAACTAATATTTGCCATCTCTTCTCTGCTTCTGAGGGTAGGCTTATCCATTTGCGCAGTTTTTATACCTGCTTTTGCGTCATTCTCCTTTTTGTCACAAATATTAATCACGTGTGGCGTATTCTCGTTATTGTTGTTGATTTTACTGTCATATTCCTTTGTTGATTGCATTGTATTATCATTATTCACGTATTTTACGTCATCTTGTGATCTATTACCTTCAAATCTGTTTCCTACATTCAAAACAGCGCTTTGAGCATCGTGATTCTCATTTTTGTGGAAAACATTATAGGAAGTGCTTTTACATTTTACCAACTCTAAATTATGGATAGAGTTGTAGATACGACCTTTCTCAGTCATTGCACTCTCTTCACCAATCATAGACTTGCTTTCAGCTTTGTTAGCTTTTCCGCATTCCATATTCTTTTTTTTTTCTTTCAGCACCAGACTTTCCTCTCCATCTTCTGTGCTTAAACCATCCAAAGAAATATCATTGATGTTAATTGAACCTCCGGATGATATGGATTTTCTATTCAAGCTATTATTTTCCTCTAATTCATCTTCGGCATTTTTGAATATTATTAAACTCTTCTTTTTTTTTGATCCTTGAATAGACCCGAATTTTATATTATCATCGAAATCCATCTTAGGGCTGCTATCTGTTGATCCAGACCTCGCACATTTCTCAAATTCCTCTAAATCAGAAGACTGATAGTTCATTGTGTCTTTTGTGTGACAGTATACCGAATCAGGCGCCTTGATGAGCTTCTCCTTGTCATTTGTTATTTCAAAAGGCTTGGCATTGTCAATATCAATGTATAAATTACTTCTATCATTTAACTCCGATCTTGCTGCAATCTTCATTTCGATTTCATTGGCTCTGAACTTTTTTCCCTCCATAATTGTACTCTTGTGTGCCTTTGTATCCGTTTCTAACCTATTTTCTACAGCTTCCTTACTGTTTTCTACAGCTTCCTTACTATTTTTTAGTTCGTTCGATTTACCTTGCACTGTTTGCAAGTTTTGACGCTCTCGTGTTTCACTGATCAAGTTAGCACATTTCCGTATTTCGTTTGTCAAACTTTCGTCTTTACGTTTTGTTTTACTTTTCCCCATTAATTTCAGGCTTTCCTGAATTTGCTTTATGATCTTCAAAAGCTCCTCGTCTTCTACAGTTTTCAAATTCTCCTTGTTCAATTCCCGTTTCTCAACATCTGTCCTGCTATTAGATTTTTCCTTGCATCTCTTTGTGTTCTTAGATAGATCTGTTTCCCTCCTTTCTGCTTTACTCTTACACGAACATTCTGTGCTTGAGCTGCTATCATTTTCCTTTACACGATATTCCACTGCTTTGAATTCCAGGTTACTTAGTCTAGCCGCAAACTTAAGAGTACTTAGCGATTCATCTATACAGCTAGCATATGGCGATATCATACATATCGCTATTATTCTAGTCATCCCATCCATCGAGGACTGTAATATTCTGGTGAGTTTAGAATCTCTGAAACCCACATAGTTCCCTTTTTTGATGTTGTTTACTACTGTACACAATGATAATAAACTCTTGTTTATATAGCCTCCTTCCTTCCTCCTATTATCACTTCTACTAGCCCGCTCACTCCCAGCTAGGTCGATAAGGTTTAATGTTACAACCTTCTTATTCACTTTATAAGAAATCTGGAAGACCGTATGTGATCGACTACTCTTCTCATTAAACTCCGTACATCCGTATTTTCTATTATTCTCGCATGATTCTATGAACCGCATGGCCTGCTCCCACTTATCTACTTTAGTTACAAACATGTCTGCTATAACATTCTTGTTGTCAATTCTGTATATCTGTAGCTCCTTGTTTGTATAGAGATCAAATATCTTTTCATTATATATTTCCACATAAGATATATTGACTGGCCGCACGCTCAAGATCTCCTTGAGAGACAATTTGATAAGCCCTAGTTCCGAATTATCCTTACCTGATCTACCCAGCATCGTGTGCGTTTTTCCTGATCCAGTTTGTCCGTAAGCAAAGATGGTACAGTTTTCCATATTTAGAAATTTCTTTATATCCTCAGAGATGTATTTTGTGTATATTTCCTCATTGTTTATATCTTTGTATACGTGGTTAAAGCACGAGTAAACAGTCTTCTTGTCCTGCTGTGTCTGATATATTGTGTTATTAGATATTCCCCATGTAGACGTTTTGTCTTTTGTTTGTCTTAAGCGAATATGGACTTTTAACTTGTTAGACATATGTCATTTTGCATCTGATGCTTTATTCGAATTTCTGAAACAATCAGTTTTTGCCCAATGAAACGTTTCGTGATATTATTGAAGGAATTTTTCGTCATTCTATACGATACGAGACGTTATAGGTTAAATAGAATAAAGCCTAATAAGTAGAAATGTTGATAGGTGATTTTTGTGATAGTATGAGTTCACCCCTTGGGCTAGGGTCAAGCTGTGTATCAGCGAAAAGTTTATCTAATAAATTTGTTAGTAGTATGAGTTCACCCCAATGAAGATTCTTCACAAGGCTCACGATATGCATATGCAGTCTTTATGTGAGACATACACATGTCGTGCTTTCTTATCGTAAGAGCTATACATGGTTTTAGAATAGTTTACTATCATATCCTGTGTAGGAAACCTTATCTGGACTCATGAGCTGTGGCTACACTATAGTAATTTTCCCTTAAAACATAATGTATAATATGAATTGCACATACAAACACTGGAAACTTCGACATACACGGTTTAAGGTCCCAAAGTTCATGGTACTTTATGAATTCATTATGTTTGCTGCGTATATCACAAGATTTTCACATCCATACGAGATTTATATTTTTTGTACAGTAGCAACTACAACAAAGATAGTCTGCAATATGATGAAAATAGTCATAAACGGTATAACCTATATGATTTCTAGCAAGTATGACCAAGAAGCCTTATTTAGAAACGTGAAGATAGACTTAAAACGTGAAGGTTAACTTAAAACGTAAAGGTTGACTCACATAGTATGGTGAAGACATTCTTATATATGTTGAGAATCTACTCACACAGTATGGTGAAGATTGGCTTACATAGAATGGTGAAGAAGATGATAAATCTCAACTGCTGCTAATCAGTCGAAAATAAATACATGTAGGATTAAGCTGTTATACCAACATGAAGCTAACTATACAAAATTTATTTGACCATGCAAAATACACCACAATCTTCGATATAAGACACAGGACTATTCATAAAGACTGGGACAAAGAACTGTTCATAAAGACTGGGACAAAGAACTGTTTATAAAGACTGAGAAGAAATAGATGTCCCATTTTCAACCATTCTTTTCTGTCCACTCAAGATAATAAAATTCCTGTTTACCTTTGAAGTGCTTCAAATCAATTAGTCCAACAAGCCTTGGACAGCAACATAAAAGGTGACTCATCAAGATCGCCTTCTTCAGCAATGAAGAGTCATGTGCCACAACTTCAGCCATAAAGCTATCAACCTCTGCCTTAGCAAAGCCAAGATATTCGCTATCCAACTCGTTAGTATCAATTAGAGAGGTGAGCCCCTTATCCTTAAGGCGTTGTGGTGATATTATGTACTTCAAACTAGCTTCGGGGAGATCTAGCATCTCAATATACTTCCTGAATATCATTTCTAGTTTTTCCTTCATTATTTGAAATTTCATTGCTTCGAGGGATATCCTTGTAGTTATTGGCCTGGAGAATATTGCCTCGAGATTTTTGTACTTCTCATAATTATATCCCAAGGATATCTCTTCCATCACTTCAGAGTCCTGTATCAGTTTTATGTTGCCGGTATTTATATCACATTGTATGTCAATTATATAATCATTTGCACCTGGGATGATATGTAAAGCTATGCTCTTCTCATTAGTATTTCGGCCATCTTCATATTTATTGTTTTCTTGTTCATTGGATTTATCACAGGTGTTTATTTGATGCTGATTGATCAAAACATCATTACCTTCTACATAATTCTTCGTATATACTTGGCTGTTAGAGTCATCATTGCCTTTTGTATCATGAAGGTGCATTTTATAGTCATCATTGCCTCTTGTATCATGAAGGTGCATTTTAGAGTCATCATTGCCGTCTATATCATGAAGGTGCATTTTATAGTCATCATTGCCTCTTGTATCATGAACGTGCATTTTGCCCTGTTCGTTCATTTCAATAGAATTACCAATTCCATCTTCTGCTCTAGATTTATCAACAAATAACCCCACATCCTTCTGAAATGACCCGTTGAGCTTCAAAAGTAATTGCTTGTAAACATAATCAGCCTTAAAAATACCCAGCAGAGCACCTTCATCCAGACCTGTCGCATCTTTGTCGTCTACAACCTCCAAATCCGTATCATTTCTGTTGATAGCTCGTTCAGATACCTCAGCCCCATAAACATGGCGCATTTTCTCAGCAATCCACCTTGCTTTGCAGTCCTTTGAGAATCGGATATGTGTATTCAGTTTGTATTTGACGTATTCTTCCAGCTCCTCGTATGATACTACAGGGAGTTTTGAGCGGCTCAGGTGGAGCCCCTGCCTCACCAATTCCATGTTTCTCTGTACCAGAGCGCTGATTTCAGCCTCCAATCTTTCTTTCTCTGCGATTAGAGACCTCATTTTTATTTTCAGTGTTTTTGATTCATCTTTAGGTTTACATTCCTGGTTGTCTATTTGGTTCATTGTTGGGATGTAATAAATTCAGGGGGTTGGAGGTTGGATAGCTGTATCTGTAGATATGGCAATTGTCAGGACACAAGAATGAGTAGCTGCTAGGTCATCAGCTCACAAGAATGAGTAGATATTCTTTCTTATGTTAAGGTATTAGATTATCGAAACAGACGATTGGATGTGAAAGCACAAAATAATATCAATCCATGATGATACAATAGATGCTTATAGTTAATAGACATCTGTCTTTTTGCTGTCTCACATGTTATCTCCGCAAATATAAGACTCACAGCCTCTCTTCCTCAACATTCTATATAGTACCTCACTTTCCAGCATTTATTGCCTCATTTCTTCAGTATGTAAAATTACATATCTTCAGTATGTACAATTATACTCTTCCAGCTACTACCAACAAATTTGCACTCCTCCAGCTACTTCCAACAAATTTTCACTCTTCTAGCTACTACCAACAAATTTACTAACCAAGAAGTCTACACTCCTCCAGCTACTACCAACAAATTTTCACTCTTCCAGCTACTACCAACAAATTTACTAATCAAGAAGTCTACACTCCTCCAGCTACTACCATCAAGAAATTTTCACTCCTCCAGCATGTACCATTTTCACCCCTTATGATTTTCAACAACGAAGTCAAAATAACTCCTCTAGGAGCTGGCTGCGAAGTAGGACGCTCCTGCTTAGTCCTGAAATACAACACCAGAACCATCATGTTCGACTGCGGCGTCCACCCAGCACACGTCGGCGTCGCATCACTCCCTTTCTTAGACCTAGTCGACCTAGAAACCATTGACGCACTTTTCATAACGCATTTTCATTTGGATCACGCTGCAGCCTTGCCATTCCTCACCGAGAAGACGAAGTTCAGGGGCAAAGTCTACATGACACACCCTACCAAGGCCATCCTCAGGTGGCTTCTGAATGATTATATACGGATTATCAACTCTGCAAGTGATGCAGATTTCTATTTTGAGGCTGATCTCATGAGTTGCTTTAATAAGATTATTCCTGTTGATTACCACCAGGTAGTCAACGTGAGTGGAATAAAAGTCACTGCACTGAATGCTGGCCACGTTCTCGGGGCTGCGATGTTTCTCATAGAAATCGAGAGGTCGAGTATTTTATATACCGGGGATTTCAGTAGGGAGGAGGATAGACACCTGAAGGCTGCAGAGACACCCAGGAAGAAGGTTGATGCGTTGATTACCGAAGCCACGTATGGGCTCCAGTGCCACTTACCCAGGGCTGAGCGAGAGAACAGATTTACATCTACTGTTCAGAATATAGTGACCAGAGGTGGAAGATGCTTGCTTCCTGTCTTTGCACTGGGACGAGCCCAGGAGCTTCTCTTGATCCTGGAGGAGCACTGGGAGGCAAACAAGCATCTCCAGGCGATTCCTATATATTATGCCTCTGCTCTGACCAAGAAGTGCATGAATGAGCACATATCGCGAGAGCATCGGCGAGCTTTATAAACCCGCGGATACCGTGGCTACACCGGTCCGGATAGTTGATACGGGCGCGTGATCAGCCAGAATGCGTTATTGTCATTCTGATCGGCAGTGACAATATTCTGAAAGTAGTGCATGCTGTCAATATTTCCCGCTGAAAACAACAACGATGCTGTTGATAAAGTTGAAATGTACGATAAGATATTCTGTCCAGGAACCTAAATTTTTGAACCCCGATGGTTACTTTTACCATACGAAAAGCAAGAGATGGGGATATCAAACAAATTCTCGAACTAAACTCAGGCGATCTCCCAGAAAAGTACTTGCCAGAGACGTTTAGGACCCACCTTATGATTGATAATGCTTTCTTTGTATACGTATACGGGAGTACGATTGTTGGGTATGTTGATATTACCGTAGAAGAAGATATGGGATACCTCAATTCAATATATGTGGCCGAAAGATACCGAAAGCTTCATATAGGAAGCGGAATGATGAAGATTGCACTCGAGTCTCTGGAAAAGAGAGATGTTGATGGTGTTCAATTGCATGTTAAACCTGGAAATGAGGAGGCTATAGGTTTATATAGAAAGTTTGGGTTCAAGGATGTCGAAATAGTGAAGGATTACTATGGGCCTGAGAAAGATGGCATTTTGATGGTAAGGTTATTCAAATAGACGCATAGCGGCGATAGAATGATGTTTGGTTTTGTGCAGGGCAGTGGAATGTTGATAGGAGCATTGGAGTCTGCCCTCCGGTAAACTTTCAAATACTCACAAACAGAAGAAACATCTCCGTGTATATTCTTCAGTCCTACAGCTAACTCGACTCTATCAGACAATCCATCTAACAAAATCTCCTCATGTTGCTTACCGTATACCTCAAAAACCTTCTCTATATCCTCAGAACGTACTCTGACAGCCACCCAATATAGCACATTGTACTCACGTGTTATTGTGAAAAATCTCTCCAGAATAGCTTGGATTTCCAGATCAAAAGATATCTCAGTCCTCAGATAGCATAAAAGAAGCTTAAAAAATCGCACAAACCGGCAAAATAGCATTACACCAGCTTCATCATTTCGCAAACGCAGCTCTTTCTCGTCAACGACCTTGTATGTCACACCTCGGTGGAGTAGTGTTATAAACTCATTGGCCGAGAATCCAAGAAGCACTGCTGAGATCTTAGCTGCCCTGCCAAGGTCTTTATTGGCTTTTATTTTTGAGAGAATTATGGGAACTACAGAAGCATCAAAATCAAAGGCTCTGATTTCCAGAATATCTGGGCAAGGTGATCTCTCTTCTCTGAGAAGAGAAATATAATGCAGTGATAAATCTTTCTGAAGCTTCTTGGTACTAGTTTGTGGTAGCTTTCGCTTTATAGATATAGGATTAAGAAATTTGTTATTTTCTTTTTCATGCAGTGCTTCTGTAGCATATGAATTTTCAACCTCACCATCTGAGCTGTACTCATTAACACTGTTCATCTCAATGGAGCAAGAACTTGTTTTCTTATCGTCTTGCTGTTCTTCGATGATATAATCTTTAACCACATTCTCTTCAGCAAGCCTTGCGTTAACTATCCCATCTACTCCTGTGTTCACGTTATGTCTGACATCTACCAAAACATTTGTATCAACAGTACTCTTCGTATCAGCATTCAATTTGTGCTTATTCTCTTCATTATTCGATTGGTGCCTATTCTCTTCATTATTCGATTTGTGCTTGTTCTCATCATCATTCAATTGGTGCCTGATCTCTTCATCATTTTCAATAATCATCTGACCTAGCACATTATCCATACTCTCATTTCGAAAATCACTCACCACCAATGGATTAATAACACGGGGCTTACATCTGGCAATAAACTCTCTAGCAATAGCCTTCTCATCATCGCTGGCACCTTCAAGATTATATATTCCTTGCAGTATACTATAACACGGACTAGATCGTGGTATCAGCGCATTAAACGCAGGAATAAATAGCTGCTCGTCATCGAAGCACTTTATAACCTCGTTAACAAGCCTTTCATTGCATACATTTTTCCATAGCTCATCATCGTTCCTAATAACTGCTAAGGGCTCCAATAGCCGCTTAGAATCCGCATAAAAATCAACAACCAACAAATCAGCGGGGAAATCCATGAAATATTTCTGCTTGTATGTCACGGACATATACTTATACAAGCAAGAAACATCTATTCGGAGCTTATGGTACACGTCCATAAATACAAGGTAGCAATGGAAGGGGAAGCAGTTAGCGTACTTAGTAGCGATGGAAGATCTGCACCTCTTATCAATCCTCTTGTCCTCACGTACTCCTCGTCATCCAGGACCTGCTTCCAGCATCTGTTGAAGAGTGAAATGTCCCTATTTCCGTAGGCCCTGAGCCCCTCTGCGTAGAGATCCTCAGCCTGAACGACTGGCTTATCAAACTTCATGCCATCCCATATCCAAAGGATCTCTGTGTTGTTCTCCTTGCAGAGAAGGAGAAGCCTATCAAGAACCTCACGGTAGTTTATGCCGAAGTTCAGCCTATCACAGGCGTCTGTTGACATGTACTTCTTGATGAACCAGAATCCGTCTATTCCCAGTGTTATGTTCTTCAGGACTGATGGCTTGAATTTGCTTATGTAGTTTCGGGGTGCTTCACGTTTAAGCTGCTCGATTCCTCGTATTGGCATTTTAGGGGAGAAAAATGTGTGAGGGATTAATGAAAAGAAATTTGTGTGGAGATGGCTGTAATATAGATCACCTGCGCTAAAGTTATGTGATGAGAAATGACATTGTTTCTGGATAGAAACAGCGGTTACACATGTTCGCATCACACACGGGTCCTATGTTTGATACATAGGACCCGTTACGTGGCGCGTCCTATGGATGTATGACACGGTGGGAACGTCGTGGGAACGACAAGTGGAACGCTACACAATTACTATTAATACAAACTTATTAACACCCGGGGCGCTCCCCCGGTTGCATGATAAGTCGTGTTATGTAGACCGCAGGGTAGCGAGGTGCTCGACGAACGCACCTCTCCTGATCGGGGTTGTCCACGATTTGCTGGACAAAGCAACATGACCGGGCTACTGGAAGGTCGTAGTACGCCATTACGTATCGCCTACGTGTTCGATACAAAGTAAATAGTGTATAAGAAACATTGTTCGTGGAGGCACTATCCAGGAGTCCAGATCCCGCTCTTCCATCTCATCCCAGTCCGTTTCTGTTCTTTCTCCCCTCAGATTTGACTGCGTTCCCGTTTTCAGATCTGAGAATCTCAGCAATCTGGAGGCTTATTTGGAGAACGAGTTTGTTTCTGCAAACTTGGATAATGTCGCTCAGCTCACAGGTCTTTCAGACCCAATATATGTTGAGGCCTCGGTCCACCATAATAGGTTTGAGATCACGCTGGATCTCCTAGTTCTTAATCAGACAGATCTGTACCTCCAGAATATTCTCTTTGATTTCACCACCAGCAAGAATCTCAAGCTTATTTCCATAAACAGTACCGAAAATCTCCCAGCCAGGTCTGTTATGTCCAAGTCAGTCTCTTTCAAGGTTTCCGATAACTCTAATGGGTTCATAAGTGGTGTAGTCACCTTCAAGTACCCGACAGAATCCGGAGAGTACTCTGGGGCTGCTTATACACTCAACCTTTCTGAGGTCCAGACATGTATCTCAGACTTCCTTGAACAGAAAAACATGGACAGTCAGTCGTTCAAGGATCTGTGGAAGTCACAGGAGTGGGAGAATGTTTACTCCATCAAGGTGGCTACAAGCAAAAGCATCAAGGAGATGTTGAAATCTGTGTCTGAGAAAATAAAGGCCAGTGTCGTCATACAGGAGTCTGGTGAGACTTTCTGTGTGGCTAACCTTGTATGTGCCACGTTCCAGGGCAGTGATATTTTGATTAACGTGATTCTTGAGAAGAGGAATATTCTGAATTTCGAGTGTAGGATCCGAAGCAAGAGGGAGGACATAGTGATTTCTATAAGTGGTGTTATTGGGAATGTAATGCGTGAAGTTAGGAATAAATAGGTTTGTAGATATTTTATAAATGGGGTTAAAGGAAAAATGCAGCGCTGAAAATAAAAAAATGAAAAATCTAGCAAAAACAGAGCTTGTGAGTGGCGAGGAAGGCTCTCAGCAGTTGCCTCCCGACAAGGCAAGCCCAACTCCTCAATCTTCCGCAAGCAGGATGATAACTCTTGACTCTATTCTGTCAAGCATCCATGCGAGCGAGGAGGATTGGCCCAAGGAGTTCCTCTCTTCAGTCAGGAAGAGATTCGGGCGTATGCCAAGATTTGGGTGGGCCAAAGGTGCTGAGTACTTTCGTGGCAAGTTCACCTCCAGCCTCCCAGATTCTGGCTTCAAGCGTAGGGCCACTCTGCCTCGAGCAGTGAGGATAGGCGAGCTTGGAAGCAACCAGGAGGATGGGAACAAGCGGAGAAAGAGATCAGGTGAAACACCTGAGGAGTATGGCCTCCGTGATGCCAAGCTCTACTCTGAGCTGAAAACGCTGTTCTTGAGTAAAATCAAGAGCAGCGAGGAAGCAAAAGTAGAGGAGGCAGAGAGGACCAGAAAGGTTCCACATGAAAAAGTGGACCATCAGGTGCTCGACCTCTTGAACCGCCTGGCTGGTGAATATGTCACCACTCATCCCCCTAAGAGCATGACGGACGTGGCGAAGATCCTCCAGGCTGTCCAGGCCTGTTACCAGGAGGCCACTACCAAGCCAAGAGCTCACACCTAGTTGCTGTTGGGTGTTGTCAGCTCCAGCATCTTGATCATCATGAGTTGTCTTGATGGCTTGAATGATATGGAATGCTTCTTGATGGCATTTCTTGATTCTTAAATCGTTTCTTACAAGATCGTTAAATACAAACTCATTTGGAAGTGAGTCTAAAGTTAGTGACGATTCCTTAAAGGATATTCCTGACGTATTACTATCCATCGGTAAATCACAGGGCACCTCAAAAGTGGTGTTATAATCAGGTTGGTAGTCATCAACGAAGCTATCTGCTCTCATAACTTCAATACTTTCCCTGTGATCAAACGAGGATGCACATATTTTATCCAATATCTCTGGTGCAATGTTCAATCGGGATCTGAATATCTCAGAATATGCAGACTCCTTAGTTTTAGCTAGCAATTCCGAGGTTCTCCTCATACCCGCCTTATACAGCTTGGTTTCAATCTCCACGTTCAAGTCTTCGATATTTCTTTTTCTTGAGAAGTACCCAAATGAGAAGTACCCAAAGGTGGCGGTGCATAGTGGAGATATCTCCCATTGCACCAACCACCTCTTGTTCATAGATGACCTGAAGCTCCTGGCCACGAGTGGTGACACACTGAAGGCCCTGGTAGAAGAGTCAAAAGACTTCTTCAATACCATTGGGCTGGAGGTGAACTTCGAAAAGTCAGCCACGAATGAGGAGACCTGTGCTGACACAGGTGTTTTGTTGGAAGGCCTAGGTGTATACAAGTACCTGGGCATAATAGAAGACAGCACCGGTCAGCCAACTAGGGCCTCATTCGTGAAGGTCAAGGATGAGCTGCTGGCCAGAGTAGAGAGACTCTGCAGCTCGAAGTTGAATGCCAATAACTTGTTCAAGGCGATCAATGAGCATGCAATCTCTCTGGTCAACTATCATGTTGGCTTGCAGCACCTTGAGCCTGCTGACTTCGAGGACTTGGACCACTCGGTCAGAAAAGTCCTTATAAAGCATAAGGCCCACCTACAACCAGGTTGTAAGGAGAGGCTATACCTGCCCAGGACTGAGCTCGGTCGTGGGCTACATAATGTGGAGGAAGTGAGTGCATGCTTCTTCAACTAAGAGAATTGCTGGATAGGTTTAAAGAGGTATCCAGTAGAAGAGCAGCAATTCTCAAGGTTGAGGAGGAGAATAAGACTCACCTCGCTCTTATAAAGCCTTACTTACAGGCTAAATATGGTATAGCCTCTCCCACAAGAGAGAGTCTGGAGTTGGCCCAGAAGGAGTGCCTGTACAGCAATATCAAAAGCTCATCACGCAAAGCTGTACATGGCCAAAGAAAACTCCTTGGTCTGCATGACAGACACCTGGCTGAAGAGAGGGAACATCAGGCCGAGGGATGAGGCAACTTTCTGCTACATCCATTTCAATGTGTTCTGGTCTTCATATGTCCGGTCATAACCTAGAACTCATCCAACCATCATCTTGTTTACAGATCTCCGTTACAACAGTTAATGTGTAATAATGTATCAAAGCTCTCTATCAAGGCTTTGTATCACATCGGAAACCTACATTAACGATAAGATCTGATAAACTTACAAAGCTCTACAAATTATTATTTAGGAATATCAATGGGAAGTGGGCTGTTGCATTTACGAGTAGTAAAGTATTAGAGGTTGTGAAACGGGCATGTGAATTCTACCAGGTCTCGCTAAGGGACAATGCAATCGTGAAACTGTCTGACATGTCTGACTACATGCATGTCCCGAGCTGGTTCTCAGCCAATAGCCCACGCCTCTCCACTTCAAGTTGCATCACTTCAGTGACACACTTGGTGGTCAGCTTATAGAGGTTAGACATACAGGTTATAGGCCTGAAGTCTGAACCTCTAGTGGGCGTACCTTTAGGGATCAGATAAGTGATCCCTCGGTAGAACCACTCGTCCTGGCACTTCCCTTCCAAGCAGATGCCTCTGATCACCCTATACAAGTGACCATGTAGTGAGGTCATCTTCTTGATGAAGAAGTTGAAGATACCATCTACTCCCGCTGCTTTCCAGCAAGGCAGGAATCTCAGGATATCTTCAAACTCCCTCACCGAAGGGAAGTTGTCAGCAGCTCCTTCTTCTGGGAGGTATTCGACAAGATACTTGCCGAACTCCTCAGGAGCATCAGGTTTCCTGTTCCACATAGTGGACCAGTACTCCCTGATCTCTGCAGTACTGACACTGTGCTCAGGGACCACCTGCTGGGTAAGACCACGGTAGATAATGTATGTGTAGATGAGTTGTAATGTGTACTAGGTGATGTACTAGGTGATGAGTACTAGGTGATGAAACTGCTGTATATCATCCAACTTAAGCTTCTGCAAAGATCTATAAATTATTCGTTCCTCAATGGTATTCTCGGTAACTAGCCTAAATACTCGTACTTGTTTTTTCTGGCCTATTCTATGAGCTCTGTCTTGTGCTTGCAAATCCATTTGAGGATTCCAAATGAGGATGATATCGGGCTTACTAACTTACAAAGATTTGATTTTAGTCGAAATGGGCTATGCACTGTAAAATACTGTATTGTACGCCTTAAAAACTTAAACACCTTGAAATTGGGAAGTAACTGTATCAAAAGCATGCCTCGATCCATTTTGCATATTGAGAATTTGTATGATATTGACTTACAGGACAACTACTTGCTGGAATATGCTCCTGGGGATAATCTAGGGTGGAGAGAACTCAAGGCATGTTTTGGGTCTAAAGTTACGATTTCGCAGGAGTTTGATTACGACAAAAGACGCAAGTATAAAAAAAAAACGTATATAAGGAAATGAGTACAGGAAGATTTAGGTGGAATACCGATATATTGAAGAATATCAAACCAAAAAGGCTTCCTAAGCACAAAATGACTGGCAATGAAGTGCTAAAACTGTGGAATGACAAATTGAAGGAGTATTCGGATAAATCAAATAAGCCTGGATTTGAGTTGGACAATTATATCTGCACGTTGTATAAACTAAAGAAAGATCATTTCTTGGGTTTCCATATGTACAAAAGCTGCTATAACACCGTTAAAGACTTACTTGAAGCTGTGTTGTTGATTTTGGTAAAAAGGACAGATACAGACGAGGAAGAGGTCAGAAACTGTTTATCTCGTATTAATCAGGCCATAAGAAATGTTCCGTACCAACAGATTTCTTGCTTGTATGATCTATACACGTCACTATGTAGCAAAAACCAGGTGCTTCCCAGTTTTGAAACGCGAGTTAAAGATAGGATTGCCATGGCGCGGGATCTAAAAACTCCATTGGTTTAACAAGCACTTATCTGTGCCTATTAAAACATCCCAAAAATTACAGCTATCTGGATAAAAATATAAGATCTTTGTGTGATGATATATACATCAGGTGATTGGCTCTACATTATTGCTCAGTTATAAATAATCTATGGTAAGAAACGTCATCTAAGCTTCCATTTTTCTAAAACATTGTTTCAAGATTGTTATATATTTTACAAGAACAGCAAACAAATGATGATTAGACGTCCGAGCGCAAGGTTCACGCTCATGGTAGCTGGCTACAAAGGTTCTGGGAAATCATCGTTCTTCAACACTCTGATAGATCGACAAGTTGTCCCGCTGAAGCCATCAACAGGCATAGACATATACATGCTGAATGAGGTATAGACGAGTCTTCTACGCTCAGGTAAAGTTTTTAGGAATTCGAACTGACACGACAATTCTCTTGAAGTCGAGGATGGATATTTACAATTACAGCTACATCCTAGCTAAGCTAGACGATTTAGAATATCAAAATGCATAGCATGCAACAGGCTGTACAAACAATTGGGTGATAAAATTCATTCCGAGTTGAAATATGCTAACAGGAAATGGGCTTGGTATATTTTCAACAGTAACTCTACATAATGGGCCAAGCCATTGTATAGTTGAGATCTTCCTAATAATGAGATCAACAAACTGATACTGTCAGATACAAGACATGAAATGCTCTTTGAACCTCTGTGTCGAGAAACATAAAATATCGGTTGGTTGTAAGAATAAATGACTCAATTGTATAAATACAATTACAAAATATTGTCAAATGACCGGCGAATGTAAAATCTACGAGAAGCTTGCTGATCGGTCAGGTAAGATAGGGGCTCGTCCCCCACGATACGCAAAACTCCTGTGTATTGGTGCATTCTGAAACCAATACACAGGATTCTGAAAGTATCCTTCTCTACTCGAGACCGTTCCGTGTTCGGTGGCATGACCGAACAGCCGGTCAGAGCCATGTTTATATCAGCTTGTAGCTCATATAACAGACAATTTCCACTATTCATTTATCTCATATATGCAATGCTTCTATAAGTATTTGTTTACATTTTATCAATGGCATACTCCTTTGTTGTCATATCTAGGATGTATTTCTCGTATCCTTCGTATATATAAAGTTGTTATACTTCACTACCTCAAGATCATTTCGTCCAGTGTATATTGTTATATTGCACTACCTCAAGATCATTTTGTCCAGTGTATATTGTTATATTGCACTACCTCAAGATCATTTCGTCCAGTGTATATTGTTATATTAAACTACCACAAGATCCCCACTGTTCACACTACATGTGGTGATCCCCACTGTCCGGTTAGCTACCGGACAAGATGTATCTTTTACCGACAAGCTCACCGACCAGTTTAGTTGACAGTGCCCGCAATGCTAGAAAGTCTTTTCTTTCTGAAAAATAGTATGATTCTTTCAAAAAGCATTTATACTCAATAATGGATAAGATAAGTGTACCAACCATTTCCATCTCCACAACATAAGTATCTGTGCATTGTGATGTGTAGCACTCGCAAGAAAGCACATCCTGGCTAAAACTGTTCTCGTAATCATTTACCACTACATTATTTTCATGTAGCTCTTTGTAAAAGCAAAAATCTAGAATATTGATATCATTTGAAGATGATAGGATATAAGACTCAAGGTCATGTGAAGCTTGTGAATGCATCATAGCAAATTTCACCTTCAAAGATGGTGTACATGACATAACACATACGTACATGACATAACACATACCACCATTCTCAGAGCGCGTTATAATAAGTGTAATAATTGTATCCATAGACGGGAAAAGTATAGTACGTTATACTGCGGGAGAGGGTTACAATTTTACAAATGAAGGGAGCAAATCGTCATTTGATTTAGGTAATGACATTAAGCATCGATGGACAGATCAGGATCTCATTGCTTTATGTAACATAAGAGATGATACACTAGCCATGAGTGAAATTGGGATATTTGAAAGTAATCTTATCGTCAATCATGAGCATTGTCATTTACTCCCCAAAGGGTTTCTCAAGTCACTTAAGCATCGACCAATAAGATCTGATAAACTTACAAAGCTCTACAAATTATTATTTAGGAATATCAATGGGAAGTGTGCTGTTGCATTTACGAGTCGTAAAGTATTAGAGGTTGTGAAACGGGCATGTGAATTCTACCAGGTCTCGCTAAGGGACAATGCAATCGTGGCGTGTATTGGGCGATACTAGCACTGGAAATAAAAAAGTAAAAAATCTAGCAAAAACAGAGCTTGTGAGTGGCGAGGAAGGCCCTCAGCAGTTGCCTCCCGACAAGGCAAGCCCAACTCCGCAATCTTCCACAAGCAGGATGATAACTCTTGACTCTATTCTGTCAAGCATCCATGCGAGCGAGGAGGATTGGCCCATGGAGTTCCTCTCTTCAGTCAGGAAGAGGTGCATGACTTACAACGACCCAGCCTTGATGCTGATATTTACTAATGATGACGGCACACCTTGTACTTTTTTGTATGACCGGTGTAACGATATGTATAAGTGTCCGATACTGGTCCCTAGACTTGGTGTCACGTTGCTAGACGGAGAAATCATCAAGGAAGAAAATGTTGAAGCTTCATTCGCCATATTTGATTGTTTAATATACAACGGACAAAACGTTACACGCCTGAACGTTCGATCATGCCGATTGGCCGGCTACTGGAGTAATGTAAGTTTGCGGCTTCAACAATAACCGCACTCTGCGTATGGGGCCCCATGAGCTTGTCGCATGGATGCCCCTCGCACCACGTGCCTTTTATTGGTCGCCGCGTATACATTCCTTACATGACGCATCACCCTTGCTAATGGCGTACACATCGCCATGGATACTGTTCTTCATAGCATATTCCCATGGCATTCAAGGCATATGCATTATTCTGATTTGCTGCTAGCTGATACAATCTAAAAGCCTTCACAAAATCCTTTTCTGTTCCAATGCCTTCGTCAAAACAGTATCCTAAATTGTATAGAGCCGCGTAATCATTCTTATAAGCAGCATCTTCCAGTAATTCGAATGCTTGAATTGAGTCCCTAGGCACTCCAAAACCTTTTAGATAGCAATATCCAAGAATTCCCAATGCATAAGGATTTCCAGCCTCCGCACTTTTTTGGTACCAGTCAACACACCTGTGCCTGCTACCATTGGTACTCAGCCCCTCGTGATAATACGTGCCTAGGCAATACTGGGCATAATAGTTATCATGTTCTGCCGCCAATATCAACCATTTTGCTGCTTTTTCTCCAAGCTTCTTTATTCTACTAATCATATCATCTACCTCTGTCATATCTATGTCTATACCATCTCTACCATATTTTTTCAGACTAACAAGTCTAATCTGAGCAAGGCCAATATCCTTTTTCGATGCTATGGTGTATCCTCGCTCTGCTAATATTATATTCTTCTCTGTGCCAATACCAAACTCATAACAGAAAGATGCTACAGCTAATGAGTGAAAACTAGAGCACGAATTCTTACGATGAAATTCAAAGCCCATGTGCTCATCCTTATCTCTATCTATTCCGAGTAGCAGCTGGTCTCCCAGATCAATGCTGGGCTTTTTGAAGAAGTTTATCATCCTCATCATGTATATTATGGCCTGTGTAGATATTCCTATAAAAAATCCTATTGCGGTTATAAAACCAATTAATTAGGAGTTAATGATATAGGTTAAAACGTAACTAAAGAAAAGGAGGGTCTGCAGCTAGGATTGGACAGTGATGAATATGAAACAAAGATTAAATTAACACCACAATGGCATCTGCTGACCAAATACACGCAAATATTTAGTTGGGTTGGTGTTTATGATGCTGATGTCGTAATGTTGGGTGACATACGTATGTTATTATAACATATTATGTGCTAGGAATAAAAACGTTTAATGAGTCCCTATGACTTTGCTGGATCGATGTGCTAGGAATAAATATAACCATTATGATTGTAAATAACAACACAAATCAATTGCTTTCGTCCTATATCTAATGAAAATCAAACGTTTATAGTTTCTGGGAAAATTTCGTCCTACAAGTACGCATACTGTGAATCAATCAGGAGTATTTTGGATTTTACTTACAGATTCGCTGGGCGATTGATTGTTTATCACATTGCTAGCTCCTTACATATGAGACCATAGAGAAGCAATATATGTTAACAAATCTATTTGGACTACTTGATACATTCAGGTGACGTATAATTTCTAGTATATCATATACAATGTGTCCAGGTGGTGGATGCAAAACAATATCTAAAAGTGCTTGAAATTGTGAATACAATGACACCTAATAATTAGGGTCTGATTAAGTAATATGCAAAATTGAGCATACATGGGTTTGAAATGTATTGTAGGAATATATTGCGCTCTTATAGTCCGTGAAAACGAGTATAGAGCAAAGAAGACCCAATTGTGCAACAAACCTTCAATCTGACGGCAGATTAATCAGTTTTCTCACCAAACAACATTTTGTAAAACAGGATATCAGGTATGTGGATTGTACAAGCTTTCACACCTGAAATCCTATGAATTAAATGTCCAAGCGCCAATTGATTTAGAGCTACTGAAACTGTATGTTTCCAAAAAATCCACCAATAAAGCAATCTGAATCATAACGTAAGAATACCATTAAGAGAAATGACGCTGAGATAACTAATTAGGCACAAGGGTAAGTGCAACCCAATGAGGTTTATAGGAACACTTTGATTCAAGCCAATTTTTACCCATTGGAATTATTTCTTTAGAATCGTTTATTTTTCAGATCATAATTTGTGGCTGTTGAAGATGACCCTATAAATAGTTGATAGTAAATACTCCATAATCCGTAGTCTCTTACTAGTAACATATAAGACTTCGAGGTTTAATTACTCTCTGTTCATTTTTATGACTAACCTTTATTTTCTGAGGTTGTGATTATAATGTGCCTTAGAGACCTAATTTCAAAATTTTGTACCCTGGATGATTGAGGAGGACGAGGAGATAATTTCAAACCTGCAAGAAGCAGATGCAACGTTTTCTTCGATAAATAGGTCATTGAGGGACATAAAGTCTAGGCTTGTAAGTATGGAAAAAAAATTAACTTTTCAGAAGAGCTGGAATCCTGGTTGAACTTTTTTTCTCGAGAAAGTATTAACGATGAAGGTGAGCCACAGGTGAACAGCAAAGTAGAGGATACAATTATGGCAAACAACAGCCCATATATTATGAAGTTTTCTTCGCCTAAAAACCCATTTACTGACAATACATCGTCGGAGTTTGCTAATAAAACGTTGTTGGAGAGACTAGACAGCAAATTTAAGACCCACTCACTGGTTGATACTAGCTCACCTTCACAGATACAGCTCAATAATAATTATGAAACTGTCATCAACATCACTGAATCAGAGGGAGATGAACTACAGGCATTTGATTTGTTGATGTTACCTGAAGCATTTAGGAAAGAAGTAGGAATGAGAGATATATACGAATACATAAATCAAAATCCTGACGTGACTGTTCAAAGACTTAAAGAGGTGTTTTCTGATATTCCAAAGGAAAAAATAGATCTTTTTGTCGATATCCTTATAAGGAAACTAATGATCAGGAATATTAATGGAATTTTAGTTACAAAGTCTACGTATAAATCTCAGTGATCTTTGTAATTTGTATCACTGAAGAGTCTAATCACATTCTGGAGAGTTTATTAGTAGGCTCATGTGTTCCTTCGATATGTTTTCCCGTGCACAGAACATCATTTCTGATATATAGCCATCATATGTTTTATAGACTGCTTTACCAATTATGCTCACAGTATATGTTTTGATCCTTGATCATAAGGTTTTATCTATTTCTAGAATATAAAGTATAGCTAATATATTCTCCTTAACATAAGGGCTTGGTTTATCGACAATACACAGCACCTGATATACGAGATTTAATTCAGAGGACGCATCAATCTCAACGTTTTCTTACTTAGATCAAATTCAGTATACCTTCTGCCTCCACATCAGTTTCTGAATATAAGAACTATACTTTCTGATATCTATTGTAATGAAATAAACCCAGAATGAGCAAAAATGTTAATAATTTTTATGAGCGTGAATATAACCATATTTGGGCAAGATGTCATTGAGAAAAGTATAGAAATACTAAAATCCAGCTTACCAAATGATCTCACGCCTTTTAAGGTATTCAGCCTTGTATTGTTATACAAATTAAAGAGATGAAAAACGATTAAGTTTAATATTACGTCAAAAATGCATTTTTCATGCAAGGCTGTGCTATATTGTACATATGACTCAATATCTCTATGCTATCATTTTATCTTGTTTATTTTCTTGACTTCGCTTTAAGATTACAAGACCAAGCATTGCATCAATCTCTTTTAGAAAAAACCATGAATTCAATGCCTTATCTACCTCATCTGTTTTTGAATTGTTCTTTGATAAGAATCCGTTTTTATCTACCTTTTCCGAAACCGAGATTTTTTCAGGAAACTTCTTCTTATTGCCTTCTGTGTAATCCTCCGAGCTACCTGCGCCCTCTTTTATGTGATCTATTGAATGCTCTCCCATATACCTTTTGGTCAAAGCTTCTTTATGAAATCCACAAGGATATTTTTTGTTACAAAATGGGTGAAATGTGCGAAAAAAGTCACCATCTGATCTTCTAACACCACCAACACGGCTTATTCGCTTATGGCACTCGTGTTCAATCTTTAGCTCTACTATTCTATATCCTTTCATTGCACGCCTGAGCGGATCAGAATCAAAATCTACAGGAGTCATTCTGTAGGTCATTTTCACGGGATTATTTTGTTAATGCGAATAAATTAAATTTTAATGGTTATTAAACAAACGATTAAATTAAATTTCCTCTAAATTATTTATCTATGGTAGTTATCATATGCAATAACTCTGTCTTTGTCTTATATTGCCTCATATCTAAATCCAATATGGAATATTGTTAATCATATAAGTAATATATCACAAAGCCAACAAAACACGTGTGATGCAATAAACAAACAAGTATTGTTTTTAGCAACAAAAATCCTAGAAGAACCACCTCAGCCACTTAATGGGCAACTTGTATCTTGATATCGATAGAAAGCTCATATTTATACTTTAGATATACTTCACCTTTGTAAGTGCTATGATGTTATTTATTGTTAATAACATCAATAACTTATATTTGTTTACAAATTTAGGATATATGAGTTTATGATATTATTGAGGTCATTAAAAAAGTAAATAAGCTAGAATAAGCTATAACACAGGATGCTATGGATTCGTATATCATTACAAGAGTCTGTTTTACTGTCAGGAACTCTTTGCGATCATGATTTTTTGAAGATAACAACCCAAAATTACACCAGATGAGGAGATTGTGCCTAAAAACTTTTCTTGTTCTCAAAACCGAGATCAATTTGGTTATACGAAGTGGATCGAAACATGGCCAAATATTAAAGTGACATCTGTAATCTGCATCTCTAGTTCTCACTATCTCATACATTATTTCATCATGTTGTCGATTTCGTAATTGCGGAGGTCTCAAAAAGATACTATTGTAATGATTTAGTGAGCAAATAATTGTATATTTATGGATGTAAACATTTGTGATTTAGAAATTTATATTTCAAATGTGTATAATGTGGACAGATACAGGCTCAACGCCAGCAGATAGTGATTTTAAAGCAGCTATTTTGCTTTTGATAAGATCAAAGGGGTTATGTGTATAAATATCATGTTCAATATACAACTTATAAAGCTCAGCATTATTGATACTGATTAATGAGTGTTATTTCTATCCAGAGATATTAGAATTCCACAACGCATTGCTGTACTTCTCTCTGCTTCAATTATAACCGCACAAAAATGTTTTTTCTATTCCCCTTAATGAGTAACAAGCGGATATATTCATTAGAGCCTAGCTATGCATCTAAAGGCAAAAAGCTGCAGATAGAATGGGCTAAAAAACAGAACATAGACCTTTTTCACTCCTACTTTCCTGTAAAAAGACACCCCGAGTCTGCATACGGAAGGAATTTGGAGAAATATCAATTTTTAAATCAATGACTCGATAATAGGAGGAAATATTGGAATAAGAAATTTTTCATATCATATATTTTGTTTAATTATTTTCTAAATATCTTGTGAATGATATCGAGCAAAAATGGAACTATAGACAAAGCACCGCCACTTATCTGCTAACTAGCTACTATCATATCTACTCAAACGATAGCTTAATATTATCACATCTATCTGCTACCCAAACATAGAATACACCTTGCGTCGTGCCTAGAGATGAACTGGGGATAGCATACTATAGAGGTATTTATACATAGAATATACTGAATAAGACTCTGGAGACCATATTCATTAACCACCGCGTAAAACATTGATGGACCCAAATCACCTTGCAAGTAGTAGACTAAGGGGAGGTATGTACTGAGACTAAGATAGTAAGCGATGTTATGAAAATGAGTTTTGTAAATAAATGATCAATAAACTCATGCTTCAGAAATATCCAACGCTTAAGAGTGTTAGTTTCTGTGGTCACAATATAGAGCAAAAACGACCTAAGCCAACTGGTGTCTCGAAGTAAATGCTTATCGACTCTAAAGGCTGGTGATCTGATGAAAGTTTTGTTAATCCTAGTAGGGTTTATTGAGCGCTTTTGACTTCAGGTTTTGTTTAGCTAGATTCCAATATGTCTTACAGTTAGTGCCCTAGATATCTTAAACTCCTCTGGGAGAGCTTCATTTTGAGTCCGGCGCACAATATTAGATAAATTTATGTATACTAAAATTACTACACAAAATAATGCTTTATCTGTACACATTTGATATCAATAGAATATAGATGAGGGAATAAGACCTTGAATGGTGGTAATGTCCGCATTTTCATTTTCATTTATCAAAAACTCGTAGGGATAAAGTACAATTCTGCCTTTTATCTGTTGGATAAGTGGTAAAACAACTTTTGCATCGAAGTCATTTCCAGCAAGTCCTTCTACAGACTTGAAGCTATAATACTCTTGTATTGTCTTTACATCGTTGTCTGGTATGCACCTAAACAGCTTTTTGTATATTTTTGTGTTGTGTCTAGCAATGTTCTTTATCAAACTAAAAATTGAATCACTTTCTAGCTTAGACCAGGAATTATTCTTGAAAGCATCAACTAATTTGTTATACATTACATCATATTTAGGTTTGCTTTCAATACCTAAATGCTCAGATAACAGCTTTTTAAGTAGGCCTAGCACAGATCTGCCCTGTAAATCATCTATTATAACACCGATCTCACTATCTCTATAACCTAGCATACTTCTATCGTTGAGGTTTGCACTACCAATTATTGCTCTTTCTCCATCAACTATCAGCAATTTGGAGTGAACATATATTTGTTCGTGAAAAACTGACTGACCATCAAACCATAAATTTTTCAGCGATAAAAACACAATGTACTCATCTGGGTTTATATTCTTTCTTCTCAAACCTTCGAGCAAAGATTTTTTGCCTTTGCTTATAGATTGGGATTGTAGAGATATAATTTTCCTGATAGTGTATGAGGAAGATGCAGTGAAATTACTTTCAAACGCAGGGAGAAGAGGCAATAATATATACACCTTGAATTCTTCCTTGTTAGCATGAGCTCTTGCAATCCTGGTCAGTAATGCGTACCCTATATCGTTTATAGGTGCTTCGCCGCTGTTCACAATAGAGTTAGTTATAAAGAATTGATTTTCTATATAAATGTACTTTTTGGCTCCATTGATCAGATCTTTGTACGCTTTCTCAACAGAATTCTCTACAGGAGTATTTTGCGACCAGTGGCACACCGATCGAACAATCTGTGTTTTTATTTGGCCTATGTTTCCCATTGGAGTACTGTGGCTTGAATTGTAAATTGTAAAATCTTATGGCATATTATTCTTCTTCTGGCCGCTAATTATTTCAAGGCTTTCTGATGATTTATTAAATGAAATATCAGCATTTCCCGAGTTAACTATCTCCAAGGCGTCCTCGTTGAATCGCACATAGCTTGATGGCATTATTTTTTTATCACATAAGTTTTCTGAGGCACAAATCATATTCCACCTCTCAATAAAGTGGTTTGCAACATCAGAAGCAGATCCACCTACCAACTTACATTGCAAATCGTGCCATGGCATTCTAGGCACTTTATTTCGATCTATCAGCGTCATGTCTCCATTTTCGACATCCACGAAGTCCTTCTTAAGAGGGTTGTAATAATCCTTTCCTGGCCACAAAAGATCCATTTTTTGTTTATAGTTCCTATGTTTCCTATCTACTCCTTCTTTACCTCGTATATCTTGGTTCTCAAGTTTTGCTAATTCACCGTCTGTTTCTTGCTGGGCTTTTTTTATGTTTTTACTACCAACTGGCAGTTTTACTGCTCTTTCATCTGTCTCATTTCCTTTTACAATTTCTCGAATCCCGCGATTCGGCACTCGTTCATCTAAAACATTATTGCTATGTTTACCGGGATTACTGTTATCTATGCCATGCTTTTTGCAGAAGTTTTCTGCTTTCGTGATAATACCTGTACTAGACATTTCATTTCCTTTATTACTACGCCAGCCCATGGCAATTTTTGGTGCCAAACGGCTTTCTTTCTTCCAAAGGTCTCTATTTTCTGATGATACTCCAAGAATCCCTTCACCAGTGATGATATTCCTGTGAGAAGCTTGGGGTTTTTTTAAGTGGCTTAGATATTTAGACTTTTCACTTCTGCCTTCTTTGTTAACCAATCCTTCCACAGGGCTATCAGCCCTTTCTGGTTTAATCAGGAAATTTGGTTTTATATCAGCATCTCTCGTATCATGCGGCCTAGTTAGTGATTTTGTTTTCATTCCGTAAATTTGATGCGGTATCTCTTCTCTATTGTGATTTTCATGTTCTCTAAAAAAGGTCTGTATGTTCTCTGATAATCTTTTCAGACTATCATCCCTGTTTAGGTTATTGATTATGGCGTTGTTTTTAGCTTCATGTGCTCGATTATCGGTAGACTTACGCCACGCTTCTTTCCCTTCCCCTCTATATTGGCTCGCATCACAAACGTAATCTTTTGAATCGCTGTTCCTTGGATATTTAACCTCTTTAACATTAGGATTTGTTCCATCAGAGTCGCTAGAAGTAACTCTATTGCTGTTATTTATGAAGTTATTCATGTTATTCTGTACGTTGTCACTGTTTCTTATATCCATTCTATTGTACTCAGCATTAAAAGCGCTCTTATCTACTATAGGATTATCACAACCACGCTTGTTTCTTTTATCATCAACTTGGGTTATTTTATTATCGCTCTCTCCTTGGATCTGAAGCTCCACTTGTGCATTTTCTTGATTTAACGTGGACACAGCATCATACTCATTGACCGATGATACTCCGAAAGCACTGTTTTCTGCGTTAACTCCTCTGCGTTTGTCTTCTATTCCGACGCCAACATCATCAAACGTATCCGTACATCCGGCATATTTTTCATGAATGTTTTCTTTTAATCCTGTATGTGCCTTTGCAGGCTCAAGAATATAAATTGGCTGAATTTCGGAGTTTTCTGAATTGTCCACAACTTCCTCTTTTTTCTCAGTACTCTTATCATCGTGAATCATCTCAGTAATGAGCTTAGTTTCGTTCATTTGGTTAACTGTCTTTTCCATCGGCTTACATACAAGCTTCTCCTCTGCATATTTACATATTTCTTCCGTAGTTATTTCATTTTTTATTGATTCATCAAAGATGGATAGCTTTCTGGTTTTGTTTACATTATGTGGAGATTTCGCTTTGTGTTCATGTTTTCTATCAAATAGTTGATGACTACTATTATCAAACCTACCTAAACACAAATCAATTCCACCCATATAGGCTATTTTCTGGTCAATAACCACTATTTTCTCGTGGTGAGACCAATATATAACTCCTCCCATAGTGTTATTTGGGTGCCTTAGAACTGTTATATTCTTATGTAGACGACCCAGCTTCTCCACTGTGTATTCCGAATTTATTGGTAGAGCTATCTCAAATTCCCTGTATGCTAAAACATATATCTTGATCCCTTTTCTTGCTTTGCTCCTGAGAATATTATCTAGCCTATACTTTTTAGACAGTTTTCCGTTTTTTATTTTCCTTTTGAGATATAAAGTTGGATATATCCACCAACCCGCTATAAAGATTTCAAATCGTGCAAGCATAAGCGTTTCATATAAGTTATTGTAGTAGGCATGTGCGTCTATATAGAAGTTTATAAGTGTACCATATCTTATCGGTGCATATGAATCATATCTCCCTTCGCCATAATTTTCATGTAAATACTTCTCTAATTTAGCGTTGAGGGCCTCAATCTTCTTATGTGTATACGACCTGATGTAATAGACCTCTTCCTCGTTTGCTATTTCTAGTTCGGAGTATAGTCTTTCTTGTCTTATCTTGACATGCGTATTTTTATTCAGAAAAATTACCTTTTCTATTTTAGAATCGAGCGTACACAACGCTACAAAGTTGTCCCGTGCTATAGCCACCATCTTCACGAAGTTGTTAGAGTTTCTTGATATGCAACTTAGAAAACATTTCCAATTTTCGTCGGTGCCTTCCATACCAACAAAAACCCTTTCCTCGTAGTCTCTTGGACCACAAAATGAGAATTTAGATATATTGAAAAATCCGTACACATCTTCCATATCCATGTATCTTGACCTATATAGAACTGATCTGAGAAATTTTTCAATCTTTTCAAACCTATGCTCTGAGTATAAATCTAGCAAGTCATCATATAAGCCACTAACACCTTTATAATATAGCATCGTATTTAGAGACAATATTCTAACGATGTTTTTATTTATAGTCCATGAATGACCACCATAACTCATTTGTATAACATATGTTGATTTTGAGGAATTTTCTTTGTCTACCACAATTTTAACGCGTTCCTGTAGAATTGGGATTACCTCATTCTTACTGAATAGGTTTAATGAGCGAAATATCAAGGATACCGCAGATTCAAGCAATCTTCTGTAATTACTCAGATGTTTGTACTTTATTTTTCTATCGCTCATATGTTTGTTTCCAAAACAAATAACATATATATGAAAATATAAAATCACCGATCAATAAGTAAACTAATTAGAACAATTAGAGAGAATAGCCTGTTGTGTTATTTTATTTCAAACATAAAGTCCACAATCGAGGGCATTCTTTCAGTATTAGATAGCTGGTTTATCTGATAAAAGTAATCAAATTTGCTATTTCGACAAAAAACAGGTATCCATAATCCTACTGATATTTATTGGCGAATAGAAAGCATAGCAAACTTAGGCTCATGTTTATTTTTTTATTAAATTTATTGATAACATTGAGTCTTCTGGTTTGTCAAATAAACTTCTTGGCCATCACTTCTGTGCATTGACTACCGAATTTAAGCTCATGTATTATAGAATATAACCACTGTCCTGAAGAGATCTCAAATACCTGAGGTAATCTGTATGAAAAACAAAATGAAATACGCTTTTATATGTTTAGAGTGTATAGCCATGCATGTAAAGATAAGATCTATCACTTTGTAACTCAATAACCTGCCACTCGTAATTACCAAAAAGGAGATTTATACTACCATTACTACTAACAAATTTATTAAATAAACTTTTCGCTGATACACAGCAAAAAGGAGATCTATTATTTGTGGCTCAATAACATTGCATATGCTTAGCATCACGAGTGAGCATATTGATGCTCAAAAGCATATGACTTCCTGCTCTGTATTAGCAGTCTATCAGCGTTATACAGTAGAACCCCGCAAATTCGGACCCCGATAATCCGGATCTCCGGATAATCCGGACCGGTTTGGGTCATTATTTTTTCAAGTTTGAGAAGTGATCGGCTAATTTCCATAACATTGACTTGTTTCATCGTCGTATTCTGAAAAGAAAAAACTTTTTCTGAAATATTTTCGGAAGAATTAAATAAAGTAAACATTTTTACTGTCTGTAAATATTCACTAACTTTAATATAAAGGTGATTTTCCGTAAGTATGTTTTATTTTATTTCAGTTTTTTCTAATTATCCGGATAATCCGGATTTTCGATAATCCGGATTGGGTTTGGTCCCAATTAATCCGAATTATCGGGGTTTTACTGTACTGCAAATAAAAAGTCGATTAAATTGTTTTCATTACTGCTACCATATGAATTCCCAAGAGTTTCATCAAGGCCAAATTACACTATATTAGGATTTCCGGAACTTTGAATAGAAAGCCTGAACTTAAGCCTGATAAGCACTAGCTATAACATGTCATTTCCAATCTCGTGCTATTATACCAATCATCCTACTGTATATTTGATATATTGTCAATCGGAAGAATATATATTGCAAAAATACAGAAGGCCATGGGGTCAAACGAATGTCCGGGAGTTAGAAGCGAGACTGCAGGAAAAGAAGATGCATGTAAAGGATGTCCAAATCAGTCATACTGCAGCAAGCCAAAAACTGTAGATCCTGATATCGAAGTGATTTCACAGAAGTTATCCACAATTACTAAAATTGTTGCTATAATGAGTGGGAAAGGAGGCGTTGGGAAAAGTACATTTACAAGAAACATTGCCGAAGTATTATCCAATAACTATAATGTATGTATCCTTGATTTAGATTTCTCGGGACCTAGCATGCCAAAGTTAACAGGAACTGATACTGAGATAATAATCGAATCCAACAATGTGATATATCCTATAAGGATTAAAGAGTCATTGAGCATTGTTTCTGTTGGTAATTTTGCGAATTTTTCCGATTCTACAATTTACAATTCAAATCTGAAAACCCAACTACTAAAACGAATAATGAAGCAAACTGACTTTGGTAACGTGAATTATCTACTAATTGATACTCCACCAAATGTAACTGATGAGCATCTTGGCATGGCAACTTATATTAAGCCTCATGAGTCCATTATTGTAACCACACCACAAAAAATATCATTTCAGGATGTAATACGACAGGTGGACTTTTGTAAAAAGGCAAAGATTCCTATTTGTGGTATTGTTGAGAATATGAAGGAGTTTGTATGCGCAAAATGCAAGAGTAAGTGCGAGATATTTCAGAATAGTAATGTCAAAGACTACTGTGTCCAGCATAACATAGAGTACTTGGGGTGCTTAGGGTTAGATATTAACATTGCTAAATTGTCAGATCAAGGTGTGCCCATCTCTAATGAGATTTTCGACCGCATTGCGAATTTCATTGCCAATTAGATTTATAAATAATTTGGGATAGGAAAATGTATTAACAGCGTTGTCCAGCCTCTTTAAACAGCATATGCTTATCTTTTGAGAATATAATATTTGCTGTCTCTATATCCTCGTAAATGGAATCATCTGTGTTTATCTTTGCATGGAATCACGTGTATTTACCTCGTGAGTGGAATTATCTGTGTTTACCTTTGCATGGAATATTGTGACCTGTGTTTATGGTGATAGAGATTTACCTAGAACTAATAAACGCAATATATGGTTAATGGCAATGAATAAACTTATAGATAATGATCTTCTGGTAACAAATTTATTAAACACGGACTTTGTTTCGAAAGAAAGTACATTATCTGGATTCAGGGCTGAAATCTGAGAGCGTGAACTACACAATCACGATTTCTTATCATAGATAAGCTCATATCCTTAATATAAATCATTTTTCTCAGAAAGTTTTGTAGATTACAAATACATAATAGCACTATCCCTTTTTCACCTAATTTGTACACTTATAATTTCTGTATTGTTATACAGAAAAATACTACCCGTTCAATTGCCATGTCCTTCAGGCCGCAAAATAAATTTCACAACAAAATTGCAAAGAATTACTGCTCCGAAGAAATAATATGTCTCGATCTTGAGGAGTTAAAATTAACAAATATAGGTGGCTACCGTACAACACTGTTTGAAAGGGGAATATCATGCGGTGAGCTGTATTTTGAAACCACAATACTAAATGATGAAGGACACCTAAGGGTTGGTTTTGGAACCAGAAAGTGCGAAATAGAATCTTACGTTGGCTACGATAGCCACGGATATTCTTTCGGATCTAAACATGGGTATAAATTCCACAGGTCAAGAAGGCTAACTTACAGTAATAAGCCCTTTGGGAAAGGAGCTATTATTTTGGCTCATCTTGTTCTCAGGAATAAGAAACCTTCTACTAGCTATATAGAGTTCTATGTCAATGAAGTTTGTATTGGCAGGGCATTTGAGAATATACCTGATGATACCTATTTCCCATCATTATCATTATACGGAGGTGTGATAGTTTCCCTCAACTTTGGGCCTTGGTTTGTATATCCACAGCACTTCAATGATGATGAGAATACTTCGTATTGCCATATAGACAAAAGAAATTACTAAATCTTTGACAATCTACTTTCTTCTCTATGATTTCACTTTTCATTATTATTTTTCTATCATGGTATTTTATGTCGATATTGTTCTCTTTTGTGCCTCTGTATAAGTATATCTGATTGGTAGTTGCCTTTTTAAGCTGTGTTATTATTTCGTGTGTGTCATTCTGTGTGGCTGGCATTCTCCAGTTGTTATTTTTACTATGAGCTTGCCCTTTATATTGTAAGATTCAGCCCGCAACCGATGCGTGATAAGGTGTAGGGTTAAGCTGTGTGACAGCGGAAAGTTTACTTTTAATGAATTTATTTGATTGATTGTAAGATTCGGCCCCATACTCAGTTTCTCATCTTATTGTAATCCATGTAGATTTCACTGTTCTGTATTCCATTCTATATTGCATTTTTCTCCTTCTACTCTTTTTTCATCATTCTACTCTACATGTCATGTATTGTAGTTCAGTAAAACCTTATGTCCAAAAATGACTACACTACATATACCTTGGTCGCTTAACTACCCGGTTAGCTGTTATATTCCAGTTTTTTACTTTCGTGAAAGAGCCAGTCATACATCAAATATAAAATTTCACCCCAATGATTTTTGAAAGCTCCAATTACAATTTGCGTGACTACGATCTAAACATATTCAAGCCCATATACGAGTCCGATAAACCATTACACAAAGTCCAGTGCATCTCTGATGGGCCAGTAATAGCTGAAAACGAGAAAGTTTGTGTTATGAAAGCAAGAAAATTAAGGAAGATAGGAAACACTTGGATTAAAACCACTGCTCTGCTTTCTCATAATAATTTAACATTTGTTGGAGATAAAAATGGCAATTTGAAGGTTATAACCTCTGATAAGATCACTATAAAGCATTTTACGGGCCATAAAGCTCAGATAAACTTTATTATGCAATATAATGACAATATGATTGCTTCTTGCTCAAATGACCTAACAGTTAATATATACTCCTTACAGGAACTGGAGAAGCTATACACGTTTAGGGATCATAAAGACTATATTTGGGGTTTATGTCATGGGAATGGAGTTATTTTTAGCTGCTCATATGATCATTATATATACGGTTATTCAGACAGTAATTACGAAATGGTTTTTAGCTTTGATACCGGTAAGAAAGTGGACAACATCTGCCATGTATCCGAAAATGTTATTCTGTTTGCTTCTAATGGAGAAGTTAGTCTGCTTGACTATGCATCTCGTAAAGTTATATCTACAGAGATTATTCATACTCGGCGTATTGCAAAGATCCAAAACTACAAAAATAGACTGTATACTGTTTCTGAGGATGGTATATTTAAGGTCTTCTCCTACAAACTGAAGCTGATTTCCAGCTTTAATCTCAATGAGCCTATTTTAGATATGTGTTTATACAATGACATACCATATTTCTGTGTTGAATCTAACAGAATCTTATCAATTCCACAAAATAAAGCAAAGGAGACTAAGAAAGAAGAGGTTTTGATAAGGAGGAAATCATACAAAGAAGAGATAAGAGCAGAGAAACATGTTCCTGATAGGCTCACTGCAAATGAAGTTGAAAAGATGCTGAGGAGACTCGAGCGAAGAAAGGCCTTCTTACACGTATTAGAGAAGAAAGACATAAAAGTTACATATTCTGTACTCGCACACTGCCAGAGTGAAAGAAAGCTAGTTAACGTTTTGCAGAACCTCACAGACTCGCAACTAATAGAATACTTGGACTATATGATTAACAATTTTAGAATTGTTGAGTTTTTCAACGTGTTTCTCGAGAGCCTGATAATTATAACATCCAACTACGAGCAGCAGATTATAGATGATGAGGAATTTGGACGTAGATTTGTGATAATATCAGATTTGGTTGATGAGGAGACTTACTTCCAAACTTTGAAATTGGAGACCATTTCATTTTTGGAATGTTTTCCCACTAACTGAGCGAGGTAGATCTCGATAAATTTTGTTTTTCTTATAATTTCGTTCTATGAGGGTTTTCTATTTTCATTCTGATATTTGACCAACATCATATCTTGATTGAACATATATGATTGAAATGGTATGTTATAAGTTGAAATAAAATACACTCTTATGTTTAGAAACAGTGACGTGGTATACATTATGCTGGGTTATTGGGTTGTATCGGATGGACCATGTTATTTTTGCAAGGTTAGTCTTTCAATAAGTCGGAACAATTATGTTATTCGTAAATCCAGACTTCAGGTCACAATTATTATAAGCCTATTAAGCATCCTCATTGTGCAAGAATGAAGCAAATAGCAAAGAATCTTGTTAAAATAAAATTATAACAATGATATAGAATGTTGGATTTTCATTCATTATTGTTTAGTAGTGCTAGTATCTGGGCTTGGGCTATCACATTTTGCTGTACAAATGAGCATCGTTACTAAATCTTAGGTCATTATATGGTATTGATACCAGCAAACCATCTTCCCTTGAACAAAGTTGTTTGAAAGCATAATTTCAACCCCAATGGAAACAAAATATATCCAGAGAATAATCAAATCATTCAAATATAAAGATTACCAGACAGACACATACTTTGCCACGTATCTGTACCAAACGAACTTTAAATACAGAATACTTCTCCCCATATGCCTATACAACTGCAGAGAATATTCTAGAGCACTTTTTTACCTAAAAAGTCTCAACACATACACATCAAAATTTTACGAAGCCTTGTGTTACAGAGAGAAAAAGGAATATAATAAGGCAATAGCATGTATGAATCTCATTTTGGAGAGGAAGGTCATTTTAGACGTCAACTTTGACCCGAGGGTGTCTGAAATGTACGTGCTACCTGAAGACACCGAGTACTTTCATAACTTATTGGGGGAACTTCACACTAAAGTATATGATAGAGCACAAGCACTGAACCATTACACTGATTCTTTTCTTAAGGAACCCCTATTTGCTGCTACAGAAAATCTCCTGAGCGAGAACAGAATTCCCATAGAGAATTCGAAGGAGAATGCAGATTTTAACGGGATAAGAACCAATCCTCTCTACATGTATGCACTAGACTGCATGCATTATAGTGATCTCTGTACTCCTGAGCTGATACATACGCATCTTAAGCAGCTACCTGGAATTGGAGTGTATTTTGTCTCGTTTGCAGCCAAGAAGATGTTTGATTATGGGATGTTACAGGAGAGCAAAAAGCTATTTGAAACTTTGAGAAAGAAGGAGCCATATTTTATTACCATTTTTCAATTTGGAACAATTTTAATCGATTGTTTTAATCGATTAAATATATTAGTTTCATTTTGTTATAAGTACATATAAACGTATATGACAAAATTACACTTAAAGTAAAGTAAAAATGCAAAACTAAAATTACTTAAACTAAACTTATTTAAATTAATTTACTTTAAGTGTAATTTTGTCATATACGTTTATATGTACTTATAACAAAATGAAACTAATATATTTAATCGATTAAAACACAAATTAAATTGATTAAAATTGTTCCAAATTGAAAAATACACTGTTAAAAATCTGCTGCATTTTGTTGCAACGCACGCCCTTGCTTGTATAGAAAACGGTTACTTGGCCGTGAAATGGAGCTTTCTCATTGGTTGGAATTGAGATATTATATACAAGCGATGGAGTGCGTTGCAACAAAATGCAGCAGATTTTTAACAGTGTATGAAACAAACGATTCTGCAGCGTCACTCCACCGCTTTTATTTACTATATTTAACAGCCGGCAACCCTTATTTGCGGCCAGATTTAATTAGGCAACCGTATATAATAATAAACAGAAAAAAATTAGCTTTAATTTGATATATAAATTATGAATGTACGTTGTGGGTGTATAAATGTAACAAAATCATACCTGTGTATACCTGGCTGCGAAGAGGTGCGGCCAGGTGCGCAAAGGCAACCATGATTTTTCAGAGTCTTTATAGATGTTGCCGTAAAGTAGACGACATTTTATTGAAAAAACAAGTCAGTGAAATTTCTTACGGATTATGAATTATTAATAATTTAATTAAAAATACTAGCGGCCACATTTTGATAGGCAACCTGGTAGATATAAATTCTCCTAATCATAAATATGTGTAAAAATTTGGTTTTCAGCAAACACTCGATGGGTACACTGATTCTGCCGCCGGATCTCGTACTATTGGGAGGATACGGTAAATTATAGCGAGCTACGCGCAGGGTCACCTCTCTTTTTTAGGGCTACTTATAAAAGTAAGGAAAAATTGAAGCCCAAAATTCAAAACTATTTAGGTTCTTTTTTTAATCAAATGTTTAAAGAATACGCTTTTTAATCTCTTTGTGGACCCCAATAAGTTTCAAAATTTCTTTAATACTATTACATCCTTCAACTAAATATGCTATTTCTATAGTTCCCATTCTTTTTAAAGCTGCGAGATGAAAGAAGTTTGTAAATGTTTTTTAAATTGTCTTTTTTAAGGCCCCATATAAAAGTGAGGAAATGATGAAACTCAAAATTAAGAACATTTAGAGCTTATTTTTATAGTTCAAATGTTTTAAAAATAGGCTTTTTTAATCTCATTAATAGAACAAAAAGCCTCAATAAAGTTCAAAAGTTTCTTAATCTTATTACTTCCTTGAACCAAAACAGAGATGCGCTTTCTCTCTATAGCCACGATTCTCTTTAAAGACGTCCAGATGAAAAACATTTTGCAGACTAAGTACTTTTTAAATTGTCTTTTTGTTACCCTTATAAAACTGAAGCAAAATGGAACCCATGATTCAAAATTGTTAAGCTACGTATATTTTTTAATTCAAATGTTTAAAAAATGTGCTTTTTAATCTTATTGGGAGGCCCCAATAAGGCTCAAAACTCCCTTAATACTATTACTTTCTTCAACCAAAACAGATAATGCGTTTCATTTCTACAGCCAGCAATTTTTTTAGGTGCGTTCGTAATTATGTAAATACGTAGCACCTATTGTTGTCGCTCAGTCTGTCCGTCTGTCTGTCTGTCTGTCCGCATATAACAACGCAAAAACTACCCAACCGAATCGTTTGAAATTTAAAATACATAATTATAACATAATTTTGTCGAGTCATTTCAAATTTTATGAAAATCGGATGGATAGATCAGTTACAGGGACAATCAAAATGATTCCGTTACATTACGGTCAATGGGGGAAAAAAGTTTCAAATGCATTTTAATCGTTTGAAATTTAAAACATATAATTATTACGTAACTTTGTCAATTCATTTCAAATGTTATGAAAGTCGGGTGCATAGATCATTTACAGGGACAATCAAAAGTATTCTATTACATTACGGTCAATGGGAAAAAAGTTTCGAATGCATTTTAATGATGTTACACTCATTCGAACATAATAGAATTGGCATGCATCTATGAAATATATACTAAAATATGTATTCTGTACAATCTGTGATGCAAATAATTTTTATTATTAAATTACAGGGCCACACAAAAGTATTCTACTACATAATGCTATACGGGGAAACATTGTTTAGGGCGTGTTTTAATTATATTCAACTATTTCACATTTTATGAATAAGATATACGTTGCTGAGGTGTAATAAATATTACTTCCTGCATATTTACAGGAACACAAAAAAGATTTAGACTACTATACTGTATCCGAAGTACTATTTACTATAACATCAAGATCTGAATATTTTTAAAACTTCGTTATCGTACGAACGCACCTGATTTGCTACGTTCATGTGCAATTTCCAACTTGTTATAGGTGCTAAGATGAAAAAAAAATCGCAAGTTCTAAATTTTTTAAATTGACTTACACTTAAGTATGATAAGTTATGATATTTAAGTCCCTTACTAAAAGTAAAGAAAAATTGGAATCCAACATTCAAAACTTTTAGGCACCATTTTTTTGATTAAAATGTTTAAAATAATGTTCTTTTTCACCTCATCGGGGGTTTCAATAAGGTTCAAAACTTCCTTAATACTATTGCTTCTTTCAATCAAAACAAGCATGTCCTTTCTTGCTATAGCTGCCATTCATTTTAAAGGTGCCCAGATGAAAGACATTTGGCAGACTCTGAATGCTTTTTAAATTGTGTTTTTTAGGGCCTATATTAAAAGTGAAGAAAAACTGAAACGCAAGATTCAAAACTCCTCATTTTTTTCAATTGCTTAAAAAAATATATGCTTTTTAATCTTATTGGGAGTTGCAATAAGCGAGTATCTGTGTGCAATGCATTTGTCATCCAACCCCTTATGTTCGACCTGTTTTTTTTTAATGTTTCACTTCTCTTGTTTTCGTAAATAACTAATGATAACTATACATAAATTATGTTCTGCAATTATATAATCTATCAGCGTAGCATTGCTCGCTTCGCAGGTTGAATTTTTTTATGCACCACCCCCCCCCCCCAAAAAAAAACGGCTTTTTTGTTTTCCATTTCCTGTTGAACGTCCCAATGCCTTCCACAGCTTAAGTCCGTTCAGGGCATCCCCCGCTCTGATCTTGAATCAAACAATCTTTGAATTATTGTAATTTTTCTTTCTGATAAAAGTTATAATCTCTTGATAAAATTCAAATTTTCTAGCATCGTCGTTCACGTTGCTACAGGGACCATTTCGTTATTTTTCCATTTTAGCTTAAATATGAGATCAGCAAAATCTCCCAGATAATTTTTCGTTTTTAGAAAAAAATCGTTAAAAAAAAAGAAAACTTCGTAAAACGCGAAAAAAGGGGTAAAATTTGCATAAAAACATTAGGCAAATATTCAAAAATTGACTATATCTAGCGAAAACATTGCAATCGGAATGTTAAAAAATGACACCGAAAGACGAAAATCGCTAAAAATCACATAAAATGTTCGAGACAAATTCAGAAATTGCAAATGATAAAATTTTCTACATTGAGTTTAAAGACTGAAACCTGATTTCTTTAAGGGGTCTCAAAAAACTGCGAATAAAAGGCGCAAAGTCAAAATTTACTATATCGGGATAAAAGATTGAAAATAAGTTTCTTTTACATTAATAAAAAAAAGTGAATTGAAGGTTTTTTTTTTCTCATTTTCCCCCCATTCAGACGCGCAGACACAAAAATGCATTTATTTGCCAATTTTCCGTAAAAATATAGAAAAGTACACAATCTAATGTAAAAATTACCTAACATCTTCAAATATAAAGGTGCATTTTCGTCATATAAAATCACAGGAGTGTTCCATCAATTGTGCAGCATTGTATTTTTTCCTATTAAAAACTGAACTTTTACTCATGATTTTTTTCCCTGTATAACTAGAATAAATCGCGAATCAGAGATCAAAATTTCTATTAATTTTCCATCAAAAGTCGAAAATTTCTTCAGATATGAGAAAAAATAACTTCTAATTGGAGTCTTCAAAACAGCGTTGAATCCAGGGGGGCATTCCCTCCCCCGGAAATTTTGAAATTTTAAGTTTTCAATGGTCAAAAAGTGCAATTTCTACCCGGAACTCTAATGTCCCTATCGGAGCCACAGAGAAAAGTGTCTGAATTCAACACTGCTTTAAAATGAGGGGGGAATGCTCAGAATCGCATAAAAATTTGCGAAAAATTCGAAAATCGCATTAAAAGTTCGCAAAAATTTAAAAAATAGCTGAGGACAAAATTTAGTACTTCGGGTAAAAAGACGGAAACCTGATTCCGATTACTATAGTCAAAAAATCGCGCCAAAACACGAAAAAAGTTAAAAATCATATAAAAAGTTTGTGAAATATTCAAAAATTGAAAGAAAACTACTTTACTACATTCGGCTAAAATGGAAATATGGATTGAAAATGGATGGTTTTTTTTTTTTTTTTTTTTAATGTAGGGGAAAAGCTCGCAACTTGAAAAAACAGTAATAAATAGCTTAAAAAATTAAATTTAAAAAAAATTGAATCAAAAAATCTGTTTCGAGATACAAAACTTCAAGCATACAGGTATCCTTCCTGTCAAATTTTGTCCTGGACAGAAAAACATCTACTTCTCAGACAAACAAAAACTCTTTTCAGTCATACATCTGTCTTTATTGTTATCGACAAGAACTAACCGTCTTCGTTGCCCACAGAAAGATACAGTCTATCCGAAGGTTTTTTTTTCTTTTCAAATTTTTATCCGGTCAACTTGAATGACAAATTTATACTGGAAAAAATCGTAAAAATATGAAAACGACATCCAAGCAGTTTTTTTTTTTTTTTTTTTTTTTTTAAATTTAGTAAATCTGTACATACATATAAGGGAGAGTGAGGAGCAATGGGGCACTTTTTACAAAATATAAAAAATCAACATATTTTTTTTCGCACACGCAAAAAAAAAAAAAAAAAAAAAAAAAATCGATTTATAGAATACAAGCTGAAACATTTTTTAACGTCCCTGAACAATATAGAAACGTTATTTTTAGAAACAATATTTATAATTAAAGAAATGGAAAATTTTGAAATGTGCCACATATACCTCTCTGCTTTTTATATATAAATTCTATATCTCATATATTGCGCTACACAAAAGTATTCACATACCATTCTCCTGATTAGAGGAAATTGCAGAAGGGGAATTTTCTGAAACATCTCTTAAATGAACTAAATTTCGGAATACATGTTGTTGATAGATACAAATCTCTAAATCATGTACAAGGCTGCTAAAAAATTCGGGGAATTTTCCGATTGTAGATGGGAACAGCTGAAATTCGGTTTTGAAATGCGTTATAAATTTTCATATGCAATAAAGAGACATAATATTTAAATTTTTAAACGGTGCAGTTTTGTTAGATTATATTGAATGTTCTGGAAAGTGCTTCATAATCAGTGTTTGATGCATGATTTTTCCTTTCTTGTTTATTTTATTTTTGTGCAGTATTTAGAGTTTTTGCGGCGTTTTTTAACATTTGTAAAGGAAATTCAATTACAAACATTTTTGCCAATTTTCAAATTTTTCGAGAATTTTTAATTTTTTTAAAAGCTTTTTACAGATAATTTTTAAAATACGTAAAAAGAAAATCCAGTTTCAATCTTTTAGGCCAATACAGTAAATTTTGTTTCCTGTGAACTTCGAAAAAAAATTATGCATTTTTTGGCATACTTTCGCGTTTTGTAGCGATTTGTTAATACTTTTTGCTAAACAAAAGAATTTTCAGTTCAGAAGACGATCACGTTTATTAATTATTTAACAGCTGATTGAAATTAGCTGCTTTTGTTTGCAAATATTTTGTGTCATAAACAATGGGGTTGTAAAGTGGATGAAATGTAAAATTTCAGAATACCCTGAAGTAAATCATTTTATGACAAAATTCGATCAAATTTTGATAATCACCTTTAAAAAAAACTTGTTTGTAAATCTGAACCTGATTTAATTTGAGTAGGTAGGGTTGATTAAAAAAAAAAAAAAAAACGACAATAAACATTACGTTCTGAAGTAAAATAAATCATTAATTCAATTATACAGTGATTCAAATAAGCGGCGGATTTTCGAACTTTTTCTAATAGGGGCCCGTAATTTTTGCCTGCCCAGGCGCCCGTGAAACCTGTTACCGGTCCTGTCTACAAGCCCGCATGTATTAGTTAAAAAGTCTATAATAAATGATATTTTGGTAGAAGATTATTCTTACAAAGTATCTATACTATTACAAGACATGTATAATATATGTATAGTATGCATTGTATAGTAGCAAGAAACGTAATACAATTATTACAAGATATTTATGATATTTTTGCACAATACATAACTTTAGGTAAAAAATCATTTAAGTTGTTTGAATTGATAGAATTTTTAAACAATAAATAGGTCTGTTTACTGTAAAACAAAATTGGTCTTATATATTTAAAGAATGACATTTTTACTCAATTATGACCTGATGTACCCGTATGGGTACATAAATTTTTACTATTTAAGAATTTTGAAATTAAAAAACTAATTGTATTTTCTCTTTTCTAAGCCTAAAAACGTCATTATTTGCTAATAAAATAATTTTTCTATACAGCAGATTTTTCTCGGGACTCAAGAGGTTAATGGTCTTACACTCTTTCGAACATAATAAAGCTGATATGCATCTATGAAGTGCATACTATAGCATATATTTTGTACAATCTGTGGTGCAAATAATATTTCTTATTGATTTACAGGGCCACACAAAAGTATTCCATTGCATAATTATATATTGAGAGATTGTTTTGTACCCATTTTAATTGTATTAAACTATTTAATATTTTATGAAATTGATATACGTTACACAGAATTACACCAAGTTATAGTCATCGTTCAGTCTGTCCGTCTGTCCACATATAATAGAGCAAAAAATAGCCAACCAAATCATTTGAGATTTTGTCGAGTCAATTAATATTTTGTGAAAATCGGATGTACAGTTTAATTAAAGGGACAATCAAAAGTATTCCATCACATTACGGTCAATAGGAAACCATAGTTTCAAATTCATTTTAATGATGTTACACTCTTTCGAATATAATACAATTGACATAAATCTATGAAGTAGATACTAAAATATACATTCTGTACAATTTGTGATACAAAGAATATTTATTATTATTTTGCAGGGCTACTTAAAAGTATAACACTGTATTATGGTTAATATTGTTTGAGGCGTGTTTTAATTACATTAAACTATTTCACATATTTTAAAATTGATATACGTTGCTGAGGTTTAATATAAGTTACTTCCGATATAATAGAATTGATAGTATTTACAGGAACACACAAAATATTTCGAACACTATACTGTATCCGAATTACTGTATACCATAACAGCAAGATCTAAATATTTTTAAATTTCGTTGAAGTACGAATGTATCTCACTTGCTACGTTTCACGTGCAATTTCCAAATTGTTTTAAATGTTGAAGTGGACTGTCCGTTTCTCAATCCCCCCAACTAATAACTCTTTAATACTCTAGTACAAATGAAGTAGAAACGTAATGATTGTTGGTTCAAACGATTGGCTTTGTTCGTTTTTTTTTTTTTTTTTTTTTTCAAATATTGAGTTGGGATGGGGGAGGCTGGCTATTTCTCCAGCCACTCCAATAAAAACGTTTTATAACTCCAGTACAAATGAGGCACAAACGAAAATATTGTTGTACAAACGGGTACAAAAGAGGTATAAACGATTGACACTGTTCATTTTTTTAAAATATTGAAATAGGGGGAGGGTGCCCGTTTCTCCACAGCCCCAGTAAAAACTCTTTATTAATCTAGTACAAGGAGGTACAAACGAAAACCCTGTTGGTACAAATGGGTACAAGCGAGGTATAAACGATTGGCACTGTTTATGTTTTTAAATGTTCAAGTGGGGGCTGACAGTTTTCCCATCCCCCCACTAAAATATCTTTATTAATCCAGTACAAATGTGGTATGAACGAGAAGATTGTTGGTACATACGGGTACAAACCAGGTATAAACGATTGCACCTGATTATTTTTCGAAAAGTTGATGTGGGGCAGGCTACACGTTTCTCCATCCCCAAACAAAAATAACTTTAATGTTTGGTTCTTTATTACTATAGTCCAAATGAGGTAAAAACGGGTACAAACGACTGACACTGTTCATTTTTTTAATAAAAAGAATATTGCCCAATTAAACTGATGGCATTGAGCTCACATGCTATGTGTATTACAGCTTTATATTTTCAAGAGTTAATTCTTCTCGAAAAACAAAGTAGAGGAAACAGCTCCTCCCATTTCCCCTTTTTATACTTAATCATTGAACCCCCTAAGCTAATCAGGGACATGCTTATCATATAAAAATATATATCTCCAAAATTCAGAGCAAATCGGAAAATTCTTAATAAAAATCCATTTCTATAATTTAAGGAGTTATCTCCCTCTTTTATGCTTAACCATTAAACTTCCAAAACTATTTAGAGATTTGAACGAAATCTGATAATTCTGCATGAAAAACCCATTTATATAAATTAAAGGAAGGGGCATTAGATTCCCCGTTCCACCTATTTATACTTATCTAATGACCATCTAATACTGTCACGTAGGCGCCTCATTAGAATGATCCTCTATCTAAATTTTGAACGAAAACTGATAAATCTGCATGAAAAACACATTTATATCAATTAAGGGGAGGAGCATGAGCTCCCGTTCCCCCTCTTATACATATCGAATGAACTCCAAAATCTAATCAGGGAAGCGCCTTATCGGAATATACATATACACAAAATTTCAAGCGGATCGGATATTTTTATCATGAGTTATCACGTTCGCACGAACGAACGAACGTACATACATATTAAACAGAACGGGCGGGCACGTAAGCTCTCAGGCTATGATAGCCTGTGAGCTAAAAACTGAAGTGTGGGATTAGCCGTTTCTCCAGCCCCCCCTCCCTAAAAACTTTTTATTCCTCTAGTAGAAATAAGGTACAAACGAAACGATTGTTGTTACAAACGAGGTATAAACTATTGCTTTTGTTCATTTTTTAAAATATTGAAGTGGGGGGCTGGCCGTTTCTCTAGCCTCCCCCAACACTGTAAAAAAAAAATTCTGTAACGTTACTAAATTTTTTCTAGGAAACTGAGATTCCAAGAACTTTTCATGTTATGGTAACTTGAAAATTTCATGTAACCGACTCTGAAACTTGAATTTTCGCTGTTACCGTTACAGGAAAAGTTCTAGGAATCCCAGTTTCCTAGAAAAAATTTAGTAAGTTTACAGATTTTTTTCTTTTTACAGTGTACTAAAATCTTTTTATTACTCCTGAACAAATGAGGTACAAACGAAAAAAGATTCTTGGTACAAACGAGGTATAAATTTTTGGCATATTTAATTTAAAAATATTCAGATAGGTGGCAGGCAATTTCTCTCCCTCCGCCACTAAAAACTCTTTTTTTAATCTAGTACAAATGTGGTACAAACAAAAAGATTGTTAGCACAAACGAAGTATAAACAATTGGTAACATTGCTGGTAATTTTTGAGTAGGTGGGGTGGTTGGCGAAATGCACCTGGCTAAAATGAAAGATTGTTCATTGGACTTCGATGGGAGTTTCTAATTTAAGAGGCCACTGGACTCGTTCAAAAAAACTTGGATGATAATGTTAAATCTATGGGGGCGTTATTTTCAAATATCTTGCTCAAATTTTAATATTTTAACTTTTTTTTATAAGATAGCTAAGGATGATCTACAACCGGGCTAGTTTTTACTTTTTTCGATTTCGGATTTATATATATATAATAAAATACTTTAACTTTCGTAATAATTGGTTGAAACCGGTTCTGAAATTGAAACTGTCATAATATTAAAAAATATACCAGATGTCCACTCTCAATGATGGCCAATGGCTAATTTCTAAACCGTTAAGCGTAGACATATAGTTAAAATTGCGAAAATTTTCTTAAAAAGGTAAAGAAGTATTTTTTAAGCGATTTAGATTTAAAAAAAATTATAAAAAAATTTCGAAAATTAAATTTTTATACCGTCCCCCGGTTTTATAAGTGATACTTAGTAAATTTGTACCACTACTCTAATAAGGAAGACAAAAAAAGTTCCATTCCACTGCGATTATTACTGACCGAGTAATAGCTGTTTAAAGTTGAAGTATCTTTTTTGCTGCAAAATAGGAGTCAGTCCCAAATTGACTGGAAATAAAAATAAACGTCAGATATAACATTTAACATTAAACGTTGAGAATAAAATAATTTTTACAATATTATTTTTAAATTCATGTTGATGTTTACATATTAAAGCAAAATATACAACTTGTGCTAAAAATATACGTCGAAAGATAACACATACTTTGTTAAAATAAATTATGAAAAACAACAGTCACAATTCGTTACAAATTGATACATATTTAAAATTCTATTAGATTACTTAACTTAATAGAATTTGGTGTAGTCCTATAAAATAAATAAATGGTACGCATCTAAAATCGTATTAAGAGCACACACTAGTCACGCGGTAAAAGCCAAACGCTAATGGTAAGTCTATGGGCGTGATCTTTTCAAATATCTCGCTTTATTTTTAATATTTTTAAATGATTCTTTTTTATGGGATAGCTGAGGATATTATGTTACCGGCCTAGTTTGTACTTTTCTGATTTTCGTTGTAGTTTAATTCTGAGGACCCTCGAAATTTTGGAATCTGTGAAATTCGAGGTGTTGTGTCCTTTTTTGTCTTATAAAATCTATTTCAGCAAAATTCAGAAAAAATTAAAAACGCTTCAAGGAAGATTAGTGTTCAAGCTTTCCAATGCTTTTTAAGCATTTCATATTTCTACTGCAATTAGGCTGAGCAAAATTTCGAAAGATTTTGATGAAAAATGGAACAAAAAATGCCTTTTAATCATATAATCTCCGCCTGCACTGGGAATCTGAATCCCGCCCTTTTGAAAATCTGATTGGTTAACACTTATTCATCTTAGCAAATCGAAACAACTTCTTTGATTTCGTTGACTTTACTTTCTGTGATTGGATTATAGTAATGTGTTAAAATAACCACCCTCCTATTCAAATTTCGGATTTATTTTTTTCTATAGTTATTGTTAAATTATAACAAAATTATCTAACGATTTCGAATTCTTTACTTTTATAAATTTAACGCTATTTTTAGGGTTTAGGTAACTTCTAAAGAAGAAAATATACATGTTACTATTTGTAGATTTTTTTTCACGTCAATATACATGGCTTGTCCGGAAGTATTAGGACTGATTTTCTTCCGCCGCGACTGTACTTCGGAGCGTGCGCACACCGACTGGATTCGGTAGAGGGCGCTCCTAGCTAACGAACGAGCGGCTGTTCAGTTGTCTCCGAGCACCTAGAGAGTCAGGACAGGCATTTTCGCGCGACGTGTTTCTGTGAGTGGTGCAAGCCGAAAAATGCAGCGTTCGTTAGAGCAGAGGTATGCGATTAAATTCTGTGTGAAACTCGGTAAATCTGCGACAGAGACGTTTTTTATGATCAAGCAGGCTTACCCAAATGTTGCTTTAGCAAGAAGGGGTGTGTTTCGGTGGCATAATTCCAGGCCATTTTGGAGGGCCGGGAAGAGGTCGCCGATGAAAATCGTGCTGGAAGGCCTTCGACTTCGACAAACACCGACCATGTGACTCGTGTGCGTAAAGTTTTGAACTCAGACCGTCGACTAAGTGTTCGTTTAATTGCCCAGATGGTAAATTTACCAAAATCTGTGGTTCATGATATTGTGAGGGAGCATTTGAACATGCGCAAGATGTGCGAGGACCCCAAAAATGTGTGTCCACTATCTTTGGACTATTGACTATCATTATTAAAATTAGCGACCTTGTAATTATTCTGGTTTAATTTATATGATAAAAACAAAAAATGTTTACAAGTGTCCATATAAGGAACTACCTGTCCCTATTATGGACAGGTGTTTCCTTATTGACTTTCTACACAGTGTGTATGGAAGAGCGACTTTTCCAAGGGATTTTAGAGGAGAGGAAATAAAAAAAAAATGTATCTTAAAGTATTCGGAGGAGGAGGGGGGACAGTAAATATCTTTAGAACATGCATTTTCGAAAAGGGAGGATCATTTTCAGGTTTTACCTTTCGAAGACCCATGCAAAGTCCCTTAGTTACTAATATTATGAAATAATATTGTTGGTTTTACTTAGCTTTATAGCATCTGTCTGCGATTTTACATCTGTTATTACCCAGTCCTCACAGCATGGACACATAGAAAATTTTTCACCATGGGCAGTAAGTCCCATATAATCCTCATGAACATATCTGCCACATGTGATGCATGGCCTCATGTTTGAAAAGCATCAATACTGCAAAAGAAGCAGTACCAGCTCTCTTTTGTTGAGGAAGTCATGCCATTGATACCTATGATTTCGCCAACAGATATCCTACTGGGAGGGGGGGGGGCTTCTTTTTATTTTTCTGCAAGGGTTTTTTGGAGGAAGGTTTTGGGGGGATTGTTCAAATGGCATCTTGTTGAACAAAGATTTTACCACTTTGATGCCTTTTCAATTTATTGCTTGGAAACGTTGAATTTTCTTCTTTCTTACAGTTGTAGTCGATGGGGACATAAGCTGTCCATATTGGAAACCAGGCGTAGTTTTACTAAATCTAGTAACAAATGAATAAGGAAAATATTTTAAAGCAAAATATGCAATAGCAATCGAAAATATGTTTTATTAGCTTTCTAAAATACTCCACTTTTCAACATTTAATGTAATTTTACCAAATCTAATAAGAATTTAAGCTTACAAGTAATTAAGATCAGCACATCTCGAAACAACAGGTTTCCTCATAAATAGCAAATAGCGCGCTTTTTTACACTTTCCAGCCTTAATTATTTTTTCAACTGCTTTTCTTCACGAAAATGTTGAGCCATCTCTCGATTGAAATTATTATCTTTAAAAATATTAGGGGTGTCCATATTGAGAGCCCTGTCCATATAGGGTACAAATACCTTACAAATAAAACCTACTTTCAGATATTTGTACAACAATTAGATAAGTTTTTATTCAAGTGTGCATAAAACTGTTAGAAAATTATGTTTTCTTATGCAAAACGTTTTCAAATACAAAACATCCTTTTTTTTCAATAATCTCTCATTAATTATTAATACATTTAAATAGTTGTCTCATTATAAATAAAACCATTTTAAAATTTATAATTAAGATAATTATTAAAATACATATCTTCCAAGTATTTTTTTTAATCTCAAAAAATACCAAATACCCTCAATCCAAAGGGAGGTATGTGGTTCAAATAACTCTAAGTGTTAAAATTATGAGCTGTGCAGCAGATTATTTAGGTTTCTCCTTGGTTGCTAAAATTTAATTTTTCTTAAGAAATTTGGATTTTTTTCAGTTGTTCTACAAAATATACATGTATATAAAACTAACTGAAATATATTATCAGTGTGCTCTTTAATAATTTTTTGTGCTAGGTTTAAGCAAATAAGGTACATTTATGTAAAAAAAATAGATTTTTTGGTTAAAGTTACAATTTGTATAGAAGATTATGTGGATTTTACTTTTGTTTGTTAAAATGAAGTTTTCTAAAGAAATTGAAAGAGTTCAATTATGTAAATACTTTAAATGGCAGATTACTTAAGTTTCATAAATTATGGCCAATTTTATGTTGTTATAATTTGTTTAGAAAAATCCAATATTTGCATTAATAGCATGAGTGTTAGTTGGTTTTGGTAACAGTGATACTGAGTTACAGTGTTAAATTTTTTAACCTGTTTTCATGTGATTTTTCTTTAAATTATAAACCAGAAAAAAACTGATTAATTTTAATATTTTGTTGCTTTCTTGCATAACAAAGTATGGATGAAAATTTCTACTCCAATATTGTTTTGATCAATACTGAAAGATAAGGATTATTTAAAAGATATATTTTCCAATCAACTAGACATACAAAACCCAAATCTACATACCGGAGACACTGGGGCCTCTAACAATAGATTTCCCCTTAACTCTGACTTTTGCATGGCCAGTAGTATGGTAGATAGATGGTTCAAACTCAATTCTACATTGCCAAAGGTACTGAGATCTCTATACTAACAGTCTAGTTATGTGAAAGCTAACTTGTTTTTTATAATTATGAAATAATTTCATTTCATATGAACAAAGATTAATTTTCAAAATTATAGTGATAGTCGGGCCGATATTCATTTAGTAAAGAAATATTTTAAAATTAATAACTAAATATTCTCTGCTATAGAGAATAAGTCAGAAAATGGGGTACAAATAAAGAAAAACTTTTATTAATAAAAAAGAAATAGTCACTAAGATAAATCCAACCCTGACATATTTCTTACATCAAAATTAGAAAAGTCTCATCACAAATAAATTTTCTAGAAATTTAATTACACTTGGTGAAAAGAAAGAGCAACATTTAAGATTATTTAAAAAACAAATTTTATGTAAAACAAAAACTGGATTCATAAAATTTTCATTAAAAAAAAAAAGAAAATTCAGCTCTATAAATCTTTTATATATTTTTTAAAGTGCATAAAATGTTAACTTAAATGCTTCCTGTGTGCGTTTTTTTAATATTATTTTAGTATACATTAAAATTGGTGAAAACAAATATAAATGTTTATTTTTCTAAGGATACGGTTATTCTTTTTTTAAAATTCCTTGCATGATAAAGAAAAATATTTTTTATGTTTAGAAATTTTATTGGAAAATTCAAGCATTTGTTCATAAAATAATTATTTAAAGTCTAGTGCTTGCTGCTATGCTTCTGCTACTAGGCTAGAAAATATTAATTTGGTAGTTTTAAGTTTTTAATGAGGTGGTAATATTAGGCATGTTTTCCAGTACATGTTCAAAACTACAAAAATGCCATGGGTAATTGTTTTCACTATGGTTGTGAATCCTACAACACATTTTTAATTTTTTCTACACTGAATTGTCTTACTGAATTTCTCACAAAGTATAGAAAAGGCTACATTAAATGAATTAAGTAACAATAAGGAAACATGCATCTCTATTTAAACAAATTTCTGGGAAACAAAGCTTTAAATAAAAATTAATATAAATAAATTTCATCCTAACAGCAATTTTTCAAAATATTGAATGCTGAACCAGGCCCGTAGCCAGGATACCCTTTCAGGAGGGGCTCATAATCTTGGAATTTTTTTCTTATCTGACAGCAGTAATGGGCATAATTTAAAGCATAAATAAAAAAATAATCAAGGCTTAACCTACGATATAATCCTTCAAGATACTTGTCTATGATAATATACTTGTCCATTCCAAAAACTGTTATTTTTTCGATTTCTATAACAATTTTTGGTTTCTTAGAATTCTTTCAGTATACCAATTCGGAAACCAAAAGTATTTTTGAGGAAAAAACTGCAAAGAAAGTAAAAAAGCACAAACTAACAATTTTTGCAATGAATCTCGTGTACCTTTATTAGATTATTATTATTTTTTTTTAAATGCAAATAATTTTAATGGATTTAGGATGCAAGATTAATATTAGCATATATGTGTCTTGCATTGCAGATTCGGGGTCTTAAAATGATTAATCTGTAGATAAAATTTATTTTCAGATCATTTTTTACAAAGAAAAAATAATTGTTACAAATTATAGGTAATCGTAAAAATTATATATATATATTATACATAAGTTAATTTTTAAGTTAATTTTTACATAAGTTAATACATAAGTTAATTTTTAAGTTAATTTTGTTAAGTCTTTAATTACAAAAGTTATAAATGCAGTACTCTTGGTACAATAAATTTACTAGTGCTACAGAAGCAGTCTCCATGACCTCTTAGCTGTCATGAAGCTGATAACTTATCAGGATCTACTGTACTGTCCCAACAAACGAATATCGTTGTAAGGCTATCCAGTCTCTCATCAGTAATTGGTAAATGTTGGGTTCGAACCTAATCTCTCCCATCAACCCAATCGTTTGGAATTTGTGACACTTTTTTTTATCCTGGGATTTAATTACATAGTTATGGGTTAAGAATTTACCAGAATGGTAGCCAAGACTGCCAGCGAATGTTTCATTGCATTGTAATGCATTGCATTACAGAGCTCTAAAACTTTTAGGACCACTGCATTCCTATCAACATTACATATTCTATCGCACCATACTTCATATTCACCTTTCACTGACGAAATTAATAGTTTACGTTTGAAATATTGAGAGAGATTTTCTAATTTGTTTGCTTATTCCGGAAAAGTATACATCCTGAAAAAAAGTATTCGAAAATCGGTTAAAATATCTTCATTTGAAATTAATCTGTCATTTAATTTTTAAAAAAGACTTTCAACACAGGAATGCAGACTATGGCCGTATAACACTCTTCAGTGGATGTAATATGGTTGTTGTATGTATAATAGTCTGTCTAAATTTTGACCTTGGGATTTTACTTTCCATTTTGAAAGAGGTGTTTTCTAAGTTTTCATGTAGAATTAAATAACTCTAAAACATTTCCATTGCATTTCATTTTCTCTATGTTTGTAAAAAGAATTGGGACATCTTTAGCATGAGTTACAGCTGAAAATGAGTCATGAGATTTTTCATGAAGATGAGCTATGGCTTTGTCAAACTGAAAAGCTCTTCACAAACAAATAGGCTTGTGAAAAAAGCTCACTTTTCTCTTCCATGACTTCCAAGAAAAATCTATAACTGGTGAAGGAATATTTCATGTATTTTCGGAAATATTTTCTAAGCTAATGTAAATTGATTCAAACAGCTTGACAAAGGTTTCCATATTTTCATGAGTTTCTATAAATCTTGTATTTCAAAGGCAAAGAAATCATTTTCTTTTGTTTCCTGGGGAATATAATGAAATTGGTTACTGAAGGATAATTTACCTTAGGTTGATTTCTAAAATAAAATATCAGTTCATTAACTGTTCCAAGAGAAATTTGGATGGTAGGAATAAGCATGCGATTTTCGACAACGTATGGTTTAAAAAATGACTTGTAAATTAGAGGTGTCTGATTTTAGGACACTTCTGACGAATTGTAGATTGGATCCCACTAACATGCCCAACTATATTAGTTTCTCTCTGATACACTTGTGTGATGCATTTAGAATATCTTGGGCAACTGTTGCAACACAAACATAATAGACGGCACTTGCAAATTCACGTTGATGATATTGTACTTGTTCAGAGTGATTCAAGAAAACAAACTTTCTGTCCATTAGCAAAACTTCTCGAACTTTATACCAGTGAAGACGGCAACATACGTGTAGCAAGATTGAAAACTTCATCAGGTAAGATAATTCGACCTATTCGCAAACTTTATCCATTAGAGATTGAAGGTAGATGAAAAACCTAGCAACACTTTTTCTTCAGCTCCAGAGTTAGCCACTCGATTAACATCAGGTGATGAAAATCATTGAAGATTTAAATGAAGAAATTCCAACTTAAAGATGAAGAAGGTATTTTTAGAATTAAGACCAAACTAACTGAACGGAATGATACACATGACTTTAGGTTTCCAATTATTATTCCTGGAAAGCATCGAAAAACAGAGCTTATCATCAGAGAGACACATTTGAAGATGATGCACGCCGGAACACAAATTTTGTTATCATGCTTGAGGGAGAAATTTTGGATAATAAATGGTAGAAGATCTGTTCATCAAGTAATCAATAGATGTGTAATATGTAAAAGACATTAGAAGATCGAATAAAGGATGCTTCAATTTTTGAAGTAGTGGGAGTTGGTCTAGCTGGCCCCTTGGTACTGAAAGGAGGTTGGTTGTATGGGGTTTACTGGCACAAAATCCCTTGAGGGACATGCTGCGCCAAATCAATGATTAAACATACAAAAAATAAGGAAGACATGATATGAATATCTGGACGGGGCATCCCGTCCAGTTATAGCTAGGCAAATGTATAAAATCTAAAAACCTAAAATTGACAGTGGCTAGTATAAAAGTAAAAAATAAAACAGTAAACAATTAAAACTGGATAGAGTTCCTTTTTTAAAGGCGTTAACGTATCAAAGCAAGTACAAGTTATAAAACAAAAAGAGAAAACATCATATTTCAAAATAAAAACCTGCATGTTTTAAAAAGATAAAGAGTGCCCCATGAGGAATATCCCCAATGAGGTTTGTCAAGATTGGTGATGATGAATTAAAATACAGTCTGTACAAGTGCCGGAGGCCCGGACAGTCTGTTAAGAGATGATGAATGGTAAGTTGATCAAAATGACAATGTGGACACATGGGTGCATCCTCCCTCAATAAAAGATGTTTATGAGTGATCCTAGAATGCCCAATTCTTAGACGAGTCAGAAGAACATCTGTTCTCCTGGGATACATAGGAGGCCAGGTCATAATCGTTGGTTTGACATGGTGCAGTTTATTATTAATTTCTAAATCCCAGCTTTCTTGCCATTTATTTTGGATGAAATGATTTATAAATAGTTTAATGTCTGAAAATGGTATTCTATGATGTAAAGGATTAAGAGCTTGTTTTGCCGCCTCGTCTGCTTTCTCATTTCCTAGTATACCCATGTGTCCAGGTACCCAACAAAATAAAATATCATAGCCACGTCTTGTCAATTCATTATAAATGTCCAAGATCGATAAAATATAAGGGTGCTTTTTAAGAGATTTAATTGCGTCAATTGAACTATTTGAATCTGTATAAATGATGAAGGATGTGTTATGATGATGGGATATGTACAACATCGCTCTTTCAATTGCGATCAATTCTGCAGTAAAAACCGAAATAAAAGACTTAAGCCTATAGCTGAAACTAGTATTTTCAATAAAAAACCCACAGCCAACAGTACTCCCATTCCTTGAACCATCTGTATAAACATCAGTATAATTTTGGTAAATCGCACGATGAGCAGCAAATAATTGCTGTAAAACAGATGGAGCAGAGTTATTTTTGTTGTATCCTTTGAAAGGGTGGAGTGTAGTAATGCTAGGAGGGTTCCAAGGAGGAAAAGTATGTGCACGGCAAGAGCTCACCTCCATATTATTCAGAGGGCTATTGCCAATAAGGTTTCTTATTCTAAGACCAAAAGATGGGATGCAGGATGGGCGATGCTGATAAAGCATATCATTGTCTGTATTTAAGATGCAGTTATGAAGTGGATGACCATGATGTGAAAGGATACGATAATAAAGGTTTAATGAGAGTTTATCACGAGTATGGTACAGCGATGGTTCGTTACAGTCAACATACAAGCTCAAAACTGGAGAAGTACGAAATTCACCAGAGCAAACACGAAGTGCGCTATGGTGCACTGTGTCAAGTTTCTTGAGAGCTGACTTACTAGCAGAACCATAAATCTGGCAGGCATAGTCAATTTTTGAGCGAATCACAGCACGATAAATCTTGAGAAGTGAGGTGCGGTCTGCTCCCCAAGAGGTATTTGAAAGTACTTTAAGTAAATTAAGCGATTTTTCACATCTTGTCCGTAATTGTAAAATATGTGGTAAAAAGGTTAGTTTTTTGTCAAAAATCAGCCCTAGATATCGAACATTGTCCACAACAGGAATTTGGGTTAAATTGATGAAAATTTCAGGATCAGGATGCAGATCTCTACGTCTACAGAAATGCACACAATAAGTTTTGTCATGAGATATAAGAAAACCATTTTTATTAGTCCAAGTCAGTATGCGATTGATAGCAATTTGCAATTGTCTTTCAATAAAACGTATATCCTGTCCCATACACATAATACGAAAGTCGTCAACGTATAGGTCACCCTTTACAGACGGTGGTAGTTGATTAAGAATATTATTTATTTTAATAGCAAAGAGGGTGACACTCAGGACACTACCCTGGGGTACACCCTCTTCTTGTACATAAAAACTAGAAAGAGATCCCCCAATACGAACTTGGAAAATTCGCATTGCAAGGAAGTTTTTGATAAAAATAGGAAGGTTCCCACGAAAGTTCAAGTTAAAAAGGTCGCGGAGTATTCCATAACGCCAAGTTCTGTCATAGGCTTTCGCCATGTCAAAAAATACTGAGACCAAATGACTGCGTTTGAGAAAAGCTGTTCTAATGTAGTGTTCAAGATGGATTAAATTATCGATAGTAGATCTACCACGTCGGAAGCCACTTTGAAAAGTGGCAAGGCAGTTGTTTTTTTCTAAAACATGAATGAGGCGGCAATTGATCATCTTTTCGAGAAGTTTGCAAAGGCAGCTAGATAGCGCAATAGGCCTGTAATTATTAGGATCAGTAGCATCTTTTCCTGGTTTAGGAAAAGGGATAACGATGGCTCTGCACCAAGCATTAGGGAAAATGTGTTCTGTCCATATTCTGTTAAAAAAAGAAAGCAGATTATTAAGAGAAAGTGGAGAGAGGTGCTTGAGCATGACGTAAGTGATGCCATCATGTCCAGGAGCAGATAAACGACTGCCATGCAAGCATTTTAAAAGTTCTGATAAAATAAATGGTTTGTTGTATGAAAAAGAATTATGACTATTAAAATTAATACCGGTCTTTTCAGTTTGTCTTTTATAAGATAAAAAAGGTTCAGGATATGAATCTGAATTTGAAATAGAAGCTAGGGTATTCCCTATTGTCTCAGCTATATTTTTGGTAGAAGTGATGGTTTGACCGTTCAGTTTTAAAATTGAAATATGGCTTTCAGAATACAGACCCATGCAGTTTTTTACCCTCTTCCAAAGCTCTTTACTGGATGTGTTAGAGCTTATGCTTGAAACATATTTAATCCAGGATTCACGCTGGCTTTTGCGTCTTATTCGTCTAGCCTCTGCCTTTGCTTTTTTAAATGCTATATAATTAGTGTTGTTGGGGTACCTTCGAAATATACCCCAAGCTTTTTGTTGTTTTTTCTTTGCTAATTGGCAATCACTGTTCCACCAAGATTTTCTTTTTTTATGAACATATGAAGTTTTAGGGATGCTAGCATCAGCAGCATTGATAATACAATGAGTTATATTATCAAGTGCTTTGTCAATGTCACCCTCTATCATGTTATTTGTGATGTTCGCAAGTGCCGTGAAAGTTGGCCAATTGGCTCTGTCATACACATACCTTTTAGTATAATTATTGGAATCCACACTAGGAGTAGTCAATGAAATAAATGTTGGAAAATGATCACTGCCGTGTAGGTCATTTGAGATCCAAAAGTTCCAAAATGGATAGATTGATGGGGAGCAGATAGTAAGATCAATTGCATGAAAAGTGCGTGTAGGTTCATGGAAGTAGGTATGATCACCATTATTGAGTAGGCACAAGCCATTGTCAGAAATTAATTTTTCTATTATTTCTCCACGTTGATTGTTATCAGAACTGCCCCAGAGTTGGTTATGAGCATTAAAATCTCCAGTGATGATAAATGGAGTGGGGAGTTGGAAAATGAGATTATCTAGGTGTGCTGACTGAATGGACTGGTTTGGTGGTAAGTAAATTGTACATATTGTTATAAGACGATTTATATGGACACGGACAGCAACAGCTTGTAAATTAGTATTTAAACTAATCAGCGAATGAGGTAAGGTGCGAGAAATGAAGAGAGCCACTCCTCCAGTGGCCCTATCACTACCAATAAAGTCTTTCCTGTAAGTAGCATAATTGCGCAATTTTGCTTTGTCTTTTGGTTTTAGATGGGTTTCCTGTAGAGCTAAGCAAAGTGGTTGATGGTCAGAGAGAATGTCCCGGATCTCGTCATGTTTATTAAGATAACCACGGCAGTTCCATGAGATGATATTATTCATGATTAGGAGAGTTAGGTTTGTGTATTTAAATCAGGCACAAATTCATCAAATACAATATTTTCATCATCCGAGTCATTACTATAGGGGTCGGATTCCATTTCCTCATCCACGTAATGCTGCAACTGCTTTGGATCTTTAATATTTTTTATAACTGAGCTGATGCCAGAACTTTTCTTCCCCCTCCCCACAGTCTTCCATTGTAGAGAGGCTGGAGTTGAGGTTTTTTTAGTTGTTTGTATAGGGGGTTTTTTTAGATTCTGTTTTCTGGGGATATCAGGTTTCTGTGCTATTTTCGTATTTGTGGCAGCTTTAGTCTTAGTTTGGGATTGAGATGACTTATTGGGTAGAGCTGTATATTTCTGCTGTTTCTTCTCTAAGTCAACTATTTTTACTGGTTCAGAGGATGGGGTGTTTGTTGATTGTGTTACGGTAGGTTTTCCTTGTGGATAAGAGACATCAGTTTGTGTAGCCATGTGTCTTACGGCTGTTGATTGTTTCTTCAGTAAGCTGGAGTAGGTAATTCCGACAGATGGGGTTCTATTTTCAACTAGTTTACGGGCATCAGGATAAGACAAATTTTGAGTAATTTTTATAGTAACTATTTCTTTCTCACGGTTCCAGTTTGGGCACTTGCGGGAATATGCTGTATGATTTCCTTTACAGTTAACGCAGCATTCGGATTTTTCACATGAGGTATTGTCGTGGCCGACCTCTGCACAATGTGCACAGGTGAGAGATCCACGACAGTTTGTTTTAGTATGACCGTAACGCTGACATTTAAAACAGCGGGTGGGATTTGGTATATAGGGTCTGACTTTACAGTTTAAATATCCTGCTTTAATTCTAGGTGGTAAAGTAGTGCTATTGAAAGTTAGAATAATATGTTTAGTGGGAATTATTTGCTCATTTTTACGGATGGTGATACGGCGTACATCTATGACATTTTGGTCTTTTAAATTTTCTAAAAGTTCATCTTTGGTTGAGTATAAAAGATCAGGTTCTGATATTACTCCGCGGCTTGTATTTAGAGTTCTATGTACTTGTACGGAAACAGAAAAAGTGCCTATTGTAGTGCAATTAGAGAGATATTGTGATTGTTTGGTTGTAGAAACCTCAACCAGCAAATCACCAGATTGTAATTTTTTGAGAGAATGACCATCTCCCAAGACAGACTGAAAGGTTTTAGAGATAAGAAATGGTGAAGTCCTTTTAAAGGAGCAATCAGAGTGACTATCAATACGTTTCACAATAAAAAAGCGAGTAAATGAATACGACAGTGCAGTTTGTTGCTCTCCACTAGGGAGAGAAGTAGAAGGAAAAGAAGTGTTTCCATCCATATTTAAAAAAAAAAATAGAATTCAGACCCCGGCCGCACCACCCTCTCCCGAGCCCTACAAGGGGATGCACATTCGTGCACCAGTGCTAACCAGGGCCCATACGGTCACAAGACAACCCTATGTCAGTCTCCACCCTTAACGAGATGACTAGTAGTTGCTCGCTCGCTTGATCCCTAAAGCCAGTGACAAAAGTCAGCTGACCAGCCGATTGATGCATACGGGACCAATATGCACCTCCCGTCTACCTGAAGCAGAGGCCAAAGTAGTGTGTTGGTTTCCCTCAACTACCAGGATCCCCCTTTCCAGGGACACGGGTCGCCACGCACGGCCAACACGTGGGTGGTTTACAATTCTCCATGAGTCGATATGCAGGATGACATCGGCTCATACAGAATTGCCCTCACCTCCGAAGAGGAAACCACAACGAGGGTGAAACAAAGAGGAAAGGAAGACCAGAGGAGTAAGAGGAAAAGGAAAAGAGAAAGATCACTCAGGTGCCCCGGGGTTGTGAAGCCCGTGAATACCTTAAGAAGGTATCCCCCTGGGGGATACTGAAAGGAGGAAAAAATCATGGATTATATTATATACTTGTTCTGTATATCAGGCTATACATCTAGAGTTAATAACGTGTTTGTCAACGAAAGCTTTCCTTCTGAGTTTTAGAAGATTTATTGCTTGACGTGGTCGTCCGAATATAATTTATAATGATAATAGCTTGAATTTCGTTGAAACTGCAAATTTGTTTCAGTCGATTGTTTCGGCAGCAGTAGAACAAGAAGCAACACTTAAAAGAATCTAATGGCAGTTCAACCCTCCTACAGTTGCTTGGTAAAGGGGGATTCTAGGAACGTCTTACAGAAATAATAAAGAATCTGTTAAGACAAGTTTTAGAAAGGGTTTCGTTGAATTATGAAGAACTGATGAGTGTTCTTTGTGAATGTGAAGCTGTTGTTAATTCAAGACATCTGAATTTTTTTTCCGAGGATCCTGATTCTTCCAACGCCACCCTTATTTTTACAAGACATTTGGACAATTGAGGTAGCAGATTGAAACCTAATTGATAAACAGGATTTGAAGAAAGGATGGAGATATCTCCCAACACAGAGAGAAAACCTGAGAAAGAGTTTTCGTTTAGAATATCTTGGGCAACTGCTGCAGCACAAAAATAATAGATGACACTTGCAAATTCACGTTGATGATATTGTGAAAAGAATCTAATGATCTAATCTCCAGTTGGGTAAGAAATTTTCTTCCCAATAATTTTGACATAAGATTCCTAGATCATCCTGAAATGAATTTACATATTATAATAGATTTATCTGCTTATAAACCTATTGTTCTCATCAAAATTTCAAATGATGTTGACATTGATTTAATTTTAGCCATTTTAATGATTTTGGAATGTCAGAAAAATATCGAACGATTATGCTTGGTGAATGACAAAGACCTATTGATGGACAAATCATTGTAGATGCTGTTAAAAATTGAATCTGGGTTATAATTTCTAATTTCCATCTTCAACTTAGTTGGATGCCAGTTTTAGAAAAAATAGTTAGCAAATTAACTTCAAGTAAAGTTAATCCAAATTTTAGACTCTTTCTTGGTTCTTCACCAACAGAATATTTCCCTGCTTCAATTTTGCAGTGTAGTGTTGTGTTGACATTTGATTCCCAAAAGTATATGTGAAATATATCTATTTATTTTTAAAGAGATTCCCTGGGATGATTTTAAAATTTCCGTTGTAGAAATTTGTTACAAAAATCATATGACATGAAAGATAAGCGTCTTCTAATGACTTACTATAAACAATGTTTCTCTGATGAATTTTGTTCCAATACAAAATTTCAGCTGACTAGTTTTGAATATTATTACTTAACAGAAGATGGGCCGTTTGAAAACTATGTGGAATATATTAAAACTTTACCTTTATTGGAAGAGGCTGAAATCTTTGGACAGCATTCAAAATCTGAAATACTGTAAAGAATTCAAGAGGGTAAATCCGTATTTAAGAATTTGGGTAAATTTTTGGGTGATATCTTGAAATATAAAGAAAACCTTGAAAATGAGGTGATGAAAATCACTGAAGATTTAAATGAAGAAATTCCAACTTAAAGATGAAGGTATTTTTAGAATTAAGACCAAACTAACTGAACGGAATGATACACATGACTTTAGGTTTCCGATTATTATTCCTGGAAAGCATCGAATAACAGAGCTTATCATCAGAGAGACATATTTGAAGATGATGCACGCCGGAACAAAAATATTTATCTTGCTTGAGAGAGAAATTTTGGATAATAAATGGTAGAAGATCTGTTCATCAGATGCGTAATATGTAAAAGACATAATTCAAAACCTCTTGAAACTTCACAAGCTCCACTGCCAGAAGATCGAATAAAGGATGCTTCGATTTTTGAAGTAGTGGGAATTGGTCTAGCTGGCCCCTTGATACGGAAAGGAGGAGAAAAATCATGAAAATTGTTATACACTTGCTCTGTACATATATATATATATATATTTATCAGATAAATTTAAATAAGCTTTTCTAATTATTAACTTTAATGAAGGATATTTTATTTTAACATTCTTCTTATAGATTCTAGGAATGTCTTACAGGAATAATGAAGAATCTGTGAAGACGATTTTTAGAAAGGGTTTCGTTGAATTATGAAGAACTGATGAGTGTTCTTTGTGAATGTGAAGCTGTTGTTAATTCAAGACCTCTGACTTTTTTTCCCGAAGATCCTGATTCTTCTAACGCCAACCTTATTTTTACAAGACATTCTGACAATTGAGGTAGCAGATATAAACCTATTTGATAAACAGGATTTGAAGAAATGATGGAGATACCTCCCAACACAGAGAGAAAATCTGAGAAAGAGTTTTCATTTAGAATATCTTGGGCAACTGCTGCAGCACAAAAATAATAGACGACACTTGCAAATTCACGATGATATTGTGAAAAGAATCTAATGATCTAATCTCCAGTTGGGTAAGAAATTTTCTTCCCAATAATTTTGACATAAGATTCCTAGATTATCCTGAAATGAATTTACATATTATAATAGATTTATCTGCTAATAAACCTATTGTTCTCATCAAAATTTCAAATGATGTTGACATTGATTTAATTTTAGCCAACCTGGCAAATGATTTTGGAATGTCAGAAAAATATTGAACGATTATGCTTGGTGAATGACAAAGAACTATTGATGGACAAATCATTGTAGATGCTGTTAAAAATTGAATCTGGGTTATAATTTCTAATTCCCATCTTCAACTTAGTTGGATGCCAGTTTTAGAAAAAATAGTTAGCAAATTAACTTCAAGTAAAGTTAATCCAAATTTTAGACTCTTTCTTGGTTCTTCACCAACAGAATATTTCCCTGCTTCAATTTTGCAGTGTAGTGTTGTGTTGACATTTGATTCTCCAAAAGTATATGTGAAATATATCTATTTATTTTTAAAGAGATTCCCTGGGATGTTTTTAAAATTTCCGTTGTAGAAATTTGTTACAAAAATCATGTGACATGATAGATAAGCGTCTTCTAGTGACTTACTATAAACAATGTTTCTCTGATGAATTTTGTTCCAATACAAAATTTCAGCTGACTAGTTTTGAATATTATTACTTAACAGAAGATGGGCCGTTTGAAAACTATGTGGAATATATTAAAACTTTACCTTTATTGGAAGAGGCTGAAATCTTTGGACAGCATTCAATATCTGAAATACTGTAAAGAATTCAAGAGGGTAAATCCATATTTAAGAATTTGGGTAAATTTTTGGGTGATACCTTGAAATATAAAGAAAACCTTGAAAATGAGGTGATGAAAATCATTGAAGATTTAAATGAAGAAATTCCAACCTAAAGATGAAGGTATTTTTAGAATTAAGACCAAACTAACTGAACGGAATGATACACATGACTTTAGGTTTCCGATTATTATTCCTGGAAAGCATCGAATAACAGAGCTTATCATCAGAGAGACACATTTGAAGATGATGCACGCCGGAACACAAATATTTAACTTGCTTGAGAGAGAAATTTTGGATAATAAATGGTAGAAGATCTGTTCATCAGATGCGTAATATGTAAAAGACATAATTCAAAACCTCTTGAAACTTCACAAGCTCCACTGCCAGAAGATCGAATAAAGGATGCTTCGATTTTTGAAGTAGTGGGAATTGGTCTAGCTGGCCCCTTGATACTGAAAGGAGGAGAAAAATCATGAAAATTGTTATACACTTGTTCTGTATATATATATATTTATCAGATAAATTTAAACAAGCTTTTCTAATTATTAACTTTAATGAAGGATATTTTATTTTAACATTGTTCTTATAGATTCTAGGAACGTCTTACAGGAATAATGAAGAATCTGTCAAGACGATTTTTAGAAAGGGTTTCGTTGAATTATGAAGAACTGATGAGTGTTCTTTGTGAATGTGAATCTGTTGTTAATTCAAGACCTCTGACTTTTTTTCCCGAAGATCCTGATTCTTCTAACGCCAACCTTATTTTTACAAGACATTCTGACAATTGAGGTAGCAGATATAAACCTATTTGATAAACAGGATTTGAAGAAACGATGGAGATATCTCCCAACACAGAGAGAAAATCTGAGAGTTTTCGTTTAGAATATCTTGGGCAACTGCTGCAGCACAAAAATAATACACGACACTTGCAAATTCACGATGATATTGTGAAAAGAATCTAATGATCTAATCTCCAGTTGGGTAAGAAATTTTCTTCCCAATAATTTTGACATAAGATTCCTAGATTATCCTGAAATGAATTTACATATTATAATAGATTTATCTGCTAATAAGCCTATTGTTCTCATCAAAATTTCAAATGATGTTGACATTGATTTAATTTTAGCCAACCTGGCAAATGATTTTGGAATGTCAGAAAAATATCGAACGATTATGCTTGGTGAATGACAAAGACCTATTGATGGACAAATCATTGTAGATGCTGTTAAAAATTGAATCTGGGTTATAATTTCTAATTCCCATCTTCAACTTAGTTGGATGCCAGTTTTAGAAAAAATAGTTAGCAAATTAACTTCAAGTAAAGTTAATCCAAATTTTTGACTCTTTCTTGGTTCTTCACCAACAGAATATTTCCCTGCTTCAATTTTGCAGTGTAGTGTTTTGTTGACATTTGATTCTCCAAAAGTATATGTGAAATATATCTATTTTTAAAGAGATTCCCTGGGATGTTTTTAAAATTTCCGTTGTAGAAATTTGTTACAAAAATCATGTGACATGATAGATAAGCGTCTTCTAATGACTTACTATAAACAATGTTTCTCTGATGAATTTTGTTCCAATACAAAATTTCAGCTGACTAGTTTTGAATATTATTACTTAACAGAAGATGGGCCGTTTGAAAACTATGTGGAATATATTAAAACTTTACCTTTATTGGAAGAGGCTGAAATCTTTGGACAGCATTCAATATCTGAAATACTGTAAAGAATTCAAGAGGGTAAATCCATATTTAAGAATTTGGGTAAATTTTTGGGTGATACCTTGAAATATAAAGAAAACCTTGAAAATGAGGTGATGAAAATCATTGAAGATTTAAATGAAGAAATTCCAACTTAAAGATGAAGGTATTTTTAGAATTAAGACCAAACTAACTGAACGGAATGATACACATGACTTTAGGTTTCCGATTATTATTCCTGGAAAGCATCGAATAACAGAGCTTATCATCAGAGAGACACATTTGAAGATGATGCACGCCGAAACACAAATATTTAACTTGCTTGAGAGAGAAATTTTGGATAATAAATGGTAGAAGATCTGTTCATCAGATGCGTAATATGTAAAAGACATAATTCAAAACCTCTTGAAACTTCACAAGCTCCACTGCCAGAAGATCGAATAAAGGATGCTTCGATTTTTGAAGTAGTGGGAATTGGTCTAGCTGGCCCCTTGTTACGGAAAGGAGGAGAAAAATCATGAAAATTGTTATACACTTGTTCTGTATATATATATATATATATATATATATTTATCAGATAAATTTAAAGAAGCTTTTCTTATTATTAACTTTAATGAAGGATATATTATTTTAACATTGTTCTTATAGATTCTAGGAACGTCTTACAGGAATAATGAAGAATCCGTTAAGACGATTTTTAGAAAGGGTTTCGTTGAATTATGAAGAACTGATGAGTGTTCTTTGTGAATGTGAAGCTCTTGTTAATTCAAGACCTCTGACTTTTTTTCCTGAAGATCCTGATTCTTCTAACGCCAACCATATTTTTACAAGACATTCTGACAATTGAGGTAGCAGATCTTAACCTATTTGATAAACAGGATTTGAAGAAACGATGGAGATATCTCCCAACACACAGAGAAAATCTGAGAGTTTTCATTTAGAATATCTTGGGCAACTGCTGCAGCACAAAAATAATAGACGACACTTGCAAATTCACGATGATATTGTGAAAAGAATCTAATGATCTAATCTCCAGTTGGGTAAGAAATTTTCTTCCCAATAATTTTGACATAAGATTCCTAGATTATCCTGAAATGAATTTACATATTATAATAGATTTATCTGCTAATAAGCCTATTGTTCTCATCAAAATTTCAAATGATGTTGACATTGATTTAATTTTAGCCAACCTGGCAAATGATTTTGGAATGTCAGAAAAATATCGAACGATTATGCTTGGTGAATGACAAAGACCTATTGATGGACAAATCATTGTAGATGCTGTTAAAAATTGAATCTGGGTTATAATTTCTAATTCCCATCTTCAACTTAGTTGGATGCCAGTTTTAGAAAAAATAGTTAGCAAATTAACTTCATGTAAAGTTAATCCAAATTTTAGACTCTTTCTTGGTTCTTCACCAACAGAATATTTCCCTGCTTCAATTTTGCAGTGTAGTGTTGTGTTGACATTTGATTCTCCAAAAGTATATGTGAAATATATCTATTTATTTTTAAAGAGATTCCCTGGGATGTTTTTAAAATTTCCGTTGTAGAAATTTGTTACAAAAATCATGTGACATGATAGATAAGCGTCTTCTAATGACTTACTATAAACAATGTTTCTCTGATGAATTTTGTTCCAATACAAAATTTCAGCTGACTAGTTTTGAATATTATTACTTAACAGAAGATGGGCCGTTTGAAAACTATGTGGAATATATTAAAACTTTACCTTTATTGGAAGAGGCTGAAATCTTTGGACAGCATTCAATATCTGAAATACTGTAAAGAATTCAAGAGGGTAAATCCATATTTAAGAATTTGGGTAAATTTTTGGGTGATACCTTGAAATATAAAGAAAACCTTGAAAATGAGGTGATGAAAATCATTGAAGATTTAAATGAAGAAATTCCAACTTAAAGATGAAGGTATTTTTAGAATTAAGACCAAACTAACTGAACGGAATGATACACATGACTTTAGGTTTCCGATTATTATTCCTGGAAAGCATCGAATAACAGAGCTTATCATCAGAGAGACACATTTGAAGATGATGCACGCCGAAACACAAATATTTAACTTGCTTGAGAGAGAAATTTTGGATAATAAATGGTAGAAGATCTGTTCATCAGATGCGTAATATGTAAAAGACATAATTCAAAACCTCTTGAAACTTCACAAGCTCCACTGCCAGAAGATCGAATAAAGGATGCTTCGATTTTTGAAGTAGTGGGAATTGGTCTAGCTGGCCCCTTGATACTGAAAGGAGGAGAAAAATCATGAAAATTGTTATACACTTGTTCTGTATATATATATATATATATATATATATATATATATATTTATCAGATAAATTTAAACAAGCTTTTCTAATTATTAACTTTAATGAAGGATATTTTATTTTAACATTGTTCTTATAGATTCTAGGAATGTCTTACAGGAATAATGAAGAATCTGTCAAGACGATTTTTAGAAAGGGTTTCGTTGAATTATGAAGAACTGATGAGTGTTCTTTGTGAATGTGAATCTGTTGTTAATTCAAGACCTCTGACTTTTTTTCCCGAAGATCCTGATTCTTCTAATGCCAACCTTATTTTTACAAGACATTCTGACAATTGAGGTAGCAGATATAAACCTATTTGATAAACAGGATTTGAAGAAACGATGGAGATATCTCCCAACACAGAGAGAAAATCTGAGAGTTTTCATTTAGAATATCTTGGGCAACTGCTGCAGCACAAAAATAATAGACGACACTTGCAAATTCACGTTGATGATATTGTGAAAAGAATCTAATTGAAGTTCAACCCTCCTACAGTTGCTTGGTGGCGGGGGATTCTAGGAACGTCTTACAGGAATAATGAAGAATCTGTTAAGATGAGTTTTAGAAAGGGTTTCGTTAAATTATGAAGAACTGATGAGTGTTCTTTGTGAATGTGAAGCTGTTGTATAAAATTAAAACGGACCGTATAAAAAATTTTGCAATTTTTTTTATATCTAAATAGTTTAAAACAATGCTTGTATACCTTTGAAAGTCATTTTTGCAATCGGAACTGTATGTCAATGATTAATGGTTTAGAAATTATCCATTGGCCACCGTTGAGAGTGTACAAATTGTTGTGCAATTTCTTTTTCAGAACAAGGGAATATTGTTTCTGAAAGAGATCATTTAAATGAGACGGTGTTGTATCAAATTAAAAAACATCCTTTTAATTTGCCTTGGTATTTTTGTCAGCCATTTCAAATTTTTTGAAAATTGGATGTATATTTCATATACAGGGACAGTCAAAAGTATGTGACAAATGCCTTCGTACTATAACTAGTTTTATAAATATTCAAAACCTTGTGCAACAGCTGTTGCCCCACTTCCCTAACTCTTTTCAAAAAATGTCTAACAAAATTAAAAAAAAAAATTGATTATGTATATTAAATTTATGGTATTATGGAAATACAGTAGATTCCCTCAAATCCGCACTCCTAAAATCCGCAACTCTCTAATATCTGCACATATTTTACAGATGTAAGGAATGAAACATTCAGTTCAGATGTAGGTGCAAAATTTGACTTTTTTAGTTTTATATCAATTCCACATATTTTTTAATTTGTAATTTTTGTTAAGGTTATGGAATTCATGTTTTTTCATGAAGAAAGAATAATTTATTTTTGAAAAAAATCAAGATATTGCAGATATCACTGGTAATCAGAATCTTATCAAATATATTTATGTATTAATGAAGCTTTTTTAGTTATTAAGTCTGGCTAAACCTGAAATAAAGCTTCTTTATTTTATGATCTTGGTGTGAATTAGTAATGTACCTTTATGAGGCAAGTTTCATTGAATAATTTAGGAAAAACACATTTATAATGAATATTTAATTGTACATTATTGATTATTAATTTGACCTTTGCTTTTAGTATTTTTATCATTTTAAAAACTATCTAAATTTTTATTATTTTAGTTTATTCCTTATTTTAATATTTTAGCATATTGTAAGCATTCATTATACTTTTGATTTCATTATTAGTTAAATTCAAATTACTGTTTAAAAAATGTAAACAAAGCAATGACCAGAAATCCGCAAAATTCTAAAACCCGCAAAACCTCTGGTCCCAAGCTGTGCGGATTTGAGGGAGTCTACTGTCATAGGACTTTCATCTGAAATGAGGCATAATCGCAATGACAACCTAGAATCATTACCTATCATTGAATATCACTCATGATAGGTTTATAACTTATATTAAAACTTTTATTACCATTTTAAGCTTTGATTAACTTTTCATAAAATATGAAATGAGTAACAAAAATTCTGAAATGAGTATTTATATTACAAATCAAACCACTCTATTGATAGTTTTTGTGCTATTCTATGCGGACAAATAAACGAACATACCAGATGATGAGTTTGCGTGCAATGCATTTATATAATTACAAATTTACTCACAGGCATAATATAATGGAATAGTTTTGAGTGTTTGTGTAAATGAATCATGAATTATGCATAGTTTGTTCACAATACCGAACACAGCATACTATATCTCAATAACATATATCAATTACAGAACAATTCAACTCTTTTAATGCAAGTTAGAGTTCAGGAGACAGATCGGTAAACAGCTAACTAAATAGAAATCATAAATACTTTCAACTATGTTAAAAAGTGTTAAAAATGCATGTTAAGTTGGAATTTAACTTTCAGTAATTTATACAAATAGACGGAACCATATTTAAATTCTTTTGAATAGCCCTGTATTTTACGTACTATCTTTAATTACATGCCGTTATTTAGCATAAAATCTATTTAAAACTGAAATATGCTTAAAACTAATGAAATCACACTTCCCGAGACTACCATTCATAGCCAGCTATGGATAAAATATTTTGTATGGCTCTGTAAATCATTTTATTTCTATTCTTTAAACATATTGTAGTGTACAAACTGTTCAGCATGAAAATGCATAACTCCTTTACAACCAACCTTTAAGATTTTTTCTTTCACACTCAATTTTTTTCCACTCACTTTTTTTTTTTTTTTGATACAGTATAGTATCCAAAATCTGTTATGTGTCCCTCTAAATACTTCACATTTTCTATTACACAGGAAGTAACTTGTAGTAAACCTAAGCAACTTACAACAATTTTATTATGTGTGAAGTAGTAACAAAATTAAAATATCACACAAATAATGTTCCCCTCTGTAACTTTATGCTATGAAATTCTATTATGTGGCCCTGTAAATGAATAATAACTATTCTTTGTGCAGCATATTCTACATCCTTTGTATTTTAATGTCCTTCATAAATGCATATCAATTCCATTATGTTCAAATGGCTATAACATCATCAAAAAGCACTCGAAACTATTTTTCCCCATCAGCCTAAATGTAAAGAAATATTTTTGACTGTCCCTGTGCTGGAATTATAAATCTGATTTTCATAAATTTTGAATTGGCGCAACAAAATTCTGCCACAAATATGTATTTAAAATTTCAAACAATTCGATTGAGTAGTTTTTGCACTGTTATATATGGACAGACAGACGGATTAGGCGATGACTATAGATGATACGTATTCATATAATTATGAATGCACCTAACAATCAGATAAATTTAAAAGCACATGCCAAAATTGAAAACGCATTTCCAGCAATTATTACTTAAAGACAGTACAGTAACCAATTTATTTTTGTGTGTCCCTATAAATGAAAGACAAATGCTATAAATACCCTATTCTATCATAATCATCTTGTACTAAAATCCAGTGATTTATGTCAGTTTCAATAAATTTGAAATAGTGTATTTCATAATCATACACTGAAGTGATCCCCCCCATAGACCATGAAGTAATGCAACCTTTTGGGTGCACCTGTAAATAAACCGTTAATCCCACATACTTAATATACAATACACATGACTAGGTGACACACACACAAAAAAAAAGGTTTAAAAGATACCCAGATAAATAAATAGATAAATAAAATATCCTGTTCTCAAAAGTACTTACATTCTTGGAATGTAAAATAAATAAATAAATAAAAGTCGGAAATTCGAACGTTGTTGTTTCACGCATTTTGATTTCAAACGAGTCGTACACACGAAATCAATATTTTTCTCTATTATTGCGCTGACACCAGCAAAATCAAAATTATATGGATTGTATTTAAAATCGGACAGTAAAAGCAAAAGTCCATTTTCGAACAAGATCCACTCAACAGCCTTAACCTCCTTATTTTGTTCAGTGCCAAGTGACGTCAATATCCGTCTCAACACAGCACCTAGCACTCTCAGCGCCATCAGCGTTTGTAATTTGAACTAAAATCCAGAATTGCAGGAAAAAAACTTTTGACCTTTCAGATGATTCTCGTGTAAGTATTTTTCAAATATCTGTAAAAGTTTGCAAGTTATTGATTTTTAAAGTCATTCAGTCCTTTTCAGGACACCTGGTATTTAGTATAGTATTTATTATTATTATTTGACTGTTTATAACATTATTGTAATCAATTGCAATTCTTAAAAAAATAAAGTTTTTTTTTTTTTTTTTTTTTTTTTTTCGAAAATTATTACAGCAACCACTGATTTTTTTTTTTCTTCGTTTGAAAGAACACAGTATATGGAGTATTTAAAAAAAATTAGGTTCAGGTTGGAGGATACACTTATAAAATTGACTTTTGAAAAATTTTATACAAAATTTGGTAACTGTCAATATAAATATATTTTTTAATTATATACAAAGATCCAGCATTAAAACAGTATTTTTTTAAGTCTCTTAAGGTTGGAAAGAAGTATAACTGACAAAATTTTCAGCTTTCTACCTTCAGCAGCAGCTGAGAAATAAAATTCTATAGCTCAAAGCACACCCATAACTTCCACTACAAGATGACATTTTGTTGCTGCATACCCACATTCAAGGTCATGTTTTAAAAAAATGTATGAGTCATATAAATTTAAAATTTCATATGCTTTTCTAACTTTATTAGTATGTTTGCTGAAAATTTCAGGCAAATTGAAGATGGTGGGTTACATTTTTAATATTTTTGGGGCGATTTGGTATGGAATGACCCAGTAATGAAATTAATAGAAATATGTAAATTTATACTGAAAAAATAAAGAAATACATGCATGTCTGTAAATATGCCCAAATATTAATAATAAAATCAGATTTAAATTTAAAAAAATCTTAATTTTTAACAACACTGATTTGCAGACTACTTCATTTTTACTTACAGATCTTTTTATTTGTTTTTCTTCAGCATGCACAAAAATTACATAAAATAATGTTAATTTAGGATGTGTAAAATTTTTGTAAACTTAGTGTTAAATAATTCTGTAAAAAATGACTGAATGCAAATTTTCTGAGGCTTCATGATGGAAGCCAATGAGATTTCATATACTAAATTTAATTAATAATGCAAAATAAATATACAATACAACCCAACTATTTTAATACATGAACCACTTAACACATGAATTTTCTTCAGTTTCTTAAAATATGCCTATCTCATGTGCATAAAAAAATTTCTTAATATGCAAAATAATTAAATTTCTTAATATGCAAAATAATTAAATTTCTTAATATGCAAAATAATTAAATTTCTTAACCTCTTCAGTTCTGATGTCGCCTGGAGGAGACACTAAACAGTACTTATTAAAACTTTTACCTCATTCAAAATTTTCATTCCAGATTTACAAAAACTGGTTTCTATTATTGTGAATAGGTGACAGCATATTGCAGAATGCTTTTTTGTTACCAAAATACATTTTTTTGTTCATTTAGCAGTATGCAAAAATGGCATGGCCAAAAAGAAGAAAAATTACTCACTTGCATACAGTTAAGCTCTTTTATCTATTGATAATAATTTTGCTAAAATTTATCTGGCTTACGATTTTATAATATAAAGATTGTTCTTTTTAATGATACCATTTGTGTTAAGCTTTAAGTGTTCTAAGCGTTCAAAAAAGCAAGGTCATTTTAGTGTCTCCTGTAGGAGACTTCCGGTCATGATCCAACAAAACTGCATTTTCTGAAGTTGTTGGTAGAACTATTTTTTCTGAATTTAAATTCAGTATTTTTATAAAGATTTTCTTTCTGTAAGATGGGATTACTTTGTGACAGATCAGGTAACGTTGTAACACATGGTCTAGTTTTGGTATTTTGAATCTCCCACTCTGTTCTGTTTGGTAAGAAAGCAAACGGCAGTAATAACTCCCAGTACAGAATGCCACATAACCTAACGATTTTCTTCCGAAACTTTAACATGAAATACGCAAAATAGATCAGGTATCACAACGTAATCCCATCTTTGCAAAAATAGATATATTATAATTTCAAACAGTATATTATAATTTCAAGTATACCAGCTACCGTATTTTCGGGTGTATAGTCCACGGCTTATACAAGAAAAAAACTTCCCAAAAAGCCGCTGCGGCTTATACAAAGATTTTTTTTTTTTTAATTGAAAATCGTGATATTTTTTCTACAATTTTTAAACCTTAAAAATTTTGAAAAAAACATCAAAATTTGTAAATTTTTTTTGCTATGCCTTGAAATTTAGAGAGTTCTCCCATGTTTGTAAAGGCTTTTTTTTACTGCTTAAATACAGTTATTTCTGGATTTGGAAGAACTGTCGCAATATCGCCATGTATTGCAATGATAGATGTATAATAGCCATTGTGTTTGTAGAGTACAAAATCCAAAACCCTTCCAATCTTGACAATTCTGAATTTAAGATCATTTTTAGTTTATTTTTCAAAAAAATAATCTACCGACCCTGTTGCAAAGAACAAAAAAAGTGTGCGATTTATATCATTTCAAAACGATTCAGAGCAGTTGTTCTTTTTCGAAATGATTTCGAGGAATCGTTCCTTTACAGAGTCGTTTCATTTCGGAACGAGTTCTAGGAATCGAACATTTCCGGAGTCGTTTCATTTCAGATAGAGTCCGAGGAATCGTCCCTTTTTGGAGTTGGTACTTTACCCTGTTGCAAAGAATAAAAAAAGTGTGTGATTTATGTCATTTCAGAACGATTCAGAGCAGTCAGTCCTTTTCAAAACGATTCCGAGGAATCGTTCCTTTACAGAGTCGTTTCACTTCGGAACAAGTTCTAGGAATCAAACTTTTCCGGAGTCGTTTCTTTTCAGATAGAGTCCGAGGAATTGTTCCTGTTCGGAGTTGGTGCATTTCGGATTGATTACGAGGATTCGATCCTTTTAGGAACCAATGACCTAAGATACGTATACATTTTATGTCTGAAATTTTGAATTAATCACAATTTTTTTTTTTAATTTTCGGAAATTTTTTTTTAAATATCATGTTTTTTTGAAAAAAAAAATGCACGTAAATGCCGCATCACTCTAAATTTTATCTTAAAACACGTAAACGCAGTGGCGTTTCTTCTGAAAATTACGGTACTGATAATCTTAATTTTTTTAGCCCACTTACTGTAGATATTATGCATCACAAAAAATATTTGGTAAATTTGTGTTAAAAATTTTACTAATGGCTTCTAATTTCGAACCCTGGTTGAAATATACGTTTGTAAATGGTGTATAGCCTGCGGACTATACACCAATGCATCTCCGCGGGTTATACACGAACTTTTTTTCTTGCACTGCTCGATTTAGGGGTGCGGGTTATACACAGGGTGCGGGCTATACACCCGAAAATACGGTAATTATTTTCTTAATTTTTCAGTGTGAGAACAGTTTTAAATTAAATGTGGATTTTTAAAAATTATTTTGAGGTAAATTGAAAATGTTTTAGAATTTATTATTTAAAAAAACTTAGAGAATGTAGAGTTTAAAATTTTTTTATAACTGTTATATAAAGCAATAAAAAACAATTAACTAAAAACAGTAGAGACTCGAAAAAGCCTTTTACTTACAGAATCTCAGATGAAATTTCTTCTGCTATTATAATTATGAGCTATTTAAAATATCCTAGAATACGGATACAATGTTCAAAAGACACCCGCTTTCAAGATAACATGTTGAGTGATAGATACTTTCCAACCAGAGACAATATAAAACAAAGAGATGATCTCACAGTAACCAATGAAGAAAAGTCTGAAGATCAGGGCTGGTAAGTAGGCTGAAACTAAGAAATAATACTAATAAGAACTAAACTGGAATGATTCATAATTCACATATGTATTTAATATATAAAAATATTTAGTTAAAAAATTAAAACAAAGATTATGAATGTTATTCAAAGTAGCTAAAAGTTTCAAAATGATCATAAATACTTTGTTTCCATTATATTTTTCTGTCACTTGAAAAACAGAAATTTTCATAATGATAATCTGATGCTGTACAAGTTTAACTATTGATATTATTGTTTACGGCTGAATACCTATTTTAAAAGTTTTAAAAAAAGAAATTTTCTATGATATTTTAATATCACTATTCAGACTATTGTTATGCCCTTAAAATAATTTTCAATTAGCTGCAAATAATGTGGCTGATTCTTTATAAAAGATTCAAAACTATGAAATTCTAATACAAATTTATGTATTTTTTAATTAAAACTACTCACAATATTTTATTTGTTTTTTATCCTGAATAATAAAATGTATGTAAGCAATTTAATACTATTAAAAATGTCTCGGATTATGTCACGAAATGAGTTTATGCCAGTTTTTGCCGGTTATAACCACTTTTTGCCACTAGCACGGCAGAAACTATTCTCTGCCGGCAAAAACCCAGTCCTGCTGAAGATAAATTTGAGAAAGCCAGATCTATTCTACAAACTATTGTATCATGATGTCTGTTGATTAAAAAATTCTCAGCCATAGCTATAGATGAACAAATTATTAATTTTTATGGCAATGCACAAGGAAGACGATTCATCAAAGGAAAATCAAATCTCTGTGTATTGAAGGTCTTTTAGCCGCAGAATTCAGATGGTCTCCCATTAGACTTTTTTATATATCAAGGTATGGGAGACAAAATAAATACAGATATCAATGAGAATGATGGAAAATATTTAGATACTGGAAAAATAGTGCTTAAACTTACGAAGAATTTACCTCCAGGTTGTACCTTGTATATGGGCAGATATTTTACATCAATTTCTTTATTAAACATTTATTATATATTATATAAAGCTGAATGTCAGGGAACAGGTACTCTATGAAAGAATAACATATCCCCAAATGTAAATTATAAATCAGACTCTGATATGAAAAAGCTTGAAGCTTTGGTTCAGTTGACCAAAAAATTTGTAATGATGGACAAATTTGTATCTTGAAATGGTTTGATAACAAATCAGTTATACTTGCCTCATCAGCTGACGGTAAGCATCCCGAAGATATATGTACGCGATGCTCGAAAAAGGATAAAGAATATGTATCAGTGAATCGTCCATCCATTATAAAAAAGTATAATGAATTTATGAGAAGTGTTGATTTCTTTGACTGAGATTAAAGCTATTATAGAATACAAGTGAGGACAAAAAATGCACCATAAGAGTCATTATGATTTTTTTTTTTTTAATTTGCCATAGCTGCCAGTTGGATAGAATATAGAGATCACCAAACGTTGCTCAATAGCAAAGGAAAAAATATTAGATTATCTTGCATTCAGAGTTCATTTACAAGAATATCTTTTCTATGGCACAGACAAATGCAGTGGTTCAGAGTATATTCCTAGTGAGCCATCATCACCACAGAAAAACAGATACCGTATTTTCGGATGTATAGACCACGGCTTATACAAGAAAAAACCTTCCAAAAAGCTGCTGCGGCTTATACACGGTACGGGTTATACAAAGATTTTTTTTTTTATTGGAAATCGTGATATTTTTTCTACAACTTTTAAACCTCAAAAAATTTGAAAAAAACATCAAAATTTGTACATTTTTTTCGCTATGCCGCGAAATTTAGAGATTTCTCCCATGTTTGTAAAGGCTTTGTTTTACTGCTTAAATAGTTATTTCTGGGTTTGGAAGAACTGTCGCAACTATTGCCAAGTATTGCACCGATAGATCTATTATAGCTACCATATATACTCTCGTATAAGTCATGAAATTTTAGACAAAAAAAAACTTCAAAGTGGGGGGGTCAACTTATACGTGAAACCTTAAAAAAAAAAAAAAAGAAACTTTAAATCAAATATCAGAAAATAATTTGCTAGTGAATCGGTGCTGCAGCATCCCATTGTGTTTGTAGAGTACAAAGTCCAAAATCCGGAACCCTTGCAACCTCGACGATTCTGAATTTAAGATCATTTAAGATTTAGTTTATTTTTCAAAAAAATTAATCTACCCTACCCAGTTGCAAAGAACAAAAAAAAGTGTGTGATTTATGTCATTTCTAAACTGTTACGCATCTATACATTTTTAAGTTTAATAAACATTAAAGTTTAAAAGAGAACAAGTTTAAAGTAGAAATAAAACTTATTTACTTAGATAAATGCATATATGGTTTTTCGTCATTTCCCGAGCATGTTTGTTTACCATATCCGAGAGCTGGTTTTTCCGATCTGCTTCTATTGAGTAATGTTACTGCGTAACAGCCGAGTAACAGTGATTTAGCGATCGCGTCACATGACGTGAACGGCAGACGTTTTTGACGTCATACCGCGTGGCCAATAGCGTCTTGGATATGTGTTTCAGATAAATCGCAATGTATTACTGAAGAGAGTTTGTACTTACAGTGGCAACAAATATATGCAAAACAAGTTCTTCAGAATAATGTATAAATAGTTTGTATTGTGATGGCTTGTTGCTCTATTTTCCTTTTTCAAATGTTGCTTAAGCACATCATCATGTAATTTTATTTATCATTGTTTTAGTTCTTTTAAGTTTACGACAAAGTAGTGTCGTAGTTTTGTTTACATCTGTAAATATGTCGTCATCCTAGTCATTAATAAAAGTTTTTGTCATGAGAACTGTTGTTGTAAATTAAGCCTTCCATATAACCACTGCAAACACTCTGCTTGGTCCATTTTAAATGGCCGTCATAAACGATTCATTCAGAACAGTCGTTCTTTCAGAAACGATTCCAAGGAATCGTTCCTTTACAGAGTCGTTTCATTTCAGAACAAGTTCAAGGAATCAAACTTTTCCGGAGTTGTTTCATTTCAGATAGAGTCTGAGGAATCGTTTCTTTGCGGAGTTGGTATCCTACCCTGTTGCAAAGAACAAAAAAAGTGCATGATTTATGTCATTTCGGAACGATTCAGAGCAGTTGGTCTTTTTTGAAACGATTCTGAGGAATCGTTCCTTTACAGAGTTGTTTCATTTCGAAACGAGTTCAAGGAATCAAACTTTTCCGGATTCCTTTCATTTCAGATAGAGTACGAGGAATCGTTCATTTTCAGAGCATTTGAGCCCGATTCCGAGGATTCGATCTTTTTGGGAACCAATGACCTAAGATTCGTATACATTTTATGTCTGAAATTTTGAATTTATAACAGATTTTTTTTTAATTTTCGGAAAAATTCAGAAAAAATATCACCCAAAAAAAAAAAAAATGCACGTAAACGCCGCATTGCTTAAAATTTTACCTTAAAACACATAAACATTGCAGCGTTTCTTCTGAAAATAAGTTACTGATAATCTTAATTTTTTAGCTGAATTACTGTAGGTATTATGCATCACGAAAACATTTGGTAAATTTGTGTTAAAAATTATGACTAATGGCTTCTAACTTCGAACCCTGGTCGAAATATACGTTCGTAAATGGTGTATAGCCTGCAGGCTATACACCGATGCATCTCCACGGGCTATACACAAACTTTTTTTACTACACTGCTCAATTTAGGGGTGCGGGCTATACACCCGAAAATACGGTATAAATAAAGAATTCCCTTTCCATCCACTCCTTTGCGAAAAAGAAAGGTTTCACATCTTCCTGAGATACCCAAACCATCCACAAAAAAATGATGTAGGATGCTTGGTTGTACATCCAATTCTGCAAGGATTCGATGCACTGCATGTAAAGTTTTTTTATGTCTGCATAAAAACAGACAATGTTTCAAATTTATCAAAAAATAATATTTTAAAAAATGATTTAAAATTTTTTATTGATATTTAGGAAAGTATCTGCAATAATTGTATATATATATATTTAGTTTCTGTTATTTCTAAAAGATTAGATAATTACAATTTAATTTTCAAACAATTATAAATGTTATTTCTTTACAATGAATTAACTATTAAATCTTAAAATTATGTTCTGTATTATTATAAATATATTTACATTATAATGCTATTTGATTGTAAAATAAATATAAATGTATATATAAATTTATACTTCATATTCAACATATCGTACATCATTATGACCGGATGTTGCCTCTAGGAGACAATAATTTTTTAATTAAAAAAGTAATAAAAAAAATTTCAGCATTTTTCCATTGTTTTTCAGAATATTTAAAACCCATTTAATAAGAAATTTTTAAAATTTAAGACTCAAAGTTGGTCTCTGGACTGAGGAGGTTAATTATGCAAAATTTTATTAGTCCTTGGCAAGAAAAACCTTTTAATATGCAAATAAACTTAGTTCTAAACAGCTGAATTTCCCAAGCAATGACAATTCTTTAAACTAAGAATGAGTTTTCAGGTCAAAATTTAATTCAACTACGAATAGTTTTAAAGAAATATCAATTTCAACCTCTTTCGATTAAAAGAATTTTCTTTCTTGGCCCTGACTGCTTTGTACAGTGAAACAAGCCAGGAGGAGAGAAGAAATTTTACTGTTAATGAAGTGCATCATGAAAATGCTGTTTTCAACTCTAATACAAAGAGTTTGAAGAGTTCTCAAATAAGAAGCAAAAATTTAACTTTTCTCCCACAATGAAAAACAATGTAATCTTTCTTTTTAACTTAGAGCAGTGGCAAACTGATAGACTTCGCATACCGCAAATAAAACACTTGAATTTTGCCATTCACTGTCTGATCAGTGCTGCAATACAATACCTTACAAAGAAAGAGGGTCGCTTATCGCACTTAGTAGGATCTAGTCTATGATATCCACTTGGTAATAAAGTTATAATCTAGTCTATACCATGACGTAAGGAGCAAAATGTTAGACTCTCTTCATTACTGAAAAGTAACAAATAATAATTCAATATGATGTGTAGGTTGTCCTGTCTCAAATAAATCTGCAATCGTCAAAGAAAATACCATATCGGAGTCAACTTTATAGGCTTTGTTAAAGAATAAGGTTACCATCATTTAATAAAGCTGTTGTTGGGGTAAGAAAGAACAAGGATACGAAAAACCACTAAGTTTTAGAACATGAACTAGACCATTCACAAGAGGTTTTACAAGTGCACTCTATCAATATTCCAATAAACTGCCTGCTAGCACAAAAAAAAGTGTCTGAAGTCGAAGCAAAAATGGAATTACAGTAGAACTTTGATTCATCGTTTTTCAAGGGGTGCAGGAAAAAAAAAAAAAAAAAAAAAAAAAGATGAATGCAGATTAACTTCAAAACATGAAAAAACACAATGCTTATTGTGGGAAAAAGTTTTTCCTATCCATTTTTATTTTATTTTAATTTAATTTAAATTTTATTTGTAAAGCCAACATGGAACGTTCTGTTCTTGCTTAGAGATTCCCGCCGTATCGGCGTTTGTTTACGTTTTTCATCGGCACGGTTGAGTTGTTTCGTGTCGCGCTCAGTCATGGAACGTATTCAGTAATTACTTGCGATCGCATTCGCAGGCCAGAAATGATGATGACCTCACTCCGAACTTTATTATACCCTGTTCACACCACAAACATAAGATATCTTAAGATCGCCGTGTCTGAAGTGGACCCTCCCGGAATTGGATGCCTGTTCACATTGAAAAACTTACCTAAGATATCTCAGCGAATGTCACTGTATCTCTGAACTGAACAAATGTAGTGTATGCGCATGCGCTGGAAGTAAAGACGGCCGCAGCAGCCAATCAGTAAAAGCGAAGCTTTATAGCCAATGAGAGAGAGTGGTTGTTCCTGTATCTAGCCCGAGGGAGTTGAAACTCTCTGAGAGAGTTTGTGGAACTCTCTGAGAGAGTTCTAAACTCGCATGAGACAAAGCCGTGAAGCATGAACAAAGCATAAGTCTCAAGCCGCCTGCCAAAACTCGCATGAAATCGACCAGTGCTGGAAGCTACAACATAAAAATAAATATCCGCGACAAAATAACTTTGTAAACAAAAATTTCATTCGGCTAATAGATCGGCTGTGTGCTCTCAAGACAACGTAAGCGCGAATGCTTCTAAAAGTCGCGGATAAAAACTTAACTTTTTTTTGTTGGTACTAGCTCCAAAGATTTATGGGTTGTCGATTCAGGGTCTTCAACACACATTTATAATGATAAAAGTAAGTTTCATGATTTTAATTATGCTACATGAAATGCCACTTTTGCCAACGGTCAAGAATTACATTCTGACGGTTATGGATCTGAAAAATTAAATACTGTAATGTGAGATAATACGAGTAAAACAATTACATTAAAAAATGTTTTGTACGTGCCAGAAACAGAGACCAATTTAATTTCCATAAAACAAGCAACTGAGAATGGTTGCGTAGCTATACAGTAAAGCATCGTTTATACGACGATCACTTATACGACGTTTTTATGTGGTCCCGATTCATTTCGATTCATTTTAAAGTAAAAATATATCTTTTATACGACGCCAAAAATCGTTTATACCTCGATTTTTCGATTTTGTATAGGTTTATTTTTGCTTATTTTTCTTGTGTATTTTACGAACGAGCGGAAGCAGCTATGAATGACACCAAAGAGCGCGTTTAAATGCTCTCCACAATATAAAAATGTGGGCTGGTGTTCGATTAGTCTGAAAAATCAGTTTACGTCAGATTACATTGGGAGTGGTCATTCTTTTTTCGGGGATGGCCAGCTTTCCCGATCTGTTTTAAGTTGCAAATAGAGTATCCTTCTAACTGTTATCAGTATTTTTGACCTTTAGTTGGCCACGCAGGCTTATGATGTTTGACTTTAAATGGAAAGAAAATGATTTACTGCAAATGAGGAACCTTTCGGTGAAACATAAATAAAGGTACGCATATTTAAATTGCTTACTAATCCCCTCCCCCCCTGTTTTTGGTTATTTGTTTATTTTGGTTTGTTTAATTTACAAATTCATGCAAATCATCAAGTTAAACATTAAAATTACTTAAAGACAAAATTAATTCTAGTTTTGGAAGAGAAAATCGATTATACGTCGTTATCGTTTATACGACGTTTTTCGGTGGTCCCTTCGGCGTCGTATAAACGATGCTCCACTGTATTTAAGAATAAATCGTGCAAAATTACTTATGACAGTATAACATAGCTTGAGGGTTATGTAAATAACAACTTATATGAGAAGGTAAAACCTGATCCGATACAAAATGTAAATATGACACATCACTGTGCAAAGAAAAACTGTCTGCATAATTGGCATGTAAGATTAGGTCACAGAAATGTTAATCACATAAAGGAATTAGTTGATAAAGATATGGCATTAGGGATTCAAATTGATGATTGTAAACACAGTAATGATTGTGAAGTTTGCTTGATAGTGAGTGCGTGTAGTTAGTGATTGTGAAGCATCAAAACTCACAAATAGCCAACAGTCATTCCCTTTTACCACTCTCTACTCCTAACAAAGAAAGAAAATAAAATAAAGCGTTGTCTACGTTCTTTGACAGAAACACAATGACGTATATATTGGCGTACTAATACCCTGTTCGCACTGAGAAAGTTAAGTCACTTAACTTGAAGTTTTTTGAAGCCGTCGTACCCGGAATCAAGATTCTTGCTTGTTCTTGCTTGAGCAAGTTTCTGAAACTTGCTTAAGTGATACCCTGATCACATTATGGATTGTTAAGATATCTCAGGCCTGGAACTCTCTCAGAGAGTTTCAACTCTCTCGGGCTAAATACAGGAACAACCAGTCGCTCTCATTGGCTATAAAGCTTCGCTTTTACTGATTGGCTGTTGTGGCCGTCTTTATTTCAAGCGCATGCGCATACGTTACCTTTGTTCAGTTCAGAGATACAGTGGCATTCGCTGAGATATCTTAGGTAAATTTTTCAATGTGAACAGGCATCCAATTCCGGGAGGGTCCACTTCAAACACGGCGATCTTAAGATATCTTATGTTTGTGGTGTGAACAGGTTGCATATTTTTTTTCCCAACTGGATTTTGCCATCTTGTAATCTAATTGGTCAGAGCTGGTTGCGTCAAAGAGACTTTTGTTGCCGGGAAGGTATGGTGCTTGGCGAAAATCCTAAAAGTGGATAATTTAGATAGGATGGGCGGAGAAAGAGAAGAAATTTTTTTTTATTTCAATAGAGTTTTTGTTTTAAATAGGGATCAATGGCAAAAGTGATTTTTACAAGTGATTTTTACAGAAAGAAGATAATTTCCATTAACTTATGAAAAAGCGGGGGAGGGGGCGGAGGAGATCATATGCGTTTCAACACCATACTGCTACTTTTTAAAGAATCATGAAGAAGGTTAAGTAGATTAAAAGATGACAAAGTGAAAATTTCTGAAGATAGGAGATTTATATAAGATTATTTACTGTAACCACAAATTAGCAATATTATAAAAAGTTTAAAAGAAAAAAATTCCAAGAAAATTTAATAAATTTGTTTTTCTTTTAAATTTAACATATATTTTTTAAGTTTTATATTACATTTTTTTATTTTTAATTTTCTATAAATTTATAATTTGATTTAATTATAAATTTATTTAATTGAATTTGTAATTATTCAAATAAATTATAAATTTTACCTTTCTTAATGATTTTAAATTTAATAATCCTTATAATTATGAAACTCTATATGCTCTAAAGATTATGTGCTTGGAGGGAAGGAAATAAAATTGTCAGTAGTTGGGGAATTGCAGAAGATGTAATAATGTGCTATAACCTATAAAATAAAAAATAGGAGAGATCATGTTAAAAAGAAATAATAACAGATTTTAAACTTTAACTTGCATAATTTTGTGGAAATAGGAATTTCAGAGAGTGTTTTTAGAAAAACTGGAAATCAACAATAATTTTTTTTAAATTTAGTTAGTTATTTTGTTGAAATGATAAATAAATAATTGGTCGTCTAAATTTCATTTGAAATTTCAATTTCTTCTTCCCATTTCCCGGCTTATGATGTAATTCTGAATTATTTATGTTTAAAAAATATTTTCAATATTTGTTGAAATAATAATCAATCACCTAAATGCCCACTTGAAATTTCCGCTAAAATTTTTTTTGCACACTACAAAATTCAGTTCGTAAGTAGTACATCTTCCTTTTTTTGTATGCACATATCTTTATACACAACATCCCAATGGCTATTCTGAATATACTAAAGAAATTAATATTTTCCCTTTTTTTTGGGGGGGGGTACGATGTTATTGAAAGAAAAATAATCTAATGCTTACAAAACTCGAATCTATACTAATAAAATAACAAATCGCTCTGTCTGCGTGTGTGTGTGTGTGTGTGTGTGTGTGTGTGTGTGTGTGTGTGTGTGTCTGCGATGGCTAGCAAAATCTATGGGACGTACGAAGCTCAAAATTTTTATGAGAGTAGCCCAATATCTCTCCTGATGCACCTGAGCTTCAGAATTTCGAAATTCTATTTATTAACTAAGTAATTAATTAAATTCCAAAGATCACTCTCATAAAAAATCGCCTTTTTTCTTCTTTTTTTTTCTCTTCATTTAGTTATGGTTGGTTGGTTGCATAAAATTTTCGCATAAATAATTTAAAAAGCTGGAACAGACCTTTAAAATTCATAGACTGGCAAACTGTCAGTTTAAATAATGATTTTTTATCACAGCGGTTGCAAACCATGGAGGAAAAAGATAGGTGGTGGTGAAGTAAACCGAAAAAAGAGTTGCAATATTAAACCATTTATCGCTCAAATATTAATGTCCCAAACAAAAGCATGTGGAAGGGATTTTGTATTAATAAGACGAATTGAAAGAATTGAATAACAGCTGAAGCGTATTTTATGAAGAAATAGTAATTTTTTAAAATGGTCTTTTTTCTATTATATTATTTATTTTTAAAAAATGTTTGCTTTTAAAATAATTGAAATTGATAAATTCGAAATAATTTAAATGTCAAAATAAAATCAAATCAAATGTTTTCAATATTTTATTTAAACTAAAAATTGTATTACTAAAAGCTTTCTTTTTTTTTCAGAACTTTTTAATACTTTATAACGTAGATGAAAATATGTTTTTAATTTAACAACATATTAATAACTCTATGTCAATATATAAAATATATTTATGAAAACATTCTTTTAAAATCATGCGCGAAAACTTAAATAACAAATATTAGTCTAAAATATAGATTTCAGAGTGCAGACGATTTTAAGACATTAACGAAAGAATGTTAACTTTTCAAGCAAAATCTTAAATGATGCTTCTATATTGATATTTCAAAGTGACGGCTAGGTTACATTTATGTTATATTTAAGTTACGGTAGGGTAATGTTAAGTCGCAGTTAGGTTACAGACAGATTATGGTTATGGTACAAAAGTTTACGGTTAGGAATTTGTCCACAGAGTCAACATTACGCATGCTTTGATTAAAAATATACACTTTTGTTAAATGGCTCTGAAATTATAATACTATATACCAATCTTTTATCATCGCGTATCGATTCATTCACGGTATAGTCGGATTTAAGAATGATATAATTAGTTTGAAATTCAAAATTTTTCACTTGGGATTTCTATGCGAAAAAAATAATTAGTTACGTGATTTAACAGTGATTTTTACGGATAAATATCAACACTTTAACACGAAACTAACGCAATCGTTGGATACATGTTCCCTCCCGTGTTTCTCATTGCTCATTTTAAGTATTTCTAGAGCTTAATATTAGTTGTTGTTTTTAAAACCGATTTTTCACAAAGTCAGCTGCGACGTATTTCAGACAATGCATTTCTGCATGCTTCCAGTTATTGATAAAATCATACAAATTTCAAGTTCGTTTAATATTGTTAATACGGACCCGGGCAACGCCGGGCGGGTCAGCTAGTATATTATAAAATATAACACAGTATTTAGCCATTTAAAAATGGACCTCTTCTAAACAAAGCATTTTACAAAATTCGAATATGTTGTTGAAATATAACACAGTATCGATCCATTAAAAAAGGAAAATCTTCTAAAAACCCCCGATCATTTTCATTCACTGAAAAAGTTGAAGATACATTTACATAATTGTTTAAAACTGTTATATTTGTTAAATTCTAAAAAAATTACGTTAATGATGGTGAGTTTTTATTTCTTAGTTTAGTATCTTAATTTCATTAGAATCTATTTCAACTATGAAACAAATGCGTGAATGACTGTAAATTCACTCATTACAGAGTACTAAAAATAACTTTGTTTACCAAACTTAAATTACTACTCTCAATGTAGTTAATTTACTCAAAAAGAAAAAAAAAAGTTCTAATTAATCTGAAATAACGAAATAAAACTCGCTACTGAACGACCTCGCTACTGAACTCAGGGCCTGATTATCAACGGGGCACTCTCCCACCAGAAAAAATAAATAGAAATTTTTTCCTTATTCATGATAGTAATTTTGACTGAAAAGGGCGTTTAAACAAGGCGAAAATTTCTATGTAATTTTACTGGGGAGAGAGTGCCCCGTTAGTAATCAGGCTCTGACTGAACTCGCTACCACGATACTGAATATCACCCCTTCCTCAAATACACACACACCTTTGTTTTGTTTTTTTAATCCTGAAATACAAATCTTAGATATTGAATATGTATAATGTTAATCAATTTTTTTTGTTATCTTTAATGCTGTTCTTAAATTCGCCTTTTTTCCGCGATCTTTTGACAAAATTCGCGTTTTTTCTGCGATTCTCTTCCAAAATTCCTGTTTTTTCAGCGATTATATTGACAAAATCCACGTTTTTTCAAGTGTTCCTCTGTAGAAATTTACACTTTTTCCGAATCTTTTTGACAAAATTCGCTCTTTTCCGCGATCTTTTGACTAAATTTGTATTTTTCCTGCGATCTTTTCAAGAAATTCGCGCTTTTTCTACAATCCTTTGAAAAAATTCGTGTTTTTTTGCGGATTTCTGTCAAAATTTGCGTTTTATCGGCAATTTTTTGACGAAATTTGAGTTTTTTCGCGGTATTTTGTCAAAATTCGCGTATTTTCGGCGGCGACACTTTAATAAAATTGGCCCTTGTGACTAAATTTGAGCTTTTCTCGCAAACTTTTTGTGAAATTCGCGCTTTTTCTGCCACCTTTTAACAAAATTCGCGCTTTTTTCACGGTTCTTCCTCAAAGTTCGCGTTTTTTGGCGATCCATTGACGAGATTCGCGATTTTATAATGGATCTTTTCCCACGATCTTTTGACTAAATTTGCGCTTTTTCCCGCGAACTTTTCAAGAAATTCTCACTTTTTCTTCCGCACTCTGACAAAATTCACGTTTTTTTTTGCGATTGTTTCTCAAAGTTTGTGTTTTTTGGCGAACCTTTGACGAAATTTGTGATTTTCCGTGGTTCTTTGTCAAAATTCACGTTTTTTCACGATCCTTTGACAAAATTCACTTTTTCCCGCGATCTTTTGACTAAATTTGCGCTTATCTTGCAATCTGACCAAGCAATTAGCACATTTTCGGCCATTCTTTGACGAAATTCGCGATTCTTTGTCGAAATTCACGTTTTTTCCCCTATGTTTTGACAAATTTCGCTCTTTTTTCATGAACTCTTGACTAAATTTGCGCTTTTACTGCGATCTTTTAAAGAAAATAGCGTTTTTCCTTCCTCCTTTTGGTGGAATTCGCATTTTTTTATGATTCTTTGTCAAAATCGCGTTTATTTGCCATCTTTTGACGAAATTCGCATTTTTCTGCGACCGTTCGGCAAAATTCGTCCTATTTTTGTGACCATTTTACAAAATTCGCGCTTTTTCCGAGATTTTTTAACAAGTTTAACGCTTTTTCTACGGCCTTTTGAAGAATTGCGCTTTTCCGCGATCTTGATTAAATTCATTCTTTTTTGACGAAATTCGCGCTTTTTTACGCACCCTTTTCATTTCGTTTTCATTGCCACTTTTGTTAAACCTGGAAATTTTCTGAGATACAGACAGCAATGACGTCAAAGGGCAATTCAAGTTAAGTTGAAAAAAAATGCAATTTCGCGCTACTTTTACACTTGTGTAATTGTTTTAAACGAAACTTTGGTACAACTTAAGCCTCTGCTGAGGGCCCCTGACTGGTTGGGGCCCGGGGCTGCAGCTCCCTTAGCCCCCCCCCTCCCCCTTAATCCGGCTATGCTTAACGCGTGTGTTTGTGAGGTTTTTTTTGTAATCAAAGGTCAAAAATGGAAAATGTTGAACCTGTTTTTTCCTCCCGCAAAAAAAATTGTGAGCATTACGAAATTAATTTTTTAATAGAAATATGTCAGGATAATTGCTGTGTAAACAAAAAAGCATTGGAAGTTGCAGTTACAAATTTCCGAACTTGTGCGCATGCTCAGATGTCAGTTTGGCCAAGTTAAGTCACTTAAAATATTTAGCAAGTGCGAACAGGTGAATAACATCCGGCCTAATTCCGGGTATCCCGCTTCAAAAAATTTAAGTGACTTAAAGTTAAGTGACTCAACTATCCCAGTGCGAACAGGGTATAATACCCTGTTCGCACTGGGATTAACTATGGATTAACTGGGATAAACTATTTCAAGTTGTTATTTGTTTACTCCAGTTGCTTGACACGTGTGTTTGTGGGGTGTTTTTGTAATCAAAGGCCGAAAATGGAAAACGTTGAACCTGTTATTTCTTTCCACAAAAAACATTAATATTTTAGTTGAAATAAGGGAGGATAATTACATGGAACAAAGAATATGAAAGAACAAAGAATATTTATATTCTTTGTTCCATGGATAATTACTGTGTAAATAAAAAAGTTAAAAGTTGCAGTTACAAATTTCAGAACGTATCCGCATGCTCAGATGCCAGTTTGGCCAAGTTAAGTCACTTACATTGTTTAGTAAATGCGAACAGGTGAAGCCTAATTCCGGGTATCCCGCTTCAAAAAATTTAAGTGACTTAAAGTTACGTGATTTAATTATCCCAGTGCGAACAGTGTATAAGTAAGGCTCCTATATACCGGGCTGAATCACGCCTCCATTAAGTTTCCAAAACGGTTGTCTGATTTGGCGTCTTATCGCGTAGATGGCGAGGGGAGTAATTTTAGTTTCTCAATCTCTCTCACGGGAAAATATAAGGCATTTAAAATTGGGTAAAAAAATAACATATAGGTATGCTTTTGTATAATGCGATATTAGAATTAAAAAATTATTTCCATCAATTTATTTTTATTGATATGCTTTACATGCTTATTTAAGAAAGAAAATATAAATGGAACTAATTCTAAATTTGATTTAATGTGAGTATAAATATATATTCACATGCATTAGACTGATTTTATTCTTTTTTTATTTTCACAGTGAAATTATGATTAATATTTTTTTTAATAAAAAAGCTTCAAATGCTAATATTCCTTGCTATAAGTTAATAAATTAAGGACACAGTTTTAACGAATTAGTCGTAAGTAAAATAATTTCTAGTTAAAAATTTAAAAAAAGAAATAATTTAAAAAGGAAGAATGAAATCCTTCAGTGTTTCCGGTTTCTTTTAATTTCATCTTAGCTCGCCCCTCTTCCCCCTTAATCCCTAAAAGATTCAATCAAATGCTTAAGATTTGTAAAACTTTTTTTATTTAATATCTTGCCCTTTTATTACTTTATTGCAACAACAAATAATCAATTATTTAAATCTCCACCTTTCGAAATTACCGATTTCGCCCCCCCCCCCCCCCCGAAACAAAGCACTCAAAATGTAAAATAATTAAACAATACTGTTTCATATTTTTTCTGTTCTATTTGGAATTTTATAGTAATTGTAGATAAATAATATATTGTTAAATCAAATGCCCCTCCCTTACGTCAAATAAATAAATAAATAAAATAAAATAAAATAAAATAATACTAATAATAAAACATGACACCTCCTCCATTTTTAGCTTAAAAATTATAAATCTTTTATATTTATAATTTTTTCTAATGCTTTTGATATTTTTCTAAACAGTAAATTTATAATCATAAAATCCCACCACTCTGAATTTTCGGCTTTTTCCTTTTTAACTCTCCCCCCCCCCCTCCTTTTCCTCCGCAAAAATATAATATATTTTTCACTTTCGATTAAAAATATCTCTATTCTTTATTTTATGTTTCAATCAAATGCTTAAGATTTGTAAAACATTTTTTTAAACTTTCCTGCTTATTCATTACTTTATTGCAACAATAAATAATTAATTATTTAAATCTCCACCTTTTGAAATTACCGTTTTCATCCCCTCCCCCCAAACTGAGAATTCAAAATATAAAACAATTAAACAATGCTTTTTCATTTTTATTTTTCTATTCTATTTGGAATTATATTGTAATTGTTGATAAATAATAAATTGTTAAGTCAAACACCCCCCAACCCCACGCTAAAAGAATAAATAAATAAATAATAACAAATAATAATAATAATAATAATAAATAAATAATAAAATATACCACATCCCTCATTTTTATCTTACAAAATTTAAAATCTTTAAAACTCATGATTTTTTCTAATATTTTTGTTATTTTTTTTAACAATAAATTTATAATTATAAAATCCCACCTCCCTCTGAACTTTTGGCTTTTTCTTTAACTATGCCCCCCCCCCCCTCCTTTTCTTACGCCGCAAAATATAATTTCTTTTTCAATTTCGATTTAAAATATCTCTATTCTTTACTTCTTAAATATTAAATGAATCCAACCATTTAAATCAATACCTCACACTCTATAAATAAATAAATAAATAAATAAATAAATAAATAAATAAAAATAAATAAATGAATGAGGTGAAAGTTGCATAAATGAGGGAACGGGGAATTCTTGTCTTTTCTTTTCTTTTCTCACCCGTCTGGTATAAAACACGACAATCAGCTTCGAAGAATCGGTTTGTTGTATACAAGCGATTAGGTTGGCGCGATATTTGGCGAAGTTCTTCAATCCAGATCTATTCTTTTAAGTATTTATACACAAATTACTCCCCTTTTTTCATTTATATGGAAGTTAAATACTCTAAACCCATTCTTGAACAGGTCAGAATAATTTTCTGCTAAACAATCGTCCATTTTTAACGATTTTGTAGCCTTAAAGTCATTCAAACGTTTCTCGCCCCATATGAATCAATGGGAAACAAACGGTAACTGGGAAACAAGATGCTTGACGATTCAGCCTGAGTTACAGGAGCCCTAGGTATAAGGAAAGCGGTTTGCCTAATTCGTTCTGGGGGGAAGCCATCTGTACTGCGACGTACATTCAAAACAGGCTCCCAACTTCGTCTTGCGATCGGACTCCATATGAAATGTGGGCTGGCCGTAAACCAGATTTGTCTAACATTAAAACTTTTGGTTTGCGTGCATATGCATATATTCAAAAATCTCATAGGGGAAAGTTAGATGATACCGCATAAGAGGGCATATTTGTCGGATGCGACAATAGAAGTAAGGGATATAGGATTTGCACGGACGGAAAGAAAATTGTTAAGTCGTGCAGTAAAATTTTTAGAGGATAAAAATAATGACTTAATTAAAGATAACGTGTCAAATGAAAACAATGACACACTAATTGATAAAACCGTGCAACCGACAATGCAATTAATTGAAGATGAAATGGGTTGTACTGATAATGATATTCATAATCAGGATGCGAACCCCAATACACCAGATTCCCCACTAAACCTACCACGTAGGTCCAACAGAACAAAAAGGGGGTTCCCCCTGACAGATTTGCATTTTTAATAATTCAAAATAAAGATCCAAAGTGCTGGGATGATGTAATGAAAATAGAGAATCCAGTAGAAAGGCAAAAAATGGATAAATGCTACATTAGACGAGATAAATTCACTCAAAGAAAACTGTAGTTGGGAATTAGTAGAGGGTTCCACCAGGGACAAAAGTCATTTGTAGCAAATGGGCTTTTAAGTCAAAATATAACAGTCAGGGTCAAATGGAAAAATACAAGGCGAGGTTAGTAGCTAAGGGTTTCTCACAGAAGTTTGGGGTTGATTATGATGAGACTTTCGCTCCCGTTGCGTCTCATTCAACCAAAAGAAGCTTCTTAGCAATGGCCTTATACAAAAATTTAAATCTTAGATACTTCGATATAAAAACTGCTTTCTTACATGGTGAATTAAAGGAGGAAGTTTACATGCGTCAGCCTGAAGGGTATGAAGTCCCGGGATCCGAACACAAGGTTTGCAAACTCAAAAAGGCAATTTATGGGTTAAAGCAGGCAGCGAGAGCTTGGAACATAAAAATACATGACTCGCTATTAAAGTTAGGGTTCAACCAAAGCTTAATTGACAAATGCCTGTACAAGAGAACCATAGATAACGAAACAATTTATTTAATTGTCTATGTCGATGATCTCCTCATTGCAGGGGAAGATCAAAACATTTGTAAACTAATATCAAAATTGAGGAAAGAATACCCTGTCACGGACTTAGGTGATGCTAAGTATTATTTAGGTATAAACATTAATCGTCCAGACCAAAACACAATGACCCTAGATCAGACAAACAAAATTCATGAGTTGATAATTAAATTTGATTTGGAAAATTCTAAACCAACCGATACACCTATGGAACCGGATTATGTTAAATTGAACGATGATGAAAATCTCTTACCGGATAATATAAACTATAGACAGGCGGTTGGCGCACTACTTTACATATCAACCGTTTCTAGGCCTGATATTTGCGCAGCCGTAAATATTCTATGTCGTAGAAATGAAAATCCCAGAGTAAAGGACTGGGAAGCGGTAAAGAGAACAATCAGATATTTAAAGACTACTATCGATCTCAAGTTAACATATACAAATTTTGAAGAACCTGTCTTGAGAGCATATGCCGACTCAGATTGGGCAAACAATCCATACGATCGAAAATCAGTGTCTTGGAATTTGTTCACATTGGGAACTAACCCAATCCTCTGGCAATCTAAAAGGCAATCTTGCCTGGCAACAGTGGCGGATCCAAGGGGGGGGGGGGGTCATGGGGGTCATGACCCCCCCCCCTTGGAGCTCTTCAAAGAGGGATGTACAGTGTAAGTAAAGAGTGCTAAAACAGGAACGCAAAACTTTTTGTGATCGACGAAATTTGAAAAATTTCCACGAATGGTCTGCGAAATTTGCGATTTTTCTTCACTTGATTAGCAAAATTCACGATTTTTTCGCACTCGATCGGTGAAAATTCTCAACCGCTTCAACCGCTCAAAGATTTTTTTAATTTTTCCGCGCATCATCGACAAAATTAGCGATTTTTTCGTCCCGAATCGACAAAGTTCGCGAGTTTTTTTGTACTCGATCGCCCGAATCCGTGCTTTTTACGAAGCCGATCGACCATATTCGCGATAATTTCTTTCCCGATCGATGGAATTGTCAATTTTGTTCGCCATATCAATGTAATTCTCGATTTTTTTTCATTCCCGATCGACTGTATTTGCGCTTTTTACGAAACTGATCGACCATATTTGCGACTTTTTTATTCCCGATCGACAAAATTCGCAATTTTTCCGTGCCCTACCAAAAGCGATTTTGTTGTTCCTGATCGAATAAATTCGGGCTTTTTACGAAAGCTATCGACCATATTCGGGATTTTTCCGTGCCCAATCGACGAGATTCGCGTCTTTATCCGTTCTTGGTCCCTGAAATACCACACCGAACAATAAAATTCGCGATTCTTAACTGACTGAGCAAATCTGTATTTTTTCCCCGCCGTAAATTGATGAAATCTGTAATTTTTTTCTCGCGATAAACTGATAAAACTCGCTATTGTTCTGCAGCCGCTCAAAATTTTTTTCGATTTTTCCGCGCATCATCGACAAAATCTTCGATTTTTCCTTGCCCTATCAACGAAATTAGCGATTTTTTTGTACCGATTCGATGAAATTCGCGAGTATTTCGTACTCAATCGTCCGTATCGCTCTTTTTACGAAAACAATCGACTACATTCGCGATAATTTCTTTCCCGATTCACGAAATCGGCAACTTTTGCGTTCCATATCAACTCGAAACTTGCGATTTTTTTATTCCCAATCAACAAAATTTGCGATTTTTCCGTTCCCGATCGAATAAATTCGCGCTTTTTACGAAGCCGATCGACAAAATTGGGATTTTTTCGTGCCTTATTAAAGAAATTTGCGATTTTTTCCTTCCAGATTGACAAAATTCGCGATTTTTCTGAGACATACAGACAAAATTCGAGACTTTACGAAGGCCGATAGACAAAACTCGCGATTTTTTAATGTACAGTTGACGATATTCGATTTTTTCACGCTCGGTCAACGAAATTCGCGTTTTTTTCGTGCGGTAAACAGACAAAACAGGCAACTTTTCTGCAACCTATGAACAAAATTTGCAATTTTTTCAAGTATTATAAAAAAATTTTGACTTTTTTCCCTTGCCCGATAAATGAAATCTGAGATTTTTCGCGTCCGATCGACAAAATTCGTGATTTTTCCGTGCATAATCGACAAAATTCGCCATTTTTTCATTCTCGATCGGCGAAATTTGCTATTTTTTTTATCGTAATTCCGTTTTCACAAGATTTACTGTATTTTAAAATTGCTTCATGAAATCATCTGTCAAAAGTTGTGACCACCCCCTGGAGGTTGGGCTGGATCCGCCCTTGCCTGGCAATGTCTTCTGCAGAGGCAGAATATGTATCTGCCGCCAGTGCAGCACAAGAAATCAAGTGGTTAATTAACCTATTAAAGGAGCTTGATCTTCAACAAAAATGACCAATTACAATATTCGACGACAATCAATCGGCCATTAAGCTTGCTACAATGGACAAATTCCATAACAAAAGCACGCACATAGATTTGCGGTGCCATCTATTATGACATCTGGTCGAACAGAAACTAGTTAGACTGCAATATATTAAATCTGAAATGATGACAGCGAATCTCCTTACAAAACCACTCCCCAAGCCCAAGTTTGTCGGAAAACAATATTAAATATATAGATATTCACTTCAGGGCTTAAGGTGGGGAGTTAGGAAGTATGCAACAGAAATGCAACTCGTTAAACCCTTTCGTGAAAAAACATTTATTCAAGAACATTTTGACTTTTATTCCTCATGTACTCCAGAATAAACTTTCGAACGAGAAATATTTACACCTACACAGCAGTAGATGTTGCGGTCGCCAGGCCCTTTCTCTTGCATATGAATCGGCCGCTCCCAGTGTATTGGGAGCGAACTTCGACTCATATTTTCTGACTCTAATTTTTATCTTTTCATTAGTGTTAGTTGCTGTATGTTTTTCTTATGGAAGGGAAGAGCGAAATGATGCTCTCTCTCCAAATTAATTTAATCAAGAAGAAACATATTAAAAATCTTGTTTTAACACAATAAGAACGGATTTTTTTTCATCACTCTGAATTATGTGCATTACTTAACCATATTTTATTTATTATAGTGAAACACAGGAGCAATTGTGAATGTATAATTTTCTATAAAATTTCATATATCAACATCCTAGCTGGTTGGATTACCACAGGCGGAGATCGTGTATACAACTGACGTTCTCGGTTTTTCTGCGCTACTGAGCAAGGTAAGAAACAAATTTATTATTCTTCCCTCACTTTTAATTAACAAATATTATTAATATTTATATTTTGCAATAAAAGGGACGCTTGAAATAAAATAAAAAAGTGGGGGACGCCGTTCCCCGGCGTCTCCCCTCGACAACACCGCTGTATTATCTACCATCATGCTGAATATTATGCTATCATATGGGTCTTTTAAAATAATATTACAGAACATTGAACCCATCATTTGTTGAAGAGGTTTGCATGGGCCTGGGTTTGGCCCGAGACCCGTATCCAGAACAGTCTGCGGGCCGGTCAGGCAAAGAAATTTAGCGGGAGTTCTGGGCCGGTAAAAAAATTTAGGGAACCTCCCAATCCGATATATACCCTGTTCGCACTGAGATAGTTGAGTCACTTAACTTTAAGTCACTTACATTTTTTGAAGCGGGATACCCGGAATTAGGCTTCACCTATTTGCACTTGCTGACTTAACTTGGCCAAAATGACATCTGGGCATGCGCATAAGTTCTGAAATTTGTAACTGCAACTCCTAACTGTTTTTTTGTTTACATAGCAATTACCCTGCCATATTTCAATTAAAAAATAATTTTGTAATCTCCCAACTTATTTTGCTGGAGGAAATAACAGATTCAACATTTTCCATTTTTGACCTTTGATTACAAAAAAAACCCCACAAACGCACGTGTTAAGCAATTGGGGTAAACAAATAACAGTTTGAAATAATTTATAATTATTTTTAGGACTCAACTCCAGTAATTTAATAATCAGAATTAAATATCCTAAAATTCAGAAATAATAATTAAATATTCAGAAGGCACATTTCCACTCAACTCATAGTTAAGAGAGTAGTGCTTGCTTAAGTGAGCATGAAGATAGATATAGTAGAAGGAGATCAAAGACGGCGCTTCCACTTTCGTCCCTAAAGTCTTTCCGAGTCTGGCTGGCATTTCCGGCAGTTTGGCAGCAGATGAAATCTGTTGGGAAAAGCCTATCTTCTCGGTTCTCCTTCTTTTATTCTATCTTCATGTAAGTGAGTTGCAGAAACTTGCTTATACCCTGTTCACACTACGGATATTTAAGATATCTCAGGCCTAGAACTCTCTCAGAGAGTTCTACAAACTCTGTCAGAGAGTTTCAACTGTCTCGAGCTAGATACAGGAACAACCACCTACTCTCATTGGTTACAAAGCTTTGCTTTTACTGATTGGCTGTTGTGGCCGTTTTTATTTCAAGCGCATGCGCATACGCTACATTTGTTCAGTTTAGAGATACAGTGACATTCGCTGAGATATCTTAGGTAAATTTTTCAATGTGAACAGGCATCCAATTCCGGGAGGGTCCACTTCAAACACGGCGATCTCAAGATATCTTAAGTTTGTGGTGTGAACAGGGTATTATACCTAGTGTTCCTACATCCTTCGGTAAGAGTTGCGACATGATGGCAATAAATTCTGATTGGACAAAATCTGTTTTCAACCGCCGCAGGCGATCGACTGCAGCGCTACCATAGACTTTACATGGGATGAAATTAGAAGGTTTTAAAATCCTCATCATTCATAATATTTTCATGCTTTTTTCGATTTGTAACATCAATTTTCATGTTAAAAAATGTTTATATTATGGATATAAATATAATTTTGCCTACGAATTTCGCATTTTTCACGCAAAAATATTTTTTTTCTTCCGTAAGTTTCGTTTTCATTCTGCCAGCAAGAGCAAATATCCCATCATTTTCTCGTTATATTTTATGTATATACATATAATTTGAATTATTTTTATTGGTATGACTAAATTGTATATATATCCCTGCGTTGTTTTGGTGGAATTGCATCACAAGTATTTTTTTTTTCCTTTTTTCCGTCATAAGTAATCAAAATAGGTTTGGCGAGGAATACAAGAACGCCAAATGCCAAATTCTTTTATGAACTTGTTTCGAGGTTAAAAAAGTTGTTTCGTTGACATTTTCGTAGATGGTTTGGTGTAATGCATACAGGTCTCGTAGCCCCAACGTTGTGGGTTCGATCCTCGATCATTGATTTATTATAAGTTACGCTTATTTTTTTGAATAATTTATTACCAGTTAATAAAATATATTTTTTTAGATTGATTTTTTTTAAAATGAAACTAACTTTTAATGTTAAATATCATCCAAATGCTATATTTTGATAATTAAAAAGAAACATTTTACTTTTTTTCCCCCCTTATTGATTTATTAAAAGTTACTTTATTTTTTAATAATTTTAAAAAAAAACTAAGTTTTACTATTTAATTTAATTAACTAATTTATTAATAATTTATTATCAGTTAATAAAATATTGTATTTCTTTAGAATTTTTTTTTTTAATGGAATTAAGTTTTAATATTAAATATCATCTAAGAGCTATATTTTGATAATTAAAAAGAAACATAAATTTTAATGTAATAACATCGAATAAAATTACATTTTAAATATTTTTAAATCGTATTTTAATAATATAAAAATATCTAATAACTAGAGATAACTTATTTCAGCATTCATTTTTATGAAATTAACCTTTCACTGTATAATTTTTTTCTATTTTTATGATTTTTTAAATTTTTTTAAAATAATTTAATAATTTTAAAATATCTAATTACTACAGATAACTTATTACAGTATTCATTTTTATGAAATTAACCTTTCACTGTACGATTTTTTCTATTTTTGATTTTTTTTTAAATATATTTTATTATTTTTTAAAATTTATATATAGGTCTCATAATGAGAAAAATAGAAAAAATAATTAAATTCAAAATTTTCAGCAAAAATTTTATATTTTATGGTGTGTTCTACATGTGCACATTTAAGGTTTTAAAATATTGGATCACTATATTTTGCAACAAAAATAAACTTATTTCAGATTTTTTAAAAATTAGTTATTCTTTTTTTACCGATTCTTTCCAAATAACTACGTTTTAATATTTAATTAATTAATTAATTTATAATATATTATATTAGTTAATAAAATATTATGTATTTTTCCATCAATTTTTCTCAATGAAATTAAGTTTTAATATTTAACATAATTCAAGGGCTATACTTTAATAATTAAAAAGTAACCTAGATTTTAATTTAGTAATAACATCGAATAAAATTACGTTTAAAATATTTTCATGTCGTAATTTAATAGCATAAAAATATCTAACTACTAGAAATAACTTACTACAGGTTCATTTTTATAAAATCAACCCTCTACTGCACGATAGTTTCTATTTTTGTGTTTTAATAACAATAATAACATTGAACTATATCAAACTATGAAGCGCTTTAATTCAAAAAATTAGTGTATGTATATAATATACACATGTATTTTAATCCATTAAAAGTTTTCTTAAAAGCTGCTGTAACAATAAATTATAAATTATTCCTGATTAGATAAATCAAATAACAAACAAACAAAATAATAATAATAACAAAATAAACAGACAAGGTCAAATGAGCTGTCATTTGATTTCTGTCCTTAATATATTTCCTGTATATTCTTACAACTTTCATTGAGATTATTAGCAGATAATTTTTTTTTGAAAACTCAAAAAGAGTTCATTGATCATTATGGAATATTTATGTTTTGGAAACATTAATACTTTTGAGAATCTTTTTTTTTACTCTAATAATAATAATAATAAAATAATAATAATTAATTAATAAAATTATAAAGGCAAAAAAGTGGAATTGTAATAAACTAAAATGTTTGAGAAATAAGTTATAAAATCATGTTTTCCTATTTCAAAATATATAAAAATTTAATTTTTAAGATTAAGGTGAAACCGATTGTCCTAAATAATGCAATATAATACATATAAATATTATTTTATGTTATAAATGGTTTCAATTCATTCACTATACTTTTAGAAAATATAAATTAAATAGATAAATATTTATTGTTAAATTCTAAGTAATAGATTTAAAATAAATATTAAATGAGCTATGAATTTCACAGTGCAACTTTTTTCATAATAGGGACAAAAACGGAAATAAACAAAATTTACTATATTCCAGACTCGTTCTAAAAAAGAAGAAAATTTGTTTTGTTTATCTATTTCTTATTCGTAAGAACGCGCATTAAAATAATAATAGCAATGATAAAAAATAACCAAAGGGCAAGGAAGCGCCAAGCATAAAATTCAGGGTTGCACGCGTTTTCTTCCATCCTCCACTTTTCTTCCACTGAGCATGCGTACTTGATCTCATGACGCTACTCTTAGGCACGCCACACACTAGCGAGACATGCGTCAAAAATCGTGCAACATGTCGCAGTCAAACCGGTTTTTTCTTTGTTATCAGGGTGAAATTGTCGCATGTCTCATGTTTTTTCGCTCAATGTTTCACAGGTGTGTGGCCTCCCTTACAAACAAGGTGCAGGTGCTCTAATTATACCATGTTCGCACTGAGAAAGTTAAGTCACTTCTTGAAGTTTTTTGAAGCGGTCGTACCCGGAATGAAGATTCTCACTTAAGCAAATTTCTGAAACACGAGCGACTAGATATAGCGTTTCCTCCGTTAAACAGCGCATGCGTTAACTCATTGCTTCCTACCATGACTTGGCGAAGAAATGCCAAGTAATATCAGAAAGTATAGACCCCTTGCATTGACGTCACAACAGCGGCTGTTCCTCTTATCTGGTGCACATGACGCCATAATCTGGAGCCCAAACAAACCATCATAACTCCCCATTTGTCGTTTAAAGCAACTGTGGTCTTTCTGTTTAATTTTGATTTTTCTTATTATTGCATTATTTTTCTAAATACTTAAAAAATGAAGCGCAAATTACTATTTTTATAAATGTGAAAACACCACCCTCATAGCATGCATGTTCACAGTGACGTCACAATGACGTCACTGTGAGTCACTCTGACAACATCACATCTGTGACGAAAATGCCACCACTCAGTGACGTCACAATGTGACTAAGATGTGACTTTCTAAAAAAATTTTCACAGTTCGTCACAATGTTAATGTCAAAGTAGTCACAAATGACACACTTTTCACAAATTGGTCACATTGTGACTTCACAAAGTGGTCACAATGTGACGTCACAAAAAGGCTCTAAAACGGCCATAACGACTTCACATTTTAGTTACTGTGACTTCACATCGACAATCGATGGTCACAAAGTCACAATGTGACTTCACAACGACGTTACAGTGACGTCACCATGTCTTACGGGCACATTTGCCTTATGTTTGGGCGCCAGATGAAGCATGTGATGTCACATGCAAGGGGTCTATTGCGCAAAGCCGATTCATGGCATTTTGGAAAGACTAGCAACGTGAAGAATCTCGTATAGTGGTTATAACATTAGCTCGCTTGGGCCGGATCTATTGCTAAACCCTGAGTTCGCGTGTTTTGTCCCCGCTTTGGACGCTCTTTTCTTTTCTTTCTTTATTATTAATATTATTATGTTTCGATATTTATTAAGACAGTTAATAAAGCTCAGTCGGTTTTTATTATCACTTTTCTTTATAAGATAAGAATTCTCATTTTTTAAAACTCAAATTTTCTTTATAAGATTAGATAATTAAATTAAAATTAAAATTAAGCTTTAAAAATTTAATTTTATTTGTATCAATAAATTTAAATTGTAAATAGAATTCATTTTAAATGAATTTTAATAATTAAAAGAAATATTTATCTAGTTTGTAAATATTTATTAAATTGCAATATAAATCTCCTAAGCTTAATATTTTTTCTTTATCTTAGAAACAGATAATTAGAAAATTATCGGATTTGATTTATTGAAGTTTTAATCTTTTAAAATATTTTATTGTCAGTCAGATAATTAAATTAAATTATAATTATAATAAAGTTTTTAAAAATTTTTAATTTTATTTGTATTAATAAATTTAAATTGTAAATAGAATTCATTTTAAATAAATTTTAATAATAAAATAAAATAAATATTTATCTATTTTGTAAATATTTGTTAAAATGCAATATAAATCTCCTAAGCTTATTATTATTATTATTATTATTATTATTATTATTATTATTATTATTATTATTATTATTATTATTAGAAACAGATAAATATAAAATAAGTGGATTTGATTTATTGAAGTTTTCATCTTTTAATATATTTTATTATCAGTTAGATAATTAAATTAAATTTAAATTCAATTAAGTTTTTAAAAATTTAATTTAATGTGTATTAATAAATAATTTAATTTGTAAATAGAATTCATTTTAAATAAATTTTAATAATTAAATAAAGGAAATATTTATCATTTTGTAAATATAAGTCAATATTTATTAAAATACAATATAAATCTCCTAAGCTTATTAATTTTCCTTTTTCTTAAAAACATAAATATAAAATTAATGGATATGATTTATTGGAGTTTTATGTTTTAAAATTATCCTTTATGTATAAAAATTATAAACATTTATTATCAGTTGCTTTGTAATTTTTTATTGTGTACTGTTAATAAAATTATTATTATTGTTTTTTAATTCACATGATTTACAAAATAAAATTAATACCATTAATAAACTTAATTTGTAAATGGCAATTTATTTAAAATAAATTTTAATAATGGAATAAAAAAGCTCATTTATTTACTTAGTAATAAGTAAAATAAATATTTATAAAATACAATAATAAATCTCCTAGGCTTTTTTATTTTTTTTTATTTTAGTAACAGATAAATATAAAATTAGCAGAATTGATTTATTGAAGTTTTTATCCTTTAAAATTATCTTTGATACATAAAAAAACAAAAATATTTATTATCAATTACTTTGTAATTTTTTATTGTGACTACAAATATAGCACTGGTAACTAATTTTTTCTTTTTTTATATTCACATGACTTACAAGATATTTTTTTAATAAAGGAATTTTTTAATACCTAAAATGTAGAAAAATTATCTTCTTAACCTGCATTAAAATATTTTTTATGGAATTTAATAACATACATATATATATAAATAGCAGAATTATTTAAAAAAGTGTTAATCTTTTATGATTAAGAATTATTTTTCATACATAAAAATACTTATTATTTTATCAGCTGCTTTTTAATTTTTTATTGTGAAAATCATACTGTTATGAAATTATAATTTAAAATTCTTGTCACTTAAAAATTATTTTTATCATTATATATTTATTTTATTATATAATTATTTTTAATAATAATATAAAAATTAAAATGAATATTTATTACAATCTTTATTGCAATATCTTCTAAACTTTCATAAAAATATATAATAATTATATATAAATAATATATAATATATAATAATTATATATAAATAATATTGGTAATGTATGTTGCAGTGGTAAATTAAACATTGTATACATTAAATTATTATACATATATATGATTTAATTTTTATTATTTGAAAATAACTTTATTATATATAAATATATGCAAAATATCTACTTAAATGGAATAACAGTATTTCTTAAAATGACTTAAAAATATTTTTCTGTTAGAATTTCATAACTTATATTTAGTTTTGCTGCAAGAATTTTAATAATAGCAAACAATAATAGTTATATTGATTTTGTCATATCATATTTTCACTTAATTTAACTATAAGTCAATATTATTTTAAATGTGATATTCTTTTAACTACAAAATTAAAGTCTATTCGCCAGCTCTGTAGATAAATTGCCAAACTAGCAGACCTCACATAGATCTAAATTTCGCCAAGTAGTGACGCATGCGCTGTTTAATGGAGGAAACGCTATACCTAGTCGTTCCTTTCTGAAACCATGAAGATAGATATAGTAGAAGGAGAACAAAGACGGACGGCGCTTCCACTTTCGTCCCTAAAGTCTTTCCGAGTTTGGCTGGCATTTCCGGCAGTTTGGGAGCAGATTAAGTCTAGCGCCCCCTACGTCCCGCTAGCAGACTAGTCGAGAGACCAGTCAAACAAGTCATGTGATCGAAAGTCAGTGCAGCATCACTAGCGCCACACCATGCACCGGGAAATACTTTGGGGCTAAGTTCTGTTGGGAAAAGCCTATCTTCTCGGTTCTCCTTCTATTATTCTATCTTCATGCTGAAACTCACTCAGATGCTCACTTAACTATGAGTTGAGTTGAAATGTGCCTTCTGAATATTTAATTATTATTTCTGAATTTTAGAATATTTAATACTGATTGTTAAATAACTGCAGTTGAGTCCTACAAATAATTATAAATTGTTTCAAGTTGTTATTTGTTTGCCCCAGTTGCTTAACACGTGTGTTTGTGGGTTTTTTTTTTGTAATCAAAGGTCAAAAATGGAAAATGTTTAACCTGTTATTTCCTCCTGCAAAATAAATTGGGAGGATGACAAAATTAATTTTTAATTGAAATATGGCACGATAATTGCTATGTAAACAAAAAACAGAAGTTGCAGTTACAAATTTCCGAACTTATGCGCATGCCCAGGTGTCATTTTGGCCCAGTTAAGTCACTTGAAATCATGGAGCTAAGAAGGTATATGGAGGAGACATATGTGACGTCACTTGAAGCCTTTCCAACCCCCCCCCCCCCGTTACAACGCCGCGGCCGCCATATTTGACCTGGGTAAGCTGCCTTTTCCCCTCTGCTACCGATCGTCGTATTGAGGAAATTCCTCGCGGCGCAAGTCAACTACGGTAAAAGTCAAACATGGCGGCTATGAAAGAGGGGGAAAGAACTGGTTTTTCGGCGTCAGGGCTCACTATGATGCTAGATTGATATGTCTCCTCCATATACCTTCTTAGCTCCATGCTTGAAATATTTAGCAAGTGCGAACAGGTGAAGCCTAATTCCGGGTATCCCGCTTCAAAAAATTTAAGTGACTAAAATTTAAGTTAAGTGACTTAACTATTGGGAACTAAAACGGCCTATAGAAGAGCTGCTCGCAGCCTTCGATACAGGATAACTGTCCCTTTAATTTCCCTTTAACTAATGTTAAAGTCCCATTGAAACAATTCTTTATTATAAATGTTTTTAAAAGTTTTAGATGTTCAAATTCGTATAATATTTTCTTCGGCATATAAGACAGAAAACAAATGTCACAGGAAATCTGAAATTGTACAAAAGAATAATTATTCTGAACAAATTTAAAACATATGTAATGCAATGAGCTTACACGGCGTTATCCTGAATGGAGAAGTTACATCTTTTCTCCACCAGATGGAGTATTCGAGCGCTTGAATCGCCAATCCCAGTGCGAACAGGGTATTAAGCAAGAATCTTGATTCCGGGTAAGACCGCTTCAAAAAATTTCAAGTGACTTAACTTTCTCAGTGCGAACAGGGTATAAAAACTTAAAAGAGGACGATAAAATATGATCCGCTTTCAGTTTCAGTGAATGACTTTCGCGAGAATGAGTATAAATGTGCGTCACGAGCCGATGCTAGTTTGACACCATCCAAACAAAAACGCGGACATCGGACAGTTATGTGGTATAAGAGGCAGGGTTTAATTTTTTCAGCAGACTAGTCTGCTGAAAAAATGAGTTCATGCCTAAGGCCGTGATCAGGTGTGCACTTTTTTTCTACGTAATAGAGTCAGGCCAGAACTGGACTTAAATGTTCTCAGAATGTGTAGGGCAATTACTATGCTTTTTAAAAATATTAACAGCAATGATAAACTTCTGTTAATAGAATATTTAGAAGTATAACTTGGGGTAGTTTTCAATCCACTTCTCAATAACGCGAAATATTCTGACTAATTTTTAACTGTAAATGCATAGAATTGACATGCGTGACTATTAAAAGATTTGGGAATAGAATAATTTTTCCATTTTAGGTAAATAAATTATCAAATGGTAAGAGATTTTTGTCATGTGACTGCAGGTTTTTAAAAACCTGCAATGATATCGCTTCCAAAAATTCAATTCAAATTGCTAACTTTGACAATATTTCTAAAAGATGTAATGTCTTTACCAAAAAATGGAAGGCACCATTTGATTACATAGGAATAGAAATTATAAGAAAAAACAGCAAAAATTACACATTTCCGAAGAAAATGAATTTAGAAATGTGTGAGGAACTAACTCCTTTGGATTTGAAAGAAGCTCTAATAAATGAAAGATAAATATTTTCACAAATATGTTTTTTATAATACATCTTTAAAAGTTAATCATGTTTTTATCGTCTATTTTTTTTTTCTTCTTTAAATCTAAACTACATTAATTTTATAGTGAGTCTTTATTTGAATGTTCAAAAATCTAGGCTTCGAAGTAATCATTAATGTTATTATCGTGTATTTTCTATGATGAGAAAATATCGCATCTATCTTTATTATCGAAAATATCTTTAGGCCGGGGGGCCCTCGGCGATCGCCGACCTGCCCAGTCCGGGCCTGGGCCCATGAGAAGCGAGCTTTACCATCACCTGAATAGGGTTAAAACATCATGTTGATGTGCGACCACATGTCGAACAGGTCAAAATCGAAAACTTCTTTACCAAAAAGTAATTTTTATCACATTATTGATTTTAATAAATTTTAACTTTTTTTTTTTTATATTGACTTTTTATTAGTTTCAACACTGCCCTCTATTTGTTCTGTAGTTTGATAAAGTGTGTTAATGCATTGCATTTATTTTCATTCATACTTTTTACCTTATCGTCGTAAAAATTGGAATTTTGAAATTCCGAGGGATCATTACAACAGAGATTTTAAAATTTATTTATTCTCTATTTCCTAAATTATCATTGAATAAATAACCAAATTAGCTGTAAAAAATCTGTGTTACCAGATCGTGATAAGAAAATGAATTTCATAATCCTCCTCTAATGAAAGATTGTTAATAACATTAACAAAATATTTCCTTTTCAATGGATATATTAGTAATTTGAAAATGAACTAAAATGAAACCAGTAAGAGAAATTTCAGTTACAAAATTCAGCTTCTGTTGTTCTTCCCTGCTTACCTCCTTTCACCATATTTTTTGGAAAAAGATGATGTATGATGTACAGTAGACTCCCTCAAATCCGCAAACCAGAAATCCACAACTCTCTAAAATCCGCACATATTTTATGAATGTAAACAATGAAAATTTCAGTTTGGATATTAGGACAAAATTTGCTTTTTTAGTTTTGAATCGATTCCATATATTTTTTAATTTGTAATTTTCTTAATAATACTCTATTCATGTTTTTTTCATGAAGGAAGAGTATTTTTTTGGAAAAAATTCATGATATTGCTGATATCACTGGTAATTACAATCTTCTTACCAAATATATTTATGTATTAATCAAGATTTTTTGGTTATTAAGCCTGGCTAAACTTGAAAAAAAAAAATCCTTATTTCATGATTTTGATGTGAATTAGTAATGTACTTCTATAAAGCAAGTTGTGTTGAATAATTTTGGAAAAATACATTTAATCTTTATATTGAATATTTAATCAAACACTATTGATTATTAACTTGACTTTTTCTGTTAATACTTTAATCATTTAAAAAACTATCTAAATTTTTATTATTTTAGTTTATTACTTATTTTAATATTTTATTATATTGTACGCATTCATTATAGTTCTGATTGCACTGTTAATTGCACTCAAATTACTGTTTAAAAAATGTAAACAAACCAATGACCAGAAATCCACAAAATTCTAAAATCCGCACAATCTCTGGTCCCAAGCTGTGCAGATTTGAGGGAGTCTACTGTATTGCATTCATCAACAACATCACAATTACAGAGTGAAGAAAGAAAGGAATGGTTTTTTTTTTTTTTTTTTTGGAAACACTGAATATGGTACTCAAAGTTTTTGGAAATTTTAACTTTTAAACTTGTAAACACTGCAGTGCTTTTTCCTTCAATTAGAGTACTCATACATACATTAGAGTACTCTATTCATATAACAAATTAAAGATGTTTGACAGATTGCAGTCATATTGTACATATTAGATATCTTAGATATTTTCTAAAATAAAACTCACCGGAAAATATTTTTGTCCAGATTAAATACTCCCCCCCCCCTCCCACGTAACAGAAAACTGAAAGGCAGTTTCATGTCAAGTCACATACCTGAAGTATTTAAAATTTGGTGGTTGATGCTTGTAATACACCTTTTATAACATCTAAATATGCATCACATTAAAAAATCGTAAACATCAAAGAAAGATTGTTATTGATTTGGGAGGGGAATTGGGATAAAGAGCTTTAGCTCAGAGATTATTAGCAACTCTATTAAAAAAATTTTAGTGTTTTTTGAGTATTATAACATTTTTTTTTTACCCTCAGCATGTCCACTATGCGCTACACTTATAGACTAGAATTTTCTTGAAATACACCTGGAAAAGTCAGGGAATTTCATTCTCTCATATGAGTATCAACCCTCTTGCAAGCAGAACACAATCTTTTCAAAAAATTCATTGATCAGTACAGTCATAGCAAAAAAATCTTGACACTCTGCCATTTTAGACGTTTTGTTGAATATCTAGAAATATAAACAAGGAATTATTCTAAAATTACAGTTGTGTAAAGGTTATATATTATCGAGGAGATTTTTTTCCAAAATCCAATAGGGGACTGTCAACAAATTCAAAAAGAACGAATATCTTTTGAATAACCCTGTCAAAACTAATGTAGAAAAAGCATTCAAACTGAAAATTATGATTAAGTGGCTTATAGCAATAAACTGTGTTCATTTTTATGCGGATAGCATGTATACTCGTAGAGAAATTAAGGTTTTTATAAAAACGGTCCCAAATTTTGCCAAGTTTTTTCTTATAATTTGCAGAGTTCTTAATAGAAAACAATGTTCTTTTCAAAAAATATGACAGTCAACATTGTACATAACACCCTGTAATCAAAATTAAAAAGTCCTTCCGGCAATGCCGGGAGGAAGAGGTAGCTTTCATATACTTATATATTTATTTATTTATTTTAAAGTAAGTTACATTGTTCAAAAATATTAAGCTCAAATTACTTGAAAAAATCTTATAAAATTAGTGATTTTATAAGATTGAATACTAGTTTTTGTCAAGACTGAATATTAATAGGAATTTTTAGAAATTAGTCATCTTTTATTCAACCTGGTTTTTTTTAAGCGATTTAGAGAGTCACCAAATTCCACGATATCATGAAGTGTATGCCATTTTAAAGCAACATGGTGAATTGTTCAGATCAGACCGTTTCAAAATGTCAGCCATAAGCAAAATTAAAAGTGCTATAACTCAATCATTTTTTAAGATATAGACAAAATAAAAAGTGTTCTGGAATCGTTGTTTAAAGTTTTAACACGTAAAGGAAAAATATTTTTCAACTTTTAATTTTTTTCGCATTTAATTTTAAATTTTAAATTTTTAAACAATTTTAAAATGGCCACCATTTTGAAACAAAATGGTGGATGATGCTGGCCAACAAACTCGGACGAGACATTTGTATGTACCATGTATATACCAAGTTTCATTGAAATCGGTTCATAAATACGCGTGTTATCACGTGACAAAAATCAGATCGTTTCAAAATGTCAGCCATAAGAAAAATTCAAAGTGCTACAACTCAATCATTTTGTAAGATATAGACAAAATAAAAAGTGTTCTGGAATTGTTGTTTAAAGTTCTAACACGTAAAAGAAAAATATTTTTCAAATTTTGATTTTTCGCATTTAATTTTAAATTTAAATTTTTTTTTTTAATTTAAAATGGCCACCATTTTGACACAAAATGGCGGATGATGTTGGCCAACGAACTCGGTCGAGACATTTGTATGTACTATGTACATACCAAGTTTCATTGAAATCGGTTAATAAATACGCGTGTTATTACGTGACAAAAACCAGATCGTTTCAAAATGTCAGCCATAAAAAAAATTCAAAGTGCTATAACTCAATCATTTTTTAAGATATAGACAAAATAAAAAGTGTTCTGGAATATTTGTTTTAAGTTCTAACACGTAAAAGAAAAATATTTTTCAACTTTTAATTTTTTCGCATTTAATTTTAAATTTTTAAAAAAATTTAAAATGGCCGCCATTTTGAAACAAAATGGCGGATGATGCTGACCAACGAACTCGGTCTAGACATTTGTATGTACTATGTACATACCAAGTTTCATTCAAATCGGTTTATAAATACGTTAGTTATCGCATGACAAAAATCAGATATATATATATATATATGGTTATATATATATATATGTCAACATTTGAACGGAGGGTGGTTTTGGGGTCTGGGGGTCATGATCGGTGAAAATATACCAAAATTTCCCGGAAGTGCTTTCCTCCGGACGGCTGCAATAGGTAGCTTTTTACTTTTTGTAATGAAAGCTACCTAAAAATATTAATATTTGTACGAAAAATGAGCAGGTTTACTAAATAAATATTTACTGAGCATGCGTCAATTCTATAAAAATTTCATTTGCATATTGTGTTAGCTAAATGTACAGAGCAACATTAAGTTAAAGTTTCAAAATCATAGCTTGAAAATTCTGCAAATTATCGTCAAAAGAATAAGACCAAAATCCGATATTCCCAAAATGAAACAAAAAGATGAGGGGCATATTCCATTGATTAGTGTCTACACACAGTGCCTGATTTAGGGCAGGGCTTCGGGGCACAGGCCCAGGGCCCCTAATTTTCAGGGGCCCCCAAATGCTGCTGAAGGGTTTTCAACTATTGCCCAAAATCAATACAACTGCTTACAAAATCTAGTGGAATTTTATATTTCATTCTGAATTCTGGGTTCATATTTTATTTTTACAACATTGTATATTTTGGTTGAAACATCCGCATTTAATCACTTTATTAAAGCGAATATTTTCTTTTATCTTTATCACTTTAAAAATATATTATATTTTTAATTCTTATTTAGTCATGTTCCTGTTCTTGTCTCATTATTTGGGGTTGCGAGTGCAGTTCATAGGCGGCACTCCCATAATATTTTAAATAATTATATTTTGGCATTGTGGAAAATTTATTATTAGTTGTTGCATACTTTATCATTCCAGATCTATAAAATGACATAAGACAAGATAATTATCACTACACAAGTTATTGTAGTACGTCTACTTATTTAAATTTCATGTTTGTGAAATAGTTATTTAAAAGTGATTAAACTGTGAACTCAATCGTGGCCATCTTAATAAGTAACTTTTTTTTTGGGGAGGGGGGGGGGGGGGTTGAGAGGTAGGGAGCTTAATCTTTTTGTAAGCAACTTTCCAAGGGGACCCCCAGTAAGCATCTGTGCCCAGGGCCCCCAAATTTGTAAATCGGTCCCTGTCTACACAACATAGTATGTACTACTATATTTGGATACAGCTCCTCATTGTTTTGCTTCATTTTGGGAATATCGGATTTTGATCTTATTATTTTGACGATAATTTGTAGAATTTTTAAGATATGGTTTTGAAACTTTAACTAAAGTTGCTCTATACATTTAGATAACACAATATACAAATGAAATTTTTATAGAATTGACGCATGCGCAGTATAACATTATTTAGTGAACCTCCTCATTTTTCGTACAAATATTAATATCTTTTAAGTTTGATTACAGGGTGTTATGTACAATGTTGATTGTCATATTGTCTGAAAAGAACATTGTTTTTTATTAAGAACTCTGTAAATAGTAAGCAAAAAACTTGGCAAAATTTTGGACCGTTTTTATAAAAATTTAAATTTTTCTACAAGTAGACATTCTATATTCATTAGGGCTGGGCGATATCAGAATTTTAATATCGTGATATATCGCTGACCAAATATCGATAATTTTCGATAGATCGATATATTTCAATTCATATGTCACTCCATTATAGGGTTATAAATGTAACTGTCCTCTGCATAAAATACTACAAACACATAATAGTATATATATACATATATGTGTGTGTGTGTGTGTGTTAATTATCAAGAAAAAACAAAAATATCAATATCTTAACATATTCCAAGGAACATAAATTTTAATTTTTATGTATTGATTCAAAATATGCAAATCTGCCTCAATGCCTAAATCCCTTTACCTGCAAATCTGATCTAAAATATGTGTTATCAGGGCCCGATTACCGCACAGGCCCACTAGGCCGCGGCCTTGGGCCCATGATAAGCTAGGGGCCCTAAATGAGTATCATAATTTCGAAAATATTTCTTAAGTTTATAATGTTTTGTAAAGTTTCTCAAAAATCGCAAAATGATTTTTATTAATCGGTAAACGGCATGATGTTAAACAAACTTTCTAGGGAGCCTTGAATTGATCTCAAAATTTGATTCTTTTTTTGCAGATCATTTAGCCACGAAAGGTAATCCTGGAAAGGGACGTACTAACTATCTCTCTTCAACTATCGTAGTGGAACTTTTACAGCTAATGTCTGAAAAAGTTTTACAGCATATTTTATGTGAAGTACGAAGGGCAAAATATTTTGGTCTAATTTTGGATTCATCTCCAGATATCACACACACTGACCAACTTTCATTCGTGTTAAGGTATGTAAATGAAGATGGAGAACCAAAGGAACACTTCATCAAGTTTTTACCCATAAATAGCCATAAGTCAGTGTCATTGTCTACTTGTGTATTTGATGTACTTGAAAACTGTGATTTAGATATTCTGAATTGCCGAGGACAATCATATGATAATGCCAGCAATATGGCTGGACCATATTCTGGATTGCAAGCCAGAATCAAAGAAGTTTCTCCTTTAGCAGATTTTGTGCCATGCTCATCTCATTCCTTAAATCTCGTTGGAGCTAATGCTGTAGATTGTTGCCAACAGGCAGTAGGGTTCTTTGCCATTGTTCAAAACATATACAATTTTTTTTCTGCATCTACACATAGATGGCAGACTTTGCAGGAACTCTTGCATTCTTGTGGCAGTGGTAGTGATACACTAAGTGTTAAGTCTTTAAGTGGAACCAGATGGTCTGCAGAAGCAGATGCAACAAAAGCCTTACGCAAAGGTTACCTCTTAATTTGTCAATCACTAAATAATATCAGCTCAAATAATGAGGAAAACGCAGCAACTCGACATGAGGCTGGGAGTTTACATTCAAAATTATCGAAGTTTGAAATTGCGTTACTGACTGTTATATGGGACACAATCTTGCAACGTATTAACAAAACAAGCAAAACACTTCAAAGCAGTTCCATTGATATTTCTACTGTAGTGCCCTTATATGAGTCTCTTATTCAGTTTATAAATTCAGTTAGAGAAAATTTGAATGAGTACGAAGAAGAAGCAAAATTATTGGTCAATGGGGAAACATACAGCATTAAAAGAAAAAAACAAATATCAAAGCGATTGGATTCAAATTGTGACACAGAATGTCATCTCTCTCCAAAAGAGGCATTTAGAGTCAATTGTCACAATATAATTTGTGATTCACTTTTGGTGCAACTTCATAAAAGAATGGAAGCGTATTCCAAGTTGGAACAAAAATTTGGGTTCCTTTCTAATTGTCACATGTCGATTCCAGATAAATCAGCAGCTTCTAAACAATTTCAAAGATGTTATTCTTCAGATATTGATGAAAATTTTCCTGATGAATTTGAACAGTTCTCACCTTTTTTGAGACAGTACAATTCCCCATTAGATTGTTTAAAACAAATAAGAAAATTGAACATTTCTCATACGTTTCCCAATACAGAAATTGCTTTAAGAATTTTACTAACACTTCCTGTAAGCAACAGTTCGAGTGAAAGATCTTTTTCAGTTTTAAATAGGATAAAAAGCCAAATACGAAATTCATTAAGCCAAGCAAACTTGCAAGCCTGTTCCATATTATCTATTGAAAATGACATAACATCACAATTAGATTTTAATGATATTATTGACAATTTTGCTTTTAAAAAATCTAGAAAAAAAGCACTCATTTAAAACTTTTAAACTAAAGTAACATATGTCTAATTTTTAATAACAAATATAAAAATTGTCTATATGGTAAGTCTTTCTGTAAAATATGTTTATAAAAATACTTTGACTTTTTTTTTCTTGTTTGTATTGTGCTCAGTATTTTTTAGGTTCCATATAAAGTGCATTCTTTTACAATTTTGAAATTTTTTGTTTTACTGTATTCTGCAACATTTTAAAGAACTGATTAAATATTATTGTATTCTAAAAAATTGCTGAGCACAGCAGCTGCTCTAAGAATTTAAGATTATTATCCAAATTTGAAAAATCGTCTAATTTTCAACGGTTACACTATTACTTCTTAATGATATTAATTTTTTTATGTGTAATATGTAAAACTTATTTTTACAGTATTTAAAGCATACATATTGTTATTTGTAAACTGCACCATAACAATTTTACTTTCTCTTCAGTTTTATTTAAATTTTAAAACAAATTTTTTTGGCATTTTTACCTATTTTAAAACAATTATTCCTATTTTTATTTCTTGGTACTGAAAATAAGGAATACTGAAATTGATGATATTTTATCATTAACTACAGGGTCATTCCATGGTAACTTACATTACATTCAGAACATTTTACTGCAGTAATTTTAATAATATAATACACAAAAAATAATTAAATGTAAAACTAACAGGATTTGTCAATGAAACCTATCTAAAGATCAAATAGTATGATAATTAGTTAAAAAATGATAAATAAAATTACACTTTATATGATAACTTACATTTCTCTTTCAGTAATGGCAGTTATCATAGTAAATATAACGGGCAAAATTTCAGAAATAACACTATAATTAGATAATTTTCATCTAAATTGGGCTTTGAATAAGTTTAATTAGCAAACCAGGTCAAATTTACATCGTGTATGTTATAATATTACTAAAATTATTGAAAATAGTTCTAAATGTAATGTAAGTTACCGTGGAATGATCCTACATCTAATCATCATTATAATTGTGTTATATGTTAATGTATTTTATCATAATTGCTTTTTATTTATTTTAATTTTTTTTAAATTCAAATAATAAAATATATAAAGTTTTATAAATTAAGCTGTGTTTTTATGATCATCTTTTTACTTCTAACTGTGCTAGCAAATAAATATTTAATCATGAATCCCAGTTAAATTTATTTTATTCTATAATAATTTGTATTACTGATTCTTTTATGGCAACTTTTGTCAACAATTTTCTATAAACTTTGGGAATTAAATCAGTTATTAAAATATTTTTGACTTAATTAAAATATGAAAACAATACATTTTTAATTTTTTCATATCTAAATAGGAAGTGATGCTTGGATAATATGTTAATCTTAAATAAACTGTTTTTTTTTTGTTTTGTTTATGCATCCTTTTCTTAATAAATATTTTCTCTTAATGAAATGGTGAAAATTTAATTTATTTTTCTGAATTTTCATATATTTCTGTTTATGTAATAGTTTCAATTCTTTTATCTCATGTGGGATCTTGTGCTGTCACCAAAATTAAGTCTATTATTGTCGAGACTTGCACATGATTAACACACAGTATAAAATATTTTACTTAAATAGAAAACCTATTTGGTGTAGGGAATTATAAAAAAAATTCTGAAAAGTTTTATTCTTAAGCAAATAAGACATAACATGCTAACTAAGTTTATGTGATTGCAAAAATAATTCATTATTATAATGCACTTCCATAGTAACATTTCTGTTTCTTTTTACACAAAATTAAGAAAAATATAAAAGTGTGAAATAGAAATTAGTTCTATGTTTATATTGCAGCAATTTAGAGAAACTCTAAAAATCGATACTGAATAAAAAATTTATTTTATTTTCTGAAATTTCTAGAAAAGTAAAAAAAAAAAATCATACTATTAGATAATACACTCACTGCTGACAAATTGACATCATTTCCCATACCTGGTTTTAAATATATAACAGGTTTCCTACAGGTTAGGGGATTTTTAGGCAAGAAGGAATATTTTAAATATTAGAAATTTTCAGAAGATTTTTAATGTATACTACTTTTCATCAGAATCTTGTTTATCATATGAAAATATTTTGAACTAATTATCCATCTAATTTAAAATATTTAAATAAGTTTATGTAAATGACAACAGCATAATATGAAAATAATTACAAATTAGAAATTCATGCAGAAAATGCTTTTTTTAAGCATTTATCTAGATTAAAGTTGTTTATTATGGACGATTTTAAAGCAATATGTATGCCAAGTGAAAAAAGTCAGGAAAAGCCAGGGCTTTTTTTATTTATTTATTTATTTTTTTTTTTATTAAACCAGAATTGTGTAGGAACCCTGCTTAAAGCATTTACTTTTTTGTATTACTTGTGTTACATTAATAGCAAGCCTTCTTCTCAAATGACAAAATAAACTATTTGAAGATTGGTAAAATTTGTTTGATGATATACAGGAGACACATAATATTTGATCAAAATTTAAAATATAGTTGTATATAAAGCTTGATTTTTGTTTTTATGACAATATACATTTAATACAGTAATCATGATAATGAGAAATATGAAGAAGATATTTCTTGTTTTCATTTTCTGAGACTAAAGTACATAAATTTATATATATGTATAAAAAAGAGAAATTGTAAGACTTTTTTCACTATACAAATTAAAATGTGTTTAGAAACTTTATATTTTATTAACTATAAGGAGATTTATTACAAAAAAATAATGTAGACTGTATACGAAAAGTTAGTGGTCACAACTAAAAAATTGCTGCATCTGGTGACTGTGAGTATGCACTTGTAGTTTGAAGGAGGGGGGGGGAGCAAAAAAGTGGCTGAGTCTAGGACCGAGGAAGGGGGGGGGGCCAAAAAATGTGCTTGGCCTAGGGCCCTAGACTACCTTAATCGGGCTCTGTGTGTTATAGAAAACTCTTAGAAAGTTAAACATTATAAATCATTAAAATGAAACAAGAAAATGTATATAAGACAACAAATAGACATTAGATATATTGAAAGAAAAAACTTTAATTACCTATAAACTTAGAATTTTTTTTATTACAATACAAAAAAAAAAAAATTGCATTTCTGCAATTTTGGGCAGTAAGGAACACCTTCTTTTCGTTGTTATAATAAATAATTCCATTATTAGTCAGAATACAAATGAAAGCATTAGAATAATCAAATAATTTTAAGAAAACACGAAATTTCTTTAATAGAGTACAAAGTCCTAAATCAGGACGTTTTGCTAACTGCCGTTTTTTTTTTCTTTCTTTTTTTAAATAATGCTGAATTATATGATCTTTTACTCTATAATGATCTTTTACTTTTTCGATTTTGTTTACAGATTTTTTTTCTAGGATGCTTTTACTTTCGAAACCAGTTACAAAAATTAAAGTATTCCAGTAAAGAAAAAAATACCTTGAAAACAAATATTAAAAAACGGCTTTTGTTGAAAGAGATCAACCTCAGATGTGCAATGCAAAAACAATAAATAAATAAATAAACAAAAATATGGAAATGCAAACGAGGTATAAAAAAAATAAGATTGACATCGAGCGGATGTTTTTGCATTAGTGAACTCTTGAAATAAAAAAGGAGCCATGATATTCAAAACCAAAACTATCCTCATTCTTTTATGAGAGATAAACTGTTCGATTTTTTTATTTATTTTTTTTTTTTAACTTATAAAAAGGGTTTTGTGAAAGTATCAACTAGTTTCAGTTGTTTAAGTGCGCGAAAAACACATTCAACTGCACATACAAACGAAAAGGGGGGGGGGAAGAAAAACAAAACCTTTTATTCTTTACCATTAAAAGCGAAAAAAATTCATAACTCCTAAGTTAATTTGCCGATTTTTTTCAAATTTTCAGCAATTTGCAATAATAGTAAATTAGGCTGTGTGACAAATTTTTATTAAAATATAATAAGTTATTACAAAATTTGAGCATATTTTACAAGTGTCCAGTACAGAAGAACCTCAAAGAAAACGCAGGAAACTATCCATCGTTTGTTTTTGTTTATCGAGCTCAGCGAAATCGAAACTTGAATGTTTATACAATAATCATAATGTCATTTGCTGTGGATAGGTAATATGTTTTGCCAAGCAGAAAGACACCATCCATAGAGTTTTAGAGCGATTTTTCAAAATGAAAAGTATTTTCCTTCCTAATTTGAGAAAGATTTTTTTTTTTGGGGGGGGGGGGATTTTTTTAAAAACCCGTACGCAAAACGGGTAAAAATACTACTATCCAATAAACTCTAAAACTAAGGTGAATCACAATGAAAAAAGAAAAAACTTCCGGTTTAAGTAAAATTTCTGCTTAAAATAAATGACATAATAGAATTACCGTACATGTAAATTATTAATGTTATTAATAAAAAATGTAAAATAATATGTGATTTAATATTATTTATTAATGCTATTAATAAATGAAAAACAAACATACAAGAAATATCGATTAATTGTGCTCACATTCTTGAAAATATGTCAATCAATTCTGCATTCCGGCAGCAATAACTGTACACAAGCTCACAGGAAAACAACAGTCAGCCACCGATATGGGGTCAACAAGTGATTGTATCGGAAATGCCCGATCCTTGAACGGGTGTTTCAATTTCGATTCTCGAACGAACTCCGATAAATAATATTCAGGCGCGACACCAGCGCAAAAAGTAGACGGATCGCCCATATTCCGGTATGTGCGCGACACCAGCGCAAAAAGTAGACTGTGTCAGCCATTTTTCTTCCTTAACACTCTAAAATACATAATTCTAATTATATATATCGTAATATTGTAAAATGGCATGGCTTACTATCTTATGTTTTATTCCAACTTCCTTTCTTTCCTTTGCCGGCATTTTCCATCTTCCATCTTCCGTATCCAGTTTCCGATCTTTTGTTTACACGTTCAAATCAATCGCTTATCTTTTCCGTGGGTACGTTCATTCTGGTTTTATCGCTCCGTTCGATCTCAATCCGCAAGCATCGCGGATCGCATCTCGCAAGTGGCGGTCTTGCATTTCTTCCGTCGCAAGTCAGGAGCTCGCTTACTCAACTCAGAGGGGCGTATCCAGTTTCGGAATTGCCGCGGCTATTTAAAGCCGGCTGAGATATGTTGTGCGGGGGATTTGGAAGTGATGTTATGTCTCTAGACAATTGATGTTAACGTCAATATGATACAGTTTCAGAAATGTATTTTTAACCCGTACAGTTTTAAAAGTTTTAAAGTTAACATCTAGTTGAGTAATTATGCTAAATCCATTGCTGGACATTTGATTTTGAATATGGTTTTATCAATTTCGCCGGTGTTTCATTTCATTAACAGTAGTAACCCATTTGTGTTTGTTTTAATCAAATCATCATATGTATGTGTGGACATTATTAGCTTCAGTTAAAAACTCTGTTTTCTTAAGACTTTTCATCGAGTTATTAGATGTGCCGTATTGCTGGAATTTCTTTAATACGTCGATAGCTGTCGTCCATAAGTGAGTCTGTTGTGCTTTTTCATTGCTATCCTAGTATTGTTATATGCCATGCCATGCCATTCAATAAGTAATATTATTTCAATACATAGAATGATTTTAAGTTAAATTTGGAGTTGAACTCATTTTTCTGTTTACATTTTTACCAGTTATATTTTCATCTGAGTTTATACATATTTTCATTTAAACTTGAATATTATTTCATGACTTAGAATAATTTTACCTGAACTTGTTTCCGTTCACATTATGCCTGTTATATTTTTCACCTGGACTTATATATGTTTTGATTTAAACTTACATTTATTTTTCGTCAATAAACGTTAGCCTGATTTTACTGAAAAACAGTTTCTTTAATGTCTTATACTACACTGTCACAACGTCACCAATTACTTACTCTTTTAGGTCACCGTAATTACACTGTTATAAGCTGCTAAATTTTACTCTGTTTTAGACGGTTCTTGTTACAGAACCGATCAGACTGTTCGCCCATATTCCGGTGTGTGCGCGTCACCAGCGCAAAAAGTAGACTGTTCGCCCATATTCCGGTGTGTGCGCGACACCGGCTCAAAACCGGAAGTATCACGCAAGTGCCGATTACAGCGCGAACATTTGCAAAAGTAAACAACTTTTGCGCCGACAGAGGTAGATTCGAAATTCCGTAATTCCGAAAGTAGGATGAAATACCGTTTGAAACGCTATATCGGAAGGATTGAAATCTCAATATCGTTACCGCGGTCTTAAAGAAATATCGATATATAACGATATTACGGTATATCGCCCAGCCCTAATATTCATAAAAATGAACACAGTTTATTATAATAAACCTCTTAATCATCAGTTTGAACGCTTTTGCTACATTAGTTTTGACAGGGTTATCTAAAAGATCTTTGTTCTTTTTTAATTTGTTGACTATGGGATTTCAGGGGAAAATCTTTGCAAGAATATATAACCTGTACTATTTTGTTTACACACCTGGAATTTCAGAATAATTCCTTATCTATATTTCTAGATATTCAACAAAATGTCTAAAATAGCAGAGTGTCAAGATTTTTTTTGCGGTGACTACTTCTGTATGACATTTTTACAGCTTACCTAATAAACAAACCATTTACTGCATAATTCTATTGATAGTTGTTTTTCAGAAATTTAATTTTGAAATTAGGGTCTTATTTAATGGACACCATGTAGAACACACACAGAATTTGGATTAAATTCTGGAATTACAGGAATGATAGAAGGCCTGCTGAAAATGAGGACTTTTGTCTATTGGGTGGAAAACTTATTATAGACCAGAGGCGGATGCACAAACCATCACACCATTCAATTGATGGATGAAACGTAGTAGTTCAAACTTGATTTGCCTATAAAAATATAAATAGTTGGCCAAGTCATATCTAGGTGGATGGAAAAACACATGCAAACCTGATTTTTGCAGTTGATGGGTAGGTTTACTATTATGTTTTCATACCTTTGAGTACAGAAAACACAATGATAAACCTACCGATAAATCACTAAAATCAGGCCTACAGGTAGTTTTCACAAAGATATGACTTGGCAGACCAGTTGCATTTTACTATACTGATTTATTTCAGTCTAATCCTGGAATTTTGACTGTTAACTTGATGAAGTGATTATTTGTGCAGTCGCCTCCCAATTTACTACTTTTTTTTAATGTGTGAACTTCACATTTCACTTCAGCATCTGTACATTCTACACTAGTGTGATTTGGGATTCTGTAAATTCCACAGCATATAGCATTGTTGGAAATAATGATAATGAAATATAAAAACTGAATTTTATATGAAATTTAATAAAGAATCTAACTAATATTTATTGTTATAAAAAATTTCAATTTGTTAGTAAAAAAATGCAAATACATGAAAGTGTACTTTCAAAAAACAGCAACATTTAAAATTTTGGTTGCTGTGAATTCACACTAGTGTGCATTTCTCAAGTTAAATGGAATTATATATATATAAGAATGGTTGTTGATTGCTGAAAGTAAAGAAATACTACTTCAATCTATCTCTAATAAAACAAATATATATTTCTCAAATGCAAAAAAAAGCTAAGCTAAAGTTATTTAGATTGTTCTAGAATAATTTTAAACTAATTACAAGAACACAGACCAAAAGTCTGCAAATATCAGTGATATTTCATGCAAGAAGTTTAATACTCTTGGTCTGTCTTTACTTGCTTTATGATTAAACTTTGATTGCTGCATATAGTAGTGCATCTGGGAGATTATTTAAATATTTCAACTCATTACATGCTTAAAATCTACAAGGAAGTGAACACGGCAGGCAAATTATGTTTACATCTAACCTGGTAATGGCCAATTTGAAAATGCTATAATTAAATGCTGCTAAAATAAAAACTAATAAGTTAAAGTTTTGTGCTTTCTGAATACCTCTTGCAATGATTTGAATATCAACAGTAAACTACTGCTCCTCATGTTAATAATGCCTAGCAGATATGAGAAAAATCTTAACCTAACTTGCTACACTGTAATTTTAAAATGTTGTTTTATTGTAATAAAAAAAAGTTGGTTAAAAAAATTAATGAAGTTTAAAAAGCCAGCTGTAGAATGTTTAACAGTGTCTTTCATTATAACAAGAGAATGAAAGAAATTTCACAAGATGTCATATAGCTTTTAGCAGGCACTGTAATAACAACAGATAATTAATAAAATTATCTATTGCTGGAGCAACACAATAAAAACTATATATTGTTTTTCCCTACATATTCAAATACATTTTCCAAAACTACATATGGTTGTACTTTTTTAGGAGACAATCTGCTCATTTATTAAATGAACATAAAGTCATGATTTCAAAAAATTATACATAGACATATATTTATTTCTTTACATTGTAAATGCAGTAATTGAGGTTGTAATAAAACAAATTATCTTAAATTTCAATGTACACTTTTTTCGTACCTCAGAAAATGTCAAAGTGATATTCTAGTTCTCAACAAGTTATGTCCTTCCTAATTTATTTATTTATTATTATTATATATTTTTTACTCTTCCTTTATTCTTCTTTGGGCGTTATATCAAGTACAAAATATTTACCATAACTAGTTTGGGATATTGAAACACTGAAGATTAAGATAACAGCAGTGTTCTCGTTGTCACTCGCCAATGCGCCGAATTGCGACTAAATTCTTTATTTGGCGAGTAAACAAGCGATTAGATTCGCCAAATTGCTAGTGCTCAATTTTTGCCTTTTCTTTTTCGTTTTTCATACATATGCATATATATATATATTTGTAGTGGGTAGTTGAAATTAGATTACTAACAATCGCTATCACAGTTACAAAAACTTAGGTTATTTTAGAACATATTGAAAAAAAGGGGTACATTAAGAGATTACAGCTTTTTTTTTTTTTTTTTTGTGCTATATGGCGAATCTATTTTTCTAATGCTTTTTTTATTTGGCGAATGTTTTTCATTTTTAATTAGCCAAATTACTAACGTTGGTCAATTGTCAGCGAGAACACTGGATAACAGCTGATGTATCTAGTGTCACAGTACAAATATTGAACATTATGTCACAATAGCTAGAATGAACTGTAAAAGGAGACATTCAAATTTAATAAGATAACTTATGCTATTACAAATTAAATAACTGTATTTACAAATATAAACATAAGTCCAAGTCAATATAATAAGTTGAAACTGATGTTAATCAATTGAAGTGAAAAATAATTTCTTTAAAACTTTAAAATAAATTATTGTGCAAGGCCTTTTGAAAGAACTTCATCAGGCACAAAAAGATGTGTGTCTACTATAAATGTAGCAGCACGACTGAAGTGAAAAGCGGAAAAGGAAGCTAACTGAGGGAACAGCCAATCACGGAAGAGCATAATCAAAACGTATACACACACACACACACACACAAAATAATAATAATAATTAGTAAGTAAAAAAATATTACTTTATAGTTATAAACACACATATATATATCTAAAAAATTACCTATATAGTTTTTTTTTTCTGTATTAACTATGTAGATAATTTTTTAGATATAAATATGTGCGTTTATAACTATAAATTAATTTTTTGCTTACTAATTATTATTATTATTTGTGTGTGTGTATTTACTTTTAATTTAATCTATCCTTTTACTTAATACTTTTTCCACTTGTTGCCATTTTCCTTCGCCTCCTTCATTGTATCCTTCTAATGCTTTGATTTATGATCTTCCGTGATTGTTTGTTGCCTTCTACTTTCCTGTTGGCCTACTGTCTTCTTAAAACTTCCTTAAATATAGAAGACTAAACTTTAGTTATTACTTCATCTCCATAATTCAATTCTTTTAAGGAAAAAATTGCTATCATTAAATAAAAAAATTTTCAAATAAGTAATATAATGATTTTGTCAAGGTGGTTTTTTTTAATCATATTTATAAGGTAATTTCGCAATGTATGAAATGATCAATATTATTCAAAAATTTGCAATCTGCATAACTGTCAGTGCTTACGAGTGCAGTATAAAGATCTACTGTATATGGATACATTCCAGACCTATTTAGCCATGTCTACAAGATAAGTTTTAATAATGTATGAAATGATCTACAGTTGGCAAAAAAAGTATTTGTACACTTCATTTTTTAAAATTATAATGAAATTAAACAAAAGATTTAAGCAAAAAATACTGTAATACATTAATTTAATGCATTATAATATTATAGAAGCAAAAACAAAATTAAACGAATCGATTTTTTACATTATAATAAACAAATATACAAAAATATTATGCAAAAAAAGTATTTGTACACTATATTAATGTAACATAATTAATGAAAATTTAGTAAAATGATACAAATTAATATTTTGTGCGAATTCATTTAGCGTTTATGACTACTTCTAGATGGTGTGACATTGATTCCACCAACTTTTTTGTATTGGTCTGGTTAATGTTACTCCATGACACAATAAGAGCTTCTTTAAAACTGTTTTTTACTAATACATATTTTTTTTCGGATTTTTGCATCCAATAGCATCTGCAAATTTTCTATTGGATTCAAGTCTAGAGATTTTAGAGGAGTTACCAGTCGTCTTCGAGTATTGTCGTAAGCATGTGCTGGTGATCACAGCAGTATGCTTTGGTCGTTATCCTGCAGAAAGTGAAAAGCTTCCTCTATGCATAATTTCTTGGCACAGTTTAATAAATTATGGCGCGACACATCAATGTATGTTAAACCTGTCCTTCCATTGTCAATAAATTTTAAATGTCCTGCTCCATTAGAAACTATGCACCCCAAAAGTATAATATTCCCCCCAACATGCTTGATAGTTTGAAGTACACGTTTTGGATCTAGAACAGTTTTATTTTTACGCCAATTTTTTCGAATGCTTGATGGTGAGAAAATTCCGAATTTTCCCCCATCAGAAAAAATTACTGTTTTCCAAAAATCCAATGATTTACTTCTGTATGCGAAAGCGAATACTATGCGTTTTCGCCTATTTGTTTCGCTGATGAATGGATTTTTCCTTGAGGTTCTTCCTTTTAAATCTGCATTGAGAAGAATATTTTTTATTGTTTGAGGTATTACTCTGATGCGAGAAGATGTTGCAAGGTCTCCAGCATATTTTTGAACCGAACGCATAGGATTTTTTAAAGCTTTTTTAACAACACTCCCTTTTTCCCTCATTGTTATTTTGCTAAGAAGTCCTGGTTTTCATTGAATTTCGATGCTTTTAATTTATTCATAGTTTCTCACTATACATCCAGTAGTTGTAAATGGTAATTTAATAGCTTTTACAAATTCTTGTTGCGAATTTAAATTTTTATTAAGCTCAATCATAGGATTTCATATATCTAGAGGTGTCTCTCTAGTATTAGGTTCTATACTCAATTATTTCAAGAGCAAATTAGATTAAATGTCAGACAAATATAATATGAACTTAAAAATTATTAACAGCTTCTGTAAAAGTAGTCCTTTGAACCATAAACACTATAAAACACAGTACATATCCGGATGGAGAAATGTACAAATACTTTTTTTGCAAGAAATTTTTAAACTTTTCCTATTAGAAAATTATTTTACATCTTTATCGAAATTTTCTGTTGTGTAATTTAAAACGCACGGTAAACAGACTGTATTAAAACTATTTTTGACAAAATATCTGTTTTTATTTCGTTAAAAATTAAAAATTTTAGAGTGTACAAATACTTTCTTTGCCAACTGTATATAGTGCAAAATTCTACACAATACAAAACCATGTATTTTTATGTTTGTGTTATAAAGACTACTAAAGAATATAATGTGTCAGATTTTTTTTTTTTTTTTTTTTTTACAGCTTTTTAGGCTGATTTGTGCAATTTAAATTTACTTGTATATTAAGTAAATAAAAATATGATAAGATTTCTTAATTTAATGCATACTTTCTAAAAATAAGATACTTCCCTGACCTCATCTCTTAGAGAGAGAGAGAGAAAATCCAATAAAACCCAAATAAATTCAAAAGTTTTAAAGTTTTTATAAAAATCCTGGAGTTTTTTTGCAGCCCTGAATAAAAATAAAAAGGCCTTCTTAAACCTTCCCACTGCCGTGACCAGATATATCCGTTCACTAGGCTGCAGGTTTCACTGCAGTTGAAGCTTTATTTAAATTAATATAATTCTACAAACTTAATCCAGTTTCAAGAAATTAAGCGATGATTGAAACTTTCAAGGCTTATAAGGATGTATGTAACAAGCAAATTACAACATGATAGAAAATCCCTCTTTTAATAAATAAATTGTAGAGAAAAAAAAATTACAATTTTGCCCTTTTGCTTGACAGTCAGGGGAATAATTTGTTTTTACATTTTAACTGAAAGTTTCATTGTTTGTTTACATCTGTAAATGAGGTGAAGATTTGAAGGAGTCTAGTGTATTTTGCGAGATGAAGAATACTTTAAGAGTGTGTATAGTTACATTTCTACTGTTAAAATTCATTTATTTATTGTGACTACATATTTTTTTTAATTTATATTCTGTACAATTTGTAGAATTCATCACCATTCATTGTCATCATTCAACTCAACTATAAGGCGTAAAATAGATCTTTATACTTTGTATATAGGGTCATTCCATGGTAACTTATGTTACATTTAGAACAATTTATTGCAGTATTTTAGTAATTCAGTAGACTCCCTCAAATCCGCACAGCTTGGGACCAGAGGTTTTGTGGATTTTAGAATTTTGTAGATTTCTGGTCATTGTTTTGTTTACATTTTTTAAATAATAATTTGAATGTAATTAACAATGAAATTGAAACTATTATGAAGGCTTACATTATAATAAAATATTAAAATAAGTAATAAGCTAAAATAATAAAAATGTAGATATTTTTTAACATGATTAAAATATTAAAAGCAAAGGTCAAGTTAATAATCAGTAGTGTATGATAAAATATTTATTATAAAAATAAGATGCATTTTTCATATGAAATTTTCTTTATAAAGATTACTAATTCCCATCAAAATCATAAAATAAAGAAGTTTTATTTCAGGTTTAGCCAATCTTAATAACAAAAAATATTTAGTTAATACTAAATATATTTGGTAAAAAGATTGTGATTACCAGTGATATCAGCAATATTTCATTTTTTTCCAAAATAATTTATTCTTCCTTCATGAAAACACATGAATTCAGTAATATTAATCAAAATTAAAACATATGGAATTGATATAAAAATAAAAATATCAAAATTTGTCTCTACATCTGAACTGAATGTTTCATTGTTTACATCTGTAAATTATGTGCGGATTTAAGGGAGTCTACTGTATAATGCTAAAAATTATTCATATGTAAAATTAACATGATTTGCCAATGACATCTATCTAAAGGTCAATTTAAATGAAAATTACCCAAAAAATGAGAATGAAAATTACACTTTATGATAACTTATATTCTTTTTTCAGTAATGTCAGTTACCATAGTAAATAAAACTACCAAAAATAGAAACACTACCATATAAGAATTTTATTTATTAGATTAGAACATTAAATTAAGGTAATTTTCATCTAAATAGGGATTTGAATAAGTTTAATTAGGAAACCATGTCAAATTTACATTTTGAATAATTTTTTTTGCATGTTATATTGCTAAAATTACTAAAAATGTCAAAGAAGTGTAGATAACTACATTTACCGTATTTTCGGGCGTAAGCGCCGCGGCGCATACGAGTTTAAAAGTTAAAATTATGCTTACTGCGGCGCTTCTGCCGGGGCGACGGATACGATATATTTTTCCCCCCTTGCAGCGATATTCATTACAGAGGTGATTCTGATAGGAATTTTTCTGAAAATTGTGAAAAGTCAAACATCAGGAAGAAAATGCGAAGCATAAAAAAATATCGCAAATTTCGACAAATGATAGCCTAATTTCTGTCAATCATTCGCAGAAAGAACAAGAATTTTATCAAAGGATCGGGAGAAAAAAACACGACTTTTATCAAAGGTTCGCGGGAAAAGCGCGAATATGTAAAAATAAAATAAAATGTGTTTATTATATAGGGAGTTATACAGGTAATGTGTTTATTATAACACATTACCTGTTTTTATTATTCATGAAAGGATCACTTGAAAAGCTACAATTTATTTATCGTAAAATCCCGTTAATCCGCCCTTCCCAATCAACCGCTAGTCCCCACTATAAAAAATCGCTGAAAAAAAACGCTAATTATGCCAAAGAATCACGAAAAATAACCGCAAATTTATTGAAAGGATCGCAAAAAAATCATGAATTTCGCCGAAGTATCGCTAAAAAACCCACATTTCGACGAAAGTTTGCAGTAAAACCGCAAAATATGTCAAAAAATCTCTAAAAAACACAAATTATGTCAAATGAACTCAGAAAAATCGTGAATTTCTCAAAGGAACGCGAAAAAGAATTGTCAAAAAAATTGTTAGAAAAAACGCAAATATGTCGTATCTATAAATAAACGAGAAAAAAATGTAAATTTGGGCGAAAAAAAGGTAAAAAAAGAGAAGTTTGGAGAAAAAAAGCATGAAATCTATTAAAAAATCTCGAAAAACAAACATTTCAACAAAGACTCATGATTCATACATTTCAACATGATTTTTTCTGTTCTCAAAGGCGGAGGAGAACGGTTGAATCATGAATCTTTGATGAAATGTGTGTTTTTTCGAGATTTTTTTAATAGATTCCATTCTTTTTATTCTTTTTTTTTACAAATTTCTCGTTTTTTCTGCGCTTTTTCACAGAATTTACGTTTTTTTTTTTAAAAAAAAACGTAATTTTTTTAAATTGATTTGGGCAGGCATTCAGATGTCCTATAAGGTACACTAAGGAGTGGATACAAATGAAACGTTTCCCGTAACAACTTGCGACACAGTCACAAATCCTACAAAACGGGATACAAATGAAACGCCAACCGGCTTCTGCCGTCACAAAGTTGTGATTGTTGTCATAAAAATTTGTTACAGCGTGAGACGCGTAGCAAGCTGTCTCAAGCCGGTAACAACTCCGGAAAACGTAAACAAAATATGTCGGCATATCACGTAATGCAGCGATTTTTGATCAAATATCAACAAATATTGGAAAAATAATCTTATTTAAATAGCGAAAATTATAAATGTTGTGAATATTATTATTATTTTTTTTTTTTAAGAAGGCTAAAATTGGATCGATTTTATTTCTTAAAAATTTAATCCAAACACGTAGTTTTTTTTAATTTTGAAAGCAAATTTCGCCATATATTTGTAATTTTTTGATATGTAAATTTAAATAACATTTAACAACTTGTGTTGTTTTTTATTATAATTTATTTACTAATGAAAGTTTGTTTGCTAAACTACAAACAGACAGACAGGGGGGAAAATATATAAATTTGTATTGCTTATAACTGAATGATAATTATTATTGATTTGAAATCTTAATAGCTATAAATAATGGCTTGAATTTTAAACCGAAGTTAATATACGAGATTAGTTTAATAATTTGTTATGTTAAAAAAAAGATAGAATTTAATACAAATATTTATAATTTTTAAATGATGATTAATAATAATAAATACTGTAAAAAGGAAAATATTTTTTAAATAAAATTACTTCTGTTTTGTAATAATTAGAACAAATAATAATCACACATAACCTTGATATTTAAAAAGTATAAATCTCATATTTATTTATAATTGTAATTCTACATTTTTTATGACAACAAAGGGTAAAGTGGGGAGGACAGATGTATTTGAGAAGCCATAAAATATATTTTGAAATACCTAACATATAACCATACAATACAACATATCCAATATAGTCGGCATTTTTTTTTTTTTTTCCTTGAAGAATATAAATAGGATATTAATTTAGATTTTGTTTTACTTTAATCAGAACCTTACATGTAAGATTATTTTTAAACATATTAACATAAAATAATTCCAAAATGTAACAAAATAAAAAATATTAAAGCTCTCAAAACAATTTGGAATAGTTTATTATTTTTGTCATCAAGAGGTGATCATGGTTTTTCACTGTACTATAATATAGTATTTTTTTCAATAGTTTGGCATATGATTTTATTAATCTGAAAAAGTAATGAATTTCTAATTAAATTGTTTTTTATATATAAATTATTTCAGGGATATATTTAATCAAACTTTTTAAATTGTTTTGAATGATAAAAAATATACTTTAAAGATTTAATTTATCAAAATAATAATTAAAATGTTATCATTAAATTTTTACTTAATGATACTCACAATAAGGGAAAAAAAACTATCTAGTTTTTATTTATAGCCTGAAGAAAAATATATAAATAAAATTATATGGTGGATAAATGAAATATTTTCACATTCAAATCATTCAGAATGTATTGAAAGAATAGATCATGTCTAAAAAAAATATATATATATATATTAAGCAATGGACAAGGTTTTGGAACAGATGTACTGTCTGCTATCAAAATGTCCAAAAAATACCATTCAATGCATCCAGTGCATATTATTGTTATTATTATTATTTTGGGGAGAGGGGGGTTCAAATATAAATAACCTAATCTAGGATATTGTTTCTTTTAATCACGATTTCATGTACAAGACAATTTTTAAATATATCAATAAAAATAAATAAATAAAATAAAATTCTTCAAAATTTATCAAAAATATCATATTAAGATCCAAAAAATGAGCTTCTATCATATATGTTTACTGAAAAATTGAAACAGTTTCTTGAATTTTAAAATCTCTCAACAACAATAGACTTTCTCTCTTGTGGGAAATCAAAATGAAATGATTAAAAATAAATTCATATAAATTAGAAATGAATAAAGGGTGTTCCACTGCACTAGAATAATAATATAGCCTATGATTTTTTTTTCAATTACAAATCTAGAATGGAAAAGTATGTTTCGAATTAAGTTTTTATCTAAAATTTCTTCCATTTTTTTAATTTTATGAAATTTAAGATTTGTTTGCTTTTATATTTATAAAAAACATTTCTTTCAATTATTAAAATCTTTAAAACGTCTTATACAAATTTCATAATAGTTGATTTTTTTTTTTTTTTTTTTTTTTTTTTTTTTTTTTTTTTTCACTTAAGAAAATTTCATAAAAGGCAAAGGTAAAAAACTGTGATAATAAATTATCCTGCATGAAATACTAGCATTATACTCAAAGGTGGATCCAAGATGTGAAAATACAACCCCCCACCCCTCTATACACACATAAAATAAATCAATAAAAATAGCTAGAAAAGTATTCTTTTTGTATGCACAATCCCTTCCACCTTCACCCAATTATTTTACTAATAATTATATTGATTTTTTAAAATAAAAATTCACTATCATAGTCAGATTTTATTATTTTAGCTTTGATACTTATTAACAAAATAGCAAAAAAAAATATTGTGTTTTTTCAAGTAACTGTAACAAATTTATTTTGTACCTTGTAGAATTCACTAGAACGCAACCTCCATTTATTTAAACTCATTGCAAACCAGGGTTGTGTGGTTTAAACAATTTTTTTTAACTATTCCAAAATGTTTTGATTTATTTTACACATTGTTGATAAATGCAAAATCCAAGTTACACAGAAGCTACAAGCAAAGTTTTAGAAAAATGATAAATTAATAAATTTCTAAAATGACAAACATTTTTAATCAATCTAACTTTTTGTACAAGCTATAAATCTACAGGGCAGAATAATTAATTTTTAGCAGACTTATCTCATCAGTCATCATAAGACATAGTGAGTCTAGTCTGGGTTTTGTTAGTATGCATGTGTAGAATGCAAATTTCATGCGTTGATGAACATAACTGAAGTTCTAAATAAAACACATTAATTATGTAAATTTAGCAAAGATAAAGATTAAAAATATGCAATGTTTACAAAAAAAAAAAAAAAAAAAAAAAAACTGTTTTCCTTTGAAAAACACAGATTTACAGTTAATAACATAAAGTAACATTTAATATTTCAGTCAAGCTTTGAAAGAAAATTTTCTTGATTGGAGTATAAATTGGTTAAGTGTAAAAATAGTTAAAAACTTATGATATTGAAGTCGAATAAGAAGATATTGAAAATATTGGTGCTATTGAAGCACTTTTTACATTTAACGAAATAACTTAAATCTTCTATTGCATAACTGAACCCACTACTTATGCAAAAAATAAATAAATAAATAAATAAAAAAAAATAGGGAGGGGGAAGAGAGGAAAAAACAGTAAGGCATGCTATGCGGGTATACTGTGCTTTATTATATAGAGATGTAAACTATGCCTAGAAGCAGAATTTTTGTTTATACAAGAAGTTAGGGGGGGGGAGGCCTAAACTATATGAGCCATTTTTATAAATATATAAGCTTTCAAAAGCTTTTTTCAGGGAGGGGGGGGGGGATTTTATTTACAAATTTAAATACATTCAAAGAGATACCTTTTGAAAAAAAAAAAAAAAAAAAAAAAAAAAAAAAAAAAAAAAAAAGGTAAAAAGTTCATTTTTAGTTTCTTTTAATGAAATACTTACTACTCAGAATGTAACACATTCTACCACCATGTAAATATTTTGATTCTTTAAATATATTACTCATCTTGATAAATTCATAATTAAATAATAATATTTCTTTCTACTCTTTAAGCAAGATTTTTGTGATTTTTTTAAAATTCAAAATTTAAGTTTAAAAGTAAAATTTTAAATCAAAATATCCTTCATTAAATCATTAAAGTTAATAATTAGAAAAACTTATTTAAATTTAACTAAAAAAAAAAAAAAATCGTTCACTTGGTTAATCTGAATTGTTTTAAGCATATAAAAATATTGTTATATAGTAAAACAAAATAAACAGAAATCTAATTTAAAAATGTGAATTTACTTTTACTTTTGAAAATATTAAATAAATAAATGTCTAGTATTGTATGAGCATTCTCTTTACTAATAATAGCTACAATTTTACAAGTATCCTATCTATTTATTACCTTAACTTACACATTCTCTACTTATGATTTCATTTTAAAATGTTATGTTCAGGAGTAGGGAAATATATAATTTTATTCGCCACTGGCGAGTGAATTCTCTGATAGATCAAGTACATTTTTAGGTAATCTTCGAAAATTCCAAACTACAGAGATATGCCAAAAAGTTTTTTTTTTTTTCTCTTCCAGTTAGCTTATCTTTCCCAACTTTCTAAATTACACGATACAAAGTTTTATTCTATATTAAACTTTTCTTTCTTATATATATTTCTTAATTTTATGTATTTAAAAAACGAAAATGCATTGTAGTAATAGAAATTTGCTATTTTTACAGTGACATAACTTTTTCCATAACATTTTTCAACTATATGTTGCATTTTGCTGGGTGGTGAGATTTTCTGAAAATTCTTCACTTATGGTTATGCTTGATTTTAATAACTTAAAAAAGCATTTCCCACTTTTAACAGTTACAATGTATTTTTGAACAAACATATTACAAGATATCTTGATAAAGATTTAAAATAGTTTTTTTTTTTTAAGTTAACTTAAATCATTTATTAATAGGAACATTTGAATTATGATTAAAATCAACAAATCCTGTTCCCCAAGTAAAATATTTATTATAACACTAAATATAATGAATGAATAAATATAAACTTTTTTCTTTACCCTGTCAAAAAAAAATCACCAACTTAATTGGAGCATTTCCTCGATTCAATTATGCAAAAATTCCTGTTTTAAAAAACAAATGATAAAATATTAAAAATTCTGTAAAAGAAGCTCATCCTGAAGGAGTTAAATGGAACAAAAAAGCATTTGTTTACATATATAATGTTAGGTTGGTAGGAAGGGATGAGTATTGATGTAGTGGAATATTGAATTAGGGACTGAAAGCTTTCTAGAAATCTAACTGCAAGCATTTTATTTCTTGCAAATGTATTCAGTACTTTATTACTTAACTTTTCACAGAAATCATAATCATAATAATACCTCTCCCACTTTTAAAGCTTAAAAGGTATTTTTGGACAAACATAATATCTTTTACAAAATATCTTACATTGATTTAAAAAAAAAATATTGCAAAATCAATTTAAATATATTTTTTTAATTAGTTGATTTAAATTATGATTAAAATAAGCTAATCCTGCCACTTATTATAATGAATTAATAAAAAATATAAACTTTTTTCCTTACTCCATCAAAAAATCACATCATCATTGCTGAGTAAATCGATTGAATTCCTCACCCCCAAGCAAACACATATTGGTTATTTAGTTTCACTTTCAGAAGCCTACAAACTTCAGCATCAAGACAAGAAAACCTATTTGTTTTTGTAAGCAATTTTTATTACATTGCACAATACTTAATAAACAATAAATTACTTTCTGGCTTTCTCTCAATCAAAACTGCATTTTTCTGTATACTATTGCATAAATAAAAGTTGCATAATTTATTCTTATAAAATGCACAAGTCAAGGAAACTCAATGCTCCTCAGTTATTCAAAGAAGCGATTTAAAAATACTTGATGCTTTCATTTTTTTCCCATGATTATACTTTCAAAAGAGAAAATAATATGTTACGATTTATGAAAGCTCAATGCATATTGTTTTCAGATAACAATCTGCATTATATTAAATTACTATAAGCATTAAATAAATAATTTTAAAGTAATCTATAAATTAAAAACTGATAACTTAATCAACTAACAATGATCATTTGAATGTTTAAAATTCACACATTGTATTTTATTTTATTTAATTCTTCTAAATTGCAAAATATACTGTTATTAAACAACGCTAAAGTAAAAAATTTCTCCTGCAACAGCAAGATTTTTCAGCTGTGAAATAATAAAAATGCATATACCTTACTTCCTACCTATTTAACAAGTGCTTACTTGGCATATAAGATATTCCATAATGGAATATAACAATATTAAAGACTTGCTTCTGGTACTGGAGGTTCATTTCTTTCATCTTCGATCAAAAATAGAAAAAACTGAATTTTTATTGCCAAAGTATGCGACATATTTAATCAACACATACATGAGGCAATATTTATTCAGGCAAAAGTTTGTTTAGCAAGAAAATACTCAGAACAATACACTTCAATAATCAGTATGCAGACACTCTGGAAGAATCTTTTCACAATAACTTCATTTAGATTGTAAAATTTAAATCATTTTATACAACAAAATTATTGTTGTTGTTGTTGTTGTTATTGAGGCGCAATACGCCCAGATCATGGGGAGTAAGCCATAGCTTTTTACCCCTGCAGATCTACCAACAGGAGAGGTCCAGACGACCTACTAGGTCGAAAGTGCACTAGAGAGTTCAAATGAGGAAACCTAGCTAAAAGCGATTTGTCCTTAGAAGAAACGATACCAGATGCCGAGCCTGAGCTGCTCCAGCGACAGCCAAATCGCACAGCTGACTAAGGGTAGTAGTATCACCAGAGATCCCAAGACGCTGATATAGTATAGTACGATCAGTGGCGTACCGCCTGCAAGCCAGTAAGTAATGTTCGCAGGTTTCAGGAAGTGAGCACGTTGGACACAAGGGGGATTGGCAGAGCTTGAATCTGTAGAGTAACGCTCTGGTAGGAAGGGATTTCGTACGAAGGCGAGAGAGGAGGACCTCTCCCTTCCTAGGAAGCCGCAACTTTCTGTGCTCCCAACTTCTTTTAGTGAGATGAGCGAAGTCAGTTCCATATTTACCAAGGAGCCATTCGTTGGAATCTTCGTTACGGTAGAAACGACGAAGTCTCACACATAGATCTTCAGGGGACACCCACTTTATAGGATCGACTCGCAGACTGTGGGTGCGTGCCAACTTATCAGCAAGCTCGTTGGCATAGATTCCGACATGGCCGGGAACCCAGACTAGCTCAATCGAAGATACATGCTGCAAGACTGATATGAGCTTAGAATACACCATAGCGATCACACGGGGGGATTTATGATCCAAGGAAAGAAGGCTCGTAAGAACCGACCTACTGTCGGATAGCAGAATCAATTTGCCAGACTGAGGAGTAAAGTCCAAGGCGAACCAAATGGCCAGAGCTTCCGCCGTGTAAATTGAATTTAGGTTATTAACGATGCTTGAGTGGCCAAAATTCCGAGTAATGTCCCAGAAGGCTACACAAGTCTGAGAGTCCGACTTTGAAGCATCAGTAGCCATAACATGCCAATCCACCCGCGTGGACATGAAGGAGGAAAAAAGCTGACGTATTAGTGAAGGCTGAAGCTGTCTATTCTGGAACTCCAAAGAATCGGTGTGAACCTGGATGCTAATGGACTCTATTCTCCGTTTGAGTTCGAGGCTGTATTTCGGCAATATTTCCCCAAAACACGTGACCTCACGTCACCAAAATATGCTCCGTTACTACTCTAGGGCATACAACAACGAGTGGGGAAACGCGGCGTTGTATAATTAATAACTATGATATGGGGGAATGTTTCCCCAAACCACGTGACTTTGACGTCACAAGAATAGGGTCCATTTACAAACCCTCTAGCTTTGAACAACCTTGGCGAAGGGAAAAAGTAGCCAAATAATTTGGCGAGAAGAGATGAATAAGCGCATGCGCGCTGGGATGGAATGAGAATGAATCGATGAATTGAATCTTGAATCAAGAGTTTTGAATCACAAATATGAAAAGTTTTCCCTAATAAATATATCTCGGTATGTATTTTATTTATGTTAAACATATTATTATTGGATGCAACTTTTTTAAATTTTTTACTGATAATAATTATTACTGATACTGATGATAATTTATACTGATAAAAATAATGTACTACTTTGAAAGTTATTTTATTTTTACGATACTTGTTGAGAGTTGATTTAAGCCTAACATGCGAAGTGTTATTCTAATTTTTAATTTTCTGTGATCAAATATTACTAAATATACATTAGACTGTTGAAATTTTTAGCTATACAAATACTAAAACATTTTTATTTTATTTTGTAACTTAAAAAAAGTATAAAAAAGATTGTATTCGGTCTAATTACAATTCATTAGGTCTTTTATCTTTAGTTGTTATGCAATTCGAAAATATTAAAATATCTACAATATCTACAAATCTATCTACAATCTTCTCTGATTCCCTCCGTATCCTCTAAAACAAATTTTTATTGAACACCTACAGCTGCATTTAAATAAAAAGATCGGTGCAATGTATCTTTAGATTGTGTTTTTATGAATTGCCCAATTTGTATAAATATGACTTGCTTTTCTAAATTGTAAGTCTTCAATTTTTGTAGTATGCACTTATGCATGATTTGTTTTTATTATTTTTCAGATCAAAATTATGGACACAAGTTGCTGTTGACTCTGATGTTCAGCCAGCAGTAAGCATTCAAATGGCTTGAAACACAATTGCTTTTCTTGCCTTTAAATGTCTATCTGCTAGCTCTTAGGAAATCACATAGATGTCTTTGTTGACCATTCCACAGAAAGCTATTTTGAGGATGATGCAAATTTAAGTCAAATCTTTAAGAGATCCAACCAAATATTTTTTTAGATGTCTGTTTACAAGTTAAACTTTGTGGTAAGTATTCAATTTTATAATTAAATACAGAAAATATTTCATAAATATATGGCAGACGTTATTTATATGTCTTCATTTTTATGAGGAATTCAGTTTCAACCTTTTAGCTTAATGTAGTAGATTTTGTTCCCATCGAATTTTTAATTTTGGTGATATTTAGCGAATTTTTGAGATTCTTTGCATAAATATTTTGTTATTTAAGAAAGAATTTAGGTAACATTATTTAAATGTATTAATGTCAATTTTGTCTTCTGCTAATTTTAAATTTAAAACGATTTTAATGCATTTTTGAATAAAATTTTTAGCCTTTTTACGAGTCCAGGCCATTTTTTTTTCACTTTCAGAAAAGAAATTTCCTATATAACTTGTAGCTAAATATAGTAAATTTTGCTATCAACAATTTGTAGATTTTAGCTTGTTTTAATGCGATTTTTAACATTTTTCGAATTTTTTTTTCCATTTTGAAAGATTGTTATTGCAGTGTTTTGTATAGATATTTTTTTGATTAATGAAGGAGTTCAGATTGTAATAATTTGTTCCATTATGATAAATTTTGTCCACAGGGATTTGATACTAACTTTTATCCTACTATAGTAAATTTTGTCTTCTGGGCCATTCCAAGCAAAATGGTCCCAGGGTCCAAAATTTTAAAATTAGAGATATAATTTGAAAAAAAATTATTTATGTAGTTGAAAGTGTATATTTTCTTGTAATAACAGTGAAATTTGATTTAACAAAGTTTAAGTGCTTGAAAACTTAAATTAATTAAAGATGTTTAAAAATTCATGTTTTTTGACAAAAGTTTTATGAAAAGAATATGTTGTATTAAAAATGCAATAAACACAGTAATTATTAAAATATCATCATATATCAGAATAAATACTTATATACTAACCCCCAAAAATTGCTAGAATAGTTTATTGTGATCTCAGACATTTTAACAATGATAAAATGACAGTTCTTCGATTCCAGTGTCACACACGTCACAAAAAGTTAAAATTTTTCCTCTTGTCATTTAATTATTAACTTTAAAATGTTGGAAACTTTATTTATAAATTAACTAAACATGAGGAAAATATTGCAAATAAAAAAAATAATTTTGACCAAAAAATAAAATTATTATTTATTTTTTAATTCTTGTCACACACGTCACTATATGTGATGTGTGTGACTGTGACGTGTATGACATGAATATCTGTTTAATTAAAAATGCTTAACTTCTTTTAAATATGTTAGGTATATATCAGCAATATATGCACAAACACCTGGTAGCTTATTGTAACTCATGATGCAATTAATAAATTCATCTATTTTATACATTAAAAAAAAAAAAACAAGATAAATTAATTACTTTGTTTTCAAGAAAACTGTTTTTTCAGCTATTATTTCTATATATTTTATCTAGTCATTCTAAACAATTTGGAAAGGTACAGCAAAGGAGGGATTTTTGAACAACCAATTATCTTCAGTAAAATAATGCTTATTGTTTGTTTACATATAGATGACAACACATTTGCTATTCTTGTAGTAAAATAAAGTTGATGTCTATCTTTTTGTTTTCAAAGTGGTGAGTGATTTTTCTATCGTTATTATAAACTAATGAGAATAAATTTGTAAGCAATGATGCCCTATAATTTAATTTTGTTGTTAATTTAATATTTTTAAAAATAGCTTTTTTTAGTTTACAGCATTATTGTTTCTGAATAATTAAGACTAAATGATTAGTTGTTCTTAACTTTATATATTGGAGGTATCACTGAAAACTAAAAACCAATCTTAACAATGTGAATTATATAAACAACTTTTTATCACTGAGTTTCACATTAACAATATTTTAAATTATCACAATATTACAAAAAATATGTTTGAGTTTATGCTAGGTTGTATTTAAGGGGTGGGCTGATGGAGCTGCAGCCCCCTCTGAAATTTGTAACAAACATACAATGTAATTACAAAAGTTCATCAAAATGTAATGAAATATGTTAAGATAGAATTTATAGGAAGCGCAATAACATTCCATTTTAGACAGGTTTTCATTTAAAAAGTATTATTTTGCACAGAACACAAAACAACTATTTCATCGAAGTTTCCATTAAACACAGACTATCTTTACACGCCATAAAAATTATGCTAATTAAGACAAAAACCTGCTTAAAAAGAAATTGTTTGCAATCCCATGCGATTCAATCTTAGCAAGTTCTGTATAATATATGCATTACTTGCATGATAAAAATCTGTTTAAAGCAGAAAAAATAACTTTCTTATGATTCTCTCTTAGAAACTTTTACTATATCTCAGCCCCCTCTGAAATGATAAGTCTAGATACGCCACTGAATTTATAGTTTCAGCTTAAAAATTTGCTATGAAACATTTCATAGCTATGTAACTTTACAAGTTTGATGTTCATGATATATTTAATTGTTAAATCAATAAATTGTTTTATTTTGTGTGGAGTTCAGTGACTGTATTTAATTACTTAAATATTGTAAGACTGCTAAAATGAAAAAAAAAAAAAAATCTTAAAGTTTATAAACACAAGTTTGAACAACCAAACTTTTCATTTAAAAACTATAATTTTCTACTTATTAGGTATTTATGAATATATACAGCATAATTGTTAAGGGTACTTTTCAGTTCCGAAAAGTACCTTGTTAAGTACCAGACATCACTTTAGAGATATCTTATGGTATCTAGGTGCATTTTACATTTAACTCTTCAATAATCATAGAATAATCTGTGAAAAATTATAATTAAGCTTAATAGTGTAGATTTAATGAAAAAAATATTAAGTTTATTATTGATTTTAAGTTTATTAATTAATAAAATTGAAAAAATATTAAGTTTATTACTGCTTTTCCACAGATATATGACCATTTTAAATCTTTTCATAATAAATTTCGCACAAAGTCACACACGTCACAGTACTATTTATTTTTTTTTTAGCCCAAGTATTTCTAGCCCAGATTTCTAACACCACTTTTTTTAATTGTTGTTTATATGGCTTATAAATGATATTTTTTATTTTCATGAATATTATAATAATTCACAGAAATATAGCAATATGTAAGAGACATGAAGAAAAATGCTTACAAAATGGTCACACACGTCACAAGAATTAAAAAAATAAATTCTCAATAAATGCAATATAAAAAATTTCCAACCATGGTGATTATGTTTCAAGACAATTATGAAATATACTAAAATGTTGTTTTCAAAAGGAAAAAAAAAATTTCACACTCAGAATAATTGCGAATGTTTTAAAAATGTTGTCTGAATGTCACACACGTCACGCTGGAATGGCCCTTCTGGATTTTTTAAATCTGATTTTAGTAATTTTTCAAGTTCCGTGACAGTTTTTTGACATTGGTAAAAGAATTTCGGTTTCTAATTTTTAGCTTAAACTGTACAATTTGTTTCCTACGCTTTTTGAATTTTACCAATTTCTAATGTGATATTCAATGTAATTTTTAGCAAGTTTTGGGGATTTTCAGCATTCCATGTTGATTTTTAGTTATTCATGAGCGATTTCTAATTGCAGTGCTTTCTGACTGAATATAAAATTTTTACAGGAACGACTTACAAACATTCAGCGATTTTTAATATAATTTTCAGCCATGTTTATGTTTAAGTTATTTAGTGATTTTTTGCCATTCAGAAACCACTTTCAATATCAAACTTTTTTCTTAATGTAGTTATTTTTCGATTGCAATGTTTTGTCTCTTAATAGGATTTTTGACGTTCCATGTCAAACATTCTGTTATTCATGAATAATTTCCAATTATTGACTTTGAAATATTTATGTATTTTTTAATGGAATTTTCAATGCATTTTTTAGCCATTCTTCAATATTCGTGGCGTTTTTTTTTTTCTTTTCTTTTTTTTTTTACATTCGGAAACTGATTTTGATTTCAAACTTTTTGTCTAATATAGTTAATTTTTTGATTGCCGTATTTTACTTTTTAACTGTAAATTTTTACCCTAGCCATTTTTTTAAATTTTGCGATTTTCAATGCAATTTTTGGGCTTACACAGTCGTTTTCTGACATTTTTCACAGGAATTCATCTTTAAACTTCTAGCCTAATAGAAATTTGGTTTCAAATTTTCAGTCTTTATGTTAATTGTTTTTATCTCATATTTTGATCTGCAAGGATCTTTTATTCATTTTTTAGGGGTTTCTTAGTTTGTTTAGGTTCATGACAATTTTTTCATACACATAAAAGGATTTTGTTTTAAACCTTTATGCTGATGTAGTAATACATTTTCTCCAGTGCAATTTTTGCTATATTAAAGGTTTTTATTGTGATATATATATTTTCGCATTTCACGGCTTGATATTTTATCACACTAATTAGATTCAAAACTTTTATCCAACTAGAATAAATTTTCAGTTTCGTGATTTTGGAAAATTTTGCCTCTTTTAAAGCGATGTTTATGTTTCTTCACGATCTGCTGCTATTGTTTAGACATTCAATTTTTGACTGAATATAGTAAATTCTGTTCTCTTTTCATCAACGTTTATTCGGATCTCAAAATGCAATTTTTGAATTTTGTTTTATATTTTTATGTGATTTTTAATATATTTTTGGGATTTTTAAGATATTTCCACATTAGTAAAAAAAATCCAGTTTCAATTTTCCAGCCATTCTCTTTTCGATGAAGTTAAGACAAAATTCGTTCAGCAATTTTTTAATTTTTAAAGTTTTTTATAGTGACTTTCAAGATTTTTCGCAGAACTTGCTGATTTTTGATGAACCTGGGTAGGTCAGTTAGTACATAATAAAAATTTTAAAGTGCCGATGATGTTCTGAAGAGACTGAAGCATGAAGAGCTACAAAATTTTGGAGGAGGTACTTCTGTATACAAAGTTTTCCACCTCAAAAGCCGATTTTTGATTTTTTTATACAATTTTTAGCAGACTTTTTATAATGTTTCGAGGCGATTTTTCATAATTGGAGAAAAGAATGTGGTTTCATTCTTTTAACCTAATATAGTGAATTTTCATTTCAATACAATTAATTTGAATTTTTTAATGCAATTTTTAAGATTTTTTTTATCTTTTTGCATTTTGCCGCTGTTATTTTATATTAGTTATAAGAATTTTGTTTCAAACTTTTAGTCTAATGTATCAAATTTTGTTTGCTAAGATTTATGAATTTTAGTTAGTTTTAATGTGATTTTTCAAAATTTTTTGCATGATGTTGATATTTTCTTATTTATGATTTATTTCCAATTTTAATGTTTTGTCCTATTAGAGTAAATTTTGAATCCTGCAATTTTTAGCATTTTTTCAAGTTCTATGGTGATTTTTTTAAATTCAGAAGTAAAAATTGATTTTAAACTTTTAATCTAATTTTAGCAATTTTTAAAGATTTTTTTGGGTGCTGCGTCGATTTTTTATCATTTATAATAGATTTCAGACTACTACTTGATTATGCTGCTGACCAATTTTGCCAAATTATGCAAATTGGTGTAATTTTTATGTTTAATTATGAAAGGACAAATAAATTAGAAAAACAAATAAAACAAAGAAGTAAATAAATCACTTGATGACATAACAAACATTTTTAATGTCAAGTGAATGATGAGATTTACGATCAACCATTTGGCGATAGTTTCTTGGTCGACCGGATAATAAAGTAATACAGGCTAGTGATGGGCGATTCTCAAGAATTCAACAATCAAGAAAAATCAATAAAGTAACCAATTATTTCCTAGAATCTACAATCAAGATGCTTTACATTCGATTATAACACAAAGAAGCTAAAAGCAGTTGTTGCGATTCTTAGTTATTATTCTGGCAAAAAACGTCATGGTAATGGTACGGCTTGCTCGATAATTCTGCTGTCGCAATTATTTGCTTCAGTTTTAAATTTATGGGGTTACTGCAATGAAGCGAAAAGACCTGCTCACTAATGCTAATTCTATGGAACAAATTTATAGAGATCTCTTATTTGCATTTCAATATTTTTATGTGGTTTTCATTACATTGAACAGCTGAGGTCGATCTGTACAAAGGTTGTTTTTTACTTTTTTCGATTTAATTTGCAAGTATTTTTCATTGTGATACTTTCACTATCGAAGCCGGTTTCGAAAATAACATTGTTCTCAATAAAAACCTGTAAACAAAATCGAAAAAGTCAAAAGTCAATAACGGATTTTGTAGAAATCTATTTGAAATATCCAAAGAAAAAAAAAATCATTTAAAAATATTGAAATGCAAACAAGACATCTTTTTATTTCTTCCATAGGATTAGCTTTAGCTAACCGGTCTTGTCTTTTTGCTTGACTGAAGTAGCCTCTTAAAGGAAGAAAGAAAATAGCTTGACCCTCATTGCCTGATCGGTGTCTTGAGTGCAAGTAAAATCGGTTTACTCTTCCTGATGCAGAACTCCACTATACTAAAATGATAAAAATGCTGCAATTTCAAAAAAGATTGAAAAGTGGCTATACAAGACAGGGTTGTTAAATACCCGGGTTTTTTCAGAAAAAACCCAACCCACTGGGTTTTTTCAGGGTTTTTGGGGTTTTATCAGGGTTTTTTGGTTTTTTTCAGGGTTTTTCAAGGGTTATGGGAGGTGGTTCAGAATGCTTGAAAAAAAAAACACCATAATTAATTAATAACCCAAATAACTGAGCTTCTAAACAAAAATATAGTGTTTAACTTAATGTTGAATTCATGGGGTGGCCCGAGGGAACATGCACTCTTTGAAACTATAAAAAGTGCCAAGAGCATGTAACTAGGTGGAGAGAGGGGTAGTAACAGAAAAAAATGAGGAGATAAAAGCTTTATAACGATATGTTACATGAGATGGTGTGGAAGAAACAAAAAATATGCCCCCCACCCAGGGGGGGCAAGGTAAATTCCAAACGGGCAGAAGGGCGATCCCGGCCCAAAAGTATCTTTTGTTGAGGTTTCAAAATATGGATTTATAACAAAATAAAACGAGGATTAGACTTTTTTAAAATCGCAGTCACAATTTGAACGAACCTGTAAGTTAAGATTGGTGAGGAAGGGGGGGGGGAGGTAGGACAGGCGAACATGAAAAAAAAATAATAGTGGCACCCTGAGAGTGCCGATAGAAGTTAAACCTTGAACAATTACCTATGTACTTTTTGAATCGTTAGGATATATAATTTTGAATCATCAGGAAATACTTTTAAATGAATAAAAAAAGGTTCTATAATATTAAAGAACATATTAATAAAATAAAAAAAAAACTGTGCGATACCATAAGTCCAGCTATTGTAGTTAACTCACTATAACTACTTTCTTACATTTTAAAACGCGTTAAATACACCAACCAAAATTAGACCATACTATCAATACCTTAATCCTTATCCAAATAAATCATTTTGTTTTAATGCCTGTTACAATATCTGTAGATTACTTTTTGAATTATTCAAATTAGACATTCCATTCAAAAGATATTAAGAATTTAAAGGTGACAATCTAAAGAAATAATAGCGTTACTGAGTACTCGGTGGCCAATAAGCTTAGGGATTATGTGTGCAATCAAACGATTGCGGGTTCGAACCCCAGTTTCGCTGATATGTATCAATTTTTTTTTTCGAAGAAGTTTGAAAAATTAAAATTTTAACACATTATGGGTCCATAACGTGACCTGAAATGATGGAAGAAAATTTCTTATGCTAGATTTGTAATGTATGAAGCTTAAGCTTTCAATAGACATATTGTATCAAGAAATGAGAAACAAACCCTCTGCCCCCCCTCCCCCCCAAAAAAAAGTACCTATAAAGAAAACCAAGAAACTGGAATAGCAAAAAGAACGGTGAGAAATGGTTAGCTATACTAGAATTTTCCTCATCATTATAACACCTATAGAAGCTAAGTTATAGCCTTTTAAAGATTGAAATGAAGTGAAGAAATGAGCAAAATTAGGTGAGTGATCGACAGGGGGGAGGGGGGGGAAGAAGTCCACAGCTCTGAGGGTGCCATGTAGATTAAACTTTTAAGTTAAAAATGGTAGAGATTTAAATGAGCAAAATTTTAAGGTGTATATTGGGGGAGGGTGCAAGCCCCCCCCCTCAAAAATTTTTTTGTTTCTTTTGAAGAAACAAAAAAATATACCCTCCGGCGGGGCGCAGATAAACCCCAAATGGGCGGAAGGGCGACCCTTTATTTATCTTTTGTCAAGGATTTAAAATGTGGATCTAAAATAAAATAGACCGAGAATTGGACATTTTTAAAACTGTACGCATATTTCGAACGGTCCTGTAAGTTAAAACTGACACGGAAGGGGGGGGAGAATTAGAAGAGACCAGCGTGAAAAATAAAACATAATAAACTAATACTTCAAATAACTGGACTTCTAAACAAAAATATAACGATTTAACCTAGTGTCGAATTAATGGGGTGGCCCGCAGGGGATTACCCCTCCCCACCCAGAAGTTATGAGATTTTATGCTTTTTAATGCACAAATTGCGATTCCCCCTGTCTTACAGAGCTATAAAACATGATACCTTCCTCTGGAGTCGCAGAAAAATACCTGCATTCAACACTGATTTGAACCAACCAATGCAGATGTCTTCTGGAATTCCTACGAGAGTCGCAATGCTCTCGTTTACTTCCCATCGATGGTGATCAGTCGAATTGTCTTGATGCGTAGATCTTGAGCATATTGGTGGAATTTGCATACAAACTCCATAGCATTGGGTTGGTCGAAGCAAACAGAGGGTAAGGGAAAAATAGAAAGGGGCCCCCAGAGCCAGTTAAATATATGGAATTTAAATATATATATAAATTAAATAAAAAAAAAAAAAAAAAAAAAAAAAAAAAAAAGAATAAATAGCAGTAAAAAACAATACAATAGGATTTTTTTTTTTTTTCTTTAAATAATTTTTTTTTTTTTTTTTTTGATAAGAAAGTAGATTAAATCCGATGCCAAATGTATAGGCAGGAACAATGTCAGAAATACTAATTAAAATAAAACAAAGAAAAAAAAAAAAAAAAAAAAGCGAATAGATATTAAAATAAAGGATAAATACATACATAAAGAAATAAAATTTAGAATAACCACAACAATACGTTTAAGGTGGTTCTTGCCGTCTTCGTTTAGAAGGTGGAGCAAAACCATCATCTCGACTTAGGATGACAAGTGGTCTTTTTTTACCATTTGAGTCATTAATATTGTATGGCTTTATTGACCGCAACACATTGTTGGGTATAAGAAAACGATCTCTATGGAAATTTTGAGCAAGTTTTTTAATAACTTGAGAAATTGGCCGAATTTTGAGATCTTTATGAATGACATCATTCCGGACGAACGTAGTTGCATTTACAATCTGTCTTAAAATAGTATTTTGCATGGTTTGAAGTTTTCGTAGTTGAGTTTCGCATACAGATCCCCAAACAATTGACCCATAAGTCATGGTAGATCTGATAAAGGCTTTATAAAGCAGTAACTTGTTTGGAATTGACAGACAGCTATGTCTAGCTAATAAAGAATTGAGGGAGGACTTGGCAACGGTAGTTTTAGAGCGTATGTCACAAATCTGCCGTGCCCAGTTTAATTTGGAGTCTAGGTAAATTCCCAGATATTTATAATCGTTGACCCAGGGTATATCTTCATCATTAAGAGTAAGATTAATGTCAGGGGTGATAGGAGTTTTTGAGAAAATCATGGCAGCACTTTTAGAAGCATTTACTTTAATACGCCAATTTCTCAGCCAAACAGAAAGAATATGGAGGTAGGATTGGAGTTGTTCAATCACAATGTGTAGTGATATGTTTCTGAAAAGTATGGCCGTGTCATCCGCATATAATGCTAAGAGGATGCGGGGAATCTGAGGTATATCATTAATGTAGATGTTGAAGAGCCAGGTGCTTAATAATCCCCCTTGGGGAACTCCTGCCTCGATTATGCGAAAAGAAGAAATAGAATGGTTTACTCTAACAGAAAATGATCTATTTTTAAGATAATTATATATAATGAGAATAAGTTGAGGGTTTATATTAAGTCGAATGAGTTTATAGATTAGAGCTTCATGCCAAACTCTATCAAAGGCTTTAGCAATGTCTATGAATACAACACCAGTATTTTGTCTGTTTAGAAAACCCTCATGAATGAGTTCAGTTACCCTCCAAAGCTGGTGTTGCGTAGAGAGTTTGGGTTGAAATCCAAACTGCTCTGGAATAATTATTGAATTAGTGGTAATGAACTCCTTCAGACGAACACTGATTTAGCCTAGAAAAAAAAATCGAAATCGAATCTAAAGATCGACATCGAATCTAAAGACCGATCTTACGGGAAGAACCGATTTTACATTTTTACTTTCTTTTGTAACTTTACAAGAAGAGAGTATTAGATTCGTGAAAATTTTTGACTTCCCGTTTTTGATGGATTTATATATTTTAGACAGTCTTTAACACGATTTCATGGTTTTTAAGAAATATCTGTCTGTGTGTGTGTCTGTCACTTTGTGAGTCTGTATACGACAAAAATTTCTGACCGTTCTATCTCAAGAACAAATGCATGGAATTCTTTAAACTTTAGATTTAGTTTGACCTTGATATAAACTGAATCTAATTAATTTTTGGTGTATATAGCCTAACAGGTGGTGCTGCTATGCTGCATTTTTTGCGATTTGCGCAACAGCTATATCTGAATAATGAATGAACGGATTTTCATCGCATTTTAGATCCAATTAGTCCTTGACATGAATTGATGTTTTTTGCATTTTGATGTATACAGGGATGAGATTGAGAAAAAAGTAAAAAATCTGAAAACTGTGTGAACGACATTTGAGCAATAATACTTATGGATTTCAAGCGGAATAAATATTATAGTTGCTATTAAAATTTATGTATTACATTTAGCTTTAAGCAAATTAAAAAGAAACTGTTAGAAAGAATTAGACAGAAATTATTTATTTACTGCAGTAAAAAGTCTATTTTACCAAGATACAGAACATTAATGAAACCACTGACAAGAATATTTTTTTAATTTTAATTTTAAAAATAGTAGATACTTTTCAAGAAACAGCAAATCAAAATAATTGCAACCACATTAAGTATATGATAGAACAGAGTTTCTACTCTTTTTTTAAAAAATAAAAAAAGGTTTTTAAGGAATTAAATTGATCATAATTGATTGTGAAAAGTGCAGCAAGAATGAAAATTTAAGGGAAAAAAATATAAAATAAAAATTTTTAAAGTGTTATTTAAAAGACAAAATAGTAATACTATGGAAAACATATTAAAAAGTCAGAACATTAAAAGGAATTTAAAAAAATGGACTATTATATCAAAGTACAAAAACAAAAGTAAAAAACTAAAAGGTAAAAATATAAAATATTCCCAAAAACTTAATTGGTGAAATTTCTTTAAAAATTGAAGAAAAGTCTGAAATTCAGACTAAAGTCTGAAGAATCTCATCCCTGTGTATATAGCTTCTCAGATGGCGCTGCTATACTGAATTTTTCACAATTTCCACTCAGCGCTATGTGAAGGGGGGGAGGGGCGAAAAGAAGCGGTTGTTCCGAGCACGGAAATTTAAGGGGCGCCAAATTTTTACTACTAACATCACATCTAACCTATCATAAGAAAAGTTAATAGGGGAAGGGGGGGGGGGGTAATTGGAACTTTGAACCGGGTGCAGTTCTCTTTTCGCACGCCCCTGTTTCCATTTTAGCTTTATCTCAAGAACTAATGCACGGATTTCATAAAAATTTAGATTCAATTAGTCCTTGATATTATTTGATGCTAATTACATTTTAGTGGAAATCGCTTAAGAGATCGCTCTGCTATACTGCATTATTCATGATTAATGCAATAGCATATCTCAAGAACGAATTTTCATCAAAATTCAGATTCAGTAAATCTCTGACATAGAGTAGTGTTATTTAGTTCTTGGTGTAAATTGCCCTTCAGGTGGCGCTGATATGCTGCATTTTTTATGATTTCGCAATAGCTGTATCTCGCACTTTCATGGATTTACATCAAAATTCAGATTCAGCTGGTACCTAATAAAAACTGATCCTAATCAATTTTTGGTGTACATTACTCAACAAAAAATGCTATTTTGCAGGGGGAAGGTGGTCTGAGGTTTCTTTAATTCTGCTATCTTAGAAACTAATGCACTGAAATTTTGGAATTAGCATATCCGTCTCTTTTATCTTCGACTTTTGAAGGAAAATGAAAATTATATTACCTTCAGAGAAATCGATTAAAAATTTTAAAGTATCGATTAAATCGAGTTGGCTGTAGTATCGATTAAATCAATTTAAAAAATCGAAATCGCCCATCACTAATGTAAATTAAAGGCGGGGGATTAGCCACCCGTACCTCCTCTTTATACATATACAATGAATACGCAAAACTAATCATGGCGGTGTCCTCATCAGAATGATCCTATGTCTAATATTATGTCTATATTGAATGAAATCTGATAAATCTGCATGAAAAACCCATTTATCGAAATTAAGGCTGGGAGATTAGCCCCCTTGCTCCTCTTTATACTTATCCAATGAACTCCCAAAACTAATTATGGCGTTTTGCTCATCATAATGATCTAATGTCTAAAATTTGAATGAAATCTGATAAATCTGCATGAAAAGCCCAATTATCGAAGTTAAGTGTGTTTGCCTCTTTATACTTATCCAATGAGCACCTAATACTAATTACAGAGACGCCTCATCAGAATTATCTTATGTCTAAATTTTGAGGGAAAACTGATAATTCTGGATGAAAAACTCTTTGATATAAATTAAGGGCAGGAGTATTAGACCCCATTCCCCCGCTTATACTTATCGATTGAATTTTTAAAACTAATCAGGGAAGTGCCATCTCAGAAAATACCTATACCCATAATAATTTTAAACGAATTGCATATTGCATATTTTTAACAGGAGTTATGGCATTACGCATGTACATACATACTTACATACATACAGAATGGGCGGGCAAATAAGCTCTCAGGCTTCAATAGCCTGCGAGTTGAAAACCATTATTACAGTACCATCTTGTGGTGAAATATTTTCAAATTGAAGGAAGACCTGACATCCATTCCCAGAAATGTATCCAAAGAAATTTGGTTCAATTCTATGCATAACTTCATACAGTGTATGATGTAGAATAATGTAAATGGCACAAAAATTGTGATTACAGCTCCGCCTTACAGCGAAATGTTTCTATATTGAAGATGGACCTGCTGGCTACAGCCAAAAACATGCACAAATATTAGGTACATTCTATGTATAACTTCATACACTTTTTGATGATATGATGGTGACACTGGGACAGACAGGTTTTGAATAAGCATGTTTCTTGGGATATTGGATCCCTAAAACATATAAATTTGTCGAAAAAAATTTATTACATTACTTTCTTCTACCAAGCATAGAAGCAAGTAAAAAATTTTTGTTTAGTTGCTTAACTTAAAAACCAATTAATCCATTTTTTAAATTAAGCAAAAGAAAGAAAATTAATAAAATCATAGTTTATTAAATAATTTCAAATTTTATAAAGACTAAAGACAGAAAACCAATATTTAGAAATGCATAAATGATGCAACAACAGTTTTAAATCTACTATCATTCGCTCCTGTAATTGGTATATAAGCCTGTGCTTATCTGTCGCTTTGCTCCGCTTAGCTTTTTTTACATGCTGAGTCTCGATAATAGATTCGAAATGGCTGTTTGCTACCTTTTCATGCATTATTTGAGCATTTATAATCTTCTAGTTTTCTATCTTTATACATTGTTACAACAAGTAAGAAAAATCATGCGTTAAGCATAGATTATGAAGCACTTTCCAACACTTAATGAAATCATTAACAAAACTTTGTTATTTAGGGAAATAATAGTGTATAGCCAAATATACCCAAATATGTATTCCTGTACATTAGAACAGCCCTGTATTTCATATGTCAGTTCATATAATGGGAAAATTTAGCTTAGCAAGAAAATACCCAGTAGCTTGAAATTTCTTTTTCAGCAATTCATACTATTAGATGGAAACATACTTGAATACTTTTGTTCAGCCCTGTAGTTTACATTGTACCTTTATTACACGTCAGCATTAGGCTAAAATTTATTGTAAACTAAAACACTTTTAAAACAACTGAAATCACATTCTCATAGATCATCATTCATAGGCATCCATGTACCGAATTCTTTGCGTGGCCCTGTATATCCCTTTATCTATATTCTGCAAACATTTCTCAGTAAATTGAATGCAGCTCAGCGTAAAAATGCATAGCTTATTTAAGAACCACATTTAAATAGTTTACGCTCATATTCAGTAACGTTGGTGAGCTCTTTTGGATAGCCCTGTATATCAACTATAACATTTATACACACCATATAATGTGCATATATTTAGCGAAATATAAACGTGCATATCATAATTAAAATGCATTTCATCCCTCCATCAGCCATCATCGGACACATATACGGTACTTCAAAAAGAATATACTATTTGAAATCTTTTGTATGGCCCTGTAAATGCTATGTACTTCATTTTATGCAAGACAGTAGCGTATAATTTATATTAAGCTTCAGTGACATATATCAGTTTTATTATACATGAAAAAGCTTAATATATTTAAAATATGTCACACACAATTCCCCCTTTTACCATTATCTAATGGAATTCTTTTGTGTGGCCCTGTAAATGAATAATAGCTACATTTTCACCTTATATTTTATAGAATGCATATTTTAATATGTTTGACAGGGTATAACATCTTTAAAATTCCTTTGAAATGATTTTTCCCCATAGGCCGTAATGTAATAGGAAACTTTTGATTCACCCTGTAGATAAACTAATCATGGTAGAAACTTCATTTTCAATAGGACTTGTGCTAGGGTAAACATCAATAACGTCCTAAAATTTCATGGCAATCCGAGTATATTAACAATTTTTCCCCTTAGGCCGTAATATAATGGGAAACTTTTGATTGTCTCTGTAGATAAACTAATCATGGTAGATACTTCATTTTCCATAGGGTTTGTGCTAGGGTAAACCTCAATAACGTACAAAAATTTCATAGCAATCCGAGTATATTTACGGGAGTTAGAGTGCGGCCAGACAAACCGAATGCATTAAACACTTTTCAACTTTGTTGGAAAGTGCTAAAAAGGCTTTATTTGCTATTTTAACTTCAAATTTTGTTTTACAATCTGAAAGTAAAGATACAATTTTCTAAAAGATATAAACATAAATTCTTGAATTTATTACAGACTTTAAATATAAATAGTAAGGAAAGCTGGCATTTTTTTAAGCTTTTGAGAATTACCTTTTACTCATTGATAGGCAACTTATTATTTCATCTTTTGCATTATAAAAAAAAGTCTTTTGGCATTGTTTGGAATCAAGCAATTACTGCTATTCATCTATATTTACTTTGTTGCATTCTGCCGGACATCCAGTGATTGTGATCCGGATATCCGATGATATTTCGGATATTGAAAAATAAGGATATCCAGTACATCCCTAGCTTTACTCAAATACAGTAAATTTTGACTCCTGCGAGTTTTAAATATTTAGCAATTTTCAAATGTGATTTTTGCAATTGTACAAATACCAAGGGGATTTTTTGTCATTTTTATAAGAAATTCACTTTTAACATTTTAATTTAATGTAGTAGATTTTGTTCTCTTTGAATTTTTAATTTTAGTGATATTTAGCAAATTTTAAGAAATTGTCAATATCTTGTTATTTGAGAAAAAATTTAGATATCATTTTACTTGATTAATGAAAATTTTATCCCCTGCTATTTTTTAATTTTAAACGATTTTTAATGCATTTTTAAAAACAATTTTTAGACTTTTTTCAATTCCATGCTGATTTTCTCGCATTCAGAAAAGAAATGTTCTTTATAACTTGTAACTTAATGTAGTAAATTTTGCCATCAACAATTCATAATTTTTAGCATTTTTAAAATTTTTTTTTTACATTTCACGTCAATTTCTTGTCATTTTTGAAAGATTTGTGATTACAGCACTTTGTGTCAATGTTTTTTCAATTAATGAAAGAGTTCAGATTACAATATTCTGTCCCATTATGATAAATTTTCTTCAAGGAATTTCATATAAATTTTTATTCCACTATAGTAATTTTTGAAACTTTTAGTAATTTTTCAAGTTTTGTGGCAGTTTTTTGACATTGGTAAAAGAATTTCAGTTTCTAATTTTTAGCATAAATAGCACAATTTGTTCTCCATGCTTTTTGGATTTTACCAATTTTTAATGTGATATTCAATTCAATGTAATTTTTAGCAAGTTTTGGCATTCCATGTCGATTTTTTATTATTCAAGAACAATTTTCAATTTTCTGACTGAATATTAAATTTTTAAAGCAATGACTTTCAAACATTCAGTGATTTCTAATATAATTTCCAATGTGATTTTTAGCCATTCTTCATGTTCCATGGTGATTTTTTGTCATTCGAAAACCACTTTCAATTTAAAATTTTTTGCATAATATAGTTATTTTTCGAAAGCAATGTTTTATCTCTTAATAGCACTTTTGGCGTTCCATGTTTACATTTTAAAAATTAACATCCAAATAGTTAGTGATTTTTTAATGTAATTTTTAGCCATTCTTCAAGTTCCCTGGAATTTTTTGATATTCGGAAACTCATTTTGATTTCAAACTTTTTGTCTAATGTAGTTAATTTTTTGATAGCAGTATAGTCTCTATTAACAGTAAATTTTTACCCAAGCGATTTTTTAATATTTTGTGATTTTCAACAAAATTTTTGAAAAATTTCAAATAAATTTGATTTTAAACTTCTAGCCTAATAGGAATTTGGCTTCAAACTTTTATCCTTTATAATAGTTGTTTTGCTCGCTCTCCTATTTTGATCTGCAGCAATTATCAGCCTTTTTTTTTGTATGTTTTGTGGGGTTTTGTTCGAGTTCATGGCAATTTTCCTCAGATACGGAAGAGGAATTTGGTTTTAAAGTTTTATGCTAATATGCAGGAGTGAAGAATTTACCAGCCAATCAATTGAAAATTTTAATTACAAAATGTACACGATTGCAGAAATAGTTAACTGTTATCCGGACAATGCATTTTTTTTTTCTATAAATAAAAGAAATCTATATAACAGGAAAAAGTTAAATATAGGATAAAATTTAGTGCCTATGGTATATCTCGGTAATTTGAAAATTTGCCAAATTAAGATAACTAGTAGAACAATGAAGTTTTGGTATTACCTCATGTATAATACAGTTTTTCAAAGATTGCATAGAAATTCTTACTTTGCACTTACTTTGTCACCAACGAGCAAAATAATGAATTTCCTCAATCTTGCTAATATGATAAATTTTCTCCGGTATGATTTTTGATATATTAAAGCTTTTTATCATGATTTTTTTTTCTTTTTTGCATTTTACGGCTTATTTTATCAAACTAATAAGATTCAAAAATATTATCCAAATAGAGTAAATTTTGAGTTTTGTAATTTTCGAATTTTCTGACATTTTTAATGCAATGCATGCGTTTCTGTGCAATCTACTGCAATTATTTAGGCGTTCAATTTCTGACCAAATGTTGTAAATTCTGCTTTCTTTTCATCCAAGTTTATTCAGGTTCCAAAACATAATTTTGGAATTTGTTTTATACTTTTGTGTTTTTTAATATGTTTTGTTAATTTTGTAAGATTTTTCCACATCAATAAAAAGAATCCAGTTTGTTTTCTAGCCATTCTCTTTTTGATGAAGTTTAGGAGAAATTTGTGCAGCAATTTTTAATTTTTTTGAGTTTTTTTTATTGTGATTTTCAATGTTCTTTCAATTTGTGATTCTTGCTGCTTTCTGATGAACCCGGGCAAGTTAGCTAGTTTACAATAAATAAAGTATCCCAATACTTTTCTTAAGAATTGGCCTAGTACAAGTTTAAAGTCTGTTTCGTGCAATTCACCATAGATTTGAAAGCTATAAGAGCAATTTATAGGAAGGAGGGAGAAGGATTGTGCATATATTCTTTAATTATTTAAAATATAAATTAATAATAATTTTCTAAATAAGTTGTCTGTTATACAAACAAACATTTTCTATATTTGATGTGGGAAAAACTAAAATAAAGAATCGAAATATTTTATAGAGTAAATTATTTTAAATTTAAGATATATATAGACAAGCATTATTCAGATCTTATACACAAACAAAAACATACATTTGTCTTTTTTCAATTGACCTACAATATATAATTTACATCAAAAAACTTATTTTTAGTATAAAAAAGGGCTATATATATTATTTATAGTAGGATAAACAGTAAGAGGAGACCATTTATGCATTTTCAATACTTCAGGAAAACAAACAGTGAATGAAGATTTGTGTTACTTAACATAAATTAAAAATGAGAAATAACATGTGTGTTTCAAAAGAAAATGATGTTATCTTTTTGGATATACAGTTAGGCCTAATAGCATAAATAAAAACAATTCTCCAGCCAAAATTATTTAACTGAACAGAATACACAAATAACATTAATGAGAAATAATTAAAAAATACTTAGGTTAATTATAAGAACTAAGAACTTTTCAATACAATAAACACAACATATTTAAATTATCAGTTCAAAATTTTTGTTTACATCAGGAAAAACAAATATGGCTTCCTTTAGTTGTTTGTTAACTGCAGCTATGGAAATATATTTAAAATAACTATACTAAAATCTATTAATGCTTAAATAAAAACAATTCTTAATCCAAAAATATGTATAACTGAATAGAATACACATATAATATTAATGAGAAATAAAAATATTAATCTTGATCATAAGGGTTTTTTAATACAATACATACAAGATATTAATTTCCATTTCTAAATTTTTGTTTACACTAAGAAAACAAATATGGCTTCCTTTAATTTATTTGTTAAAACTTCAGCTATGAAAATCTATTTAAAATAACTATAGTAAGATTCTTGAAGTACAGAGGAATAAATATCAAAACAATTATTAAAATACTTTTGAATACTTATATATTTTTATAGAATATAATGTACTTTTAAATTTAAACTATTTAACAGCTTTGAAGCAGCATTTTCATTTAGCACACTAATGCCTACATTTTTAAAACAGAAATAATCAAATACTTGAAAACATAGAAACATTTTAAAATTACTTAATTATAAAATAATAGACAATCCTTAAAATGTCAAAAGATAATCTTTTAAAAATATGTGTAAAACACTGATTCAAAGACAGACAACAAGTAGGTGGCCATCTTGAAAAACACCAAAAATTCAGATAAATAACAATGCCTGAGATTAGATAATCCAACACTACTGAAAAAAGATTTTTTACCAAAATAAAATAGAATGTTATAATTAACTTGAACAGAACGTATTAGATTATGCATTTCAAAATTAATTCACATTCTGGGATTAAATTTCATCATTTTAGAAATTGTAAATACATAATTACAGTAATATTAAATGCAGAAATAGTTAAAGCAATATACTCAAATTAGAAGATTAAGGAGTAAAAGTTTAAATAAGATGTGTGCCATACATTCATAGGTTATTTTCTATATTTAACTATAAAATTGAGTACTTACCACAAAGTTTAAAATGTAAACAGACATATGAAACAATATTTAGTTGGACCTGATCTACTTAAAAGTACAGTACAACTTAAGTTTGCATCATCCTCAAAAAAGCTTACTGTGGAATGGTCAACAAGGACATCCATACGGTGACCTAAGAGCTAGTTTAAAGATATTTAAAGGCAAAAGAAAGCAGAAATAGAAAAGCAATGCTATACCTTTTGAAATATTCAAACATTATAATGTATTTTCAATTTCATACTTTTATATAATACTTTTAAATAACTGAATAATTTAATTAATGTTATCTTAAATTGAATAAACAATCCTATATTTAAGTTTGTATATCTGTTTTCTTTCTTGTATCTGTTTATGTATATTTGTAAATATAGCAAAACCAGGGATAATTCCCCGAGTGAGCGGCCAGACATTACAGGCGTCAGGCGCTACCCGCTCTAGAAATTCTCCAGGCGCTTGCCTCTATTTACAATTTAAATTTATTTTTTATATTTAGATAGTGTGTGATTGTCAAATTGCCATCTAGACTGCTTTTACAAGAATTGCACAAAAAAATTTTCTTTTAGTCTCAAGATTTAAATAAGATTTTTTTTTACTCTAGAGATGCGTGTTGATGGATTATATGCCTTTCTGGAGCTGGAAGTTGCCAGAGTGCGGGATCTAGAAGTGGCTGGTGATGTTAAACAGATTAGATTGGTTCGAAAATATGTCCTAGCCTTTTTATTCCATAATCTTCGAATCACGAACAAAGGCTGTAGAGGAGAAGTACTAGTATCAAAGAGAATGAATCTTCTCAAACATTTGTGATGCAGGCTCTGTGCAGCTTATGGTTCTCTCAAAATCCTGAAAAATAATAAATAAAGGGCGATTCTTTAAGAAACAGGTCATGGATGGTAAAAAAAAATAATAATAACTCAGAAATTTATCAAATTTTGTAGCAAAAAGTACAGATTTTTAACTTATAAACAATTTTTCTTACACTTATGGTTTTAAATAATTTCAGAAAGACAAACGGGTATCCAGAATAGTACAGTGATAAATATCCATATCAAAAGTTTATGACATGAATACTACATATATCATATGCTAAATTTCTATTTGTTTAGTTTAAATATTGTTTAAAGATCAGAAAAAGCAAAAACATGTGGATAAACAAAAAACTTGATAGAAATTTAGATTTGAGTAAACATACATTAACGATAAATTTAATTTGGCGTAAACAAATTTGCGTAATATTACTGTAAGAAATTATTGAGAAAAGATTTATACTGAAGACAGAAAAACGTATAAAACTACTGTACAACGTTGTTTGAGTGTTGACTCAGAACAGCGCCACATTTCACTATTTCGTTTGAGTCGCGAATACATGTTCACTAAAACAATAATTTGTAACATCAACAGAAACCTCATAAAATGAATTAATCTCAAAGCGACAATTTATAAAACTACACATGCTTCTACTTAGATTAAGCCTAAATTCCATCAATTATCACGAAACTTTAATAAAATATATATTTATTTTAAAAAAAATAAAAATAACATCATTACATACCATACATGAAATCTCTTGGATTATAAAACCGCCAGTTATTTGCCAAATGTCGATAATACTTCCTAATTTCAATCTAATCAATTTAATAACTTCTTGGTAATTCACATTTACAAAACCTCAAACTTTGGACATGGACATAGAAACCTACGCATGCGCAATCTAATTTTACAAATCCTCTAGCTTTGGACTGCAATCGCTGAATGCGCATGCTCGCATTGATCTCTTCTCGCCAAATTATTTGGCTACTTTTTCCCTTCGCCAAGGTTGCCCAAAGCTAGAGGGTTTGTAAATTAGCAACCTGGATACAGTCCGTAGGACGAGGATAGGGAAAGACCGCCGATATGATATCAGATACAGGAACCTGGAGCCGGATAAGAGTTTCTTTCAGATGATCAGCAAAGACACACAAGTTCGCATGGTCCGGATGAACAACAGACGAGATCGGCGAAAGAGGGCCGAGGGACAGGTGCCGAAGGAGGTAGCAGTTCCTATGGAGATCCTGAGACTTTGCGATTGACAGGGAATTAGCTTCCCGACGCAGGATCGGGATAGGCGTCCACCTAGGGAGACCAGTAGCAACTCTAAGAGCTGTGTTTAGAATGGGCTCTAACTTCTGCCTGGTAGAGGAGCATGCTAGCGAATAAATGGGGCTCCCGTGTTGCAACGTGCTCATAACAGTCGCCTTGCCGAGTCTAAGGAGATCATGAGTAGTGATACCACGGGAAACATGAGCCACACTTTTAAGGACATTCAGTCTCCGAACAGCCTTTTCTTTAATTAAGGAGATGTGGGAAGTCCAGTTGAGGTTGTGAGTGAAATTCAAACCTAGAATCCGGATATTGTGAACCCAGGGTATATCTTGGCCGTCTATACGAAGATGACTATCAGGGATCGTTTTCCTGGAGGAAAACACTATCGCCGAGCATTTGCTTGGGTTTAAACGAAGCTTCCAATAGGTACACCAGCGAGCTATGTCGTGAATGGTTCTTTGGACTTTAGACAAAACCTCTTCCAGGGAAGGGCCAAAACAGTAGACGTAAGTATCATCAGCATATACAAGCCCCTCCACATCGGGACCGATGGCATCAAAAATGTCGCTCATGTAGAAGGAAAACAGAAAGGGAGACAACACCGCCCCCTGTGGGATGCCCACGTCGATCTCCACCGGATCCGATAGCACTCCCTTCCAGCGAACTTGAAAGACCCTAAACGATGCAGAGTGAGTCCACTTGGTGAAATGGCCGTCAAGGCCTGCAGATAACATTTTCAAGGCAAGACCATCCGGCCAAATGGAATCATAAGCAGAGGCAATGTCGAACGACACTAGGACACCCACTAGCTTCTGGAGGCGAGCTGAAGAGATGTCTGAATAGAGTTTGGTTAGAGCCGGTGTACAGTCACGAAAAGGAATGAAACCGTAATGATTTGGATGGAAGTGATTCGTCCGAAGGATCCAGGCAATAATTCGTTTCAAAAGGATTCTTTCGAACACCTTCGAGGGAACCGAAGTAAGAGAAATAGGCCTGTAGGAGGCAGGCAAGGTACAATCCTTCCCGGGTTTCGGGATAGGGACAATGATGGACTCCCTCCAAGACCGAGGGATAACGCCCGAGCTCCAAATATCGTTGAAAATTGCCAGTAATTTCTGCAACCCGCTCTCGTCCAGGCACCGGAGAGCACGAAGTGAAATCCCGTCTTTTCCGGGCGTGCGATGAGAAGACCTGTTGATAGCATGTTGAAGTTCAGACAAACGAATAGGGCGACGGAGATTCGTATCAATATTTGCACTGAAGTCGAGTGGAATGAACCCATTCCCGTGGACCCTGCTGAACGATCTTGCAAACTCGTTCGACTCTTCGAAGGCACATGTCGACGTCAAACTTTGAATGGCAATAAAGTTATGTGACTCCGGGGGAGGCACTTTCCGGTTTTTCAACGCACGAATTATCTTAAAGATGGCCCCAGACGAAACTGCAGCTTTGCAAATTGCTGCCCAGTAGGTGCGTTTTGCATCATTTATTTCCTTCTTCAGGACGGCTGCAACTTTCTTATACCGACTCCAAGTAGCAGGACAGAGACACCTCCTCGCTTGACGGAGTAATCGTCGCTTTTGTCCCAACAGATAACTGCAACGGGAGTCCCACCACGGGGCTCCACTGCGCGTAAGAATCTTCGTCCTACGGCCACACTTCTTGAGGACAGCACTGCAAGAACTCTGGAAAGTTTCGTAGGAATTGGTAGAAGAACTCACAACAGCCTGGTTCAAGTGTCTCGTGACAGCTCCCCAGTCATAGCGGTAACGAAAATTATGGTGTATAGGAGTGATGATAGGCAAATTAAAGTGGAGTTTAATTGGACAGTGATCACTATCAAACGTATCTGGATGAACGAAATAGCTAGTATCGACGAACAGATCTGGAGAGGTAATGGATAGATCCAGCAGTGAAGCTCCTCCCGCAAAGTAGTGGGTCGGAGTACAGGAGTTGACAAGGCAAACATTATTTTTGATGATCCAGTCGATTATCATGGCACCCTGAGGGGTATCCTGGGTACCTCCCAAACTTGTGTGATGGGAATTAAAGTCCCCGATAATGACGAAAGGGGGGCGACAAGCTCCCAAAATTTTGTCAAGCCAAGGCAATTCCAGCTTACCCGGGGGGGAGTAGATGTTAATAATCTGAAGCCGGACGTTGTTGGGAAAGGAAACTTCCACACCCAGAGCTTCATTGTGGGCTGAGTCGACTGGCAGAACTATCCGACGAGACGAAAGGGCGCTCTGCACTGCCGTCAAAAGTCCACCGCCTTTTCTAGCAGTTCGGTCAAGCCTATACGCTTTTTTGCCGTGAAGCTGAAAATCGACGGAGGGATTAAGAAAAGTCTCCTGAAGTGCAACGATGCCAGCCGAGACGAAAAGGGAGTGGTGGAGCCAGGCAGAATTTGCCCGAACTCCTCTGACGTTCCAATGCACCAATGAAAGACTCATGAACAAAAAGGTTATTGATGACCAGACTGAGACCTGTCCAATTCCATAGGGCTGGACTTATTGGAGTCAGGAACGGAGTGGCGAGGAATATTTAAACTGTCCAGGGACGAGTTAGAGACAGAGGAATGACTAGTACGGAATTTTTTCATGTCAGGTTCGACGGAGGGAGGCGAGTTCTCTCCATCGCCAGGATTTTGTTTTAGTTTATCTTTCACTACATGAGTGATTTTTGGTTTGTTCGTGCTCATTGACGGTAGAACTTGTTGCTTTTGGACAGAATTGACTATTGTAGCACTGAGATCATGAAAGGCGTTGTGAATGCTTTGAATTTTATTTTCCAGGAGGGAGGAGGCCTGTTCAATAAAACTGCTACACTGTGCCGCCTGCTCGACCATTAACGACTGAAAAACTTCATATAGATTATGAGTGAATTGCTCCAGAGTTGCTTGAAAGTCTGATTTGGTGATATATTCGGAATGAGGTGGACTTTTAATTTTTGAGGCATATGTATTTTCCTCTCGACGTTCTTCGACACGAAATTGGCGTCTGGCCTCGGCGATGGATAGATGGTGTTCGCTCTTGAATTTCTGTATAAGGATTTCTTTTTGATATATGGGACAGGACTTATCATCAGCGCAATGCTCCCCTCGGCAGTTAGAACAAATTGGACTGTCGGCTTGACAATTTCCCTCATGAGACTGTCCACAGGTTCGACAAGAGATTTCCGAGCGGCATGATTTTGTGCTGTGGTTGTACCGCCAGCACCTTAGACAGGGGCGAGGCCGATCTACGAATATGCTTAATTTATGAATTTGGTAATATAATTTCACTTCACGGGGAAGTTGGGTACCCATCATAGTTACCAATACTGTGGTGGTTGGCACGACACCTGTGTGATTTTTCCTTAGAAATCGTCTGACTTCAAGACAGTGTACACCGTTGTAAATGAGCTCGTCCGCTATTTCTTCACAGGAAACATCGGCCGGGATGCCATAAAGAAGAAACCGAGACGTGACGCTTTCGAATTGAATACGTGGGGTTATTTGAATGTTCGCTAACGATGACATTTCTAACACCTGAATCGCAGTATCGACAGATTGGGTCAAAACAATTAATTTTCCTTGCTTTGTAGTTTTAATACTATCTATGGCTGCATGATTTGCTATTTGCTTCACAATATCCATTTTTAACAATTTGGGATGAATTATGGGAAAGGAACCGGATTTAGCTTCTAAAAACAACGTAATGACGTCATTCTTGTCAAGTAGTGAAAATTTAAGAAGTTCCGCCGGTGAATAAATGCTTTTATAATGATTAAAGTCGTGGGCCGGAGTGGCATTCGGGTTTGAGATTGAACTGGTCGTATCCATATTTGCTGCCTCTGTTGGCAACTGTTGCGAAATGTCGTCAGACATGGCACTCTAACACTAATGAAAAAATGAACGACAGAAAAGATAGACTAATTCAATAAATGCAGTACGAAACAATAACTTATTGAAGAAACAACAACAGAAAATAAACACAAGACAAAACTATGAACTGTCCAAACTGTTGTAGTTGGGAACCGCCCCCAAAAACAAAACACCACGCTTCCTAGGAAGCCTACATTTCCAAGCCGGTCGAAACACAAAGTCTTCTAAAATTCTCACTACACAAAACACCCAAGTCTACAAAAAATAGCTGAAACACAAACTCAAAATACGTAGCTCAATTCCTTCGCCAGATTATTTGTCACATCACAACAAAATTATCTTCGCAACGTGATTTATTTATAAACAATCCAAAGGCTACTAGCCAATCAAAAGAGCCTATCGTTGAAAATAATCGATACACGGTAACAACTTTGTTACGCCGCTATCTTCATTTGTTACGGTCACAAGTGTTACTTTTGTATCGCCGTTTTCATGCCCGTTGCAAATTTCAGATTTGTTACCGTCACCTGTTACAGCGTGAAACCGTTTCATTTGTATCCACTCCTAAATGACAAGGATTCCTTAAATCCGAGTGAAATCTCAAAAACGGTATTCAGATGTCCTTTAAGGCGCGGCGCACATTGAGACGCAGCTGCCACGCGCAGTTGAAGCGACATAAGGAAAGGGCATGTTTACAAACAAACACTTCTGTCAACCAATCTACCGCTACATTTTTTGTCATAGCGATCATTGTAGGAATCATCTTGACGTCGTAGCCCAATCATATCATACTTACTTATGCAATGGCAAACTTTGACCAATCAAATTCCCGGAGTTCATCCGTACAGTGTCAGTCATTAAAGAACGGACTGGTTTTTCTCCCTTATACCCTGTTCACACTACAAACTTAAGATATCTTAAGATTGCCGTGTTTGAAGTGGACCCTCCCGGAATTGGATGCCTGTTCACATTGAAAAATTTACCTAAGATATCTCAGCGAATGTCACTGTATCTCTGAACTGAACAAATGTAGCGTATGCGCATGCGCTTGAAATAAAGACGGCCACAACAGACAATCAGTAAAAGCAAAGCTTTGTAGCCAATGAGAGTAGGTGGTTGTTCCTGTATCTAGCTCGAGAGAGTTGAAACTCTCTGAGAGAGTTTGTAGAACTCTCTGAGAGAGTTCCAGGCCTGAGATATCTTAAATATCTGTAGTGTGAACAGGGTATAGTCCACAGTAATTCGTCCACAGTGACGTCAGCTGCCCTTTCCTTATTGCTCGGGAAAAAACTACGCGGGGCAGTGTGTGCGCATATTACGACTCAGTTTTCCGTCACGTTCGCTTGCTGACGTACACGTGTGAAACAAGTTTCGTTTTGCTTTTTATATACAAGAAACAACTACTTATTTCTTAGGATTTTTAAATATTACGTTGTGAATTGTTACCTTCAATACAATTTTTAATTCTAAAAATATACTTAAAGTGTAATTTACCTTTCTTTGATGTAATAATTTTTTTTTAAAGTATTAAAAATGTATTTATTATTTATTCTCATACTGAAAAAATGAAACTATTCATGATAGATAAAATAACAAATATTAAATATGTTCAATAACAAATATTAAATGGAGCCCTCCAAAATTTTTAGTTTATAAAGAAAATAACCAATAAAAAGTTTTTTTTTAAACACTCTTTTCCATGTTTCATATAGAAAATAATGTTTCACAGCATTACTGTTTTCGTTGAAAATTTTAATAAATGAGCTAAATTGCTGGTTTTATTTAATTTATATCTTCTTTATTTTCTTGCAATAAATGCATGTTTTAATTTTGATCTGCTGCAAAATAACAAAATTTTATTTTTTTTAATTGTTTACCATAATGGGTGTTAAGAATATATATATATTTTTTTTTGAACAGCTTGTTATAATTTACTTAATATGAGTAATAAAATATTTAATATTAAACCAGATTTTTTTTATCATTACTCTGAAAAATAGAATATAAAATTTAATTTCATATAATAAAAACCATTTGCAAAATTTCGTTTAATTTTAAAGTTTTAGAACCAGTTTCCATTACTGGAATGTTGGTCAACTTTCAGTAATGTTCATAGTACTTATTGATTTAACTGATATGCTAAGTAATAAAATTTAATATTTTAATGATACCATAATGTATTTAAGACATTTTTTTAGGATTTCCCCCCCCCTTTTTTTTTTTTTTTTTGTTAGTCAGGTTCCAGTGATATAAACATATACATATCACTGGCACCCAAGTATCCGTAAAGGACTCCCCCTCTCGCCCCACTAGTGGCCGAGAGATTCGGACCTCTCAACTGGAAGACGGCAGGTGCTGGGTTCGAACCCAATCGCGGCTGTCGGCCTAACCGTTCGGAGTTTTCGTGGTTTTCTTCGAACCTTGCGTAAATACGGGTTAGGTTCCCTTAGAAAGACCCCCACGAAGGGCACCCCCCCCCTGGTCCTATATCCCTAGCGTAGATAATCGGACGTCAAAAATCAACCAACCAACCAACCTACTCCCCCCCCTCCCTATAATTATTTTCAATAAATTTCATGTTATTCTTTAAATTTTTATATTGAACAAGATTTTTTGAAAATAATTATTACTCTAAAAAATAAAACAGAAAACTTAATTTTATATAATAGCCATTTTACAAAATTTCATGGTATTTTTCTCGGGTAAATTAAAAGAACTCCCCCCACCCTTCCTATAATTAGTTGTTTTCAATAAATTTCATGTTATTCCTAAATTTTTATATTGAATAAGATTTTTTTAAATAATTATTACCCTAAAAAATAAAACAGAAAACTTAATTTTATATAATAGCCATTTTACAAAATTTCATAGTATTTTTCTCGGGTAAATTAAAAGAACTCCCCCCACCCTTCCTATAATTAGTTGTTTTCAATAAATTTCCTGTTATTCCTAAATTTTTATATTGAATAAGATTTTTTAAAATAATTATTACTCTAAAAAATAAAACAGAAAGCTTAATTTTATAAAATAGCCATTTATAAATTTTCATAGTATTCTTCTCGGGTAAATGAAAAGAACTCCCTCCACCTATGAATAGTTATTTTTAATAAACTTCTTGTTATCCATTAAAATTTTTTATATTGAACAAGATTTTTTAAAAATAATTATTACTCAAAAAAAAAAAAAAAAAAAAAAAACAGAAAACGTAATTTTATATAATATTAGTCATTTACAAAATTTGGCCCTGAAATAATCTTCATGATATCATATAAAACGGAAAAAGCGCTTCTTCCATTTTCTTCAAATACGTGAGACACTCGCACTCGAAATGCTGGAAACTGTGTTCGAAATACAAGTGGCAGGCAGGACCTGCGTCAGAAAAACTGCGCGTGACTCAATATGCGCTCTTCCATTCATTTCAATGCTTTACAAAATCGCGTGACGCGGGAACCTGCCCCGCGCGTGTTGGCTGCGTCTCAGTGTGCGCCTTGGTTTAGTGTTCCCTAAAAGGAATCGCGAGTCAACAGCGCTGAGATTTAAGGAAAGCTGAAACGCTGGCTTTATTTAAGGAAAGTTAGTTTTCGTCGCCATTATTTTTATAACGTGCTTTTCAAAACTGCTATTTCGACTTAGATGTTAAACAGAAATGTCAGGAATGTATTTTTAGCTATAAATTGATGAATAAATTATTTGAAGCAATTTATTTTTCATTTGTGCAATCGTTAAAAATAGCGTAAAAGTGGTTGTCATCATACATATTGTTTCAACATTGTTTTCTTCGTCATTTTCCCCCTCGCTCAACTTGTAGCAGGTAAGATCGATGATTTTAATATTTGTAATTACTATTAAAAATGCTCTGTTAAATTTTTAGTATAGTAATTTTATTTTGTGTTTATTTTGTATGAATTTCTATAACATAGTTGAAGTTGTTTGCGCATTTCAAAACATTTGTTCATGAATGTTTACTTAAAATATGTATGTAAGTAAAATATATTTTGTACGTATATTTATTATTTAAAAGAAACTTATTTTAAAACATATTTTAATGCATGTATAAAACTATGGATTTTAAATAGACATCAAAGTCAAACCTTAAGTAGATGACTATGTTGTTTTTTTATCATTTCTAATGCTGATAAACAATTTGCTTGTTTGTTATATTAGTATGCACACTATATGTCTTGATTTATTTGGTAAAAGGATTTAAATTAAAATATTTTTTAAGCTTATGAAAAAACAAAAAAAAAAAAAAAAAGGTTAAAGGAATTTTTTGCAGTGTCATATCTTTATATCTTTTTAAAAGAAATAAGATAGGGTGTATTTATTTCAATATTTATAGCATTTTTACACTTAAGTTTCTTAGCTAATTAATTAATCATTCATTAGTAATATTTGATAAGCTAATTTTTGTATATGCATGCATTATACATTTTTTGTTTCTTTCTTTTTTCTTAATTGATGTAACTGCTACAGTTAATGACAGTAATGCAACAAGACTAATGCTACAGATTTGACATCTTTCTTTTTTTCTTGGATTCATGAAGATTTACAACATACAAAGTTGTAAATCCTCATAGAATTTTCATTTTAAATTGTGTGTGGCTTCTTTTTATCTGGTTATTTCTAAGAATTTGTATGTATTATCATGCAGGGTTTGCTACTAGTTGAGTAATGTTTCCATGTGTTAGTCCAGTATGATGGGCCATTTTAGTTTTATTTCACTAGAATTTATTCATTATTCCTGTAACTTTGATCAGAATTAAGACTCCCTTAACTTTGTTTTAAAATTGTTTGATATTCTGTTAGTGCGTCTTAATGAATCTGAAAGTTATTCTGATGAATTTATAATATACACTTTATTCGTTTGATCAGAAAGTAGTAAATTTAAAATTGTAAACAAGAATTTTCAAATATTGATTTTTCGATTGCTTTTTAATCTTTATTATTTTGTTAATAATTATAAATGAAGAAAAGAAAAAAAATTGTGAAGTCTTTGTTTATCTTTTAGAAAATTACATTGAAAGCATTGATTTATAAAGCATGCAAATTGCAAAAGAAAAGCTATCATTTAGATGGCTTTTCTTTCAGGCAAACTTTCGTATTGCATGTATGCAATATTTAGGTATACCTAAATAAACAAACTGCCACATTGTATATCTAAGTAAACAAACTGGCATGTTGCAAATAATGTTTAAGAAAATTAATGGTAAGGTAATATTTCATTAGGATGTTAGAATGATTTTTATAACTAGAAGCGAGTCTTTCATGCATATAATAAAAATAATATTTTTCTGAAAAATTTGAAGTCTACCAGAATAATTTTAAATATGTAGCGATTGGACAAACTTTTCTAATTTTTAAAATATAACTGTTCTCGTATTTAAATGTAGTTTTATTAAAATCTGGTGACAGTTGATGGAATTTTAGCCTAATCTAAGTAAAAGCATGTGTGTAGTTTTATAAATCTTTGTTTAAGCAAGGGAAAAAATATATGTAATCAGCTATTTTTAGTTTCTCGTATTTGATTTTGAGTAGAACTCAAATAATAAATCAACATTTACCATTTGAATCATTTATTTTTGTTTTATTATATTTTCAAAATATAGCTATGCATAAGATATTTGGATTTAAAATTTCTAAGGTGTTGAGGCTTGCTTTTTGTGAATTTATATTACAACTTTATTCTTAAAACTTGGTGACAATGTAATGTAAACAAAAGAACAGTTTTGCAGTATCATTTATGAAATACCATGCAGTAAATTTATTTCAATATTTATAGCACTCTAAAAGTATTTTTTCATAACTAGTATTCTGTTCTAAATATTTAAATGGTACATAAGCTTAATTATTTCTTTTTTGTCTAATGGTTTTAAACAAGCATACTTAAATTTCTTAGCTGATTAATAGTTAGTTATTCATTAATAAATATTTGCTTTCCAAGAACTTATTTATGTATATGCATGCACATATTTGATTTGTTTCTCTTTTAATTTGATAGTTGCTTCAGATGCTACAGTTATGATGAAAATGCAACAAGGATGGTGTGAAATGATGTAAAGCTGTGTGATGATATGTTTTTCTCACAAGTCCAACCAATTTAAATTGCTACTCTTGCAGTTTGTTGGATACTTTTGCGTTGGCCAGTTGGAATGCGCTCGAAAGACTATAGGTTAGAAATAATCTTTGGCCTTTTGGGATGCAGACTTGCTAGCTATATCGCATTTGGATTCTTGCTGGAAGCTAAACACTTCTTTTTTATTTTGCTGAAGACTGCATTTGCCGTATTGCCTGTCTATTATGACAAGTAAGCCACTTATTGCTTTAAAAAAAGTTCTATTATGTATTGCTAATATAAGTGTAAATTCAATTTAATGTTCTCTGATTTAAACCAAATTTAAGGCATTAATTTTACAGGAATTTAGTAAATATAAATTGTGTAAATTACAACAATTACTTAGATTAAAATATAAATTTTAGGTACTACTTGGTTATCCCGTCAACCAGAAAACAAAATCATACATATCAAATTGAATTATTGTTTTAAGGAAACATACAACTATGAAAATAAAATAAAGCAACTTTTTATTAGCATATTCACATAGCACAGAATATGTGAAAATAAATATTCTAAAAACATGCGACATTGACAGAAATATTTGGTTTTCTTTTAGTTGACCACTTTCTGTTGAATGCAAATGTCAGTACACAGTTTGCAGAAATACATGGCTATACGTATATAATAATATATCATGCATTCACAATTTTTTTGTTTTGGAATAAATAAAGGAATAAAAAAAGAATATGGAAGTATTTAGTTAGTGGAGAAGGGGGGGGGTGCAGGTAAGATGGTCTTTTTTCTGTACAGTTATAATGTAATAATTTAATTGTACTGTAATTAAAAACACTTAGAAAGGTTTAAAAAAAACAGCTCATGCTAAGCTTCAGCAATTGTCCATTATAGTAATGCTACTATCTTTTTACTTAATTTTTCTTATTTAATGGATATTTACAATATTCGTATAAATGTGTGTTTCTCAGTAGTTATAAGCAAAAGGCAAATTTTACAATATTACAAAATCAAGTTTAATTTTTTTTTATTAAATGGTTTATTCAAATATATTTTAAATTCTTCCTTTCCACTTAAAAAATGGTAGTTTTTAAGAATTCATCATTGCTAATTTTATTCGTTATGAAACTAATATAATTTTTCATTTTCATAAAAAAAATTAAGGAGAAAATGTGCCTGTAATCCAAACCTCAATAGTTTTTTTTTTTTTTTTTTTTTTTTTTTTTTTTAATGAAGAATATAAACATATAAAATAAGATGAATTAAGATTAAAAGAAATTGCAAGACAATTTTTAAACATATCCCTATTATGAGCAATGCAGGAATTTAACAAATAATTAATAGTAAACATTCAAAATTTTCTTTTATCTGATGTTCAAGAATCAATTTCATTCCTTCCCCTGGCAAACATTCTTAGCTTTCATTTCTTTTATAAATATTCTAATTAGTCCTTTTTTTTTTCTAAGTTTTATCCTATTTTTTTTTTAAATAATCAGAGATAAAACAAAATTAGGTAAATAAAATTCAAAATTTTGTGATGTGTAATGGCACTCCACTGTCTTACACACTTTTGCCAAGAAGAATGAATGAACAATGTCCCCCCCCCCCCCTTCATCCTCAATAAATGTGTATGCCCAAGTTTGTATTAAAAAAAAAAAATTAACCATGGCCAAAATCTTTTGCTTAAAAATTTTGAGCTCGTCAAATAATTAAAAATGAACATCTTAAAAATATGTTTCAGGAAATAAAATAGAATATGTAAAAAATAAATTATTTCCATTATTTATGTTTAAAAAATAAACAAAATCTGCACAATTTCTTCTATTTATCAATATTATTATTATTTTGCATTTTTTCTTTCCTGTTCAATTATAATATTGTACAGAATAGTAGCTAAATTCAGTTTCAAAAAGCGTGCAAAATGTAAAACGGCAAATAATGCGCATAATTGATTGATCTGCAGCGAAGCGTTTCTGTCTGCTGATTGGTTTATCGTCTGTGTAATCGGTACAATGTTCCGACGATTCCCGAAACCAAACCGGAGATAAGGAGAGCCGAAGCTAGTTTAGGCAGGCCGGTCTGAATAGCGTTTTAGGATTCCTTAAATAGAGAACGCTAAATTTCAGTTAAGAATCGCTATTTAGTGAACCTTAATGAGCGGACATCTGAATGCCTGCCTTGCGTTTAAAAAAAACACAAATCAAAGTTCATTATTCATTTAAATATTCATGATTCGTTCAATTCATCATGATTCATCTTTTGCTCATCCCCATAAAAAACGCAAATTTTTTCAAGTATCGCAAAAAAATCCTTCAAATTTCGTCAAATATCGCGATAAAACCCTGCAAACCTCATTACAAACTATAAAAAACGTATTAAAAAATCGCGAAAAAAAAGCTGCACGAATCCAAATTTAATTTTATCATAAAAAATATACTAAATTTAAAATTAGATTTATATAACGAATGTTAAAAAAAACACGAAAAAACACTGAATATAACGCAAATTTTAACATTTTGATGTATTTTCGTAAGTGCGGCGCATACGGCGGTGCGGCGCTTCTGATGAATATTTGTTTTATTTTAATGCATTTTCGGAGATGCGGCGCTTACGGTGTGTGCGGCGCATACGCCCGAAAATACGGTATATTTGTATAAATGAAAATAACGAAAAAATAGACTACATTGGAATGACAAAAAGAAAAATTGCTGAAAGAAGAAATGGGCACATCTAAGAGATTTAAAATATAATAAAATAAATACAGCTTTGTCGCAAAATAACCATAATACCCCTTTAAAAATAGAATCTCTATAAATACAAAAAAGACAACTCACTAATCCGTGAAACTATTGAAATCAACAGATCTAAAAGAAAACCATGTAATGACATGACCCATGCAGTCATTGACCCCATATGGTCGAAAATGATTGAAGGAAAAAGGGGAAAAGTGATGGATATCCTGAATCTTCACGTAAAATAAAAGATGAAGAAGAAATAACTTTCAGTATGCTAACTCATGATGTTCTAGATTGAACGAAAACATTCTTAGGTTTAACATTTTTAATGTCACATGTAACTTTTTTTATTGCTGCATGCTGCATCTTTTTATTATGATAAATGACAATGTATTTAATGATAAATAAAATTAATTTTTTTAAAGATCTAAACTAATGCCTCAAATTAGTATCATAATAAAGAAAATTACTGAAAATAGTTCAAAATGTAACATAAGTTACCATGGAATGACCCTATACCTAAGTAAAAATCTCTTGTAACACTGCATATCTTGGAGGAAGGGATAAAAAATTCCCTCCTTCCATAGCCTTAGATTGGTGAAAATTATTTGGTACATCACTAGTAAAATCACAGCAAGAGAAATTGGAGCACCACTATATCAAATTTGCTCAATAGTATGTTTCTATCATTGGTGGTCTGATGGGAACTAGGGACTGCAGATTTTCTTTTCTTTTTTTTCAGATTTTTTTTTTCTCCATCAAACCTTTATTTCACTTTATATTTTGAAACTCTTCATTACTTAATTTGCTGTCCATGCAAGTGAAAACGCTGATGAGCTAAATCTATGAAAAGGTTATTTTCTAATATCTCATTTGCATTTCTAATATTTACTTTTTATTTTATTTTGCATTGGATAGATGAGGTAAAGGTTTGCACAGGCTAAAATTTCCAGGCTCGATGCAAACCACAGAAAAAAGAATTTGGCTCATAGTCCAGTTCATTTTAGCACCTTTTTTTGCAAATAGCGGAAAAAATTAGAACAAAGCTGGATTTTTGCATAGGTGCTAGTTAAGGTATGTAGTTTAACATACTAAAAGTCCCCATCGATCCGATGTGAGCTTCCGCCTCCAGGGGGCGCTAAAGAGCTTGAAAATCGGCTTTACGTGAATATCTCACGAACAATGGCATCTAGACAAAAAAGTTCAATTACAAAGATGTAGTTAATTTAATTTCCTACAAAAAGTGTCATTAACATTTTTTTGTCATACCAACCCTTCCCTGCCAAAAATGAAGATAAAGTAAACATTATTGAAAAAAATGTGCAAGAACAATTATGACGCGGCGAAGAGGCAGAACAAATTCTAAACAACTTTCGATTCCCCCGCCCATTTCTCCCCCATTGTCTGTATGGCGTTTTCGCGCACTTGTGCAATACGTTACCTGAAAATAATAAGGTTCTATCTGTGTTTTTGAAAAAAATCGACTTATCGATATAGAAATGTTCTATTTGTATCTTTCGATTAAAAAAAAGTCGTAATATAATTGTAAGGTTATATGTAAATTATATATAACATCATTTTTATGCAAAAATGCCTTCATAAATACTAATAGAGCCTTTCTATATAGATAAGTCAATATTTTCAAAAACAGATAGAATTGTATTATGCTCAGGTGACAAATGGTCATTGCCCAATACGCCCTCTCTCTTTGCATTTGTCAAAATGTACCATCGCCCCCTTTCACAAGAAAAAAAATTCCAACGCCCCCCTTTTTCCATAATAATTAATTATACAAATATGAAATTATTGTAATTATCTATAACAAATTTTATCTTTTTATATTACGAATCGCAACGTAGAAATTAATTAAATCTACAATCAAATGCAGTAAATTTTTTTTCTTGCATATTTTTACAAATAAACACGATGTCGGTAACAAATAAAATGAGATTGAGGAGACTGGTAAACTTTTAACAATTTTTTAATATTGGGTTCTGATTTTGTTAAAATCAGTCGCAAATTGCAATTTAAGTCACGTCCAATCTGTGCATTTTCTTAGACAGTAAATTAGCTACCCTACAGAACCCATGTTCGGCGAAACATGATGAGGGAAAACTTTCTGGCAATTAAAAATGTTTGTACCCTTTCCCACAATTCAGAGTAGAGAGCTTGAAAGAGACAGAACTCTTGATAATCATTTCGTTATTTGTGAGTTCTGCGGGTTTTTTCACTAAATTTAATGATTTTGCTGTATCTGCATTTGCGGAAGGATCTAAAAGCCAACTCGGAATATTCATGTTTGAAATATCCTGGAACCGTTCCGAAAATTCAGCATGAAGATGTTCAACTGTTAGCAACATGCAAATAAATATTCCTGTTTTGCAGAAACTGCTGAAAATGTAGGAAAGTGTTTGTATTTACCTCTACTTGCATTTCGTTTGAACTGAAGTTTTCCTAGAAAAGCAGCTATGAAGTTTTTTGTTTTAATGAAATTGACTTCATTAGATATTCTTAATAGAGGAAGAGTGGGGATGAAACGAACATTTTGTATTAATAAACTTATAAAATAATCAAACTAAAAGGTATCATTCTCACATTTGTGCTTGATTCTCGACTAAAACTTTGGCTTTGTGATACAATAAAATCTCTTATCCCAAAGTGCAGCAATTCAAAATCTGTACACATTTATAAAAATTGGGAGAAATATCCCTTTTAACCCTATAGAAGGGAATGAAAGGGGTTGAAAGGGACACACATATAAAACGCTTTTATGAACATTTTGTCTTTCTATTTGCGATTACATTATTCAAAAATAAAAGATAATAACACACAAATAAAAATAAATATATTGCTACATATGATAAAACAAAAACAAGAATCTCACTACCAGTTAAGGATTTAGGTAACTTCAACAAAATATATTAATAGGGTGGGTATTGGTCAAGAAAAAACACAGTAAAAAAAAGGGGAAGCTAACAGAATTTTCTTATAAAAAATACTTCTAATAATACAAAGGGATTATAAAAGGCAAATGACTCTTTAACAAATACTAGTATTTCATACTTTTTTAATTGTGTTTTTCCATATCCCTTTCAGCCCCATATCAACCTGTCAAAATTAAAATGCATTCAGGCATGACAGTATTATAGCTAACAAAGTGTACTGGTATTAACATAAAATGCATACTTTACACTGCTAAATAATATAAATATTATGATGTTAAACTCGATATTAATTTTTTAGAGAAAAAAAAATAAAAGCAAAATAAAAATTTAATTTTTCTGAAAGCAAAAATAGGTTTTGCTTTCAGCACCTACAATGCTATAATTTCGGGCGTTAGCTGTAAGGATTATTAAGACGGAACAAGTATTTCCATCAATTGAGCCAAAGTTGAATTTTTGTACATTTTTTTTTCTTCCTGAAATTCTGAGTGTCTCTTTCATTCCCACTCTCCCCTAAGTCTATTTAAAAAACGTATGTGATTTTTGGATGTAATCAGGCTTTCGCTCTATTTTTTGTCTACATTTTCAAAGAAGTCAAGTATTGAATCCAAATGGATTTAAACACGGTTCAATCAAATACCTGCTGTGAACTTCTCTCTGCACCAGCAAGCGATTGTAATCTTCATCATTTTCACTACAAAGCTAAAGAAATAATCTGTCATGCAATGAAATGCTTTTTATTTTATCGACTATCTTAATAATGAAATAAAGAGACGTATGCAGTCATTAATTCAATTATTTTATGATCAACGGCTGACGATGAGTAATGTACATCGAGTGCAAATGATACTGCTTGTTTCAAATGCAACCCTGGTGACGTTCATAATTGCTGGAGAACCATCAGCAGCAAGGGGCAAATTTTTTGACAATCGCAAAAGAAATTATGTTTTTGGGAACCAGCTCTAGGTTCGATTGAGTAGATTTTCATTTAAAGGGATATTTTAACTTTTTTTTCAGTGTCCCAAACACCATTAATGTAAGCTAGTTTTACTGCACATATCTTAAACTGCTAGGTACGCCACGGCAACGCCCCCCATTTGCCTCTGGACTCGCCACAGCCCCCCTGGAAAGTTCCAGCGCCCACTGGGGGGCGGTACTGCCCCCGTTGGGAACCTATGGTGTAAGTTAAGGAGAGTAAATAAGGAATCATAATGCACTATTTTGTGTGCTTGTCGCGCTTCCTAGCAGTAACACAGCACCACCTTAGAACTAGACATTAGGGGTTGGGAAGGTCGAATCAATGTAAACAATCATAGTGATCGATTGCAGAGGTTTCGACAATGACCTTAAGATACTTAGACTCCAAAATAGCAACCTTTTCGTAGGCCGACATGTGTGCCTTCCGTCACGTGACGGAGGGCAGATTTAGCACGCCAAACCGGTTTTTCTCCCACCGAAACTCATATTGCTATGTTTGTTTTGAATTGGACCGCACTTCTTCTTTTCTCTTTGTGAAATCTGAAAGTTGCCAATAAAGCGATCACCGCCAAAAAACAGCATCTTTTCGCCAAACATGTTGGATTCGAAACCATGCCGAGATAACAATGGGATTTGGCGTCTACGTATATGAGAAAGTCAATGGGTTTCGAAAACGTCAGGAAAGGCAAATGGGAACCTTCAACTACAGGCGAACTATGATTGATTTCTCAAGATCCGATCTTTCGCGTAACTAAGCTTTAGCCGGGAAGCTCTTTTTTTCCCTTCTATTTATGTTCTTAATTTGGCAACAAGCACTGTTGATGGGTTGATATGGTTTTTGGTTATTAAGCCTGGCTAAACCTGAAATAAAAGCTCAGATATTTTATGATTTTGAAGTGAATCAGTAGTTATCATTATGAGGCAAATTTCATTGAATAATTTAGGAAAAATGCATCTCATCTTTATAATGAATATTTAATTATACATTATCGATTATTTACTTGACCTTTGCTTTTAATATTTTAATAATTTAAAAAATTATCTACATTATTATTTTATTACTTAATTATTTTAATATTTTACTATATTGTAAGCATTCATAATAATTTCGATTGTATTAGTAATTGCATTCAAATTACTGTTTAAAAAAAATAAAGCAATTACCAGAAATCTGCTAAATTTTAAAATCCGCACAACCTCTGATCCAAAGTTGTGCAGATTTGAGGGAGTCTACTGTGTTGTTGACCTTTCACGTAATCTGTGAACCATTCATGACATAGCTGAAGACAATTCCATTACCTTCAAATTTGCATAGGAGTAGAAACAGAAAGGTTATCATATTCATCGGCTTTGTGATAGTTTGGCACTATTAATTTATTCATTATTAACTTTATAGGAGAATTCTAAATATAAACTATATGACAAAATGAAATTTTTGCCTTGCTTTTAACACAAAATATATAATATGAACTTTAAAATGTTCAGGCTTACTTAAAAGGCGATTAAAATAATCAACTACAGATGTTAATAATTAATTTTATTTAAAAACATCTTGGTACTTTAGCCTTGAATCAGGCTGTTCCTCAGAGAATATTTTCTTTATTTATACAAATACATGATTCTATTTTGAATATGAACGAGACTCATGGCTTGAAGATTGTATTAGTAGTATTTTAGGTGAATGGTAAAAAGAAATATTTAATTGTTGTACCATAAATTTTAACACAAAATTTTCTGAAATTGTCAGGATTTTATTTAGAATAAAGAGTAAAGAAAAAAGAAGAAAGGTATTTATTAGAAAGAGCTCCAATAGGTTTGCCTATTTCTGGAATGTTTGCCGAAATTAAATTATGACTATTAGAAAAAAGAATTTTAGCTGAATTTGATTTGAAACCTAGAGTATGGTGTATGCCCATTCAAACTGAAAAGCGTGGCAATGCAATTACAGAAGATAGCTGCACTGCTGTACTGATAATATCATTGAATTTTCCATAAACTGATAATGTTTTTAAAACAGGGAACATTAATCTGTTTCAGAGGCTGCAAAATCCTAAACAAGGGCTGGTGGGCATCGCTCATAGGGGTTGAACCCCCAAGTTACATTATATTTTATATTAAATTCTATAATTATCTATACTAATAAAATAACAAATCGCTCTGTCTGCGTGTGTGTGTGTGTGTCTGCGATGGCTAGCAAAATCTATGGGACGTACGAAGCTCAAAATTTTTATGAGAGTAGCCCAATATCTCTCCTGATGCACCTGAGCTTCAGAATTTCGAAATTCTATTTATTAACTAAGTAATTAATTAAATTCCAAAGATCACTCTCATAAAAAATCGCCTTTTTTCTTCTTTTTTTTTCTCTTCATTTAGTTATGGTTGGTTGGTTGCATAAAATTTTCGCATAAATAATTTAAAAAGCTGGAACAGACCTTTAAAATTCATAGACTGGCAAACTGTCAGTTTAAATAATGATTTTTTATCACAGCGGTTGCAAACCATGGAGGAAAAAGATAGGTGGTGGTGAAGTAAACCGAAAAAAGAGTTGCAATATTAAACCATTTATCGCTCAAATATTAATGTCCCAAACAAAAGCATGTGGAAGGGATTTTGTATTAATAAGACGAATTGAAAGAATTGAATAACAGCTGAAGCGTATTTTATGAAGAAATAGTAATTTTTTAAAATGGTCTTTTTTCTATTATATTATTTATTTTTAAAAAATGTTTGCTTTTAAAATAATTGAAATTGATAAATTCAAAATAATTTAAATGTCAAAATAAAATCAAATCAAATGTTTTCAATATTTTATTTAAACTAAAAATTGTATTACTAAAAGCTTTCTTTTTTTTTCAGAACTTTTTAATACTTTATAACGTAGATGAAAATATGTTTTTAATTTAACAACATATTAATAACTCTATGTCAATATATAAAATATATTTATGAAAACATTCTTTTAAAATCATGCGCGAAAACTTAAATAACAAATATTAGTCTAAAATATAGATTTCAGAGTGCAGACGATTTTAAGACATTAACGAAAGAATGTTAACTTTTCAAGCAAAATCTTAAATGATGCTTCTATATTGATATTTCAAAGTGACGGCTAGGTTACATTTATGTTATATTTAAGTTACGGTAGGGTAATGTTAAGTCGCAGTTAGGTTACAGACAGATTATGGTTATGGTACAAAAGTTTACGGTTAGGAATTTGTCCACAGAGTCAACATTACGCATGCTTTGATTAAAAATATACACTTTTGTTAAATGGCTCTGAAATTATAATACTATATACCAATCTTTTATCATCGCGTATCGATTCATTCACGGTATAGTCGGATTTAAGAATGATATAATTAGTTTGAAATTCAAAATTTTTCACTTGGGATTTCTATGCGAAAAAAATAATTAGTTACGTGGTTTAACAGTGATTTTTACGGATAAATATCAACACTTTAACACGAAACTAACGCAATCGTTGGATACATGTTCCCTCCCGTGTTTCTCATTGCTCATTTTAAGTATTTCTAGAGCTTAATATTAGTTGTTGTTTTTAAAACCGATTTTTCACAAAGTCAGCTGCGACGTATTTCAGACAATGCATTTCTGCATGCTTCCAGTTATTGATAAAATCATACAAATTTCAAGTTCGTTTAATATTGTTAATACGGACCCGGGCAACGCCGGGTGGGTCAGCTAGTTGTAAATAAAATACACTAATGTTATTTCAAAAATTAACATAAATGAATCCAAATGTGGAATCTACAAACTGAAGAAAATATGCTACAGTTTAATTTTAAAGTAATTCATAAAAAATATTTTCTTCTGCTCAACACAAAACAAACTCTGACTCATTATAAAAAAATAAAAATATAATCTTTACAGCATGATTCATGAAGTAATTTGTAATCAAGCAGTTTAACTTTTTCAATTTCTGATAAATTAATTACATCTTGAGTTATAAGCGATTGTTCTCAGGACGGCTGTCTTTTCCTTTTTTGTAGTGTCACATCTGGGAATTTAATTTTAAACATCTTTCACATCATTTTGATAAAATTCTTCTGTTTTTACCAAAAAATGATAAAATAGTTTCAGTTACACAGTTTCTGAATAAAAATACAGCAAAACCCTGATAATTCGGATTAGTTGGGATGAGACCCAATCCGGATTTTCTGGAGAATTAGAAAAATTGAAATAAAATAAAACATACTTACAAGAAATCACATTTATGTTAAACTTATTGAATATTTATAGCCAGTAAAAATGTTTATTTTGGAATAAAAAAGTTTGTAATTTTCTGCTGTGCCAGTTTTCTGTACCTTTAGCAAGTCGTACAGTCACGCATCCGCTTGAGCATAAGTACTGGGTCATTCCATTCAAAATGAGCAATTTGGCTGTGGCTGACATGTCACAGATTTGAATGAAAATTGGCACATGCATACAACATATTTATTTATGAATAAATGCAAAATAATAGATTTCAGGACAGATTTTTTAAGTATGTAAACTCACGTTAAAAGTTGATATAAAATCGATTTCTTGTCTACATGCTTAAAATTTCAATAAATTTTATTTGCATTAGGAATGAAAAAAATGTATCATAAATTATTTTCATATAAGAATGGATGATAAGGAAGAGATTGGTGTAATTTAGGATTTGAATTTTTATTCCTTAGTGAGAAAAAAATATAAAAAAGTAAAAATTTTAAGGAAAAAATTCAATATTTCTATTACTCATTATAAAAGGAAGGACAGTTGATATAACTTCAAAATTATTTGACGTTGTAGATAAAAGTATGTTTTTATGTACAAGAAGTTTCATGTATGCCTTTATTATTCCTTAATGCGAAAAAAAATAAAGGAAAAAATTGACTGTAAAAAGCAATATTTCTGTTGCTTTTTTTACACATGAAGGAAATCTTACATATCTTTTCAAATTAATTGATATTATACATAAAAGTGTCTATTTTAAATATTCAAACTATTTCTCGCCTTTTTCTACTTTTCTTTTCTTTTTTCTTCTTTGCTTCAGGATTATACTAAAAATTATGAGAATTGAAGAAATAACTATCTAGTAGTTTTAGAGTCTTCTAGATGGCAGCACTATTTTTCTTTTGAAATCTTCCAATATTTAAAGAAAAGCGTGCAAATTCAAAGAGAAATTTTGTGTAGAATGTAACAAAAATGCCTTTTTGAACCCATTTTTTTTCAATGTTAAGAATCAAAAGGCACTATTGAAAATTTTTTTAGCATATTATGGAATTATTAATCTTTATATCTGTACAATATTGTTAATGTTGGATTGTTCCTTTACTTATTTTTATGCACACAAAAAAGGGAAAATTTTGATTCTGCAATTTTTTTAAAAGTTTCAACGTTTTATTGAAGTTGAAGGAAATAAATGGTAACTTTCAAACTTGGGCAAATCGATCTTTATGTGCAATGCTACGCCATACACCAATTTGACACATTTTTTTTCAATTACTTTAATTTTTATAAAGCTTCTAATTTTCTAAAATTTCTCACATTTTCTATCTACAACTAATTTAAAATTAATCATGGCGTTACCTGATTATTATTATTAAATAAATAAGAAAATAATTTTTCAGAGGATATAATATTATAAGCAAAAGTTATTTCTCTCAAACATTTTTCAAGATAAAACACTTCAAACTTGTAACTTTGGACGATTAAACGCATGTCATCCTACATCACAAGTTTTTTAAAGGTCCAAAACTGCTAAAATAATTTGTTTTTTGTCAAGATATTTTGCAGAGCTCTATTTGAATATGAATTGAACCCGTATACCAAATTTGATTAAAATCGGTTACCATAGGGCCACGACTTTTTTTAAAAATTTTTGCTCATTTTACGTGGAATGACCCTACTATAAATAATTTTCTGCAAGTGATATTGTAGAAGCGTTTTGTCACAATAACAAGGAAATAGACCTATGGGCTGACAAAGATCGGAAAGCGATCCTTATCTGACAATGGGTCTTATAGGAAATATTTTACCTTGCTTTCTTGCAATGCTCTTAGTAAATTGATCCGGATTATCCGGAGATCCGAATTAATGGGGTCTGAATTAGCGGGGTTCTACTGTACTTGCATATTTAATATGTTTGGGAACAAACGTTAATTTAAAAAATGTATCAGAAATTAGCCAGTATGGATTTGAGAAAAGTCTTTATGTGAAATTCATCCTTAAATAATTATTTATTGTTACAATAAGCTTTTAAAAAGTCTATTTTTAGCTCTATAGACATGGGCACAAAAAAAAAAAAAAAAAAAAAAAAATCTAGGCAGAGGCAGGAACTTATGTTTCTACAGTCCACAGTCTAGATTAGTGACAGGCAATAAGGAGATGCTTTTATCCATTTTCTTGATTGTATGAACATCTCAATATCTTTATCTCTCTATCTATCCTTTCAGCACTGGCTGACACAGTCATTTTATTTAGAAATCAGGGTTGACAAGTATTCAAAAGTGGGATGGTTTTCTCTCAATTTAACTGTCATGTCAAAAACCCTTTTTTGACATAATTTTTGATAATGACTATCAAAGACTTAAAATGGAGTCTGAAACTGATTAAAATTATTTCAACTATGTTAAATTTACAATTTTTCATAATTTTTTGAAAAAAAATAAGTTAGACCTGCCCAATACTTCAGGATAAAAGACCCAACCTGAACCTTAACAAAAAGGTATGACCCAGATCGATTGTCATCAATGAAAATGGGTTCAGCGTGTGCAGATTTCTGAACTGAGGTCCAACTACACATCGCTCCATTTTTTACTTATTCGGTTTTGGTTGCAGATATTTTTTTAGAATGACACTTTCAACTTCAGAACTGGTTTCGAAAAAGAAAGTAGCTTCATAAAAAATATTTGCAACCAAAATCGGAAAAGTAAAAAAAGAGCAATGTAGAAAAAGACCTCAACTATACAATACAAAAAAAAAAAAAAAAAAAAAAAAAAAAAATTATATAATTAATTAAAAATATCAAAATGCAAATGAGATACTAGAAAATAACATCCTCATAGTTTTACCATTAGCTTGTTAGTGTCTTCGCATGCAGGGGACAGGAACCTTTATGCAAAAACTTAAGATTATTATTAATTAAAATGAATAAAATGTATACAGTTGTTAAAGATAAGTGTTTGTATGATTAATTAATGCTTCAACTCTAAAGTGTTTCAGGAGTGCAGAATACAGCAGAATCTCTCAAATCCGCAATCCTAAAATCTGCCACTCTCTAAAATCCACACATAATTTATAGATGTAAACAATGAAACATTAAGTTGAGATATAGGGACAAAATTTCACTTTTTTAGTTTTATATCAATTTCATATATTTTTTAATCTATAATTTTTGTTAATTACATGTTTTCTCATGAAAAAAGTATAAATTTATGTCTAAAAAAATCAAGATAATGCTCATAGTACTGGTAAACACAATCTTACTAAATATATTTATGCATTAATAAAGTTTTTTTTTTTTGTTATTAAGTCTGGCTAAACCTAAAATAAAACTTCCTTATTTTATGATTTTGATGTGAATTAATACTGCAGATTTATGAGGCAAATTTGATTGAATAATTTAGGAAAAATATCTCATCTTTGAAATGAATATTCAATTATACATTATTGATTATTAACTTGACCTTTGCTTTTAATGTTAAAAAACTAACTAATTTTTTATAATTCTAGTTTATTATTTATTTTAATATTTTATTACATTATAAGCATCCATTATAATTTTGATTGTGCATTATTAATTACATTCAAATTACTGTTTGAAAATGTAAACAAAGCAACAACCAGAAATCTGCAAAATTATAAAATCCGCACAACCTCTGGTCCCAAGTGACGGATTTGAGGGAGTCTACTGTATGTCCAATCCGGTGATCTAGGAACTTAACAAGGAGGAAATTTTTATTACCCGGGTAAAGTTTGCAGAAACATATACAACTCATTTCAATTTTAATGACAAATTTCATAATTCTATGTGATACAAAAATTTAATTAAAAATAAAAAGATCTGTAATGGCAGCATTCACAAAATTGATCTCAGAATAATAAGTACCATATATCAATGACCCTATAATTCTGTTATGTAAAAAAAAAAAAAAAAAAAAAAAAAAAAAAATTAAAAAAAAAAATCAGTAGTCAATATGAAAATTCGGGCATTAAAATCAGGGCTGCAGAGTCAATGAGAAAAATGGCTAACTCCAACTCTGGAAATTTTAATGACCTCGACTCTGACTTCAGGCTAGCTAATATACTAGTGGTGCTATTTTTTTTTTTAATTATGAGGGAATGCAAGAAAAATAAGGCATAACTTTCACTATTTTGGTATTAATTCAGTTCTTAGAGCTTTGAAAGAAAAAAGGGAAAAATATAATCTGTTTTACAGATTTTTCAATTTCACATCCCACAAACCTGACTCCAGGCCTAACATACTAGTGTTGCTATGGATTAAAATTATTAGGGAATGAAGAAAAATAAGACACAAATTTCACTATTATGATTTTAAATCAGTTCTTAGAGCTTTGAAAGAAAAAATGGAAAAAAATATTCTGTTTCACTAATTTTTCAATTTCACATACCACTAACACAAAAAATCGAACTATTGAAATCTAAAGATGAAAACAAAACAGAAATTTTATTATTTTGAATCCATGGACTTGAAAAGGAGAAATCTTTACAATTTTGATGTTAATATGTGTCCTCCAGAGCAGAAAAATTTCGATGGAACAGAAAAAAATAAATAAATAAATAAATAAAGATGAAAATTTTACTAGTTTGGAAGTAATTTGGGATCTACTAGAGTTTTCAATTAAAAACAGTTTTCATTTACTCTGTACACTGGGCAGTTTATTGGGAATTTTTAACTTGAGTGGCCCAATATAATCCAAAATAACAAATTCCTTCTATGGATTTAAAATCATATAACTGATTTAATTTTATTTCAACTGTCTAACAAAATAAGTCAGAGTTGGCATTTCTTTTAGCCACTCTGACTCTTTTATTCAAAAATGGGCTTGACTCCAACTCCACAGCCTTGATTAAAATAAAATACTACCATGAATCTAGTCCAAGAATTATGGGAAAAAATAAAAATTCCGTCACAACATTGCAAAAAACTAAATTTTGCCAGATATCGAATGAACTGAAAATCTGGTAAAAAAATTGTGATATATCTGCAAATTTCATTAAAAAAGGGCAAAGTAACGACGAATTTCGTCAAGAAATGGCAAAAAAATCTCAAATTTTGTCCCCCCCCCCCCCCAAAAAAACCTGCAAGTTTTACCAAAACATAGCAAAACTGCAAATGTTATCAAAAAGCATGAAATGACTGCAAATTTCTTCAAAAGAAAATGTGAATTTTGTCAAGAGAATACAAAAAACAAAAATGGTGACTTAACCAAATTTTATAAAAAGATCAGAAAATAACCAAAACTTTTGACAAGGGAACCATAAATGAATGCACATTTTGTAATAAAATCGCAAAATGAATGTAAATTTTGTAAAAAGACACAAAAAATCACAATGTTTGTAAAAATATTGCAAAACAAGCACAAATATCATTCAAAAGTGTAAAAAACTTCGAATTTTGTCAAAAGATGGCAAAATAATGGTAAATTTCGTCAAACCAAAGCAAAAAAATGTACAAATTTTGTCAAAAGATCACGAAACAACTGCAAATTATGTCAAAAATTAGGGAAACAAAACTGTGAATTTTGTCAAAATGAGTGAAATATCTGCAAATTCTTCAAGAAGTCATGAAAGAACCGAACATTTTGTCAAATGATAATGAAGAAAACCCCGCAAATTTTGTAAAAAAAATTGCAGAAAACCCCCACAAATTTTGTCAAAAGACTGAAAAAAATCCTGCAAATTTTGCCAAAAAATCTCAAAAGAACCACAAATTTTGTCAAGAGTTCGAATCAACCACCACAGGGCCAGTAAATGAGAAAAAGTGGCCAGTGAAAAATTGTCTATCAGCGGCCACCTTGTGGCCACTTTTTTACAAGGAGAATTGACTTACATTTCATCAACAATTCTACTTTTTTAGGTTCTAATATATTTATATTAACATATTTATTTGTGTTATTCAGTCTTACATTAATACTTATAGAAATTTTAACTATTTAGTATTTTTAAATAAAAATGTGGCCACTAGTTTAAACATAATGGCCACTTGAATAATTAGTCTTACTGGCCAGTGGCCATTAAAGAAATTTCCCAATTTTGCCCTATAATCATAAAATAATGGCAAATTTAATTGAAAACTAAAGATTGCAATAAAACACAAATTTTGTCAAAGGGACAAGAAAAAATATAAATAATACTGGGAGTAGATTCTCCCCCATCTTCCATTCTATTGTAACTTTTCGGACAATTTACTGTGAAATTCTGATTAATTTTCTATAGCTATAGTAATACAACATTTATCTATAACCATAAAATTTTGGAGACATTTTTATATGGATTGTGGAAAATGCTGGGAGTAAAAACATTTTCTGCACTCCTGAATGTTTTACCTGTAGATTATCTTCTGCTGCTGCTGTCTGTCTCAAATACTTGATATTATCAACATGTCTCAAAATAATCAAGAAACATGTGCAACCAGACAGCATATCACTTCACATTTCTTTTCTAAGTAAATGCTAAGCTGCTTTGTAAAAAGACCTCCATACTTTTGTTTTCAGAATTTTTACTTTTAGATTTAATAATGTTATGTGATAGACAAGTAAAATACATATGAAATAAAACTAAATCTGATTCTTTTTATACTTTTAATATACAAGCAACATTTTGATTTCAGAAGAAAAAAAATTTTTTTTAACAGAATCAAACTCAAAAAGTTATTGGGAGATTTTACAAGTTTTTTTAAAAAAAATTGTAAAAATCAATTTTCATTCCATTCAAATGGAAATATTTCAATTTTTTTTTAACATAATCAAGCTGCATAAGCTATTGGGATATTTTATGAGCTTTTTGTTGTTTTGTAAATGAAAAAAATAAAAAAACATTCAAGGCCTGCCTAATAAAATATAAATATACCATTCCATTAAAAAAATAATTCCATTCAAATGTAAATATTTTAAATGTGTTTTAACAGAATCAAACTTAATAAGCTATTGGAAGATTTTTTTTTAATTTTATAAATGTAAAAAATAAAAATTAAATTAAATTAAATTAAAAAAAATCAAGATCTGTTTATTAAAAAGGGAACATGTCATGCTGTTTGAAAAAAATTCCCTCATTCCATTCAAATGGAAGTATTTAAGTGTATAAAATATCTCAAGTAAAATCTTCACAAAATACGGAATGGATTCGATATATTCTGAACACATGTCAAAGAAAAGTTTTCTTCAATGTAAAATAGTTTTTCTGAAACAAGAGTAAATAAATCAGATCTCAATAACGATTTCTTCCACCTCTTCCACCTGATCTTCTACCGCCAGCAGCTCTATCTTCAGCCATCTTTTTATCTTTCCATGCTTTGTATCGTGCAGCCATATCGAATAATTCATCGGGTACATATTGATCGGCTTCTTCTAGAATTCTTATCAAATCGGCTGCATGATTCCAGTCTCTTCTAGTTACTACTGAAATAGCTTTACCAGTTCGACCAGCTCTACCAGTACGACCTACACGATGGACATACTCTTCAATATTACGAGGAAAATATAAATTGAAAATATGGGTGATATCTTTGATATCTATTCCACGAGAAGCAACGTCAGTAGCAATTAAGATTTTTACATAGCCAGTTTTTAAATCATCTAGAGCTTGTTCCCTATCACACTGTTCTCTATCACCATGGATAGATTGAACTTCTGTACCTCTCAGATTCAAATCACTTGATATGTCATCAGCGATAGCTTTTTTTTCAACAAATACAATAGCTTTATCATCTGGACCCATGTTTCGGATAAATTCATCCAAAAGTTTCCTTCGTTCATCATAGTCATCTTCACCAAATATGATTTCTTGAGTTACACTGTGGACTGCAGCTAAGTCAAATGCTCCAACATTAACTTTAAAAGGCTTAGTCATATATCGAGTGGCTAGCTCTTGAATCTCTCCAGTCCAAGTTGCACTTGTCATTACAGTTTGTCTATCATCGCGAATGTCAATAACTATCTTCCTGATCTGAGGTTCAAAACCCATGTCTAACATACGATCAGCTTCATCAAGAACAAGGTAGGTAACACCAGACACATCAACAATTCCATTCATACATAAGTCATTTAAACGACCTGGAGTAGCAATAATTATATCCACACCTTTAGTAACAGAATTAACTTGGTCTTTACGGCTACCACCACCATATATACAAATGCTTTTTATTCCCTTATACTGATATTTTTTGGCTTCAGATTCAATCTGTTGAGCTAATTCACGAGTAGGAGCAAGTATAAGAGCGCTAGGACCCACACGTTTTTCCCTTGGTGTTACCTGCCCAACAATGTGAATTAATGCTGGAAATAAAAATGCAATAGTTTTTCCTGTACCAGTTTGGGCAATTCCAATCATATCATGGCCCTGTAACAGAATAGGCCATGCCTGGCTCTGAATAGGAGATGGGGTAGAAAATCCCTGTTTGCGCAATTCTTCTAACAATTCAGGATAATTGTGAAAAGCTTGTTTAAAATCAGTTACTGGATTTGGAATTTTTCTATCGTCATCAGGATCAACTTTCATCACAGATATACAATTATTTTCTCTTCGGAATTTCTTAACTTCTTCTGGTTTCATAGAAGCAACTTTTGGATCTTCTTTGTAAAAATTTTTAATAATAGGCGGCAAAGAAGCTATTTTCTTCAATCTTGCTTCTTCACTTTGTTTTAATAATCCAGCCCAATCAAATGGCTCATCATCAGATATGGTTGGCTTTGAATAGTTACTGGACGATTTATTGGTCTGATAGCTGCTTGATGATTTGTTACTCTGATAATTTTGAGTAGACATACTTGAAACCCCAGATATTAAATCTTCAATCAAATTTCTAGCCTTTTCAATGGCTTCAGATGAACCTGATAGTTTGATAGATGTATCAGGAGCACCAGTATCATTTTTTAATACTTTTATATAGGCTCCACTGTCATCCTGCAATTCTCTTATCTTAGAACCTCCTCTTCCAATAACCTTTCCAACGAAAGAATTATCAATCATCATTTCACAAGATGCTTCATTATCCATATGACACGATCTTCCGCCAGCACGTGAATTATTTTGGTTGTATGATCGCGTATCATTACTTCGATCTTGCCTTCCTCTCCCAGAACGCCAGTCAGAATATTCCTTTCTTTGTACTGGCCTGGCTGATCCAGAATTCGCATAGTTGTTTTGATTCGTATTCTGCGCTGTGGTAGCAAGATCAAGTTCTTCGTCCCATAAATCTTCATCCATCATAGTGTAAAAATAACTTTGGAAAGCAACAAAACTTGAAACACTAAATATAAGCTTCAGTAAAACAATTTAACAACAAAGAACAAAAATCTGACAATAATAACAGAACCTACATCACATTCGGATATATGTGCAAACATTCCACCGGTTCATTAGTTGGTTTACCAACATTAATCGAAGTCTCGGTTCACAAATGGTATTCGTACACTTGAAAGGAGACTGGAACATGGAGTAGGATGAAGCCATCCTAGATATGCAAGTTCTCGAATACGCCATCTAGTAGAGAAAATATATAACGTCTCGATTCAGGAAAATCCTATGCTAGCATATTGAATTACTCGAAGTTTTAATTAAGTTCCGAATGATTGTTATCTTCCACAATTTTAAATTTCATGTGATATTTTATTCTGTGTTATTTAACAAAATAAAAATTACTCGGATTAAAGCCCCTGTCCTCACTCGAAGAAACGCTCGCGAGCTAATGCTATTCCTATGGGGAAGCATTTTTCTAATAACTCTTTCCCATTTTGACATTTTTTATTTATTTATTTATTTATTTTTTTTTGCATTGGATAGCTGAGGTGCATGCCGATAGTGCACCTTTTTTACTTTTTCGATTTTGGTTGCAGATATATTTTTTAAAAAGCACTTTCAGTTTCGAAACCGGTTTTGAAAGTGAAACTAACTTTGTAGAAAATATCTGCAACCAAAATCAAAAAAGTAAAAAAGGTGAGCTGTCGGCATGCACCTCAGCTATCCAATGCAAAATAAATTATTCAAAAATGTCAAAATGCGAAAGAGTTATTAGAAAAATGCTTCTTCATAGGAATAACATTAGCTCCCGAGCGTTTCCCCGAGCGAGGACAGGGGCCTTAACTTTCAAATGCATTTACTATAAAAAAACAAAAAAAAACAAGCTAGCTAACTGAAAAGACAGGCTACTGCGGTACATCCTAAGTATCTTTTTTTACAGACCGCTAGAATGACGTAGTGCTTTATTCGTGCTCCAGCGGTCTGCGTGCGCTAGCCTCGTAAAAAACTCATGTGACGTAAACCGCGGGTTGCAGAAGAAAAACACTACACTGTAAAAAATTTGACCCTTTTGCTGCATTGCCATTCCCCCACTTTTATAAAATATCACTCTTTTGACCCATGTGAATGCTTTATATAATAGGCTGAAGTAATTATTTTCTATCAGATTCCATGCATTAGTTTTTGAGATAGAACGCCCACAAATTTTTGTCAGAGACAGACAGACTATAATTTGTAAAAATAATTGAATCATATTCGAAACAGAACTTACTGAAGCGACAAATCTTTCAAAAACCGGAAGTAGAAGTTTTTCATGAATTCAATTCTTTCTTTTTGTAAATAAAAAAGTAATAATAAACCAGTTGGATGTGGTAAACTTTCTTCTATCTTATACTTGTTAATACTTCCTTAAAAATGAAATATAGCAGCGCCAACGGTTAGGCGATTTACACCAAAATTTAATTAGCTACAACTTATGATAAGTTCTAACTGATTGAGTTTGATGAAAATCCGTGTGTTAGATTTTGAGATAGTATCATTGCGAGAATAGTAATATACAATCGAGTCTCTATATAACGAAATCCACCGTTCCAGTAAAAAATTCGTTATATAGAGAAATTCGATGTATAGAGAATTATTATTTTTGATCTTTTGAATTAAGAATTTGAAATATTTAGAAGTAAATATTAACCTAACATTTTATTTCTTAATTATTTGTTTCAAAAAAGAAAACAGACATTTATTTGAAAGCTTTAGGGGACTCAGGGGTTGATCGATACGGAAAAACATGATAACAGAGCTCTTGCTTAGAGTTCATATAAAAACAGAAGGATTCAATGTAATTAATTAAAACTTTCTGATATTTTAAAGGTATGTTTGTAGTCTTATGAAATGAAGCACTTCAATGTAATATAATAAGAAATATAGCAAAATTTATGTAACACAATTTTCAAAAAAAAAATTATGTGTTATATCACCAAGATATCTTAATGTTGAACTGACATAAGGATAAGAATCTAATTTTTGCTTTAAAATGATCCGGAAACTTTACTCTATAGAATGAATTAAGGATATAACTATCACTCAAAAACAACATTATTAAAAAAACTCTCAAATTTGAAAATTTAAAAAACTCCTAAAAAATAAACTTTTTTTTCATTAAAAATACTCAAAATATTAAATTATCTAAACTATATTAATTCATTCTCTAGATAATGATATTATACGCATGCAAAAAAAAAAAAAAAAAAAAAAAAAAAAAAAAATTAAGCCATTCCATCAAATAGTTTTTTTTTTAAATCTTGGTGTTAGTCATCAAAAATCAAGTTTTGAGAAAACGCGACTTAAAGTTGAAATTATATAGGTGCGGCTGCGAAAGTGTTGATACATAAATACTTATAACTCCGTTTAAAATGGAAATATTTTTATGCGGCTTTTTGCATTGAGTTCAGAATTAATTGAATAATAAAACTAGATCATTAAAAAAATCGATTTTTTGAAAAGTTTACAACCCCTGAGCTCCCTTAATGAAAATCAAATAAGGAAGACTTGCATTAATTTTAGACGAAGAAATCTGCAATTTTTTGTTGTTTTGATTATAAAATTGTTACGCTCTCAAAGAGGCTTAAATTTTAGCAAGGAATGAAAAATTGTAGTTAACATTTTCCTCCATTTAAAGGCCTCTCTTATGTGTGTATCAATCCAATTGACTCTGTTTTGAGAAGGATGTTGAAAGGTGTGTGGGAGGTGGGATGAATTCGTTGGATTTAAAGTACAAGGAGAGAAGTGATTTAAAAAAAACTCAGCACTGACGATAAATCAAAAATAAGTGATGGAAAACTGATTCCATATGATTTTGAAGCTTTTTAAAACTGAATAAATTAAGACCAATTTATGAAAAAATTCGTTATATGGAGATCGATATTTCGCTATATAGAGTTTGTTTTTAATGTAATCATGCAAAAAGGGGACCGTTTCTACTAAAAATTCATTATATAGAGAAATTCGATATATGGAGTTTCGTTATAGAGACTTGACTGTATATATATATATATATATATATAGATAGAAGCGCCACCTGTTGAGTGATTCACTCCAAAAAGTAAACAACACGTTTATATCAGGGATTAACCGAATCTGAAGTTTGAGGAAAGCTCGTGCATTAGTTCTTAAGATAGATGCATTATATTGTGATAACAAATGAATCAGCATAACAGCACCACCTGTAAAGCGATTTACACAAAAAGTAATCAGATCCATATTATATCAAGGCCTAACGAAATCTGAAATTTTATGAAAATCCGTCTATTATTTCTTAAGGTAGAGCTATTGCGAAAATCATGAAAAAGGCAGCATAGCAGCGCCACCTGTTGAACGATTAGCATAAAAAAGTAATCAGCACCAGTATATATCATGGGCTAGCTGAATCTAAAGTTTAATTGAATTCCGTTCATTAGCTCTTGAGATAGAGCTCCCACAAAATTTGTGTCACATACAAACAGACAGATTCACAGAGATTTTGTAAAAACGTGTTTTTTGTGATCTCTGACTCATCGAAAACCGGAATTTGAAATTTTTCATAAATTTAATATTTTCTTCTTGTAAAAACCGCCATCAAGTTCGAATCGATTCGGACAGGGCCTGACTAAGGCAGGGGCATGCGGGGCAATTGCCCCGGGCCCCCCAAGGACAGATATAAGTTTTTCGTTAAAGGAGTATCAAATGATAAAAAATGGTCAAAAGTGACCAAAATTCTTTTTCTTTTCAATTTTAAGGATCTCTCTTCTCCTACCTCGTCTGTTTCCGTACCCATTGCTTCCTTAAGACCTCACATTTATCCTCATATTTCTGTAATCGAAAAAAAACCCCTGTATTCTATAATTTCTTAAAGTTGTCTTTCTTCGGCTATTACGTATATATAGGTGTGAATAGTACTTGGTACGAAATTTATGTACACATACAATAGTTATTAATTTCAGTTTTAGTCACTTCAGTATAATTTACGAAAAATTTTAAGATAGAAGGGGGCCCCCCTAATAATGTTTGCTCCAGGGCCCCCCCGCTGTCTAAGTCGGGCCCTGGATTCGGATAAGATTCGATGTCGATCTTTAGATGCGGGCTGAATCGTTCTTGTTTGATTTACTTTAATCGAAGTCGCATTATAGAGAATTTTTAGATGTGGATTGAATCGTTATTTTTCAATTCAAATCACATCGCGGTCGATCCAATCCACGATTCGGGTTGAATCGTTATATTTATTCTTCCAATTTTACTGTTTTAGAGGCAGAATAGCTGTAAAATTCTGTATAAGAAATTTTTAGCTCAAAGGATATCAAAGCTTGAGAGCTAATGTACTCGCAGATTTGGTTGTATGTACGTAACACTCTTGATGGAAATGACCAATTTGCTTTAAGTTTTATATAGGTTCATTCTCATAAGGCGCTTGTCTTGTCAGATTAGTTTTGGGTTGTTCATTGGTTAAGCATAAAGAGGGGAATGGGAGGGGGTGTAATCCTCCCCCTTATTTTAGATAAATGGGGATAATCTCAAATTTTTCATGTTGCTAGATTCGCTTGAAGTTTTTTAAGTAGGTTCATTTTGATAAGATGTTTCTCCGATTGGTTTTCAGGGGTTCATTTGTTAAATATAAAGGAATTCGGGGTGGAGGGAAGGAACTTATCTTCTCCGTAATTTAGGTAAATAGAGTTTTCATGCTAAATTATCCGATTTGCTTCAAATTTTGTAAATAGGTTGATTTTGATAATGCGCTTCCATAATTAGTTTTGGGGTTTCATTAGTTAAGCGTAAAGAATGGAACGGCAGTCTAATCCCCCTTAATCTAGATAAAAGGACTATGCAATATTATCTGGTTTGCTGCAAATTTTCCAAACAGGTATATACTGATAATGCACTTCAGTGATTGGTTTTGGGGATTCATTGGTTAAGTGTAATGAGAGAATGGAGGGCTAACCCCATCCTTAATTCAGGTAAATGAGTTTTTCATACAAAATTATCTGATTTGCTTCAAACTTTGTAAATAGGTTCATTCTGATATGACGCTTCCTCGATTAATCTTGGAGGTTTATTGGTTAAGTACAAAAGAAAGAACCGGGAGGGGGGATAATACCCTCCTTAATTTAGATAAATGAGTTTTTCATATAAAATTTTCCGATATGCTACAAATTTTGTAAACAGGTTTATTCTGATAAGCCGTTTCCCAGATTACTGTTTTCTTTTGGGATGGGGATTCATTTTTTAAGGTTGTTCTCAACTGCTCCGCTCAACAAGCGCAAAAAGTTTTGACACATTTACAAATTCATTTTTAACAGAAAGATATAAAATTGGAAGGATAGAAGCGATTTCAAATCAAACTTAGTTTTCCATTTTATGATAATTAAATTACCTATCCAGTTCTAAGTTGTTTTGATCACGCGATCACCGTTTTTTTTTCCTGTGTTCCGGCCGGCTTTTCTGCTTTCGTCGGGAAATGTGCTCAAAAACGTCAACTTTAAAGACTTGTTATGAAAGATCTATTACGTTGTAAAATAACAGAAAACTGAGTGCAATTAGCAGTTTCTGAATAACAACACCTGCTAGTTTCATGCATTTCCAAACAAAAATAAATTAAAACTTATGTCACAAAGTTGCCCTTTTTGATTCAAGAACATCCTTAAATATAAAAAGGGGGAATGGGGAGTAATGTCCCTTAATTTAGATAAAATGGTTTTTCATGCAGAATTATCTGGTTTGCTTCATATTTTTCAAACTGGTTTATCCTGATAAGGTGCCCCTTTGATTAATTTTGAGGGTGAAAATGGGGACTAATCTCCCTCTTAATTTAAATAAATGGGTTTTTAATGCAGAATTATCAGATTTGCTTCAAATTTTGTAAATAGGACTATGGTAAACCTCTTCCAGATTAGTTTTGTGGGTTCATCAATTAAGCATAGATAGTAGAAATTTGATATAATATCCCACCCCTTAATTTTAGATAAAAGAGTTTTTCATGCAGAATTATCTGGTTTTCTTCGAATTTTGCTAACACATTTATCTTGATAAGATGCTTCCCTCAATAGCTTTAGAAGTTCATTAGTTTACAGGAACCAAAACCCCCTTCTTTTAGATAAATTGGTATTTTTTGTAGAATTATTCGATTTGCTTTAAATTTTTCAAGTAGTTTAATTCTGATAGATGCTTTTTTTTTATTGGTTTTTGGGATTCATTTGTCAAGTATAAAGGGGTAAAATGGAGAATTAATCCTACCCTTAATTTACATAAATGGGTTAATGTAAAATCATTGGTTTTGCTTCAAATTTTGTATAATGATTTATTTTGATAAGTCACTTTCCTGATTGGTTTTAAGGGTTCATTGTTTAGGTTTAAAGATAGGGAAATGGATTAATAGAAATTTATTCAAAACTATATATATTTATTATTTTAAAGGCAGAACTGATGTCAAATTTCACATAACAGCCTTTCTCCCCCCCCCCCCCCCCCGCAGGTTAAATTGTTATATTTTTAGTTTAGAGCCAAGTTACTTGGGCTACTAATTCATTAAACTGAGCTTTTCCAGTTCATCACCAATCACACTCTCCTCTCCTTTATTTCAATTTTCTTAATTACTGTCTGATTTTAATGGGACTTTTTTGACATTCTTCCATATTTTGTTGGTAAGCAAATAACATGAGTTATTTGTTTACCAACTAATACAATAGTAAGTATGTAATGTTACCAATGGTAAACAAATAACATGAGTTATTTGCTTACCATTATTCATTTGTTTAATGATATTATATCTGCAACTTTTGATGAACAGTACTTATGAACAATAACAAATTTCGGCTCTTTATTAGTTTAAACTTACCATTCTTGGTTAAAAGCCACATTACTCAAGGTACTCATTAGTTAAGTTGCATTTTAAAAATTCAAGTCGTTTACAACCAAACAGACTGATTTATGATACTTTGAATTTTATGAAAGTTTTCTGACACTAAACTATCTTCTGAGTATTATTTATGTTTCTTGAGGGTATAGGTATGGAAATACATGCTCAAATACTCTAAAACTTATTTCTTCAAATAATATATCTAGCAGATAAAAAAAATGATCCCTGAGAATTTTTTACTGTTATTGTATTCTTTTATACATATACAAAACAAAGAATACAATTTAGGATATTGCAATTAAGTACAGTAGACTCCCTCAAATCTGCACAGCTTGGGACCAGAGGTTTTGCGGATTTTAGAATTTTGCAGATTTCTGGTCATTGCTTTGTTTACAATTTTTAAACAGTAATTTGAATGTAATTAATAATGCAATCAAAAGTATAATGAATGCTTACAATATACTAAAATATTAAAATAAATAATAAACTAATAAAAATTTAGATAATTTTTAAAATGATTAAAATACTAAAAGCAAAGGTCAAGTTAATAATCATTAATGTACAATTCATTATAAATATGAAATGTATATTTTTCCTAAATTATTCAATGAAACTTGCCTCATAAAAGTACTTTACTAACTCACATCAGGATCATAAAATAATGAAGTTTTATTTCAGGTTTAGCCAGACTTAATAACTAAAAAAGCTTGATTGTAATACATAAGTATATGCGGTAAGATTGTGATTACCAATGATATCAACAATATCTTTATTTTTTCAGAAATAAGTTTATTCTTTCTTCATGAAACACATGAATACAGTTATATTAACAAAAATTACAAATTAAAAAATGTATGGAATTTATATAAAACTAAAAAAGTGGAATTTTGCACCTACATCTGAACTGACTGTTTCATTGTTTACATCTGTAAAATATGTGCGGATTTTAGAGAGTTGCGGATTTTAGGAGTGCGGATTTGAGGGAGTCTACTGTATTAAGTTTGTATATAGAAACATTACAAATTTAATAAAAACAAATGACTTTACAGAATCAGCAATTTCAAATGAATTAGAAGAGAATATCATACGAAAAACATCTAGTGGCTATTGGAGAAATATATATTCTCAAAAAATAAATGAATTCGAGATAATACTGTTCATGGATTCTTGAAACACGGGGAAATAAAAAATCTGGGAAAAAAACAGACCGAATATTAGCGGATATGTGGCAAACACAGTATACACAGGTAATTTCCTATAGTAGCTTCGAATGGCTTAATATATAGTATATATAGCGTGTTTATAAAGTTCTGGACCCATTCTGATGTTTAATAACTCATAAGATAATAAAGGTAGATTAAAATTAATAACATAAATAGTTAGATAGACTGAAAAAGTTTCATGACTCTTGTCAATGAACTTTCACATGTGCCCCCTTCGTCGCACGGAGAATATCAAGTCGATAGTCATTTTCACGCCAGGTAACGGCAAGTATGTCGGCATCCACAGAGGCTAATATTTATTATTCTAGCATTTTATATTCTAGACGTGGAAGTTCATTGACAAGAGTCATGAAACTTTTTGAGTCTATTTAACAATTTATGTTATTAATTTTAATCTATCTTTATTATTTTATGAGTTATTAAACATCAAAATGGGTCCGGGACTTTATAAACACGCTGTATATACCTTAGGGTAAAAATTTATGGGGTTAAAACTTTTAACCTTGGAACCTACCTTTGCCCCATGCTTATATGCACATTTAGAGGCATTTAACAAAAGACCTAAAAATTATTTACATTTGTAAATAAATTTTACAGCCTTCAAAATTTCATCTATATGGGCATTTTTAAATTCATTACTTTATTATTACTTTTTAAAATCTAACCGAGATCTTCCTCAAAAAATAAAGTATAAATTACAATATTATTATAATTAAATCTTAAAAAGGATACCTTTAAAAAACTTTATTATTCATCCCAAAGGTCTGTAACAGCTTGTCTTAAATGAGAAGTATAAGAGGCGGTCACTATGGCTTTATAGCTTCACTAACATTCGGAATTACTATTTTTCAACTTATCTGTGTGAATCGAAATATCAATTCTTATTGTGATAGATTCTGTTATGTCAATTTTAATCAATTTCCAGAATCGCCCATCACTATATCCATCCATAGAACAAATAGCACTTGGGAAAAGTTCCTGAATAATGGTATGAATGTGATACTATGGCCATTTGTTTCTCCAAGTTTAAACCCAATGGAAAAAATGTGGCGTCTACTGGTTAGAGCTAAATGGAAAATTCTTGTCATATTAAAAAATTAGTCTATAAATTTCATACAGTAAAAATCTTATTAAATTCCCTCTCCTCCCCCCCCCCATAAAATCCTCCTAAAAAGAAAGAAAAAGTCAACAAATATCAACAAAAAGAACTTTTTCTAAACTTTAAGTTAGCATAAATTATATAAAACGTTTTTTTAAATATCAACAGAAATATAGCAAAAACTTAAAACATACAGATTTTAATGTTTTAGCATTAAATGAAAAGGATAAAACAGTAAAATTTTTAATTTTTTAGTTGCTGCTTCTAAATAATTGTTAAATGAATAATTCATTTAATGTTATTCATAAGAAAGTTACTGGAGAAGAAAACATTAAGTTATGTGTTCATAATTTATATTAAATTAACACTCTCTTATAAACATTCAATGTTTATCTTTAAAATCATGCCTAGTTTCATGGCTGCAATATCTATTTCTCCCAAAGGAAAAAAAATCCATTGCAATGTATCAATGTGCTGAACACCAATTATAGAATTTTTTCCCCCTTAATTTATGTTTAGAAAAAAGTATAAACTAATACATTTATTTTTAAAAAAATTGATGTTTTTTTTCAGGTAGATCCAATAAGAAATATTACCTATGGACCCTATTCTTGTTTGACATCGAAGTCATGTGCTTTGGGGAAACATTCACCTCATCATAGCCATTAATTACGCAATGACTCCTTTCGCACCTCATGCTGTTGAACAATTATGGAGAATATTCTTGTGACATAAAGTCACATGTTTTGGGGAAATATTGCCAAAATCACTGCCTTGAATTCAAAGGGAGAATAGGATCCATTTTATTCTCCTCTAAGTTAGAATTTCTGAAATTTTTTCAAATATATCAAATATTGATCATGGCTCCTAGGATCTAAAATCACTCCCAGTTAAAAATTTTATATATATATATATATTATGGTTAATTCGATAAATGTTGCGTATTAATCAAATTTACCAGTTATTAACAATTACCAATGAAGTTTGGTCAATATGATTAAGCTTAGTAACGAATATATACTTCACAAAAATATGTACTATAATACAGTAGACTCCCTCAAATCCGCACAGCTTGGGACCAGAGGTTGTGCGGATTTTAGAATTTTGCAGATTTCTGGTCATTGTTTTGTTTACATTTTTTAAACAGTAATTTGAGTGCAATTAATAGTGCAACCGGAACTATAATGAATGCTTACAATGTAATAAAATATTAAAATAAGTAATTAACTAATATAATAAAAATATAGATAATTTTTAAAATGATTAAAGTACTAATAGCAAAGGTCAAGTTAATAATCAATAGTGTATGATTAAATATTCATTATAAAGATTATATGTATTTTTCCAAAATTATTCAACAAAACTTGCCTCATAAAAGTGCATTACTAATTCACATCAAAATCATAAAATAAGGATTTTTTTTTTTTTTCAAGTTTAGCCTGGCTTAATAACCAAAAAATCTTGATTAATGCATAAATATATTTGGTAAGAAGATTCTGATTACCAGTGATATCAGCAATATCTTGAATTTTTTCCAAAATTTATTCTTCCTTCATGAAAGAAACATGAATAGAGTATTATTAAGAAAATTACAAATTAAAAAATATATGGAATTGATACAAAACTAAAAAAATAAAATTTTGTCCCAATATCTGAACTGAAAGTTTCATTGTTTACATCCATAAAATATGTGCGGATTTTAGAGAGTTGTGGATTTCTGGTTTGCGGATTTGAGGGAGTCTACTGTAATTGTTTGAATCTAATAACAAAAATAATTGTTAAGAGACAATAATACTCAATCAAAAGAAGTGTTCTAAATAAGACATTCCGTCTTATTTAGACGAATAAGACATTCCGTCTTATTCGTCTTACTTAGAACACTAAACTGTTTAAAATAATTATTTTTATAATTACTGAATAAATTAAATATAAATTTTAAATACTGAATAAATTAAATAAAATTTTTAAATACTGAATAAATTAAATAAAAATTTTAAATACTGAAATATTCTAAGAAAAAATTATACAGCTTTGAAATGCATACTTTTAAGAAAGAATATTTAGAAAAATCCTCTGGGAAATAAAAATTTCAAGCTAAATGAGTTGGAATCTATTACATTTATCAACCTTTATTGGTAATTATTAATAATAAGCAGTTTGGTAAATTCTCATAAATTTATCATATTAACCGGTGTATTTGGATATCATTTGATTATTATTAACTGATTAATGAAATTGACTGTAACACACATTATATATATATATACATACATACACACACAGAGTGCACACAAAAGTTCGTTCTCACTCTCTTAACAACCAAACGTTTGCAACTATAGTCATAAAAATGGTGTCCAAGTATAGCATAGTGGCTATGTACTACTAGAGAAGCTGCATACAGCACCACCTGGTGCAAAGCGGTGGAGTTAACTTTCCTATTTGGAAAAAGGTACAAGATATAAGAAAAAAGTGAATCGCAAAGGGGAATCCAATAGGGGACCATCAACAAATTGAAAAAGAAAGAATATATTTTGAATAACCCTGTCAAAACTAATGTAGCAAAAATGTTCAAACTGCAGATTATGATTAAGGGGCTTATGGTAATAAACTGTGTTCATTTTTATGCGGATAGCATGTATACTCGTAGAGAGATTAAGATTTTTATAAAAACGGTCCCAAATTTTGCCTATAATTTGCAGAGTTCTTAATAAAAAAACAATGTTCTTTTCAGAAAATATGAGAAAAAACATTGTACACAATACCCTGTAATCAAAATTAAAAAATATTAATAATTGTATGAAAAATGAGCAGGTTTACTAAATAAATTTTCACTGTGCATGCATGAACGCTATAAAAATTTCATTTGCATATTGTGTTAGCTAAATGAATAGAGCAACTTTTGTTAAAGTGTCAAAATCATACCTTGAAAATTCTGAAAATTATCGTCGATAGAATAAGATCAAAATCTGCTATTCTCAAAATGAAGCAAACAGATGACAATCTGTATTCAAATATAGTACAGTCACAGCAAAAATAATCTTGACACTTGCGATTTTAGATGTTTTGTTAAATATCTAAAAATATATGGAATAACTCCGGAACTCCAGATGTATAAACAAAATAGTACAGGTCATATATTTGAGAAATTTTTTTTTTCCAAATCCAACAGGGGACCGTCAACAAATTGAAAAAGAAAGAATATCTTTTGAATAACCCTGTCAAAACTAATGTAGCAAAAGCATTCAAACTGCAGATTACGATTAAGGAGCTTATGGTAATAAACTGTGTTCATTTTGATGTGAATAGCATGTATACTCGTAGAAAAATTAAGTTATTTATAAAAACGGTCCCAAATTTTGCCAAGTTTTTTGCCTATAATTTCCAGAGTTCTTAATAAAAAACAATGTTCTTTTCAGAAAATATGAGAAACAACATTGTACATATTAGCCTGTAATCAAAATGAAAAAATATTAATAATTGTATGAAAAATGAGCAGGTTTACTAAATAAATTTTTAATGCGCATGCATCAACTCTATTAAAATTTCATTTGCATATTGTATTAGCTAAATATATAGAGCAACTTTTGTTAAAGTTTCAAAATCATAGCTTGAAAATTCTGAAAGCTATCGTCGATAGAAGAAGATCAAAATCTGTTATTCTCAAAATGAAGCAAAAAAAATGATGAGCTGTATCCAAATACATTAGTACATGCAATACTGTGGAGACACTAATCAATGAAATATGGATACAGCCCCTCATTTTATTGTTTCATTTTGGGAATATCGGATTTTGACGATTATTCTTTAGACAATAATTTTCACAATTTACCAGCTATGATTTTGAAACTTTAACAAAAGTTGCCCTATACATTTAGCTAACACAATATGCAAATGAAATTTTTATAGAGTTGACGCATGCGGTTTAAAAATTTATTTAGTAAACCTGCTTATTTTTCATACAATTATTAATATTTTTAAGTTTTGATTACAAGGTCATATGTACAATGTTGTTTCTCACATTTTCTGAAGAAAAAAAAAAAAAAAAAAAAAAAAAAAGTTTTTTGTTAAGAACTCTGCAAATTAAGCAAAAAACTTGGCAAAGTTTGGGACAGTTTTTAGAAAAACCTTCATTTCTCTATGAGTATACATGCTATCCACATAAAAACGAACAGTTTATTTTCATAAGCCACTTAATCATAATCTGCAGTTTGAACGCTTTTGCTACATTAGTTTTGACAGGGTTATTCAAAAGATATTCGTTCCTTTTCAATTTGTTGACGGTCCCCTATTGGATTTGGGAAAAAAAATCTTGAAAATATATGACCTGTACTATTTTTTTTATACACCTGAAGTTTCAGAGTCATTCCTTATGTGTATTTATAGATATTTAACAAAGCATCTGAAATTGCAAGTGTAAAGATTTTTTTTTTTTTTTTTTTTTTTTTTTTTGTGACAGTACAATGTATGCACCATGAAGTTCAGACAAGAGTCTAGACTACCATTATAGAAGACAGAGAGAAGTTTGAACATTGAAATTAAAGGTATTTTGTGATAATTAAGCATAAGTGTATCAGTAGTGAGCCATGTACCTATAGTGGGCTACCAGTTTTCACAGTTGAAAAACAAGTTTTCTAGTCACCCCTGTCAGATAACAAACTAACTTCTGATTGGCTGGAACTCTTATCTGTTATTAGACAAAGGGACAACTTCAGTATTCCGATAATCTTTTAGTTAGAACGTTGTTTTTCTTCCAGTCTTAAAATTCAAGGATTTTGTGGCTCATTCTTACTGTTTTATTTAAGAGGTAAGTTTTTACTCAATATTTTTTTTCTTTAGAAGTATATTGTATTTTATATTAAAACGCCACATTTCTAATACACTGTATAAATGAATACTTTATTCCTTATGCTTAAAATGTATAAGACTAACATATTATTAAGTTTGGAGGGTGGCCCACTTCTTGTTCATTAAATTTCAATTTGTTCCAGTAGTGGACCAGGTGGCCCGCTACTGGTACACACTTCTGGGTCATTAAATTTCAATTTGTTCCAGTAGTGGGCCATCTGGCCCACTACTGGTACACACGTGACCCACTACTGGAACAACCAAGATATGATTTTCCTAATATGTTTGTTGTATTTTATGCATCTTTTATTAAGTATGTTTATTATATTGCAGGATAATGGAGAAAAGAAAGGAGCAAAATTATACAGAAGAACAACTAAAAAGTAGAGAAAAGTATAGAAAGGAAAGAGTGTCCGTTCTGTAGCTAAGCAGTATAATATTGCAAAAACAACTTTGCAAAGGAAATTGAAAGGAGGAGTCAAATTAGCTACACAAAAAGGCCCAAGTACATTGTTTACCAACGACCAGGAAAACAACATTGTTTTGTGGATTAAAAGCATGGCTAGTAAAGGATTTCCTATTACAAAAGAAATACTCACGACTAATGTAATAAAATTGGCCAAAGAGCATAAAATCACTTTCCCTGGAGAAAATAGTCTTCCTGGACGAAAATGGTATGAGTTTTTCAAAACGCCATCCTGACATTAAACTCGTACCAGCCAAAATTTAACAACGAGCAGGAAATAAGTGTCACAAAAGAGTATAAATGATTGGTTTCTAGAGGTTGAGACTTATTTAAAAAACAAAAAACTGAACAATGTCTTATGCAACCCCAGAGTGTTTTCAATTGCGATGAGACAGCTTTTATTTAAAATCAGAAGCCAGGAAAAGTTATTGCTGAAAGAGGATCAAAAAAGGTCTATACCACTGCTGGAGCTGAAGAAAAATTTGACTGTTCTTTTAACAGCCAATGCAGCTGGTGAACTTGCACCACCAATGATCATTTATAGGTAAGCATGTCTAAAATCATAAATCTAGTAAATTAAACCTTGAAATTGTTAAATATGTTTTTATATTCTAATTTTTTGTCTTTCCAATTTTCAGGTATGATAGGATCCCTCAACAAATTGCAAAGGCCATGCCTTCTGATTGGGCTATATGAAAGTCGGGAAAGTGGATGGATGACTCAAGAATCATTTTATGAGTATGTGACAAACCTTTTTGAGCCATATTTAAATAAACATAGCATAGAGAAACCTGTACTGTTATTTATAGATGGACACACTTCTCACATTTTTATGAACCTAAGCACCTTCTGTATAACTCATGGAAATGAAATGGTAGCTTTGCTCCGAAATGCCACACCTGATGCAACCTATGGACGTTGCTGTTTTCCATACTCTTAAAAGCCCTTGGCGGCAGGAAGTAGTGAACTTCAGAATAACCCATGAAGTCAAACAACTACAGAAACATGAATTTCCACCAGTTCTAAAGTCATCTTTAGATCGCTTAACTCCTGCAACAATTGTCAGTGGATTCCGTGCATGTGGACTGGTTACATGGGATCCAAAGAAAGTAATTGTTGAATCCAAAGTAACACCAAAGAAAGTGGTAATAACACCAATAAAGGAAAAATATCTTCTTTTTTGGATATTCTCGAAGAAAAAATTGGAGAAGAAAAAATGAAATCTTTCTTAGAGAATAAAGGTGAATGGAAAGGCGCTGTGGAGTAAACAGATCTTTATTACTTATGGTTGGAGACGAAAGAGACTTTGAATAAGGAACCAGTTTTTCAGGTAAACTATCACAAAATAATTTTGGTATTAAGCACTTAAGATTGGTATATTTTTTTACTATTATTTATAAAAATTTTCTATTTATTTATTAAACATTTTACTTCTTATAGAGTACACCAGTCATATCTATTGAGGCGGCATGCAATGCAGAATCAATTGACACTGTTGAATATGCTGATGCTGAGGTGGATATTCCAGAAGGATCAACCGGGCCAGTTGCTGAACCATCTAGAAATGTACCATCTCCCTTCAAAAGAGTTCTTTTCTGGCCAGAAGGGGGAAGATAAAACAAAGAAAAGGAGAAAGTGAGAGAAACTTCCTTCAGTTGTGACTTCTCAAATGCTCCAATATTTTAAGAAGACAGAAGATATTAAAAATGCTAAAGCTGCAGAAAAAGAAAAAAGGAAAAAGAAAAATTCAAAAGGAAGAGTCAAAGAAAATATCCAATTTAAAAAAAAAAAAAAGAGCCAATAAAATGGCTGTAAAAGAAAAATGCAGTTAAATTTAAATCCCACTCACATTGTTTTTTCTTAATTTAAATCCCACTCACGTTTTTTTCTTTTTTTAAAAAATAAATATAATATAGTTTTACAATCATTTCAGCATGTAATTACCCTTTTTATTATGAATATCTTATTTATCACTACTGCAAATTAACAAATAGGGCAGATATATTTTTTAAGTTATAAAATATTACAGACTGTTCGAAAAAACTAAAGAGAAGCTGAAATTATTTTATATAATCATCAAAACTTCTAAATATGATTTCATCATTGTGTATATTTAAATGTAGATATGTAAAGAATGTTATAACCTCTGTACAGTACACATTAAACTCAAGAATGAAGTGGCCACTTCTGGGGCATCAGAAATTTACTATGCCCACTACTGGAGCATAGAGGAAGGTAACATTTTTTATTTTTCATTTTTTCTAAAGAATATATTTTAAAAATTTGAATGTTTATTCTGATACATAAAGGTAAAGACTAGGCAAAATATATATATTTTTTTTGGAATTCACTAATACATTAATAATAATTTGACAAATGTCTTTAAGTGGCCCACTACTGGTGCATTTACCTTAGTTATTTCTTTCTAACATTATTTTGTCACATCACAGTCAGCGAAGGAAATAGCTAATAAACAAATGCACCTCTTAATTTTTCTGTTTAGCATTCAGCTTCAAATGGTGCTCTTTTGTACTAAATTGACAATGCTCAAAAGTTTGTAATTCACTTTTTTCTATACCTTGTACAGTTTTCAAGACAGGAATGCTAATTCTGCTGTTTTTCATCAGGAAATCTCAGCCAAGTTCATTAAAAGGGAAAATCAGACCAGGGATTGAAAACAGGGAAGGGTTTTGTGAAAACCAAAAATCTCTTGGAATTTTTTCTCCACGATACCATATTTATTTTTTTTTACCGCTTGAGCCCATTTTTAATTTTATCAAAAAACTGTCATACATAAATTTTTGGCCAGACTCCCAACCTAAAAAGAAAAAAAAATGTTCGGAGCTATAAAGTATGTAATATTCCCGAGGAAAAAGTTTTAATTTTTGAGCTTGTCCTTTCTTTAACTAGTTGTCTAACTATGGCTCCCTTTGAGAGTCTCATTGGAAATCTGAAAGCTGTTTCTATTATACTGGGACAATCCTGACCAAGGAATGAATTACACAGTCCTGCAGCAAGATGCAAGAGTTCCTGCAGTATAATCAAGAATTATAGAAGCCTGAAAATTTAAGAAGAGAAATTATTAGTCCTGTAATAGGACATGAGCAATATGAATCTGAAATTTGTAATCCTGAAGCGATATCCAAGTCTAAAAATGTGGAATCCAAACAATATAGCAGAGAAAAAAATATGTGTGGCACTCGGGGACTGCCGCGGTAAAGCTATTGCATAGCATTTTTTATCAACTTATGCAAAAATACCGCGTCAATGTCTGCTGAAGTCTATCGCAGGATACCTTGCCGAAGTCTGCCAAGCTGAAATGTCGTTAGCCGAATTGTTAGGAATTTTTCTCGTTACGGAATTCTTAGATTTGGTCGCCGCGCTCAAAGCCAGCGATAAAAGCTATGCAATAGCTTAATAAATTACCAAACAAAATTTGGTCGTGCTACGAAAATTAGATCGTGAGTTATAAGCATTTTAAATTTTTCGACCCTCACGGTGGGGGGTCTCCTGACACCAAAAATTAACACTGTCTCATAAAAAATTACCAAACAAAATTTGGCCGCGCTACGAAAATTAGATCGCGAGTTATAAGCATTTTAAATTTTTCGACCCTCACCGTGGGGGGTCTCCTGTCACCAAAAATTAACACTGACACATAATAAATTACCAAACAAAATTTGGCCGCGCTACGAAAATTAGACAGCGAGTTATAAGCATTTTAAGTTTTTCTATCCTCACCGTGGGGGGTCTAATGTCCCCAAAAAATAACACTGTCTCATAATAAATTACCAAACAAAATTTGGCCGCATTACGAAAATTAGATCGCGAGTTATAAGCATTTTAAATTTTTCGATCCCCACCGTGGGGGTCTCCTGTCACCAAAAATTAACACTGTCTCATAAAAAATTACCAAACAAAATTTGGCCGCGCTACGAAAATTAGATCGCGAGTTATAAGAATTTTTAATTTTTTGACCCACACCGTGGGGTGTCTTCTGTCACCAACAATTAACAATGTCTCATAATAAGTTACCAAACAAAATTAGGCCGCGCTACGAAAATTAGATCGCGAGTTATAAGCATTTTAAATTTTTCGACTCTCACCGTGGGGGGTCTCCTGTCACCAAAAATTAACACTGTCTTATAATAAATTACCAAACAATATTTTGCCAAGCTACCAAAATTAGATCGCAAGTTATAAGAATTTTTAATTTTTCGACCCACACCGTGGGGTGTCTTCTGTCACCAACAATTAACAATGTCTCATAATAAGTTACCAAACAAAATTAGGCCGCGCTACGAAAATTAGATCGCAAGTTATAAGCATTTCAAATTTTTCAACCCTCACCGTGGGGGGTCTCCTGTCACCAAAAATTAACACTGTCATAAGAAATTACCAAACAATATTTTGGCAAGCTACCAAAATTAGATCGCGAGTTATAAGCATTTTTAATTTTTCGACCCTCACCGTAGGGTGTCTTCTGTCACCAACAATTAACAATGCCTCATAATAAATTACCAAACAAAATTTGGCCGCGGTACGAAAATTAGATCGCGAGTTATAAGCATTTTAAATTTTTCGACCCTCACCGTGGGGGGCTCCTGTCACCAAAAATTAACACTGTCTCATAATAAATTACCAAACAATATTTTGCCAAGCTACCAAAATTAGATCGTGAGTTATAAGCATTTTAAGTTTTACTACCCTCACCGTGGGGGGTCTCCTGTCACCAAAAATTAAAACTGTCTCATAATAAATTACCAAATTAGATCGCAAGTTATAAACATTTAAAAATTTTCGACCCTCATCGTGGGGGGTCTAATGTCCCCAAAAATCAACACTGTCCCATAATAAATTACCAAACAAAATTTGGCCGCTCTACGAAAATTAGATCGCAAGTTATAAGCATTTTTAATTTTTCGACTCTCACCATGGGGGATCTCCTGTCACCAAAAATTAACACTGTCTCATAATAAATTACCAAACAAAATTTGGCCGCACTATGAAAATTAGATCGTGAGTTATAAGCATTTAAAATTTTTCAACCCTCATCGTGGGGGCTCTAATGTCCCCAAAAATTAACACTGCCTCATAATAAATTACCAAACAAAATTTGGCCGCGCTACAACAATTAGATCGCGAGTTACAAGGATTTTAAATTTTTCGACCCTCACCTTGGGGGGGGTCTCCTGTCACCAAAAATTAACACTGTCTTATAATAAATTACCAAACAATATTTTGCCAAACTACCAAAATTAGATCGCAAGTTATAAGCATTTTTAATTTTTCGACCCTCACCGTGTGGTGTGTTCTGTCACCAACAATTAACAATGTCTCATAATAAATTACCAAACAAAATTTGGCCGCGCTACGAAAATTAGATCGTGAGTTATAAGCATTTAAAATTTTTCGATCCTCACCATCTGGGGTCTCCTGTCACCAAAAATTAACACTGTCTCATAATAAATTACCAAACAAAATTTGGCCGCACTATGAAAATTAGATCGTGAGTTATAAGCATTTAAAATTTTTCAACCCTCATCGTGGGGGCTCTAATGTCACCAAAAATCAACATTGTCCCATAATAAATTACCAAACAAAATTTGGCCGCGCTACGAAAATTAGATCGCGAGTTATAAGCATTTTAAATTTTTCGACCCTCACCGTGGGGGGCCTCCTGTCACCAAAAATTAACACTGTCTCATAATAAATTACCAAACAAAATTTGGCCGCACTATGAAAATTAGATCGTGAGTTATAAGCATTTAAAATTTTTCAACCCTCATCGTGGGGGCTCTAATGTCACCAAAAATTAACACTGTCTCATAATAAATTACCAAACAAAATTTGGCCGCACTATGAAAATTAGATCGTGAGTTATAAGCATTTAAAATTTTTCAACCCTCATCGTGGGGGCTCTAATGTCACCAAAAATCAACATTGTCCCATAATAAATTACCAAACAAAATTTGGCCGCGCTACGAAAATTAGATCGCGAGTTATAAGCATTTTAAATTTTTCGACCCTCACCGTGGGGGGTCTCCTGTCACCAAAAATTAACACTGTCTTATAATAAATTACCAAACAATATTTTGCCAAACTACCAAAATTAGATCGCAAGTTATAAGCATTTTTAATTTTTCGACCCTCACCGTGTGGTGTGTTCTGTCACCAACAATTAACAATGTCTCATAATAAATTACCAAACAAAATTTGGCCGCGCTACGAAAATTAGATCGTGAGTTATGAGCATTTTAAATTTTTCGATCCTCACCATCTGGGGTCTCCTGTCACCAAAAATTAGCACTGTCTCATAATAAATTACCAAACAAGTTTGGCCGCGCTACGAAGATTAGATCGCGAGTTATAAGCATTTTAAATTTTTCGACTTTCACCGTGGGGTGTCTCCTATCACCAGAAATTAACAGTCTCATAATAAATTACCAAACAAAGTTTGGCCGCGCTACGAAAGTTAGATCGCGAGTTATAAGCATTTTAAATTTTTCGACCCTCACGGTGGGGGGTCCCTTGTCACCAAAATAAATAAGACCACCAAAATAAACACTGTCTCATAATAAATTACCAAACAAAATTTGGCCGCGCTATGAAAATTAGATCATAAGAAACATAAGTTTGAGACTTGAAAAAATAATACCGCGTCAATGTCTGCCGAAGTCTACCGAAGGATACCGTCCCGAAGTTTTCCGAACGGAAACGACATAAGCCGAGTGTTAGGTTTTTTCGTTACGGATGTGTTAGGATTTTTCACGTTACGGAATTTTTGGATTCGGTCACCGCGCTCAAAGCTATGCAATAGCTTAATAACTTTAGAAGTCAGCATATTTAAGAGGTAAAAGCATGAGTTCTGCAGTTGGACACTAGTGATACGATACTGAAATATGTATTCCTGAAGTCAGAAAAAATTGCAAATTTCCTCAAACATTGTGAAAAAAGCCCACAAATTTTGTCAAACCTTGTGATAAAACTATGCAAATTCCAGCAATCATTGCAAACTACACAAATTCCAGCAATCATGAAAAAAAAACTACAGATATCCTGAAAAAAAAAAACTTAATTTTTTTGAAAAGATCACAGAAAATCCTGTGTAAGTGCCCCCTCTGATTATTTTATGATATTTCATCACATTTGGACAGGGGGGAGGGAGCTGATTAACGGTATTTTACAGTATATAAATAAACAGATTAATGAATTTATTGTCATTTTTAATTTGCCCTATGAGCTTAACAGATTTCTATTGTTCACATCCATATATGAATGTCAATTTTTAGAGACCTGTACAGAAATCATGATTTGTTATTATTCTGTTGAATTAGATAATTATGATCTATCAACAGAATACTACTTTAAAGAAAGTTCTTAAAAAGAGTTCCCCACTCAACAACACCAGATTTTATCTCATTTTTAAACATAAAAGTATGACAGTTTCAGAATATAATAATATAAGTGATTTGCGATGTTTTTCCTTTTTTGATAAATTAAACTTTTGATTAATTAATCGATTCTTGATTGTTTTTCATGACAGTAATTTTTCCTCTTTCCCATAATGTTGCATCTGGGAATATGGACCAAAATCCCAACTTTGAAAGCATTTTCCAAAATACCTTTTGCCTTTAACAAAAAATGGAAAACTGATTACATAGTTTCTTGTTGAAAAATGTATGTCATTTTTAAGCATTTGTGAACAAAAAAGAATTCAGTAATGTGCCTGAACAACCTTAACAGTACAATGTTACCGATATTAAATATTGGTTATTATACTAAATATATAGTTAAATGTAGTACCAAGAAAAAAGAAAATAAACACCAGATAAACACATTTTTATTGCTGAATATGACTGAGATACAACATCAGCATGTCAAAAACAACACAAATAATATAAAGATTTATGATTATGATATAATCTTATGAAAATAACAAATCAACAAATTATGCTGGAACGTAACTATTATACTAACCTAATGCAAACTGTCAACATTTATATGCTATTAATTTCATTCAAAATTAATTTTTAAGACAATGATGCTAATAAGAAATTGACTATTAATGGTGTTTTTTTAAATTCATCATATAAAAACTTAATAAACTGCAACATGTTAGTGATTTCACAATATAAAGGGACATACAAATATACATGACATTATGTATACAAAATAGTTTTTAACAGCTCAATAAAATAATTTTATATATTCTAACAATGTTTACAGGTGAAGTGATTACCCTGATAAACATAAAACAAACAAAAAGAGAGAAAAAATTAGTTACTGTCAAACTCCAGTTATAATAGTTTTTCTTATTAATAAAGCATTATTAATCTCCCTAATTACCCATGCTTTTCATTAGCTGATCAAAAAATCATCCTTTGGCTTAAACAACTTAAACTGATGCACATTGAAAATATGTAAAATGGGACCCTGTTAGTGGCATATAGATTTTGATCCTAAATGTGCTTGAATAAATCAAAATCTAATACAGGGGGATAAACATGATAACATGACACTATATAAAGAAGTTGAAAAATTATAATTCAATTCTAAGTTATTCATGCAATAAGATTAATTATGAAAATAGTTTATATGCAAGGGATTAAAACAGACAATATGTAAAGGAAGAAGTAAAGACATATTTATTCTAGACCTCAATGTAGTGAATAAAATTTATACTAACACAGTTTATTTTATATCACAGTGTATTTCAGCTAGTTAAAAGCAAAAGAGATTAAAAAGTGTATGTACTTAAAAAAAGAAAAAAAAAAAAAACAAGAGAAGATTTTACAAACCAACTGCTATTTAAGGAGAAGAAATAAAAATAGAAGTAACATTTTGGAATAAGTAAGATAATCTTAGTTTGCCAATAGCAAAATTTAAGCAAATGAAATTACTTTACTTGCTTACATTTTACTCCCCAACCTTTAAGCTGAAAACATTACTTCTAACTTGAATATCTTAATCCTTATTTTTTGTAAATCATATGAGTGATGAAAACTTGCAGAATTTGAGATTTAATTTTAAAATTCGCAACAAGATAAAAGCCTACTTGAAAAGTTTTCAACATGTGGAGGCTTGAAATTAATTTAAAGCTACTCTAAATATACTAAAAACATTATCAAAATAAATCAAATTTCTATTGCCAGATTTTTTTTCTTTTATCAAAGACAGAAAACTGAAAAATATCCAGAAGGAAGTTAATAGAGGCTAGAGGGCTAGGAACAAAATTAATGTTTTATTATTACATTTTCCTTTTAGTACTATATTTGTGTGAATTCTATATTTCAAGGGAAAAAAATGATAATTTTTCTTCATTATTTTAAAAGAGTACCAAATGTTTATAAATGTTTTTATTTTAAAAGAATGAAAATAGAAATTTTAGTATCTTGATATTTCACTACCATATTTTCCCTAAGTAAAGGAAACATTAAGGTAAATACAAGTATAATCAAGAAACCAAACCTACTTATATTTATATTTTTTTAATTAACCAAACTTATATTTATATTTTTTTTACAATGGCAAATATGCAAATTCCCAGATTAAGTTAAACACATTTGTATGAAAGTCAAAGACTTTGTTCCTAAACAAGACTTATAATTGCTACCTTTGAGTAAATAATTCATATGGGAATTCATATGGGAATGAAACAAAAGTTTATTTTACTAATAAAACTTTAAAATTAAAGTTTTTCACAGTACCACTCAACTAAATTAATTCCATATATATTGGCAAAGGAGGAAAAGCTAAAACAGTATTTACTATATAAATACATTTTAAAAGTTATTTAAGAAAAAAATATCAACAAAGTTTTGATTGAAAAGAGCAAATTAAAAATACAAATTTAGAAAGATTTGTGTCACAACCTAAGTTTTTAAAACTATAGGGCTGTGGTCATAAAAGTTATTTCATATTCAAAATACAGTACACTTACAAATATTCTAATTCTTGCATATTTGTTCATTTACATCCCTATAATGATTATCCACTATAATCATATAAGAGATAATCACATTTTTCCCAACAATATCACAGCTCTCAAAATGTTATTTTCTTTAACATCATTCATCATGCAATATATTTAATACTACAGTGGTACTATAGTGTAGGGATTAAATGCAAGCATAAAAACTTAATGGAGTGCACAAATATGCAAAAAATTATACAGTACAAATAAATTTATTACATTGATAATTATTCAATATGATTGGTACAAACACTTTTCCCTTAAAAAAAGAAAACAGGTTATAAGAAATTATTGAATGAAAATTTAATCTGTATTTTGGTAGAAATAAGAACTGAATAACATTTCAGAAATGCAAAAGTATTGTAGGTATTATCAAAAAAATACTAATTCCAGTATACCATATTAAAGAGATATATTAAAAGGCATAAGCATAAAAAATTACTCAGTGGCAAAGTCGAAATTCTTTCACAGCGATTTCTTTTTTCACTTTACACTGAATTATTCTATGGAAAGTAGTAATGTGAAGATGTAATATCACAAACATTAAGTTTTAATGAAATACAACATTTAGAGCTAAGCAAGATGTAGCATCTTCCATTTAATAATTGAAAGGTTTGCAGCAAAAACAGAGATAGATCCAATTTTTTGGCATCAAGATACTTACATATGGTAATTAAAAAAAAATAATAATAAAGAGGGTTAATTTTATAATTTGTTCAGTCATTATTCAAATGAACATGAGTTGCCTGTTTGCAACTGAAATATTGAAGTTTTAAACTTATTTTTTCTGAAATTTGATAAACTAGGTGTCTCCTTTTTGCAGCAAGCCATTCAGTTTCAACATATGATACAAAACATAAGAAAATTTCATACAATTCAATACATATGGTTTATGATAAAGAGTAGCATATAATAGCAAAAGTGAAACTGACATTTATTAAATGCTATACACACTGTATGATTACAATCTTTGATCAATGATAAAATCATCCTAAAAATATTTACTAAAATACATAGTTAACTTTTTAAAAACTCATTTTAAAAAGTTATCATCACATAGTTATCACCACTTAGCCTGCAGCTTTGGAGAAGAGCATACGAAAATATAATTGTGGATGCATTTATTAACAAGTACCACCTAGATCTTATAGAATAATACAGCACTCAAAACCATAAAACTGAAATTTTTAAACGAAGAATTAAGCATAAGCAAAGTATTTTGGCAAAACAAATATGAAACTTCTTGACCACCAGATTTAAATATCACTTAATATATTTTGCGATTTTTATTTTTTTTTAAGTCCTAATGAGACTGGAATTCTTAACTGAATAACCTTTCATTATCTGTTCAACAAAAATTTCAACAACATATAAATCAGAATGTGCTGCTCCCAAACAAGTGTTTTTATATTGAAATAAGACAGTGAGGTGAATAGATTCAATGTTTTTACTCATATGAAGTGACACAGAAATATAGAAAATTGAACATTTCTGAGTCCTTTTGAGAATAACTAGTTCATTAACCCCTTGACCACCGAGCAAAAGGGCAAAAATGTAATATTGTTTTCTCCTTAATTTATTTTATATGATTATAAAAAAGGGATTTTCTAACATGGTACAATTTTTTTGTAATATATATGCTTATAAGCCTTGAAAGTATCAATCATAACTTAATTTCTTAAAACTGGATTATATTTGTAGAATTATATTAACCCTTTCGTGGTTATAAGCGCGTATACACACCCAGAATACCACTTAATTTGAATTGCGAAATGCCATACTGACACCGGAATTTTTAAATGAAAATTTTAATTTTACAAAGAACGTTAAAAAAAAAAAACATTTATATATTATGAAATAAATTTGTTTTTAAATTCTGGTGTCATTCAATCATTTTAGTATTTTATGAATAAAAGTGCTTTAACTGTCAAAGGGTTAATTCAAATAAATCTTCAATTGCAGTGAAACCTGCAACTCAGTGAATGAATATATCCAGTCGCAGCAGTGGGAAGGTTAAGGAACACAGATATATAAATAAGCAATTAACAACCTATATTCTTAATTGAATAATGAGGAGTATACTTTTAATTTTCTTAACATTTACTCTATCCTTTTCAATAGACACTTGAAACATAAAATAGTTACCATGTGAGATGATGATGTTATCCAGAACTCAATATATTTTATCTCAACACAATTTATTTTTTTCAAATGTTTTAACATGTAGCATATATATTTGAAAAGGCTTTTGTCAATGTTTCATGGATGAGTTATTATTCTTAGTTATGCTTAAAAAAATCTAATTTGAAAATTATAACACACTATAGAGAAAATATATAAAATTTATAATTAAAATGAAGCTATAACTTATTGCATATCACAGCATAAAATGTAACAATGTCAAAAAATTTTTATAGGTAACCTTTGCCTAAAATTTGTATATTTTTTAATTTTAACATACCAATATGATGTGTGAGATCTGATAAGAGTTATATATGAATAAAGCCAATTTCCTAAAATATGTTTCCTAATGCAATAAAATGTTTTTTCAATTATGAGATTTATAATGAAGAAAAATATATAAATTCCAAATTTATAGAGTACAGTACAAATAAAAAGTGTATGAAACTACAGAAAATTCTTTCAAATGAAATACACATTTACATTAATTACAAAAAAAAAAAAAAAAAAAAAAAAATGTGTAACAAATACAATGAGTATTTGTAGTTAAATATAACAACTGAATGATTTAAATAAAAACAGAACAAATAGAAATATAATGGTAACATCTGAAACATTATATATATCATAAAAAAAAACTATAAATGCAACTGTTGTGCAATGAAAATAAGCAATAACTCATGAAATGTATAATTACTCCAATTTTTAAGAAATTGTGAGAATTTGTAATTAATTATAAAATTTGAAAGAGCTAAATCAGTACGAGAGAACAAATGGAAATTTAAAAATGTCATTTAAACACTTGGAACATTATACACATTTTTAAAAAACCTTTTATGTAAATTACAAATGTAACTTCAACTTCACCCAAATCTTTTAAATATTTTTATATTTGTACATTTTCTAATCCTATAAAATATTTAATCTTAATCTTATTAAGTTCTTACAATAAAAATATTTTCTAACTGAAACTTTTCCCTCACAATCTTCAATGTCAAGAAAGCTAAAAAGATGCAAAGCAAAGCAAATCATTCATATAAAATTATTTTTGTTTAGAAAACCAATAATGCTTTCGGAATAAGATGGCACAAAGTAATGTATCAATAACTAAGTAGTGTTACTACTAATAGGTATTGAATTAATTTTACAACAAGTTATTTTAATAGCATTTTAAAGGCTTTAAGAATTAAAGAAATTGGATAACATAAATATTGTGAGAATTTATAATTTGGAACATCATACATATTAAAAAACAAACTTATGTAAATTACAGATAAAACCATTGAAGAATGAAAATAAGTACTAGCTCATGAAATGTACAATTACAAAGATTTTAAAGTCAATGTGAGAATTTGTAATACATTACGCTAAACAGGGAGTCAAACAATATAAAAGAACAATAAGAAATTTAAGAGTATCATTTGGAAAATTATATACATATTATTTTTTTAAATTCATTTATCCATGTTACAAATGTAATAATTGCACAATGGAAATAAGCAAAAACTCATGGAACACAGTAGCATGAATAAAAATATTTGCAATATATAAAGAATTGAAAATGACATAATTGCAATTTAAAATTAGGAAAAAATAAAAATTCATACACAATCTAAATTCATGAAGTTTAAGTTGATTAAATGGAACCTTTATTCATGTCAACTTCATGGGGACATTAAAGGAGTAACAGATAGCAGCATTAAAATTCCTTCTCTTTTTTTAATTGACAATGAAAAGTTATCAATTTTAATGAACTATAACATACACAATAAAATCATTTCTACTTGTAATTTTATCTCAAATATTATCAATATAAACATATAGACCCAGATTATATGCATAAAAATAAATCCATTTTTCATTAAAACTGCTATATATCATTTTTAATGGTTAATGATAATATTTCAAATATTTGTCTATATTCTAAACATATGTCAATAAAGATGAAATAAGGAATTTTGCTTAGTAGTCACAACCAGTAGGTTTTTTTTTTTTTAGTAGCCAGTTATTGGCTAGTGAGAATAATTTCTTTAGTAGCAAGTAAGTACATTTATGTCACTGAATATTTAATTATAATATATGGATGATTTTAGAATAAAAAGTAATATATGAACTAGATAAAAATATTTTAATTTATATTGTTTGGAATAAATCTGAGATACTAATTTCCAACCTATTTTAAATTAAATTAACAGCAAAGTTATTTGCAACAAGCGCATGTAGCAAACTACATAAATCCAACTATACTTAGGTACTTGTGTAGCTTAAAACATAAACCACTACCCCTTTCTTTTATAATCATTTGTCTAAAACTAATATCAAGCAAACAACAACAAAAAAAAGTTTATCCACTGATTAGCAGGTTTGATTAAATATTTAAAAAAAAAAAAAAATTGAAATTCACAACAAATTCTCTAAAAAATAAAGGCAGGGGGTCCCTTCTAATAGTAACAATATAGATGTTTATTCCACGATCCTTTAACATACTATTTTTTTTTTTCACGATCTTTTGACAAAAATGTGATTGTTTTCACGACTTCTTAATGAAATTTGTGTCTGTTTTCACTATTTTTCCACGAAATTTGCTTTTGTTATCAGGATTATTTGATGAAAGTCACTTTTCACGCGATTCTTTGACAAAATTTGCATTTTTTGTAGTATTTTTTATTATTTGACAAAATTCACATTTTTCGCATTCGTTTACATGATTTTTTTTAACAATATTTATATTTTTTCGTGATTTCTTTGATGATATTTGCATTTTTTTGCATCTCTCTGACGATATTTGTGTTTGTGATTCATTGATGATCATTTACATTTTTACACGATTCTTCAATGATATTTGCGTTTTTTCATGATTCTTTGATAATATTTGCATTTTTGAGTCTTTGAAGATACTTGTGTTTTTTGCAATTCTTTGACGATATTTACATTTTTTTGCGATTCTTTAACGATATGTGTTTTTTTGCTGTTTTTTGACGATATCCAAGTTTTTTGCAATTCTTTAACAATATTTGCATTTTTTACAATTCTTTGAGGATATTTGAGTTTTTGCCATTCTTTGACGATATTTACATTTTTTCGATTCTTTGAGGATATTTGAGTTTTTTGCGATTCTTTGACGATATGAGTTTTTTGCGATTCTTTAACTATATTAGCTTTTTTGCGATTCTTTGACGATATTTGAGTTTTTGTGATTCTTTGACGATATTTACTTTTTTTGCAATCCTTTGGCGATCTTTGAGTTTTTTGTAATCCTTTGACGATATTTATATTTTTTTGGGGATATTTGCGGTATTTTTCGTGATTCTTAGACGATATGAGTTTTTTTCAGATTCTTTGACGATATTGATATTTTTCAATTCTTTGATAATATTTGAGTTTTTTGCGATCCTTTGACGATATTTACATTTTTTTCGATTCTTTGACGATATTTACATTTTTTGCGATTCTTTGACGATATTTACATTTTTTGCAATTCTTTGAAAATATTTGAGTTTTTGTGATTCTTTGACGATATTTACATTTTTTGCGATCCTTTGACGATCTTTACATTTTTTGCAATCCTTTGACGACTTTGAGTTTTTTGTGATTCTTAGCCGATCTTTGAGTTTTTTGCAAATCTTTGACGATATTTACATTTTTGTGATTCTTTAACAATGAGTTTTTTTGTGAATCTTTAATGATATTTATATTTTTTGCGATTCTTTGTCATATTTACATTTTTGCGATTCTTTGACGATGGGTTTTTGCAATTCTTTGACTATATGAGTTTTTTGTGATGCTTTGAGTATTTTGTGATCCTTTGGCGATCTTTGAGTATTTTGCGATCCTTTGGCGATCTGAGTATTTTGCGATTCTGTACGATATTTACATTTTTGCGATCCTTTGGCGATCTTTGAGTATTTTGCGATTCTTTGACGATATTTACATTTTTACGATTCTTTGACGATATTTGAGTATTTTGCGATTCTTTGACGATATTTGAGTATTTTGCGATCCTTTGGCGATCTTTGAGTATTTTGCGATTCTTTGACGATATTTACATTTTTGCGATTCTTTGACGATATTTGAGTATTTTGCGATCCTTTCACGATCTTTGAGTATTTTGTGATTCTTTGACGATCGTTGAGTATTTTGCGATTCTGTACGATATTTACATTTTTGCGATTCTTTGACGATCTTTGAGTATTTTGCGATTCTTTAACGATATTTACATTTTTGCGATTCTTTGACGATATTTACATTTTTGCGATTCTTTGACGATATTTGAGTATTTTGCGATCCTTTGGCGATCTTTGAGTATTTTGCGATTCTTTGACGATATTTACATTTTTGCGACTCTTTGACGATATTTGAGTATTTTGCGATCCTTTCACGATCTCTGAGTATTTTGTGATTCTTTGACGATCGTTGAGTATTTTGCGATTCTGTACGATATTTACATTTTTGCGATTCTTTGACGATCTTTGAGTATTTTGCGATTCTTTAACGATATTTACATTTTTGCGATTCTTTAACGATATTTACATTTTTGCGATTCTTTGACGATATTTGAGTATTTTGCGATCCTTTGGCGATCTTTGAGTATTTTGCGATTTTTTGACGATATTTACATTTTTGCGATTATTTGACGATATGAGTTTTTTGCGATTCTTTGACGATATGAGTTTTTTGCGATTCTTTGACATATTTATGTTTTTGCGCGATTCTTTGACGATGAGTTTTTTGCGACTCTTTGACGATATGAATTTTTTGTGATTCTTTGAGGATCTTTGAGTTTTTGCGATTCTTTGATGATATTTACATTTTTTGCAATCCTTTGGCGATCTTTAAGTTTTTTGCGATCTTTTGACGATCTTTGAGTATTTTGCGATTCTTTGACGATATTTACATTTTTGCGATTCTTTGACGATATTTGAGTTTTTTGCGATCCTTTGACGATAGTTACATTTTTTGCGATTCTTTGACGATATGAGTTTTTTTGCGTTTCTTTGATGATAGTTACATGTTTGCGATTCTTTCACGATATTTGAGTTTTTGCGATTCTTTGACGATATTTAAATTTTTTGCGATCCTTTGATGATCTGAGTTTTTTGCGATTCTTTGACGATATTTACATTTTGGCGATAATTGAGTTTTTTTGCGATTCTTTGACGATGAGTTTTTTGCGATTCTTTGACGATCTTTGAGTATTTTGCGATTCTTTGACGATCTTTGAGTATTTTGCGATTCTTTGAGGATTTTTGAGTTTTTGCGATTCTTTGACGATATTTACATTTTTGTGATTCTTTGACGATACGAGTTTTTTGCGATTCTTTGACGATCTTTGAGTATTTTGCGATTCTTTGACGATCTTTGAGTTTTTGTGATCCTTTGAGGATTTTTGAGTTTTTGCGATCCTTTGACGATATTTACATTTTTTGCGATTCCTTGACGATATTTGAGTTTTTTGCGATTCTTTGACGAAAGTTACATGTTTGCGATTCTTTCACTATATTTGAGTTTTTGCGACTCTTTGACGATATTTACATGTTTGCGATTCTTTCACTATATTTGAGTTTTTGCGACTCTTTGACGATATTTACATTTTTTGTGATCCTTTGACGATTTTTGAATTTTTTGCGATCCTTTGATGATCTGAGTTTTTTGCGATTCTTTGACGATGTTTACATTTTTGTGATCCTTTGACGATCTTTGAATTTTTTGCGATCCTTTGATGATCTGAGTTTTTTGCGATTCTTAGACGATATTTACATTTTTGCTATTCTTTGACGATATTTGAGTTTTTTGCGATTGTTTGACGATATTTATATTTTTGTGATCCTTTGACGATCTTTGAATTTTTTGCGATTCTTTGACGATATTTACATTTTGGCGATTCTTTGACGATATTTGAGTTTTTTGCGAATCTTTGACGATATTTACATTTTTTGCGATTCTATGACGATATTTACATTTTTTCGCTATTCTTTAACGATGTGTTTATTGCGATTCTTTGACGATATTTACAATTTTCCGCGATATTTGCGGTTTATTTCGTGATTCTTCGACAATATTTTAGTTTTTGCGATTCTTAGACGATATTTACATTTTCTCGCGATTCTCTGGCAATATTTGCGTTTTTGCGCGAATCCCTAGCGATATTTGCATTTTTGCGGTTGTCTGGCGATATTCATGGCAATATTTGCGTTTTTTCGCGATTCTTTGACAATGTTTGGATTTTTTCGCGTTTTTTTGCGATTGCTTGACGATATTCGCGTTCTCTTGCAATTCTTTGGCCATATTGTGATTCTCACACTAAATTCATGCATTTTTTGTATTCCATTAACGAAATTCACGTTATTCTGCGACCTATTGACGATATATACAATCTTCCGCGATTTTTTTACGATATTTCACGTTTTTTGCGATTTTTTGACGAAATTCATACGATTTTAATATGAGATTCTTTGACGAAATTTATTTTGGAAAATCCTGCATTTGGCCTGTACTTTCCTTATTTTTAGTCACCAGTTTCTTACATTTAGTCGTCGAGTTGCGACTGCTTATTTTCCCCTTTATATGTCAACTGTTAACATTTTTTTTTATTATTTCCACAAAAATCAGTAGTAAACCCATAAAAGAACAAGGTAAATGTATGGAAATATGGTCATATTTCTTTAGTTAGGGAGAAAATTCTTTAGAAATAAAATATGTAATTAAATTGAACTCGAAGAAAAATATTAAAGAGTTCTGAAAATATTCTGCATTATAAATCATGTGTTCAATCTTAGAAATGAGCAGCTTAGCTGAAATAGCACAAAACTAGCATCACAACTCAAACACATTTAATAACTGCATCTCACAATTTCAAACTATTGAAAATGACAAAATGTATGCAGTTACTAGAAAGCACAAAACTGAGAGGTTGTATATTTGACAACACACTGACTAGCATTACATTAAAAAAATTAAAAATTAATTCTTCATATACATCACTGCTTTTCCCTTCAACCGAATTTAATGCATAATAACAATGAAAAACTTAATGTGTATTAAAATTTGGAATAGGTTAAAAATTCAAACATACAAAAAATTTCAAAACAAAAATACAAACATAATTATTAAATAAACGAACAACGGCATTTACAAAAAAAAACAAAGAGGAGAATTTTAACAATAAAATAAAATTATGCTTTTAGTAATAGTCTTCTTTTTTTAATTCTAGAAACCTGCAATTATGGAAATAAGCTAATGAATCTTTCAAATACAGTCTGAAAGCAAAAACATTAAAAAAAACCCAAATGGCAAGATATTTTTTCATGTAAATAGCTTTTAACTGCAAAAAATAAACTATTTCACAAAGCAACAGCACAGCATACAACTAATCAATTTTAAAAATTGCACAAATGATTTTAACTGCTTAAGAATTATGCTAAAAATAGTTTAGCAATGTAAAAAAAAAAAGTCTGGAATCAATTGTTAGCACATTTTCTGCTAAAAATCCAATTAATACACAATGTTCCAGAAAATAGCTTTTCATTTACCATCCAAAACTATGGTACTTGTTTCATTCTAAAAAATATTAGCCCAAAACAAATAGCATAGGAAAAATGTAACATTCTCAAAACTTTCTTCCTCTAATAAACTTATCACACAAAATCAACAACTTATGATGTTATATTAGCTACCCAATGTGAGCAAAACTGCAGCACCAAGTCATATGTTATAAAAGAAACAAAGTTAAGACATAGAGCTGCATGGTATACGAGGAGAGCCCATTTGAGTCAGAACTCTATCTAGCCACTGCAAAGGACCATTCAGATGCAGTTCAATCCAACAAGGTGTAGAAGTGACTGTCTGCCGCCGGTATTCAGCTCCCCATCCTTTCACAAAGCTCATTCTTATTGTGCACATTCTTGTCAACTGATAGACGGCTTCAAAACCTTGGCTAACTGACTGGGCTAATAATGCAGCAAATTCCTGATTGTTAAATATCTTTAAATTACAACCTAGATTAAAAACAAAATAAAATAAAATTTATAGTTTTTATATAATTAATAGTGCTAATACAGTGGTGGTCAGAATTATAAGAACAATTGAAAATTGCGCAGAAAAAAATTATTTCTGAACTAAATAAAGTGAAATTTATACACAAAATGCTTTTTTGTGATAGAAATTATTGTAGAATACAAAACATTGGAAAATGCAAAATATGAATGCTTTTGCCTGAAACACATTGATAATTAATAATCTCCCCACTTCTTCTCAATCACTTTTATCAGTCTTGACGTCATGGAGTTTGACAATTCCTTAAGTTCTTGGAAATTTTTGAGTGATCTTTTTTGAAGGAAGATACGAGTTCTTGCTTATTTTGAGATTATATACCATTTTTGCATACTTTGTGTGCCAGAATACCCAACCGATTTTCCACTGGATTCAGTTCAGGACTTCTAGCCGGCCAATCAAGTAGTTTCACAAAATTAACATCAAACCACGAGTTTGAAGTTTGGGAAACATGAACCGAGGCTGGATAACCGTCTTGCTGGAAAAAATAGCCTCCATTCACTATTAATGGTGCTTATGGTAAAAGATACCCAATACTTCAATATAACTCTGAAAATTCCTCCCACCCTGCAGAAAAACTATATGAGCAGTTCTACCAGTTGTGAAACCTCTCCAGACCTTTATTGAGTCACTTCCAAATTACATGCTTTGAAAAAATTCTTTTTCTATACGGAGATCCTACTTGAAGTTGCAAAAACAATCTAGTCTATCCAAATTAATCTTTTTCTCATCGGTAAAGACCTAATTCCACTTTTTTCCCATAGTATTGCAGTTTTTGGCAAATTCCATCCTCAATCTCACATGAACTTTTGTAAGAGGCGGCCTTGACACATATCTTTGTTTATAAAACACATTGAACAGTTCGAGCACTGTCATCGATTTTTTTCACGATTTGTCCACGATTTTTTTCAGTTTTTTGGAATCAGCTTGCCATATTATCATTCTTTTCCCCCCAGAGAGAAACAGAAGATGGCCTTCCCTAATGTCATTGCCATCCATATTTACTGGTGTTTTAAAAATAATTGTAAATGTCCAATTTTGATCTATTAAACTTTGTAGCAATTTTGCATACAGATAGTCCTGAATTTTGAAATACATACATTTTTCCTTTCTGAAACTCCAACAGCTTTGCACCTTGTGGCATGATTGAAAAACAGAATAATACGATCCCAAACGCTTACTATGCATTTATATCGTCTAGAAGTTCCGTATGCAGAGCAAAAAACATGCAAATTTTACTTTTTAGAACACACAAATACAGTTGTTATTATAATTTTGTCCATATTAGATGACTGTATAAATTTATAATACATTTTATGAATATGAATTTACCCCATATCTCCCACCAAATATAACAAAGATTTGGCAATTTTTGCCTTATCCTTATTGTGACCACCACTGTAGAACAACTGATTACAATTTATATTAAAAAGTATATAACACAAGAAATATCATTAAAATAACGATAAAAATTGAAATAAAAAAAAATATGAATTAAACTGAATCTAAAAAAAGCAGAAAACATTGTTTTTCAAAAATAACTTTAAAACATTATGAAAATCATACAAGGACCCCAGAAACCAAACGGTATAAAGTGACAAAGTTGGAAAAACTGAGCAAGTGTGCAGGCTATATAGAAATAAGGGTTGTTTGTTTAAAGGTAAAGAAATGTAAACTTTTTTCTAAATTTGTGCTGTGTTCTAGAGGTCAACTACTTAAGTTGTTTAAACTATTCAACCTTTTTAATCTCTATACCCTTTTTCTTTCACACTTATTGAAATAAAAGCTCAAAGACTGCTAAAAGATAAGCAACAGTTTCATACTATAATTAGTCATTTAACTAATGATGTTCAACTTTGAACTCAATTTACTCCAAATCTTAATTTTGTCACTTGTATCCCTTGGCTTCTAGTGCCCTCATATTTTCCATCCTAGAGGTTGAAAAATAGCAAAAATTAGCATTATATCATTCACACACATATTTTAAATTTGTTTACAATATGCAGTTACAAACTTTTGAAAATCACAAAATAAATACAGTAGACTCCCTCAAACCTGCAACCTTAAAATCCACAACTCACTAAAATCTACACATAATTTACAGATGTAAACCATGAAACTTTCAGTTCAGATGCATGGACAAAATTTCACTTTATTTTTATATCAATTTCATATATTTTTTAATATGTAATTTTAATAATATTACTGAATTCATGTTTTTTCATGAAGGATGAATAAATTTATTTCTGAAAAATTTGAAGATATTGCTGATATCACTGGTAATCACAATCTTTTTACAAACATCATTCATCAATGTCACAATGTTTTACCAATTATAAATTAAATATGACTCTTTTCAAAAGCATTCTCCTGTAATTCCTTTTGAACAAATTAATCATTCCTGGATACATGGTGCAAACTGAGGTGGCATTTGATGGAAGGAATACCACTTGGATCGCCTGGAGCACAGGAAATTCAATGTTTGCAGTTATGTTGTCTATTATCAAGAAAATTTCAAACACTTTCTTTTTGCCTACAAAATTCTGGTTCAACTTTTTCAAGCACTTATGTATTTTGTAAGTCATCTTTGCTTTCTTGTAGGCAAAGGGAGCTTTATAATGTTCTTGAAACATCTATTCACTGATGAATAGAAGTCTGATTTTCTCTGAGACATTCAAAATTATTTTTTCTTTTGTACTTTTCACACAATTGCATACATTACCTTCAAAAACTAATATTTTTTTTCTGAAAGAATATTGAAAAATAATTGAGTTTTGTCTGCATTAAAAACACTCTATGGTATATATTCTGTGATGAGAGACTAACTTTCCTTTTTCCAGTCATTTGTCATAGTTGTATCTATGACTGCACTTTCACAGCATTTTTAAAAGCTAAAACCACATCTTGTTTTAAATTTTTGCAACCAAAACATCTGACACCTTAAAGGATTAGGGGTAGTCAGCTTAGAGCATAATAGAGCATAATATCGTTAAATATACTCTAAAAATTTGAAGTTCACCTGACAAATACTTTTCAATTTATTCGGCAATTAACAAAAGGTTCTCAGACTCTCAAGAATGCTCCAGAGCAAGTAGCTAGCGAAAAGGCTGCATGCACGGCTCCTGATGTTTTAGAAGCTATCAAGACAATTTATGAAGATCTGAGTAATGACAATTTAATTTCAAGATGTGTGGGTGGATTCAATCTGAATAATAATGGGAGCTTCAGTCAACTAGTGTGGAAAATATGCACCAAAACCATAAATACAAATTATACTATCATACAAATTGAATCATACATAGCTACTGGTATATTCAATGAAGATATACATTTATTGTTGATAATAATGAATGTACTGAGACTTAATTGGACATAATTCTTATCGGTATGCTGAAAAAGTCGATGTAGCATGTGTGAAGGTGGCAGATAAGCGAACTAACAATAACACTCGAGAAAATATAATGTGACGTAGACAAACACAAATCAATATTTTGGAAGCTTCTACAATGGCTGAAGAACTATTATATGGCCCAAGAATAGATAACTTGGTGCAAGTAATTAAATAATTCGTATTACTCTACATAAATCGAGTGTAAAACTTTAAATGCATTTTTCTCGAAACTATGTTTTTTGAATTGGTGACCACTTTAACTCAAAAATTGCTCAGAAGACTTCAATGAAATTTATACAGCTTTTGAAAAACATAAAAAAGTAGTGCTTGATCAAAGGACTTATTTTTTGAAAAAAACTTCGATTTTTATAAAGAATTAACTGTTTGTGTTTTTTCAAAAATCAGAAAATAAATTTCCTAAGGCCGCCATTTTTTTTAAAGCTTTGATTGGGCACTAGATTATCAATTAAAGTAACTAAATATTCTTGTCTGATTGATTTTAGATGAATATCCAAGGATTTGTAATGGTCACCACAAAGCAATCCTTATGAAACAATCCTTATGTCCAACGCAAACATCAATAATTTTTTGAGTTATTAAATTTTTTTTTTCAAATTTTTATAAAGTTGAGTCAAAACATAATGTAATCATGTCATATTATTATTTTCAATTAATAATCTGAGTTACTGACAAAGAAAAAAAAAATCATTTTTTTATGCCAAAGACTACCCCTAACCCCTCAAAATCCATCATGTCTAGATTTGAGGCAACTATGTCAACTTGCTCTTTCAAAAGTTTTCTTAAATGAGAATGTTTTTGTTTCTCCCCTTCTGAAGCCAAGTAGGAAAAGTCTTCAAGATCATGAAATTTAGCCTTCTGAAAATATTATCGAGAAGGCACAACTTCATTAGATGAATTTTCTATGGCAAGTCCCCCCCTTTTTTTTTATAAGTGCTCAATGAACTTCCATATTTTTAGCAATTTCAGACATTGTTAGAGTTCTCCCATTCACTTCTTTCAAGTTTTTTTTTTATTTTTATTTATTTATTTTTTTTTCATCTGAAGTTAAGCACATTCTATTCCATTTTGTGACATCTTTAAGAAATCTAAACAGACTGTATAAATGACACACATGAGTATGTCATTATGCAAAATGACTATGTGAATCTGATAACCAGACCAACACATATGAACCACGAACAATATTAAATTGTAGTGCAAGAAAAGTTCTTTTGATACCCTATTCTTTCCCTACTGCCACATCACAACCCCTGCGCGTGAGAATTTTCTTCTATCTACCCTTCTCAGTTACCATTCACTAATCCTCTCAACTATGAAGGAATACAGAAGAAAAATTGAAAATATGCCAAAAGTTTAAATTTGTAAAAAAGAGAATTTGTATGATTTTAGTTTGTAAAATGGAGTGAATGTTGACATTAGTTCAGTGGGATGCTGACTGGGACCAGTACATTAGTTCATAAAAACGAAGGAATCGTAAAAAGGAGGTTTAAAATAGAAGTATCCATTGTAGCAAAAAATAATATTTCTCAGTAGCAGGCAAAACATACTGTTTTGAAAATGTTGATCTCATCCCTTTTGAACAAATGCATGGATATGAATAAAATGGACAAAAACAATTTTCTATTATTAAAATTATTAAAGATAAAATGTAAATATTACCTGGAGGTATTTTGCAAACAGTAGCAGGATGCCATCCGTATCTTTGGTTACAATTTGGACTTTGAACAAAAATGCTGCTATCACTTAAACATTCAGCAAATACTTCTCCACCAATATAATACAGCCTAACACCCCGTCCTGCAAAATTAATAAATAAAAATGCTTCAGAATAAAGTAAAATGTAATTATATACATATGTTATGCATTATTGCATTACATAACATATAAGTAAAACATGAATGTCATATCAGACATAATACAGAAAATGTTATAACTAGGCTGTTTCTTAAGCCATATCAACAATCACATTCCAGATTTGAAGGGACTGGTTCTTTTTCTGCAGTTCAAACATCTGAAGTTATAAAAAATATCTAAATAGCAATATGCTTATTTATTTTATGTGTAATTGTAAATGTACAACATACTCTTAAAAATTGACCAAAACACAGCAACTTGAAAAGTTTTTTCTTCTTCAAAATTAAAGTGATAGCAGATGAACAAGTGGGGACCTCTTCACTTTGGAAAGGTTTCTCCACTCCTTTTTGGAAAGTTTTTTGAGTTTCTCTGAAACTGGGATACATGCAAAATGATTTTTGAAGTCTCCAGAACTCATTTCTTGCATCTTGAATGTAATGTAACACATTACCTACTCACCTATAGAATATTAAACATGGATCAAATTGTAATTAGTATTATTTACAATTTATTCTATCATTAATTCTGAGTAAATAAGGACTCATATGAATGCAAATATAGGCCGCAGAAAGAGGCATCATGTGCCCCATAGCTTATCAGATAAAAATGAGATAAAACATATTCCAATGAATTTTGGCAAAATATTTGTTAAACTATTATTTTGGTGTCAATAGTTTTAGAAGTATAGGCATTCTAAAATTTCTTAAAGTAACCAGAAAGGGAAGACCAAGCTATGTTTGTTTAAAATAGCTGAGTGTTCAACTTGATGTAACAAATTCTTGCTGTATTACTGCTACAAAACATTTTATTTTATAGCAGTATTATTTACAGAAACAATCTATATTAAAAGTATGTATATACTTCTAAATTTTAGATTATTTTTTAACAAAATGTCTATATAGATTATTTCTAATGATTATTTTTTCTAAACTAAATTTTTACTTTTCTAGAACTTCATCAAATATGGTAACATTCTTTCATTTGGCATCAAGTATGTGTTGAGAAAATCCTATGTACACTGATTGGATGACTCCTATTTTTGAAAGTGTTCTATGGACTGAAATTGATTCAATCATATATCCTGGTTTCTATTAAGAATTTCTAGAAAATTCCTTCAGATTCTGAAAACTACTTTTTTTGGCCAAATGTCATAAAATTTTCATCAAATATGGAAAGATTATTTCATTTCGTGACAAACATGTATTTTGGGATTGGTAATCTTGAAAGTCCATTTTCTTGCCAAATCTCATCAATATATTGATAAATATAATTATTTAAACTTAAAGAAATGTAGCTAACTTTGTGGCATTAATTACTGCCAGCTTTTCAACAACTTAGCTACTTCAACCTTCATTCCCAGTGAAATTTACTTATCCACACTGATACCAAAAGGATCCACTAATCTAATTTTCTTGAACATGTGACCTAGTCCAATGGTCTTCTCTTATCTCAAAATGGTAGGATATAAAATTTAATCAAAATTGTCAGAACCATTTTTTAGATAAAACTTGAATACAAAAACACATACAAAAATAGAACACACACACAAAGCTTATTTAAAAATCATGCATTATAATACAAGCTAAACTAAGGGGAAAAAATAATTCAGATTAAACCTGCTACATAATATGAAACTATAAACATAATCCAATAGCATTTAAGAAACCATTTGTGATTTATAGCTTTATTTATTTTTCATTACTATTATAAAAGCTGAAACACCTGATAGACATGGATGAATTTGTTTACCTAACATGATCATGAAAGTGAAAGATATCAACAAAATCCATTCTGTTCTAAGAGTTTTTTGATAAAAGTGATTGTTTTATTCAATTCTCTCAAAATAGTTTTTTCCCCCTTGTCTCATATTATCTGTCTGCATATTTCACTTAGTTTGGATACAATGACAAAAAAACTATTTACATAAATTTTACTTTTGATTTTGGAAAATGTGGCACAACGAATATATCAATTTATTCAAATAAATACATTTCAATGCATTATACAAGTTCAGTGAAAGTGATATATTTAACAGAGTAAAAAAAGTTAAAAGCATTGTTTAGATGTGCAAATATATTTTAGCAAACCAAAACAATTTAAATTGAATTTAAAAATAATTTTTTTAAAGCCACATCAAGGCATCACTTAAATTTCGATATATTTTTTAAAGTTCATATTTTGAATTTATGAGAAATGTGAATGATAAAGCACCAATGAATAAACTTTCATACATCTTTTTAAACTAGACATAATTTTTACACTTGTGATTATAAATAAAGCAAAAATAAAATGATTTACAAAATAAATGTATCATTTATATTGTATATTAAAAAAATTTAAACAACAAGCATAAAAAACAATTTGGGGTTGCGCAAATACAATATTATCAGTTTAGGGAGGAGAAGGAGGAGGAGGAGGAGGGAGGGTTGGCATTTGATATCACTAGATATCTTTAGGGGGGGGGAGGGGGTCGCTCTTTGATAATGTTAGCAACAAATGATAATGTATGATATTGTGAGGGGTTGGACAGTTCCAAAACTGGCAAAATGCTGATAAAATTATATAGCCTCTTTCCAAATTTATAACTTCAAAAATACAAATATGGGTAAAATATAGAACTTCTTTTTCCAAAAGTCAGTCGAATGAATTTGAAATAAACAATTTTAAAGTATAACTTACGAAAAACCTATCAAATAATGAAAGAATAATAAAAAATGATTGATTACATTTATCGCAAATGAAATGACAATTCATAACAGGGATATGTTTAGAAAAATTTTAGGTCCTTTAAAGGCCCCTTCACAAAATAATTTATCCTAAAACAGGACCCTTCACAAAATTATTTGTGTCTTAAATAGATCTTTTACAGAATTTTTTTTACCTACAAACTGATATTTTCACAAATTTAGTCATTTAAAAATAAAATCTGGCTTGTAAATAAGTAGTTGATCTCACCAAAGAGCATATTACTAAGCTTATTGAAGAACAGAACCTGGAGATATTGATAATTTAAATTTCACAAAATTGAGTAGAAATTTCACAAATATAAGAAAAAATTCACAATTTCACTAAAACAGGACCCTGTGATAAAAGTCTGGACTGGACAGACCCCTGCATAAGTATGAAAACATAAATTAATTACAAATTACTAACTTACACTTATGACAGTAAAAATAATAAAGTTTTAAACACAAATAAATATACCGTATTTTCGGGCGTATGAGCCGCGGCGCATACGAGTTTAAAAGTATAAAATATTGTAGGTGCGGCTCTTACGCCGGGGCGGCGGGTACGATGATTTTTTTTTTTTTTTTTTTTTTTTATTTTGTCAAATGATTTTGACACTTTTTTTTCGTTTAATCAACAATTATATGCTCTCAAATTGGTATCAAAACATTTGAAAACGTCTCTCAACCGCAGGTGTCCGTGATGCGTTAGTTGTTTATTTTTAAACAATCAACATTATTCAAAAATAATGTTGGTCTCACCGGTTCTCATGTTAAAAATTATTATATTTTCCCCTCATCTATTAATGATTTTACCTGTAGGATATTGGAATGTACAGCTGTCACATTTTTTTCTTCTAATGATCCTCCTTCCAGTTAGAAAATAAAACTGCCCAAAGAGAGCTCAAATCCCGGTATAGAACTCTTTTGAAATAGACTTCCTATACATAGTAAAAACTTTAGAGAGCAAGATTTTTCTTTATTTTTTTCAATAACTCACTCTTTTTTTATCCGGCAAAAATAATCCAAACTTTGAAACCGGTCGAATCAGCAAGTTTTTTTTCCCCCAAATGAGTTAATTCAGGTGATAAACAACAAAAACGGGCCTGGCGAATAATAAAAAAATAATAAAAGGCCGACTTCCGTGATAAACATTTAAAAGAAGCCAATAGAATATAAACAATTTTCAATGCATATGACTTTGCAAGAATAAGTTTAAATGTGCTACACGAGTCGATGTTAACTTGGCAACTTTAAGGGCTATTTCACCCACGTGCAAACATCGGCTAACTAATGTTAATCTCAAAGAAAAAAAAAGTGTCATTCTCATTCCATTATTTTTAAATGATATTTTTTGCTTTGGATAACGGAAGTCAATCTCCACAAAGAGTCTTTACTTTTTCGATTTTGTTTACAGGTTTTTTTATTAGTATACTTTCACTTTCGAAACTGGTTCTAAAAGTCAAAGTATACCACTAAAAACATCTGTAAACGAAATCGAAAAGGTGTCTTCTTAGGGATCAACATCTCAGATATAAAATACAAAGAAATCATTTAAGCATATTGAAATGCAAACGCATTTGAAAAAAAAAAAAAAAAAAAAATCCATAGGATTAACATTAGCGAGTAGATGTTTTTACTTGAGTGAAGCAGTCCGATCTATAGGGGGGGGGGGGGGGGATCAGCTCGGTCCGGCCCATATAAAATAATAATAATAATTAATAAATAAAAATAACAATCCGGCACCCGGAAAATTTAAAATATCCGCATCATCCAAGTGAATTTTTTCAATAGATTAATTTTTACTATGATATGGTTAAAAATTGTTTCGTACGAAAAGTTCTGAACAAAACTACTTATTTTATCCTTTTTTTTTCCTTTTACTATGTTTATTTTTAAAGAAGTGCCTAATAAAAGCACTCAAGTAAGTATTTATAACTATAAAGCAAACGTGCAATTTTGTTATCTCTTGTTTCTGCTAATAAAAAAAAAAAGAGAGAGAGACACTGGTTATTTAAAGTCACCTTTTCTCCTCATCCTCTTCATGACTCAATGTGCGGACATGTTGCCCTTTGACCTTGATGCGTAAGTCGGCTAATATCGCATTGCTTCTGTTTTGTTTCTTTGAATACAGTAGAAAAAAAAAGAACGAAAATAGTTTTTTTTTACGCTAAGTGGATTTGTGGATTTTTTTTTCTTTTCTTAATTTATATCTTCATAATATAATCATCGAAATAACTTAAGATGAATATAAAGTCTAAATTTGAGCAAGAAATATTTAAACTTACAAAATTTTTGTAAATGAACAAGGATAGATGCGTATGTACCAAATAAAAAATAAACTAATCTACCACAAAAGGAATCATTAAATCAATTATCAATAGTTAAAATATTAAATAAAGATATGCAGGTATATATTTATATAAAGGAATTTGTAGTGCTGTAAGCTATTTAAGAATCGATTTTTTGCCGCAGGCATGATAAACAATTGTGGATTGTATTCGCTGTGGATAATGATTTGTAGTATTATACAATGGTTATATATATATTTATTAATCAATTGTGGTTTAACATGTGTAATTTAATTTTAGCATATGTGCTGTGTTTCAATGTAATTCGTATTTTATTATTTACTTCACCAATTTACTTGATCGTCATTTCTTTACACTGAGGAAAAAGTTGCTTTTTTTTTTGGGGGGGGGGGGGGGCATGATATTGTTTTAAAATTATTTTTTAACAGATCTCGAAAATACGGTATCGCCGTGATCCCGCTGATTCTAAAATGTTGAGGTTCAACTGTATCATATTTTCGTTAAGAGGCTACTTCAGTCAAGCGACCCGCTCGTTAATGCTAATCCTATGGGAAACATTTATAAAGATATTTCGTTTGAATTTAAATATTTTTAAATGATTTTTGCATTGATTAACTCTGATAGATTTGTAGAAAGAACATTTTTCGCTTTTTGCTTACAGGTATTTTTCAATGAGGGCACTTTCATTTTGGGAGTCGGTTTCGAAAGTGAAAACAATCTTCAAAATCGAAAAAGTATAAAACGATCTGCATATAGATGGACTTGAACTATCCAATGCCCAAAAATCATTTAAAAATATTGAAATGCAAACACGATATCTTTATAAATTTCATCCATAGGATTAGCATTAAGGAGGTCTTTGTGTGTGACTGAAATAATATCTTAACTTAAAAAAAAAAAAAAAAAAAATCCTACACTAAAATTAATTTGAAAAAGTCTTTGATCGAAAATCTGACGGATTTTTGCTGGAAAGAACTAGAACTTTGTGGTGTTAATAGTGTTATTTATGACGGCCGATTATCTGCAGGAGGGATATAGGCCCTAGGATAAGTGCCCTCCGTGGGGGGTCTTTCTAAGGGAACCTAAACCGCATTTACACAAGGATGACCAAGATTCGAAGAAAAGTTTAGAACTTTGTGGAAAGAACTAGAAGTCTGTGGAAAGAGCACTTAGAATTGAACGCTACTAGGAAAAGATGCTAGGGAGGAAGCTAGCATCCTGCTGCGCTCCTCTCATTGGCGCAAGTAATTGCGCCTATTTCCGATTGGATTTTAATTGCGTACTACAAACACGTTTTTTTTTTTCTTTTTAGCTGAGAATTATTTTACGGTACTGTTCTGCTCTTTTTGTCTGACGCTCTTATTTAAGCAATTTATTTTTTTTTTTCAAGTGAAAATGGCTCCCAAAAAGTTAAAAAGTTACACCGCCGCTTTCAAGCTTGCTGTGGTTGATAAGGCAGAGCTAATAGGTAATCGTGCTGCAGGACGAGAATATGGAGTTGATGAGCGTTGCGTAAGGAGATGGAGAGCTGAAAAATCTATTTTGAAGGAAATGCCAAAATCTAAGAGGGCACGAAGAAGTGGCGTTGTTGTTTGGCCAAATCTGGAGAGAAATTTAGCCAAGTGGGTAAAGGAGCAAAGGGAAAAAGGAATGCCCGTTTCAACTGTTCAGATACGGTTTCAAGCGAGGATTATGGCATCGAACATGGGATTTACAAATTTTAAAGGTAGTCCCAACTGGTGCTTTAGGTTCATGTCGAGAAATAATTTGTCTGTAAGAACCAGGACAACTGTGGGACAAGAACTGCCTGCAGATTGGGAAAAGACAAAAGCATCTTTTTTAAAGTATGTCGCTGAAAAAATCAAGGAAAACAACTTTTCAACAGCACAGATTATTAATATGGATGAAGTTCCATTAACTTTTGATTGCCCCCCCAGTAGAACTGTTAACACCATTGGGGAAAAAACAATCGGCATCGTAACAACTGGTAATGAGCGAACCTCATTTACCTGTGTTTTAGCTTGCGCTGCGAATGGAGACTGATCGGTTCTGTAACAAGAACCGTCTAAAACAGAGTAAAATTTAGCAGCTTATAACAGTGTAATTACGGTGACCTAAAAGAGTAAGTAATTGGTGACGTTGTGACAGTGTAATATAAGACATTAAAGAAACTGTTTTTCAGTAAAATCAGGCTAACGTTTATTGACGAAAAATAAATGTAAGTTCAAATAAAACATATATAAGTCCAGGTGAAAAATATAACAGGCATAATGTGAACGGAAACAAGTTCAGGTAAAATTATTCTAAGTCATGAAATAATATTCAAGTTTAAATGAAAATAAGTATAAACTCAGATGAAAAATAACTGGTAAAAATGTAAACAGAAAAATGAGTTCAACTCCAAATTTAACTTAAAATCATTCTATGTATTGAAATAATATTACTTATTGAATGGCATGGCATGGCATATAACAATACTAGGATAGCAATGAAAAAGCAAAACAGACTCACTTATGGACGACAGCTATCGACGTATTAAAGAAATTCCAGCAATACGGCACATCTAATAACTCGATGAAAAGTCTTAAGAAAACAGAGTTTTTAACTGAAGCTAATAATGTCCACACATACATATGATGATTTGATTAAAACAAACACAAATGGGTTACTACTGCTAATGAAATGAAACACCGGCGAAATTGATAAAACCATATTCAAAATCAAATGTCCAGCAATGGATTTAGCATAATTACTCAACTAGATGTTAACTTTAAAACTTTTAAAACTGTATGAGTTAAAAATACATTTCTGAAACTGTATCATATTGACGTTAACATCAATTGTCTAGAGACATAACATCACTTCCAAATCCACCACACAACATATCTCAGCCGGCTTTAAATAGCCGCGGCAATTCCGAAACTGGATACGCCCCTCCGAGTTGAGTAAGCGAGCTCCTGACTTGCGACGGAAGAAATGCAAGACCGCCACTTGCGAGATGCGATCCGTGATGCTTGCGGATTGAGATCGAACGGAGCGATAAAACCAGAATGAACGTACCCACGGAAAAGATAAGCGATTGATTTGAACGTGTAAACAAAAGTTCGGAAACTGGATACGGAAGATGGAAGATGGAAAATGCCGGCAAAGGAAAGAAATAGAAGTTGGAATAAAACATAAGATAGTAAGCCATGCCATTTTACAATATTACGATATATATAATTAGAATTATGTATTTTAGAGTGTTAAGGAAGAAAAATGGCTGACAGAGACAAATTAAAACCACTAATTATTTTCAAGCGCAAAACTATGCCTAAGGCAAATTTTCCTTCCGACGTCGTAATACGGTGTAACGAAAAGGGATGGATGTCGGAGGAAATCATGTATGAGTGGCTGGCGGAAGTGTGGAGGAAAAGAAAAAATTCTTTTTTTCAGCCTAGTGGGCTTCTTATTATGGACTCAATGAGTGCCCACAAAGGTGATTCCGTAAAAACTGCTTTGAAAAAAGTCTCAGCCGAGCCAGCAATAATCCCTGGCGGATTAACTAAAGTTTTACAGCCTCTTGACTTGGCTGTGAATAAATCTTTCAAGTCCAAAGTAAGAAAACTGTGGGAAAAATGGATGATGGAAGGGCTACATTCATTTACAAATTCTGGAAAAATGCGCAAAGCCACTTACGAAGAAGTAGCGTCGTGGGTTTCATCGGCATGGAAAGACATTAGTGCTAAAACTATTATGTCGGGCTTCAAAGCAGCCAATATCATGGAAAATACAGTTAGTGATGATTCATCTGAATCTGATGATAGTGAAGATGAAAATTGTGACGTATTAACTGATAAACAATTTTTAGAACTATTTAATTCCGACAGTGAAAATTCCGATTTTGATGGATTTGAAGATTTTTAAACATGTTGATAAAATCTTGTATATATTTTTTTCTATATTTTCACTTCATTCCAATAATAATTTTTCATATTTTAAAGATATTTTGAAGTAGTGTTCTCTTATTATATGTAATCCAATATTTTTTTAGAAAATTTTATAAATATTACAAAAAATTGAAATCTTAATATTAAAATTACATACCTGCTATTTATAACGGATCAGTGATAGGAAACGTTATTAAATTGAAAAACAAATACATAATAATAATAAATCAACAGTCAAGGGAAAAATGATTCTGCAATATTTACAGGTAAGATTATAATATTATAAATAAGTTTCTGATATTTATTATATTTTTCTCTGTTTGTTATTGATCCAGTGACAAAATGTTGCTTTTTTGCAGTAATCTGAGGAGTTAACATAAACTAGTATGCATTTAAAAAATATTTTCTTATAGCAATACGCTTTATTACATCACATTTTTCAGTAATATTTTTACTACAGTTTTTAAGGCATTTGCATACATTAAATCTAAGTGTCTTTCGTCCAATGATTTTTTTCTTCAACAGCTTATTTTATTTATTTTATTTTTTTCGTCAGTGTCTCTATACGATATTTCTTTACATTTTAAATATATTTTTTAGGCACTTAAGTGAAAAAAAATTTTTTTTTTTAACTGTTCAAGTGAAAATATTTTATATACTGTAACAGTCTCTAAAATCAGGAAACCTCAAATACAGATAGCATAAATGATCATCAAATGTTTTATATTTATATAGTTCAGTTATCCTATCTTATCGACAGATGGCAGCACCAAAAATGTATTTAACTTTTTAGTATAATCTAGATTATATTCTGCATTTTGCCGACAGATGGCCGTACCAATCATTTCTTCTAATTCATTTCCAAGTTTATTTATCTTGATATAGTAAAATAAGAAAACAAAGAAATATCAACAGAAAAATTCATAAACAGTTTATATAAAATATTAGGCCTGGAACAAAGGAATTTTATTACAGAGATTGAGCTAATATCATTGTAATTGGGGAAAAAGTAATGACCAGTAGGCCTAAATTAAAGCAACTAAATACTAACATATAAATAAAATCGTAATCGTGAAAATGCTCTGTGTATATTTAATTTTAATAAGATTAAATGCTTGGCTTTGCTGTTAAATAACTTAATGTGCCATTTATGATTTTTTTTTATAAATATGTGATTTTTTTTCTTTTTTAATGATGATTTTCAATAATTTTTACTTACATTTTAAAGTTGTTTTTTGAAGATCACTAAAATTCGGAAATAACTAAAAGCCGCGTCTACGAACGATTTCGGAATTTAGAGATTTATACTGTATAAATATCAGCAGCTTGGGTGCGGCGCTTACGATGGTGCGGCGCTTACGTCGATGTACTTTTTTTTTAACAGATTGTCATTGGTGCGGCGCTTACGGTGGGTGCGGCGGGTATTCCCGAAAATACGGTACTAGGAAATGACTGGATACTGACTCATCTTACAAATATGAAATAAATCACAACACATAGATAAATATTACTACTACTACTACTCATATGGAAATAAATATGCATAGCTAAATTTTCAACAACTTCAAGTGCAAAGCCGCCAGTGGTCGCCGACACCTAACACCACTACTGACTATATTATATATACATATACACAGACACACATATCTATATTATAAAATACATTATTACTCCCAACTACTATTAAATGAAATAGAAAAATTATTCAGAATACAAACTAAAGCACACTAAAATACAAGAACTAACATTTCTTACCTATATGTCTTCTAGTTTGTTCTACAACACTATTTCTATTCACATTAGAAAGAAGTCCAAGACAAAACCGTTCAGAGCTGGATGGGTCAGTAAATCCATCAACAGTTAGGGAAGGCTGAGATGCATGAAATGTTTCCCCAACTCTTGTGTTTAATTCATAGTAAGAAATTGAGCACCAAAACGCTGGCTCTGTGTATGTAACTGGCTGAACATCTAAAAGAAAATAAATAGAAATGAGGATAAAAAAATGATATTTCATGGATTTTTTATTTCAAGTATTGTCTTACTCTGGTAACATGATCCTTAAAATTGGTTGAGAGGTTCGGTGGTTAAGCATTCTATTTGTGAAAAAGGAGATAACATAAGGAAAGAGGAAAAATAAATATTTTAACATGCATATACATTAGTGCTCTCGATTATACGTTTATACAAGTATACATATTATATAAAATGCGGATTTGCTATTTGTATAATATGGCATCGGCAGTTATACATATAACTGCAAAACAGCATATACGGTATATCGTATATACGGATCTTATCCAAGCGGTTAAATTAATAAACATTTTTCATTCAAGGCATGAAATTTGATGTTTCAGTGTTTTTTTGCAGATCAGAGACACTGAGAAACATCCGGTAGAGTATCCCGATTGCGATTCTTTGTTTAAAGATCTTACCGGGTGTCCCAAAAATGACTGATGGATTTTAAAATTCAATAACTTGCAAACGGTGACAGCTGTTTAAAAAATTTTTGCAGGAGGGTCATGTATAATGTCAGGAGTTTTTTTACTGGAACTTTTTATTTTAGTTCGAATTTCAAACAATAGGTGGCGCTGACGGCGATTGAAGGCAGGGTGGACGCTTTACTCAGCACTGATCACCTGGCCTTCAATCGCCGTCAGTGCCACCTATTGTTTGAAATTCAAACTAAAATAAATTACAGTAAAAAAACTCCTGACATTATACAAAGCCCTCCTGCAAAAAAATTTTAAATAGCTGTCACCGTTTGCAAGTTATTGAATTTTAAAATCCATCAGTCATTTTTGGCACACCTGGTAGATGCTTTTACTTAACTACTACTTATGCAGGTACTTAAAAAAATCTGAATACTTCCTCAGTTTAGATTTTTTTTTTTTTTTTATAAGTTATATATTATAAAATTTATGTTTTTAAGTTATATATTATAAAATGTCTTACATTAGTTGTGCGTAGAATCAAACTAATCTTTGGAAAATCTGTAGCGCAGTACTTAGTTTTTTTATATTTTCTTGTATCTTTGCAAGAAGAAAGTATTAGATTCGGGAAAACTTTTGACGGGTTTACATGTTTTAAAGGTAAGAGAGTCCGAAAAAAAGGTTTTTACGAAATATCTGCCTGTGAGTTTGTGAGTCTGTGACTTTGTCTGTATGTGACATGAATTTTGTAGGCGCTCATCTTAGGGCCTAATTCACAGAATTAAGAAACATATATGGGGGAGACTGGGCACATTTGAAAATGGGGCATATGAGAACATTGCCATTTTCACTAGTTATATTTTTTTTATTTCAAAAAATTACTAGAGATGATAGCACCTATAGACACATGGAAAAATTTTTTGAAGCTCTTTGAGATTTTGTTTGTCCCCAGGAGCCAAAATACTGATTACTGAACTCAAAAGTAAAATCTCCAACTTGCTGAGAGAATAACTTTATTTATTTATTCTTTTTTTTTACTTTAATGTTTTAACATATACCATAATGTTTTAACATATATATAATATGAATGCTAATAAATATTTATTTATTTTTTTTCTAAAATTGAGAAATGTTAATGATTTATTATTTTAACTTTTGTGGGAATGTGGGGCACTTATGAAGAGTTTAGTTGGGCAGATCTGAACATGTCATTAAATTCTCCAATAATCATTCAGTGATTCTATTCCTTTCGGTTAACTTCAAGAAAATAATTCCAGCTACATTATCTATAATTTTATTGGAATAGAAGACATTTCTGTCATATAAAGTTGATTTTGTATTGAAACTTCTACAAACACATCTGTCAGCAAATACATAAAAAGCAACAAGCTCGTTTACGTTCAATTATAATTTAAATAAATTTAATGTTTTCTAAAATGCAATAAATGTTATATATTATTTTATTTAATGGTTTTCAATACTATTTTTATGCATCGTTAATGCAAAAAATATTACGTTTAACAGCTTTGCAAATTTTTCTATTTCATTTGTTGCAAACTTGTATTATTACTTTACTTCCATTTCTAAAACAGCTATGTTATTTGGTGATTTGAAAATAGATATATATTTTAAGAAAATAAAATTTTTAAACTCATAACTATCGTGAAATCTCCATTATTGACCCCCCCTCCTTTTCTTTTAAAAGTAGAGGATATTAAATTTGGAGGAAACTTATAAATGGAAAACAATTTTTTATCCTTAATTTAAAGGCAAATAGAGGAATGAGAATCTTTCGTCTTTTGGTAGATTTTTGATAAATATTATCCAAATGCTCCCTTCCTAAAATCTCCCTCAAACAAAAACCCCTAAGCAAAATTTAAATTTATTAATTATTTTCTCAAGTTTACTTCTTTAATTTTTTATTTTATTGCAACAATATTTTATCAATTATCTAAGCCCCCCCCCCCTCAAATCTACTTATTTTTATTTTATAATATTTTGTTACATATCACTCAAACTAATTAAATATACATATATTTTTCTTTATGGTGAATTTAACAGGTAGTACAACTAATGATTATGGTAATATATGATAAAGATAATAAAAAACATGCCAAAAAATAATTTTTCCTTGTGTTCACTTGTTTCTCTTGTGTGTTTACAACTGCCCCTTCATTTGGGTACATATGAAATTCTTTTGAATTCATAAAACTATTAAGAAAAGTAAGAAGAACTATAAAGGTAATTTAAAAAAATTACCATGCGTAAAAAAAGTTCTGTTTACTATATTGAGTAGTTTTGCTTATAGAAATTAACCCAGTTATGAGAAAAAGCTATGTTTATGTGAACTGTTTACATGTGCCCCAGTCTCCCCTATATATTCAGGTAGTCTCTGACAGAAATTCGTGCTGATTAGTTTTGTGTGTAAATCGTTCAACATGTGGCACTACTATGCTGTCTTTTTTATAATTTCTGTAATAGCTCTATCTCAAGAATTAATGCACGGATTTCCATCGAACTACGGATTCAGTTAATGCTTTATATAAAATGATTCTATGTAATGTTTTGGTGAGAATCACCGTATAGGGGCGCTGCTATGCTAAATTTTTCCTGATTCGCCAATAATTCTATTGCAAGAACTAATGCACATTTAAAAAAAAAAAAATCAAACTTAAGATTCAGCTTCAAAATAGTAAATATTATTGCTGATTGTGTTTTTGCATAAATTGCACATTAGGTGACGCTGTTATTCTGCATTTTTACTGATATTTGCAATAGTTTTATTTCTAGAATTAATGCACGGAATTTCATACAACTAGAATCCTCACGGTGGGCATAGATATTGCCTCAGCATTTAATTTTAGCACTGTGATAACGAATTTTGAAGTACTAACATACATGAGATAGAAAAAAGTTTTGAGATTGCCACATCTGACTACTTTGATGTATGACATGAGCACTTCGAGAAGAACAATATTTTCATATGGTGCCACAAAACAGACTTAAATTTACTTTATATTTTATAGTGATATTTGTCAGTTCGACTTCTAGAAAGTTTTGTAATCATACTTGTATTGCATTTAAGAATATTGTTTTCTAAATTTAAAATAGATATATTTTTATAAAAAAAAATTTTCATTAAATTAAAAAAAAAAAATCTTTTTTTTTTTTTTTCCCCTCTGCGTACCGCCACACCCAGCTTTATTTAATCATTTTTAATTTAAATCTAAGCAGAACTGTGTCTACAGGTGCTCTTTCTTCTACACAACGAGATACTTATATTATGCAATCTTTGTGTCATGTGACAGCATGGTTTTATTTTGCGCCAAAATTAAATTGTCTTACTGCAAAGGAATTTAAAAATAATTTACATATTATATGTAATGGTAATTTTTATTAGTTTCTTTTTTTTAAATAATTTAATTATTTTGTCCTCCCAGAACATTTTATGACTTACTTAATCAAAATTAGAAGAAACATAATTAAACATTGAGTATGTTCAGTGCAACTTACCAGTCACTTACCGAATTGACCAATGTTACCAACCTATTGTAGGGCAGTATGAAATTCATTTCATACTGCCCTACAATAGGCCCCAAATCAAGGAGAATTGTGACGTCAGCTACAGTTCAACAGGATAGTTTTCATTGGCACCACATTTCGGTTTTACTGCCTTACAATAAAGGTCTGTAACATGGGTCACTTCGGTAAATTGCTCTAACATGCCCGTTGATAAAAATTTTTATAAAGGAAAATAACAAGAACTTGGTCGGAATCCAGATAGACATTTGACTGTTGGTGAAACGAGATTAGCCAATCAGGAGTCTGGTCTTTTGTGAACTTTTTGCAAACTGTTTTAAAAAATATATGCTTTTCATTGCTCGATCTCATATCTATATAACATATTATGCGGATCCCTGTCATAGCACCACTGATTTCCAAATTATTCTCCATTCAGTGACATAACACTGATGAAGTCCACTATTTAAATTAGATACGATACGTGTAATATACATATACATTAAATATAAGTATTTTTAAATATACGTTTAACTGATACGCCCTTATACGTATCCGGATACGTTTAAACGTATATTTTAAGGTATCCGTATAACAGAGAAACATATTATATGGATATACATATATTGTTTAAACGTATAGCTGCTATACGTATCCCATCGCGAGCACTGATATACATATTTAGAGAAAATTTCTAAAATGCACTTATTTAATGAAAATGCAAGACCAAAAATATTCTATCTAATTAAATGGTTAGAAATTAATGAAATAACTAAACAAAAACCAGAAAACTAAATGAATAAAAATATGATCAAAATTTCTATACCTTCTGAGCAAAATTTAAGTATAGTTTTTAATTAAACATTATTACTGGTACCTGCAATATTGTTACGTATTGATTTCCAGCAATTTTAGTATACTTTGAGGGTAATTAAAGGTAATTTACTATGATTATTTTCTTTATTTTTTTTATATGACTTACTGAACTTTTATGTTTCAACATTTTTCTTCATCAGTAAAACTTAGACTGATTTTAATCGATGATTTTATTTTAACCACTCTAACACTCGCTCCAAGATAAGTCTGGGAGTAAGAGCACTATTTCCCTATACCTGCTGCCGATAAAGTGGTTAAAAAAAAAATAGATGATAAAAATCATTAATACCTTGCTTTGGGTAACTCAAAGTAGAAATATTACCCAGTGGCATAGCTATTGGGTGGCAGAGGGGTAGTCTGCCCCAGATGACACCTGGAAGGGGTGACATCCAGTCTTTATTTGCAAATACATATAAATTTTTGATTTTGGAAAATAACTCTGAAATGAATTTGAAAAATGAAATTTCATACAGAATGGGGTGTCTAAATAAGATAAGCACTGGAGAACAAAAAACTACCTATCCAGTAAGTGGATAGCAAAAGTAAACTTTAAAAGAAAGATTTTTTTTTTTTTTTTACATATAGGCAGCACATTGACTTATGTTGCCTATGAGATGAATGATGAGTCACCCCTGTGGTTTCTTATGTGGGAGGACAAAGGGTAAATAAGGGTGGTAAAGCCATTTCCTGCGCTATTATTTCTTGGAGTTCTTTTGCCATTTTTCGATAGAAATTGCACAATATAATCTATACTAAAAAGAATATAATCTAGACTAAAGTATATATTATATTTTATATTATATTATGATTGCACTTTGAATACAAAGAAAACATACACTTTAGGCTGTAAACTAGTAGACATTATGCTCACAATCATTGTAATATTCAACTATCAGGAGAAGACAGCTGTGATGTATGAGTCATGTGTGGTCAGAAAAATTTATTACAGCAATTTAACAAAGAGAAGAAAGGTAAGAAAGTCCTTTGATTTAGGATTACCTTATTAGGCTAGTTATTGCCTTTTGATGTAGAAAGAAAAATTATGCATTATGTTTACAAGATTTTGGTTGATTGGAAATATAAATGTGTATTTTAAATGATGTTAGCTATAACATTTATCTTTAAAATATTTTTATTTCATTATTATTAGAAAAGAAATTGCTTTTAGAAAGAGAAAACTCAGCATAAACAAATGTTGTTTAAATTTTTGGAACACCTAATGGTTTTATAATACACACATTAATAAACTTATCAGATGTGCCAATCCCAAAATTTTCTTCTATCCCATATATGTTAATACTTCAAAATTTGCTAGCACAGTTCCAAAATTAAATAGCAATCAATGCCCATCATGCAGATTATAAAGATATAAAATTATGTGCATTAGTTCTTGAGGTACGATTATTGCTAAAATCGTGTAAATGATGCGAAAAGCAACATAGCAATGCCACCTATTGAGGGCTTGCACAAAAACCTAATCAGTGACAATTTATGCCAACATCTAACTGAATCTGAATTTTGATGAAAATCTGAATTAGTTTTTGAAATAAAGTTATTACAAAAATCATGAAAAATCCAGCACAGCAGCATCATCCTTTGGACAAGTTGCAGAAAAATATAATGAATAACAACTTGTGTCATCGTGATGTTGAATATTTCCTCTATTTTTGGTTCTTGTCCCTGTGCAAACACCAGATAACACTTCCATAATACTTCTACCTTGTTAAAATCTTATTTTTAAAATAGTATTAAAATATTTTTAATAAAAATAAAGCTTTCCTTTTTATTAAAGCAAAATTTTTCTTAAAGTTTTTCCTTTTTAAAAAAAAATGTTATTTTCATTAAAATATTTTTGGCCTTATTTGCCTTATATTAAAAACATAATTAGTCATTCCAAGTCTCCTAAAATCAATAGTTCTTTGGAATTCATTTTTATCTTTCAGCTACCATATATCTGTCATTCGGGCTATTCTGTTTACAAAAGTTTTCAATAACATCTAACTTCATTTCCTTTCATCATCGGACCACAGTACACATGACTATTATAAGATGTGGTAAGTGGCCAATCAGCGACATCAACTACCGAAATTATGTCGCCATTCCATTTCTCTAAATGAGATTCATAAAAGTTGAAAGAATTGAAATACTGTTTCATTTTTAACTGTTATCTGTGTTAGTGATCAGCATATACATGCATTGTGAATCACCGGGTTAATCGGTCTTTATTAAACTTTGAAATGTATTGGTGACATTTCCTGTCGACCATTTCCTTTTTATGATAGTCATGTGTCTAGACAGATTCATATTTCAAAGTTGTGAAGTGAAAGGAAGAAGTGAAAAGTGTTCTAAAAAATTCCTAAATTATAGTCTCTATGCAAGCTCAGGCAATAATAAACCAATACCAAAAGTAATGGTTGTCAATGGTGACAATCTTTGATCCTACACAGGCTATATTTTATGCTAGTGCCACTAGCTCCTGCAGCTGGCAAGAACAACAAACAATCCTAAAAAGTATTTAAAAATTTCCTAAATTATGTTTCTATGGAATAATAGGACGTAACAGACTGATTTCAAAATTAATGTTGGCAAATTAATGGTGAATCCCTGTTTACACATAGGCATTTTATGTCAGTGTCATTACCCATAGAGAGATGGTAGACCATTAGAAAAGTAGCTTGGAATTTGACATGATGGTTAATTTTAAGATCTTAATCCATAGTAAGAAGATGGTTTATAAAAAATTCAAAACTTTAAATGAATACTGAAATGAGAGTATGAATTGAGCAAATAAATATCAAAATACTTTCTAAATTATCATTTATTTAGAATTAGCTTTAGTTCTTATTAAGTCTCATTTCTATCTAATGCAGTGTAATAATGAAGTTTAGTCAAAGTGTGGCTTAAACTGTAATTTTTGAATTATTTCTAAAAGTATAATTTTCTCTAATAAAATTGAGACATAGAAATATCACCTGGCATATTTCAACTATTACGTGAGCAAAGCCAGTGTGTGTGTGGGGGGGGGAAGGGTTGTTTAGTTCTTTATAAAAACCCACTTTTTATCTTTTGAAAGCCAATTAGATCCGTCTCTTTCATTATGCACAATAAAAAATGAATTGGTGCAGTTAGGATCCTCATATGGAAGAGTTTTTCAACCATTATTATTCATAAAAAAAACCATGGACTAAGGTAGTTTTTAGTAAATGGGACACATGAAAACTAAACCAACCAGAAAAAAATTTGTATTTATATGTTTAGAGGTTTCATAAAAGAGCGTGTCTTCCAATCTTCAGAGAGAAAAAAAGAGAGGGCAAAAGAGCAGAGGCAATAACATACATACTACTTTGTAGCTACTGCTTGAAACTTTTTTTTCATTAATTTTGGCTTGAAGTAAATTATTCTACTATGAATAGCCTTAAAACAGTTAAATGGCACAATCTTTTTTTTTTTTTTTTTTTTTTTTTTTTTAAACATTTGTTTTGACATTATCTTAACACAGAGATTTTGCATGCAAGGTATTAGTTTTTAAATGCTCTTGGAACTATTTTAAACCTGAAATTCACCCCTCCTTTCACTACAGTAGTGAAAAATTCAATGCACTGCAATCTATTACATCCATTAACACATTCACTGTCATCTAAAAGAATACTTAGTTGGCAAACTGAGTTTTTTTTTTTTTTTTTTTTTTTTTTTTTTTGCCAGTTACAAGATAGTTTGTTATTTATCTTCCTATCTAAATGACAGATTATGGGTATTGCCATGGAAAATGCATGTAATGTGTAGGTATTTTAAACATTTGCACAGAAAGAGATTAAATAACATACTTGGTATACTGAATTATACTGATATTTCAAAACCTAGATATAATGATTAAATGTTTAGAATGCAAAAATATTCATTCACAATATATTTTGCAAAGCACAACAAATATGAGTTATTTTTTGAAACTATAATGTTGAAATATTAGTAGCTATATTGAAACAATATTATGCATGATAAATTTTAAAATAATTATTTGAATAATAAAACAATAGAAAGTAATATAATAGCATAAAAAGCAAATATTATCCTGTTTTGACAGCAAATGTGTTAATATAATCAAACCCCGCTACAGTGAACACAGCTTTTAATTAATAAAATGTTTGGTACAGTGCCATGCGATACACATAATATTTTTTGTGGATATAATGAACATAAAAAAATGAGGAAGTTTAATATAATGGTTTTTTTTCTGTCTTTGACAGATTCTTTTTTCATTTTTTGAAATAATTTTGAAATTATTACTTTAAAATAAATACATATACTGATTTTTAAAACCATCTATAGACTGGAAAGTAGTGATTTTGTTTGCTTCTTTTATCTTCCTTCACCCTCCTAACCAAAAGCCATCCCTGGATTATATTGCACTTGTAGGTGGTTAGTGGGTGCAATATCCTTCAGGGTTGGCAAAAACCCAGGTTTTTGTGGGTATTTGTGGATTTTTGTTATTTTTCTGTATATTTGTATATTTAATAATATATGTGTGTGCTCATTTAAAAATATACTTATCAAGTTGCATTTTTTAATTACATCTGATCTATTTATTACTAATTAATATTATTTATAATATCAGTTAATAAATTTATTGTATTCTGATATTAGTATTAATATTAATATAAATAGAAAACTTAAAACTAATATCAGAATAAGTTTATTAACTCATGTAAAATAATTTTCATACTATTAATAATTCATGTTAATTATTATTAATACTATTATTGATTATTATTAATACTAATAATAATAGTACTATTATAATTAACTTAATACTATTTAAAGTGATAAAAGTGAATTCTTATCACTTTTAAATATATTTTAGCTATCACAATGAATAATTAATTTTATTTTTGTAGTAACTATAATAATTAAATTTTTTTATAATAATTAGTAACTATGATAATTAAACTAACTGGCTTTGCCTGCTAGCGGGGCTGGTCCTTTTATATGCAAACCTCGAAACGAACAAACTTCGAACCGGATCGCAGCTAACTATGCCACCACATAACAGGTCGAAAGCATGCACTACTGGGCCCCTCCTTTTAAACAAATCTGTAATTTAGATGCACATCTCAGACTGTATCTCCGCTGACTACAACACCATGTAGAGGATGCTGCACATGCACAGAAAGATGTTTCCTTTTAATAAATCTGTAATTGATATGTAAATGTCGTGCCGCACATACCTCAAACTAGGTTCTAGCTGCATACAGCACTGTATAGCAGGCATACTGCTCACACACTATCAGGTATTGCGCTATATTCTTAACAAAAATATATTTGAATAAAACTCTGTTAAACAATCTATCTATAGGCATATAAGTCGAGGAAGTGGCATTTTAAGGCAACAAATTAAGATTTTTGCAGAAATTATTACAGAAAATAGCTGCATTTTTTATATATAAATTTTTATCATATGTTATAAACTAAGCTATCTTAAAGTTTGAAACAAATCAAGAATTTAAGTTTTTTTACAGAAATTAATAATAAAAAACAGTATTATTTGAGGGAAGGAGTGTTTGAATTTAAAAAAGAAGCTAACAATTATATCTTTAGCTCTTGCTGAGCTGCAAATAGATACAACCACTCTGTCATGTTCCGTTAAGATTTGGAGAAATTTGATGGAATCGGAAGATTTGAAATAACACAACGGGATTATGCTGAAAGGCTAGAAACAGATCATCGGGACTGAGCATTTTTTTTTAGCTAATATAATGGACGTAAAGTTTAGATGGGAAAGGCTTAATTTAACAAAAGAGGAAGAAACTGATGAATGGATAATGTAGTATCATTTAGAGTGGTTACCTGCGATATTGGCATTTAAAATTAAAGGCATAGACCGTGTCACAATTCTCAGCTTCAAAATGGTGGGAAATTTTAAAGGAAAAATACAGAAAAATTAAACAATTTAGATTATGATTTTTGTGGTTTTTTCCAATCAATGCATTCTGTTCCATCTAGCTCTGCTTCCATGAAGAAGATTTTCACTACATTTGGATTCATATAGTCGAAATTACAGAACAGAATAGACTCAGAGCAGTGGGAAAAATTAGTTAAAAATTTTAAATATTACCATAAAAATTAAAGTGAATGCGATTTTGATTGGTAAACTATAAAAAACAATTATAATTATTTTGTATTATATTGCATGACTTATTTGAAATATATTTTTATAAAATAAATAAATAAATTGAAAAAATAAATATTCTGAAATAAATTATCATTTGATTAACACAAATATGACTGTCTTATTTATTTATTATTATTTTTTAATGAGATTTTGTAAAAGAAACCACCTAGGTTTTGGGCTTAAAAGGAAAATTTGTATTATTAGGGAGATTTGCAGATTCAGAAATGACTTTTAGCAAAAACCCACTTTTAACAAAAATCCAGGTGGATTTTTGTTGGCAGACCCGCCCAGAAAAACCCGGGTGGGTTTTTCTGGGCTGGGCCCACTTTGCCAACCCTGATATCCTTCCCCAGCATAGGAATGCGCACTTATTAGTCAAAAGGATGGACATGGATCAGGGTTGAAAAAGCCTTTCTTTCACATCCTGTTTTTACTCTCTGTTCAGTTAAAAAAGCAAATTTAAACTATGGAAAGCAGTAAATATAAAATGTTCTCCATGTAAGATAAATTGGGCATCAACAGAAGTTTGTTATCTCTTTTACTATTTTAATAAAACAAATTGCCTATTTCACACATCCTGGGCACAATTAATTACAGTTCCAACTTGGGTTGACTATATAAAAGAAAAGGTAAGGAAGATCCCAACCCAGCCAGTGTCTGCTAAAAGATTAAGATTGAGCTCAGACACAATGCTCTGTTCGATGCTGATTTTTATGCTAAAAAGATATCAAACTAACATCAGCTAGTACAGTACATTTATACTTAATCGAATAAATGTAATATTCATTGAAAATAGTTATGTTTTACAAGTTTTAATTTTTATATAGGGTGGGCTGACTCGCTTAATTTTTTTTTTGCTTGCAGGCCTGTTTAAATTTTTTTTTGTCAGTCCGGTCCCATGCAAATCTCTAGGACAAGGACACCATCTCCATTAACTGCACTGCAGAGCTGTTAATTGTTAACAAAAGGGGGGAAAATGAAAATTTTAAATATTGTTTGATTTTTTTTTCACATTTATTCTCAAGAATCTTAGGTACTTCCCCATCATTACACTAATAACCAGGGATGGGGAAATACATCATTTTGCTCGCCAGTGGCGAGTGGATTTTCTGGCAAGGCGAGTGCATTTTTAATTTTTGAAAAAACTGTAGGCAATAGAAACATTATCGGAGACACTTTTGCAATCTAGATATTTTAACTTTCCAAATTATTACAGTGTAAATATGATACTAAAGTTCTATCTTATATTAAGCTTACCTCTGTTGCATATATTTCTTATTTTATAGGGAAAAAAGAATTACGAAAATGTATTGTAGTAATAGTAATTTCATGTGCGATTTTGTCAAAACTATTTTCAACTGCATCCGTGTTGTATCTTGCAGGCTGGTGAAATAAATCCATGGCTTGTAAGATTTTTGAAAAATTCCCCACCCCTGCTAATAACTTTGCATAAAAAAATATATAAAATTGCTATGTCATGTTTTCTTTAAATTTAAAATCAATATCTTTATTTGTATTTATTTAACATGACATATCTTGTGTTTTTATCATCCCCAACTATGTACATCACAGCACCATTGCTTCACACAACTCTTTAAGGTACATACATCATTTAAGTCACACCATAATTGCTGTTATCCTAAATCACTGTTACTCTCTGCTAATGGCTTTTGCAGATGACTGCTGTTTTCAGATTCATTGATATCTGACTTAAGATTGTTCTTAACTGATCTGCTCAACAAGTGAAAAACGTTTTGACACATTTACAAATTCATTTTTTAATGGAAATATATAAAATTGGAATGCCTGACTATGGAAGCGATTTTGAATTGAACTTATTTTTCCTTTTTATGATAATTAAATTACCTATCGAGTTATAAGCTATTTCGACCAATCGATCACCCATTTTTTCCCTGCTTTCTGACTGGTTTTTCTGCTTTCGTCGGGAAAGATGCTCAAAATAGTCAACTTTGAAGGCTTGTTATGAAAAATTGTGTTTTTCAAAAAACAGAAGAATGAGTGCAATTAGATAGTTTCTGAACAACAAGACCTGCTATTTTCATGCATTTCCGAACAAAAATAAATTAATGCATGTGTCACAAAGTTGCCCTTTTTGATTTAAGAACACCCTTAATAGTTTGTGGGCCATTGGTGTTTCATGCACCGACATTCTACAGCATTTTGCCAATGCTCCACATACAGTGGCAGTCAAAAGTTTCCAGCCAGTTAGTTTCTTTGATTTATTTACCAGAAGGTTTCAGTGAAAAAGAAGCACAATGCTTCAAAAGTTAGGAATATGTGAATTTTCTCTGACCAAGTGATCATTTTGATTGGATACTGAAGACACTTCAAGGAAAGGGGCAGAATTCGAAGTTCGTGTGAGCAAAAGTTTCTGGCCACTCATCATTCCTTAGTTTTTTTTTCTATCGTTAAGGTGTTTTATGGACTGTTTGTGAATGAATCAAAGTGAATAGCATAGTTTAAATACAAAAACGAAAAGTTCAACAATTATTTTTTGTAAATGAGTTAAATGTAATGTTAAATGTAAATGAGTTTGTCGCTAAATGGCCAATTTTCTCAAGATATTGCGGCAAAGTTATTGATCAATAAACCCAGAGGCGCAGCCAAGGGGGTGGTTTTGGGGTTAAAACCCCTCCCAGAGCTAAGAAAGATCGCCATAATTTCTGCTTATATGAATCAAAACCAAACTTGATATTTAAACTTTTGGCTAATTTCATAGTCTGCCGCTTTATTGAATCACATGTCATTTAATAAAAATATTTGAATAAATGGTGAAAACTACTTAAAACTGTGTAAGTGCATATTACATAGATTAGTTAATTAAAAATTGGTTATTTGAACTAAATAACTTTTCTGAGACTTATTATGCTTAAAGAATGGCGATTTCCTGCCACACAGATGCTCTTTGAATAAATGTCTTATACAGTAAATATTCTAATTAGTGCTGATTCTATTAACCAGCAAACACCTTTATCACAAACTCAAACCCCCCCCCCCCCCTAGAACCAAATTCTGGCTGTGCCACTGAGTAAACAAACTGTAAATTTTATTCAAAAACTATATAAAGATTGCCATGGCCACTAGGACATTCTGACGTCCGAAAAGCCCCTGAAAATTACTATTTTTGTGGAGGCAATTATCAGAGAAAAAATAGTAGATGACCCGCATAAAAATGCCATTGCAATATTTTGCGATTTACGGAACGAAAATATTGCTCAAATAAGTCAGTCTACTGTATCAAGTTGCTGATGTGATTCAGAACCTTATGGAAGAGTCTGTGTTAAAAAAATTTCAGAGTTAAAAAATATACCAACGTAACCAATTGTCTTTTTCCAAAGAACACAAAGTCTGGTCAATTGAAAAATGGAAAAATGTTCTATTTTTCGATCAATTGAATTTTAAACTTTTTAGGGAGTGATGGCAGACACTACATCCATTGACCTAACAAAGATATGAATCGAGATATTTTTTCCTGCAATAAATCATGGTGGAGGACACATTATAATGTGGGAGTATTTTCTTCAAAATGTGTTGGTCCGTTATTTGAAATCCGCAGCAAAATGAATGATGCAATGTATGAGGATATCTTGCAGGAATATTTGCTGCCTTATTAGAGGAAAAACTGGTCAACTATCTGTCTTAACATGATAACTACTTGATGAATATATGCAAGCTTGATAAGCAGTGGCATTTGCACACAAAAAATTACTCTTGAAATTTTCCAGTTCAAATGTCCAAGATTAATCCAATAGAAAATGGATGAAAATAATCTGGCAAATGTCTGCAGAACTATAAATATTCTAACTCAGCCGAAATTTCCAAAAAATTTCAAGAAGTGTGGAAAAAACATACCATAGACGATTTTCAACTGTTGATTGTATCAATATCACATTGCTGCAATGCAGTACGTATTACTAAAGGTATGGTGATAAAATCTTAATTGTAAATGCTGTTGATCACTATTTTTTTTATACAATACCATTTTTTTTCTAAACTTGTGAAGGTGGCTGGAAACTTTTGAGCACACGCGTTTTTCTTTGCACTAAATTTGGTCAGTTAAATTTATTGATAGTTATATTTTATTTCATAAATAAGTTTCTAACTATTATGTCAATAAAATGTATAAGTATCACTTTGAGATTCCTCTTCATATGGGTATATTTACAAATTAACTAAAAAATATTGGCTGGCTGGAAACTTTTGACCGCCACTGTACGTATTAAATTTCATGGAATGGCAACAATTTTATGCAAGGCTTGAAAATTAGAAAAATTTTAAGGTTTTCAGGTGGAAACCTACATGAAAAATATAGGTTCCCAGAAAAATTTATGTGTGATTATTTTGTCAAAATTTGCCTTTTTTGTGATCCTTTAATAAAATTTGCATTGCTTCCCATGATATTTTAATGAAATCTGCCTACCTACTTTGTTCTCATCTGACTACTTACTTTCGTCATTGTAGCTTAGCTACTGTAGAGATAAAGCTGCTGGCAGATTAAGTTTTTTTTTTTTTTTTTTTAATTATGCTTTAAGTTAGTCTACTCTGTTTGGCAAAGTTTGCTGACATTTTTCATCTGTACATATGTTTGTCATTATTAAAAGGGTTTCAAGTCAAGCTCATGTCATCTTAATATTGTCAAAGTCTTCAACAATTATATGTTTTTTTAATTGAGGTTCCACAGCAAAATAAGTCTTATTTTGATAGAGAAATATAACAAAAATAATAAAAGTAAGTTTAATTGAGGTTCCACAGCAAAATAAGTCTTATTTTGATAGAGAAATATAACAAAAATAATAAAAGTAAGTTAACATATTTTTTTATTAATTTTCAGCAATTTGCTATTAATTTCATTTTATCGATCCTTTATTTAAATAATGTGTATTCTGAGCAGGGTTGGAAAAAAACCTGGTTTTTTCGAAACCCCCCCAAAAAATCGTTTTTTTTTTGGTTTAAATCGGGTTTTTTTAAAAGCATCCCTTTTTATTATATATACATGCATATTTATTGATAAAAATAGATATTGTTGGATTAAAAGTAGTATAATTTCATTTTAAAATAATTTAAATTTAATAATTACAGTAAATTTATGTAGAAAATAGGAAAAATTCATATTTTAATTTAAACAGTATTAACAAACAGTCTTACATTCAAAGAATAAACTGCTCTACACAATGAAAGATTGATACACTGAGAGTTTTTATAAACAATCTTTTGATTACTAATACTAAACATTTAGATGTAGTTTGATAAATATAATATTCTTTTCCATAGTTATTAAAATAGTAAATTTCAAATATTTCTTAGCATTTTGTTTTTGGAATGACAATTTGAAGTCAATATTTTTGATCATTAGATTTTGCAGATAACAGAAAAAAAATAATAATATTGTTATTATTAAAACGACTAGTACCCAATCTTTGAATATTCTCTTATTCAACATCATATTTTCATTTTAATTCTTCAAAATAATCTCCCCATTTTAGAAAAAATTCTTTTACAGCTTGAACAAAATCTTAAAGATCATTGTATTAAGTAAATGTTATTAATTGTGTTAAATAATCTTCACTTTAAAAAACATTAAAATATTTTTTATACTAAATATTGAATATTTTTAATCTATTTTATATTTGATTAATTAACATGTTTGAAGTTTTTTCTTTAGAACAATAGATATGTTCACCAATGCATAGTGATTTTGATTCTATAATTAAAAAAATGACCTAAACCCACTATATCTAATGCTTATTGCTGAAATAAAGTGTTAAAAATAGAAATTATTTGTTTTCAACAATCTGAAACATGTAAATTATAAAGAGAAATGAGAAAATGCCGTTAGATTATTTCTAAAAAAACCAATTGGTTTAAACCGTGGTTTAAACCATGGTTAAAACCAATTGGTTTAAACCGTGCCAATCCTGATTCTGAGGGAGGAGTTCAGAACTATTCAGTTAAAACTGCTTGTGGAATGGATATAGTGAACTCCTGGCTATAGTAAATCGAAATTTTGGTGACTTCAGGATTCACTATATTGGGGTTTGACAATATAACTATCAATATTAATACTGTATTTTTGGGCATAAGTGCCACGGCGCATATGAGTTTAAAGATTAAAAATATGCTTAGTGCGGCGCTTTTGCTGGGGCAGAGGATACGATACTTACTTTCTTTCTCCCCCCCCCCCCCCTTTCAGCGATATTTATTACAGAGGTGATTCTGATCGGATTTTTTTCCAAAAATTAGGAAAAGTCAATCACCAGGACAAAAATTCAAAGCATAAAAAATATCACAAATTTCGACAAATGATCACATAATTTTTGTAAATCATTCACAGAAAAAATAGCTAGCTTTATCAAAAATAGCAGAAAAAGAAAGAATTTTATCAAGGATCGGGGGGGGGGGGGGGGGGGGGGGGAGAGAGACACACACACCTATTTTTATCAAAGGTTCGCAGGAAAATCGCGAATTCTGTAAAAAGAAAATGTGTATTTCATGAAAGGATCACATGAAAAACAAAAATTTTATTAATGTATCATGGCAAAAATAACATAAAATTTGTCAAAGGATAGTATGAAAATAAAGTACCTTGACTGAAGATTGAGTAAAAAACGAAGTATTTCATCAAAGGATAATGAAATAATGCAAATCAGGGTTGTTAAATACCTGGGTTTTTTCAGAAAAAACTCAACCCACTGTGTTCTTTCAGGGTTTTTCAAGTTTTTTTTCCTTTCTTTCTTTTTTTTTTTTTTTTTTTTGGGGGGGGGGGGTTATGGCAGGTGGTTCAGAATGCTTGAAAAAAAATTTACTTATTACTAAATTTAAAGTAGCTAATTGATTAAAAATATATGTAAATCAATGACAGCAATCAAAATTATGCTTTGCTTTTAGATAAATTGATTATTAGTAATATTAATTTATAAAGTATTTTTTATTATTTCTAAATAATAGAATAAGCCAAGTAATTTTACATGTCTACATAATTAAATTAGGATTCTAAGCATATATGGTATTTTGTTATGAGTTTCTGTTGTATAACATAGAACGGATTACACATCAAAGTATTTCTTTAATGGGAAAAAAAAAATTTTGTGTTACTTATACATGCTACAGAGATTAACTAACAATTATTTCTTTTAAAAATTGTGATGGTATAATTAAGACATTTCTTTTCTTTGGGGTGGGGGCCGATGGTTATAAACTTTATGAGTGGTGTACTGATATTAAGAAATATATTACAATATATTATATATGTAATATAAATACATTATACAGTATAACATCTTTAATCCGGACATCTATAATCCGGAAACTTCTGTAATCCGGACACTTCGGAACTTTTAATCTATTTTTTTCTTTTATTTTCCCTTTTTGATCACAGATGGCGCCACCACAGTATGCGAATACGTTTCCAAAAAAAATTAAAACAGCCAATCACATTACTCCTTTCCTTTGAAAGAAATAGCTAGAATAAAGATCAAATTATGAAAAAATATTCGGCATCACTCTTTTAATTCTTTTTTTTTACATCTTTTGTATGGCAACATTAGTTTATTGCTTTGCATTTACTCTACCGTGTGCGGGTTAGTGAGCCATTTTGATTGTTATTCGTAGTGTTCTGTTATCAAAGTCCGATATATTTGGAAAAAAAAAACCCAGCATGAATTACCAGCGAATTGATAACTTAATTCCCGTGAAGAGGAAAAAAAGAAAACACTGCACGCTATCGATTGCAGAAAAAGTGGAACTGTTAAAAAAGCATAGTCAAGGGACTTCTGTTCGTAATTTATGTGACGAATATGCGATTGGAAAATCAACAGTGTATGACATCATAAAACAAAAGTAGGAAATTTTATCGTTTTTTGCGGACAGTGACTTGCTTATTGAAATGGCGAAACGTAAAACGATGAAAAATGCAAAAAATCCCGATCTGGATAAAGTTATGATTGACTGGTTTAAACAGAGGAGGAGCGAAAATGTGCCGCTGACCGGACCCATGATTATAGCGCAGGCTAAAAGATTCCATCAAGAAATTGTAAATTTAAAATTGTAATTACTACCTTATTTTATAAATATAAAGTAATATAGATGTCTTTTTTGTTTTGTTTATTTGTTTTTAATATTGTATAATCTCGTCATTAATATTATATTATTCTTATCTTAATTATCTTATCATTAAGTGACAACAGATGGCGCCAAAAGAGCGCGAATTCAGATATCATTTTTTCATTTTATGTACTATTATATATGTACTATGCATTAAGTACTATTTCAAAATAATATTATTTTAATTGAATTTGTGATTGAATTTCACATTTCTAAGACTTATAGTTAAATTTTTCATAACAGTAATCTTACGTAGCACCATTTTAAATATGTCACTATTTTGAATGTAACTTTTTTTTTTTTTAATGTCTGGTATATTTTATTTTTTTCTTTATAATATATTGTTTCTTTTTAGAAAATTAGTTTACTGGTTATTTTTACGTCATCACTTTAGTGATATATTTTATTTATTCCATAATTTATAAATCGGAAACATCGATTATAAAGAAAAAAAAAACATAGTTATTGTTTATCATAATTTACAACAGATGGTGACACCACGAATTTTATTCTATATTTCCGTGATTATTATTTCCTTTAAAGCATTTTTTAATTATTTTAAATTATCAAGTTATTAGCATTCTTACTTTGCCATATTAATGACTGATATTAGTATTATTATTTGTCAAAATGCATTCTAGTTTCAAAAGCATCTGTAATCCGGAATTTTCTATAGTCCGGAATCGCCGTGATCGGTACGATTCCGGATTAAAGAAGTTATACTGTATATGAAATTTAAAGTTGAAATTTTGAAAAAACCCACTTGGTTTTTTTCCTGGGTTTTTTCAGAAAAAACCCACCCGGGTTTTTTCAGAAAAAACCCACCCGGGTTTTTTGGGCTGGGCAAAATCATAAAAACCCTAATGCAAATTCTGTCAAAAGACATTGAAAAAAAAAAAAAAAAAAAAAATTTCTTAAAGGACCATGAAAAATGCAAATTTCTTAAAAGGGTCGTGAGAAAAAACCAGGATTTTTTCTATTTTGCTTACAGGTTTTTTTTTTTTTTTTTTAATACTTTAACTTTTAGAACAGCTTTTGTAAATAAAAGTATCCTTGTTAAAAAAAAACTTTTAGAAATCAAAAAGTAGGAAGCGGCTTTTGTAAGGAAGATTTTAACAAAAATGATGTATTATTGTGTTTGTTTTAAATAAAAAATCTTTCCCTTCTGTTTTACTTCATGAAATACTTTTGATTTTAACTGTTTCTTTTTTGCATAGCAAAACATTATCAATCAAATGCTTATCGGATTTTCACGTTGTCATGCTAAATAAACAAACATGCCATGATAATGGGGCTTTTTTATGCAGTGAGTCAAACAGTGAGCTTTTTTATGGGTATCTATACCATTCTTAAAACTTAATATATTGTAATAAAAAGTAGGTATTCAGCCTAACTTATTATTATTGCCAGTTGTTGAAAATTTGAACAAAATCAGTTAAATAAAAATGAAGATTTTTTTTTTTTTCATTTATTTACAGTCAGAAAAGAAGAATTTGGCTTTAGTTTCATTTTTAGTTCATTATTTCTCTTTGCTACTAGAACATTTTTTTTTCAACAATGAAAAATTTTGTGACTTAGTCATGGAATCTTTTTTTTTTTTACTTTTTAAAGGAATACTATTCACATGAGTACTCAAATGATTTGGAATTAAAAAGCATGTTCCTTTTTTCAATAAATATCATCTTGAATTTAAATATTTGTGAATCGCAACAAAAATTTTAAAAATTGCTATAAATTCTTAAAAAAATTGAAAACAAGAATAAAATTTTAAAAATTGCAGAAGAACAAAAAGGTTAAAAAATTTAAATTAGACTCCTTCTACAGATATAAAAAATTACCCCGAAACAAGTACTAAATGGCACTGAAAATCGCTGATGAATGTGATTAAACTTCATTGAAAAGAGGACAAAATTTGCCACATTAGGATAAGATATTTAATGCTAGCTATAGAAATAAGTTTTTATTACTAATGTATGCATTTTATAAATAATAATAATAAAAAAAATACAGCAAATTGTGAAATATTTATATTATTAAAAGATTTTCTTTTGAGGGGGGGGGGGAGGACAGATTAAAACGAGTTAAAAAAAAAATGAAAATTGTAGTTTTATACAAATGCTTTAAACAGAATTTCCATTTCGAATTTCAAAAAATCTTTGCAAAACAAATAATAAAAACTATAAAAATTTCCAAAAAAAAAGGTTGCGCGAGTGCAAATTAAATGTTATTATAATATTAAATACCTGGATTTTTTCAGAAAAAACTCAACCGACTGTGTTCTTTCAGGGTTTTTCAAGGTTTTTTTTTTTTTTTTTTTTTTTTTTTTGGGGGGGGGGGGGGGGGTTATGGCAGGTGGTTCAGATTGCTTGAAAAAAAAATTTACTTATTACTAAATTTAAAGAAGCTAATTGATTACAAATATATGTAAATCAATGACAGCAATCAAAATTATGTTTTGCTTTTAGATAAATTGATTATTAGTAATATTAATTTATAAAGTAAGTATTTTTTATTATTTCTAAATAATAGAATAAGCCAAGTAATTTTACATGTCTACATAATTAAATTAGGATTCTAAGCATATATGGTATTTTGTTATGAGTTTCTGTTGTATAACATAGAACGGATTACACATCAAAGTATTTCTTTAATGGGAAAAATTTTTTTTTGTGTTACTTACACATGCTACATAGATTAACTAACAATTATTTCTTTTAAAAATTGTGATGGTATAATTAAGACATTTCTTTTCTTTGGGGTGGGGGCCGATGGTTATAAACTTTATGAGTGGTGTGTACTGATATTAAGAAATATATTACAATATATTATATATGTAATATAAATACATTATATATGTAATTTAAAGTTGAAATTTTGAAAAAAACCCACTTGTTTTTTTGGGCTGGGCAAAATCATAAAAACCCTAATGCAAATTCTGTCAAAAGACATTGAAAAAAAAAAAAAAAAAAAAAAAAAAAACCAATTTTTCCCAAAGGACCATGGAAAATGCAAATTTCTTAAAAGGGTCGCGAGAAAAAACCAGGACTTTTTCTATTTTGCTTACAGGGTTTTTTTTTTTTTTTTTTATACTTTAACTTTTAGAACTGCTTTTGTAAATAAAAATATCCTTGTTAAAAAAAAACTTTTAGAAATCAAAAAGTAGGAAGTGGCTTTTGTAAGGATTGATCTCTGCTAGCTAATGCAAAAATAAATAAAACAAAATAACTATAGTAAAATGCCAGCTAGGTATTTTAAAAAATGTTTTCTATATAATAACATTAACAAACAGGTGTTCTCATATAAATAATAGCTACTGATTGCATGTTTAATTTGAAAATCGCCCAAACGACATATGTTTATTTAAATTCTTCACATTCCACTCTTTAAAATTACGCTTTCCCTACAATGCAAATGAACATCAAAGGAAGATTTTAACAAAAATGATGTATTATTGTGTTTGTTTTAAATAAAAAATCTTTCCCTTCTGTTTTACTTCATGAAATACTTTTGATTTTAACTGTTTCTTTTTTGCATAGCAAAACATTATCAATCAAATGCTTATCGGATTTTCACGTTGTCATGCTAAATAAACAAACATGCCATGATAATGGGGCTTTTTTATGCAGTGAGTCAAACAGTGGGCTTTTTTATGGGTATCTATACCATTCTTAAAACTTAATATATTTTAATAAAAAGGAGGTATTCAGCCTAACTTATTATTATTGCCAGTTGTTGAAAATTTGAACAAAATCAGTTAAATAAAAAGATTTTTTTTTTTTTCATTTATTTACAGTCAGAAAAGAAGAATTTGGCTTTAGTTTCATTTTTAGTTCATTATTTCTCTTTGCTACTAGAACATTTTTTTTTCAACAATGCAAAATTTTCTGACTTAATCATGGAATCTTTTTTTTTTTACTTTTTAAAGGAAAACTATTCACATGAGTACTCAAAGGATTTGGAACTAAAAAGCATGTTCCTTTTTTCAATAAATATCATCTTGAATTTAAATATTTGTGAATCGCAACAAAAATTTTAAAAATTGCTATAAATTCATAAAAAAATTGAAAACAAGAATAAAATTTCAAAAATTGCAGAAGAACAAAAAGGTTAAAAAATTTAAATTGGATTCCTTCTACAGATATAAAAAATTACCCCGAAACAAGTACTAAATGGCACTGAAAATCGCTGATGAATGTGATTAAACTTCATTGAAAAGAGGACAAAATTTGCCACATTAGGATAAGATATTTAATGCTAGCTATAGAAATAAGTTTTTATTACTAATGTATGCATTTTATAAATAATAATAATAAAAAAAAATACGGCAAATTGTGAAATATTTATATTAATAAAAGATTTTTTTTTGAGGGGGGGGGGGGGAGATTAAAATGAGATTTAAAAAAAAAAGAAAATTGTAGTTTTATACAAATGCTTTAAACAGAATTTCCGTTTCAAATTTCAAAAAATCTCTGCAAAACAAATAATAAAAACTATAAAAATTCGCAGAAAAAAAGGTTGCACGAGTGCAAATTAAATGTTATTATAAAAATATATAAAATGTACTATATTGTATCAACAGTTTGAAATTGGATTCACTTTACAAATGTAAAAAAGAAATCGTCACAAAACACGGAATATAACGCAATTTTTAACACTTTGGCACATTTTCGTAAGTGCGGCACATACACCTGAAAATACAGTAATGCTTTAGAAATTTGCCTTACAAAAAATGAGAAAAACATGCAAGATAGAAAATCAAGACAAAAACAAATTGGATTTTACTTAAAAATACATACCAAGTGGTGGACTTGGAGAAGAAATAAGTGTTGCATCTGAAAAAGAATTAAAAAATACATAAATAATGTAAAACTTCATGAATGCGACAAGACAATTGCTATTATTTTTACATTGGACATTTCTACTTAACTTATGGAAAAAAAATATAAAAATATTTACCTTCAGTTTTCACACAAGATCTATTGAAGCAATTTTCATCTTTTCAGTTCTTATTATTTCTTTAGTTTTCCCTTAAGACAAGTATGAAATTTCAAACTATTTTTTTGGTAGTTAGTGTGTTGCATACAGCATTAAGCTTTGAACACTGGATCACTATTTCCTTGGCAATATCCACATCAAAACTGCATAAAACTATTATGCTAATTGTAGTAGATACAAAATTAAGGCAATTCTAAAGAGCTGCAGCAAGTCCAAAGAGCATAAGAAACTTTGGAAAATTATAAAAAGCCCCTGGTTATAACAACAAGTGTTAGATAGCAAATCCTTCACTAATTCTTCATTAAACCAAAAGACAAGATTGAACTTGCCTAATACAAATCTTTTTAAAGAATTAGGAGGCAAAAAGAGATGTGCATCATGGAAAGCAAATTGAGTATCGAATTGTTAAACTTTCACTGGGTGCACTGTTATAAAAAGTACAACACTTGCCTAATATTTCTTAAAAACAAAATTATGCAAGCTGAAAAGATCACCATTAGTATTAGTTTATTGAACCTCTCCCCTGACTATTTGAGAGTTATTTGTGAATGCAATATTGACTGCACATATATCTGTGTCAAAAGTTTAAGCACTTTTCCAATTCGTTTAAAATAGTTGAAGAAGAAAATATTTTATGCTAATTTACAATAAATACTTGACATTTGATTAAAATAAAATAAACCATTTTGGGCAGTGGTGTAGTCCTGGAAAAAAAAGTGGGAGGACGCTCATATTCTCGAACATTAGGCTCTCTATCACCCATGTGACTAACTTGATTTTGAATTGAAAAATTAAATTTAAATTTAGTTTACATTTAACAGGGTCATTCCATGCCAAATCAGTGACTCAACCTAACCCTTTCCGATTTCAATGAAACTGCTAGGGATCATTCTCTATGATGATATAAATTACAGCATATTTTTATTTTTTGTTTATTGCTTTAAAAATTTTTACACAATTAATTATTTAAATTTCGAAAAATCATCATTTTTTGACTTGCATAAATATTTTCAATTTTGAATTTCTCAAGTTCTATCAAACATAGAAAATTTTTTGACCACTCATTTCAAAGAGGAGTTTATAAGGTTAAATTTGATATGCAAGTCGACTATGTATAGTTAAAATAAATAAAATTTTAAATTTTTTTAAATTTAAAATTTGAAAATTTTTTAGATAGTCATTTTTAAAAATTTTGAAAAAATTGTATGTTTGTTGCAATGTTATAAGCTTCAAATTCTGAAATTTTTAGAGTGGGATCTCAATGGGATCAGGAGTTATTAAATAAAAGCAAAAATTACCATTAAAATAGCAATTTAATTCTGTCTATTTTGTTATTTATTTATGATTTGTATGGTAATTTTCAGCTTTTACTTAATAACTCCTGATCCCATTGAGATCCCACTCTAAAAATTTCAGAATTTAAAACTTACAATATTACAACAAAAAATTTTAAAAATTTTTAAAAATGACTATCTAAAAAAATTTCAAATTAAAAAAATTTTAAATTTTATTTATTTTAACTATACATAGTCAACTTGCATATCAAATTAAACCTTGTAAACTCCTCTTTGAAATGAGTGGTCATAAAATTTTCTATGTTTGATAGAACTTGATAAATTCAAAATTGAAAATATTTATGCAAGTCAAAAAATGATGATTTTTCAAAATTTAAATAATTAACTGTATGAAAATGTAAAGCGATAAACAAAAAATAAAAATATATGCTCTAATTTATATCATCATAGAGAATGATCCCTAGCAGTTTCATTGAAATCGGAAATGGTCAGGTTGAATATTGAATTTTTTTGGTTGATTTGACATGAAATGACCCAACAATTAAAATTTAAATTTAATTTACATTTAAAAATTAATTAAAATTAATGTTTTTTTTATAATTAATTTTTTTTCCTTTTTATATGCAGTTACCCAAAAAGCAAAAGAAATTCATTCAAAGTAATTTATCTTATATTACACTAACTTTTTTTTTTTACTCCAAATACAATTTTAAATAGAATGAAAAATCATGCTTCATGCATAGATTATGAAACATTTTGTAATACTATAAAGAATATTCTATTATAGTTTTTTTTTTTTTTTTTTTCATACAAGGAACAGAGGTACATATAAATGAACATTTTAGTAAATACTTAACTAAGTTAAAAACATTTTTTCAATAGTTACTGCCTATAGATTTTAAGGGACTTCTTCATTCACAGGAACTGAACCCGCTTGCTAATGTTAATCCTGTGGGAGATTTTTTCCGAATAACTCATTTACATTTCGATAAATTTGAATAATTTTTGTTTGCGTTGAGTAGCAAAGGTCGATTTCTACAATGCTCGTTCTTATTTTTTTCCATTTTGCTCAGTCTTTGATGAAGATATTTCGACTTTCGAAATCGATTCACAAAGGGAAATTATCCAAGTTAAATAAAAATGCGCAAACATAATCGAAAAAGTAAAAAGGCCATTGTAGAGATTGGCTTCAGACATCCATGCAAAAATCATTTAAAAACATTGGAATGCAAATGAGGTATTTTTAAAATTTTTTTCTCTAGTATTAACATTAGAAAGCGGGTATTTCTGAGTGAGTGAAGTAATCTTTTAACAAGCAAATTCTTGAGTATATAATCTTTTCCATTTTTTACATACTAAGCAGTAAAATTAACAATATAATTAAATAGAAAAACGCATAAAACAACTACAAAAAGGTTTTCTGGCAATTAGCGTTCATTGATGACAATACTTGTATTCATATCTTTTTGAATTCCTATATATGGATTTATTTGTATAATATTCACACAGTAAAACATATTTGTGCTAAAAAACAAATAATATTCTTGAAACCGGATTTTCCACAAATCCCACCTGCACAAGTTAAATAATTCGATTTGTTGCACTGCATATGATTTATAGAATTCATTCCACATAATGTAATAACAAGTAAGAAAAATCATGCGTTAAGCATAGATTATGAAGCACTTTCCAACACTTCTTGAAATCTTTAACAAAACTTCGTTATCCAGGGAAATAACATTATTTCCATATCCAAATAAGTATTTCAATACTTTGAAAAGCCCTGTAACTGATCAGTCAGCTAATATATTGACTATATAATGGTAAAATTTAGTTTAGCAAGAAAACACTTAACTGTTTGAAAATTTCCTTTCAGCAGTTTATACTAATAGATGGAAACATACTTGAATACTTTTGTTTAGCCCTGTAAAATACCTAGTACCTTTAATACACCAAAGTAATTTGCTAAAGTTTAGTTTAAAAATAAATTCTCTTTAAACTACTTAAATAAAATTTCCAGATTTTATCATCCAAAGGCGACCATGTATCCATTTCTTTGCATGACCCTGTATCAGGCATGAAAGTGGTAAACGAGAAAAAAGGTGGAAAATTTTTCCCATCCATACAACGACACTAAACTCTTATAATTTAAGTGTCATTTTACCAGCTACTTATCTAAGAAAATTAAATAATTGTATGTATGATGCTGTTTCTTTTTCAACTTAGAAAGTATTAATAACGCTAAAGGTATAAAACCAAATATATCTGATGAAGTAATGTGAAGTAGTCATTAATTTTCCAAAATTACTATTCTGTATAGTTTAGCTGTGAAATTCCCTCTCCCTTTTTAAGAAAACAATCTTTCTGCTAAATTGATCTTTGCTTCAGAAATACATCTCACAAAAGGAATCACAGAAATTGTCTGAAATTATTTAAAAGTGTTATATCATTATCATAAAATATTCTATTCCAAAAAGACATTTCCTTTCAGTTTGAGTTTTAGAAATCTAAAAAAGATTCAATTCTTGAAAGACATTTAGATGACTTTCAGATGCTTATATGTAGAAGGTCACCTTTCACTTTATGCCTCATTTGCACAGCAATTCAAGAACAAACACTAAGTGTTTGAGTATACAAAATGTCCAAGTAGTAAATTTTCTAACCCCCCCCCCCCCAAATTATCCTTCCAAAATTTTCTTTGCATTTTTACATCAATCTAGAGAATGACCAAAATTGCTTTAAAAAAGATGGAATTCCTCCTTTAGGAGGAACTCTTTCATGCCTGCCCTGTATATCAATTTATCTATATTTTACAAACATTTCTTAGTAAACTAAATGAAGTTCATCATAAAAAGGCATAACATATTTAAAAAATACCTTTAAGTAAATTATGCTCATATTCCGTAACCTTTCCGAAATCTTCTGTGTAACTCTGAATATATAAATTATACAACAATTAGCATATATATATAAAGCATATAATATGCATACATCTAGTGAAACTTAAAAGCATATATCATAATTAAAAATGCATTTCATCTATCTAACAGTCCTTTTCTATAATATACAGGACTTTGAATAGAATATACTATTTGAAATCTTTTGTGTGTCTCTGTAAATGCTATGCACTACGTATTATGCATAAGGGTTATTCTCTGCAATACTGCAAATTTGGCCAAACCGTTAGTTTGACTTGAATGTTACATAGGTAAATTTTCATAAAAATTGGATAAATTGCAAGTAATTGGTCAATTGTTGAAGATTTTAATAGTAGCAGAAATTGTTATAAATTTTAAACAAAAGTACATATTCCCCATTCACTTTATCATTACCTCATAACAATAAATGTGAGGGAATGACGAGTGAGGGAATGATGAAATAAGACGTTTTCACTAATTGTCATGAAAAATGCAAAATTATGGAAAAAACCAAAGTGATTCCTTAAAGAAGAACACTTAATATATAATATATGATAAAATTAAAAATTTTGAAAATTACCAAAAATTTAGCATTTTGTGTGAAGGAATGACTGCTAATAAAAATACTCACCGATTTTCTGATTGAAAAAAATTTCCAGAAAATTAACAAAAACTTAAACCACCAATTTATGTTGCTGGACTGGCAAGTAGTCAAATGAGCTTCCTCTCTGTGAAAGATGCTAGACTGCTGCTCTTCTTTAGTGATAGGATATTTGAGATAATAGTAATGTGTGAGGGAATGATGATCTAACATGGGGAAACTACATATAATTGAGTAGATTATCTAATAATAGTAAAAAATAATATTTTTATTATTTTTTGTGAAGTACTAAATAGGAACCTTATTTTGCTTAGCAGGCAGTAAATCAGGTAGTAAAGTATGGTAGTATGGAAAGAAAAATTAAACAGGACGTGTTTCGAGCTGCAAAATTACTGCTCGTCATCAGCTGATCCAAACACGTGTCACAACGGACAGAGTGGAAATAACAGTGAAATAAAGAGGGAGGAGATTACACAGAGTGCGACAGGTGGCGCTGCTTGTCAGAGCCAAGGAGGAAGAGAAAAGTAAAGATAAACTCAAAGAAGGAGGGAGGAGATTACAAAGAGTGCCCCAGGTGGTGCTGGCTAAAAGAACCCAGGGGCAGAGAAAAACTAATAAAAGATAAAGAAAACAATTGAAAAATAAATAAAATAAAATAAAATAAAAATAAATAAATAAAAATAAATAAATAAAAATAAAAAAATTTAATTATTTAAAAATGATATAATAAAATAAATAAATAAAAATAATAGATAATAAAATAGTAAAAAAAAAAAATTAATTAAATAAAAACTAAAAATAATTATGGTAATAATAATAAACTACAAAAGTAATTTCCATGCAGGAGAAAGGGAGGGGGATGAAGAGAGATCGTTGACAAGAGTATTACAATTTTTATAAATAAAATAAGCTTCATGAGTATCTAAATGAGAAGGAGAGGCAGGATTAGAAATAATTCTGGCCATGGAAGACCTAGATAATTCCTGATTTTTAATGTATCTCTGATGTTCATCCAATCTTTTCTTCAACGCTCTTTTGGTCTGACCAATATAACCCAAATTGCAAGAGCAAGGAATAAAATAAACACCCCACCGGTTCTCAACAGGAATAGGATCTTTCAAAGACGAGAATTTAATTTTATTCATAGGTTTGAAGATAACTTTAAAATTGAAACGAGAAAGGATTTTAGCAATTTTGAAACAAAGAGGAGAATAAAAAGGTAGAACTATAGAGTTAATATTAGACGAATTATTAGAATCAGTAAGAAGACGTTTAGGCTTATTAAATTTATACAGAGCTTTGTCAATCAAAGAGGGATTATAACCACGAGCGAGGGCAAGAGATTTGAGGTAACTAATATCCTTATTTAGAGCAGAAGAGTCAGAAGAAATCTGAAGTGCTCTGTAAACAAAAGTATAAAAGGAAGCCACTTTATGCTGTGGAGGATGGTTAGAAAAAGCATGCGGAGGTAGAGATACAGTGAAAGGTTTTCTATAAACAGAGGTAGAGAACCGATCAGGGTGTTTAGTAACCAAGACATCGAGGAAAAGAAGAGAATCATTCTCTTCGACTTCAAGAGTAAACTGGATGCAAGGATCAACAGAGTTGACAAGAGAAAGGAGATTTTGGAGATCCAGCTCAAAAGGAATTAAGATAAAAGTATCATCAACATACCTACACCAGAAGGGAAAATCAAATAAATAATCAAATAATCAAGACTCTTCAGTTTATTTGATTTTCCCTTCTGGTGTAGGTATGTTAATGATACTTTTATCTTAATTCCTTTTGAGCTGGATCTCCAAAATCTCCTTTCTCTTGTCAACTCTGTTGATCCTTGCATCCAGTTTACTCTTGAAGTTGAAGAGAATGATTCTCTTCCTTTCCTCGATGTCTTGGTTACTAAACACCCTGATCGGTTCTCTACCTCTGTTTATAGAAAACCTTTCGCTGTATCTCTACCTCCGCATGCTTTTTCTAACCATCCTCCACAGCATAAAGTGGCTTCCTTTTATACTTTTGTTTACAGAGCACTTCGGATTTCTTCTGACTCTTCTGCTCTAAATAAGGATATTAGTTACCTCAAATCTCTTGCCCTCGCTCGTGGTTATAATCCCTCTTTGATTGACAAAGCTCTGTATAAATTTAATAAGCCTAAACGTCTTCTTACTGATTCTAATAATTCGTCTAATATTAACTCTATAGTTCTACCTTTTTATTCTCCTCTTTGTTTCAAAATTGCTAAAATCCTTTCTCGTTTCAATTTTAAAGTTATCTTCAAACCTATGAATAAAATTAAATTCTCGTCTTTGAAAGATCTTATTCCTGTTGAGAACCGGTGGGGTGTTTATTTTATTCCTTGCTCTTGCAATTTGGGTTATATTGGTCAGACCAAAAGAGCGTTGAAGAAAAGATTGGATGAACATCAGAGATACATTAAAAATCAGGAATTATCTAGGTCTTCCATTGCTTCTCGCTGTTGGTCTTCTGGTCATTATTTCAATTTTTCCATGGCCAGAATTATTTCTAATCCTGCCTCTGCTTCTCATTTAGATACTCATGAAGATTATTTTATTTATAAAAATTGTAATACTCTTGTCAACAATCTCTCTTCATCCCCCTCCCTTTCTCCTGCATGGAAATTACTTTTGTAGTTTATTATTATTACCATAATTATTTTTAGTTTTTATTTAATTTTTTTTTTTTTTTACTATTTTATTATCTATTATTTTTATTTATTTATTTTATTATATCATTTTTAAATAATTAAATTTTTTTATTTTGATTTTTATTTATTTATTTTTATTTATTTATTTTTATTTTATTTTATTTTATTTATTTTTCAATTGTTTTCTTTATCTTTTATTAGTTTTTCTCTGCCCCTGGGTTCTTTTAGCCAGCGCCACCTGGGGCACTCTTTGTAATCTCCTCCCTCCTTCTTTGAGTTTATCTTTACTTTTCTCTTTCTCCTTGGCTCTGACAAGCAGCGCCACCTGTCGCACTCTGTGTAATCTCCTCCCTCTTTAATTCACTGTTATTTCCACTCTGTCCGTTGTGACACGTGTTTGGATCAGCTGATGACGAGCGGTAATTTTGCAGCTCGAAACGCGTCCTGTTTAATTTTTCTTTTTATGGTGATTTAAGAAAGTTTTTATATTTATTGATATATATTTATCGCCAGTATTTTTGGTGTTTTTCAATATGGTAGTATGGGTTGGGGAAAGGTGAGGGAATGATATTTGAATAATATACCTTATATTTTTAAATATTAAATTTGTTTATATTTAAATTTTACTTCCTGCCCCTAATAAACAAACTTTAGATCTTCTAATAAAAGTAAAAATAAATGAAAATAAAATGAAATTTAGAGCATTTATATGGCTGGGAAACACTTTTTGCACTATTGCAGAGAATAACCCATAAAGTAACTCATATTAATTCTCAGCAACGTATATAAATTTGATTATATATGAAATTGTTTACCATAATTAAAATATGTCGCAAACAATCCCCCCCCTTTATTATTATGTATTAGAATTCTTTTGTGTGGCCTTGTAAATGAATAACTGTTCTTTTCGCTGCATACTTTACAGAAAACATTTTAATGCATTTTGTAGACGCTTATAAATTTGAAGATGTTTGACAGGGTGCAACACCTTTAAATATCAGTTGAAACGATTTTTCCCCATAGGCCGTAATGTAATGGAAAACTTTTGACTGTCTCTGTAAATAAACTAATCATGGCACTCTTCATTTTGAATAGGGTTCGTGCTAGGGTAAACGTCATTAACATCCAAAAATTTCATGACAATCCAAGTATATTTACGAGAGTTAGAGCGCTGACAGAAAGGATAGACAAACCGAATGCATAAACACTTTTCAACTTTGTTGGAAAGTGCTAAAAATTAGTTAAGATTAAAACTGCACATCCTGCAATATTGTTCATACACTGTTAAAGAAAATTTATGTGAATCTGGCATTACAGCCCACACTTTCCCAAAACAAGATAATTGGAAAGGAAATAAGACTCAGCACCTTCTCATGAGAGCTAACCTGATGTTAGCAAAAACTCAATACAAAGAAGTTGATGACTTGGTAAGTTCAAACTCCAAGCCTGGAAACAGATTCAGATTAGATGCCTTCTTACACAGATTGTGGATGGACATCTCGGTTGGCTCCCGAAAGACGACGACACTTCGGCAATAGGCCGTGTCAGTTTTGAATGAAGGCCCCTTTACCCCCTTTATTTCTCACTGTAAATAGTTTATATTTCAATATCCAAGATTAAATGTGTATTGTGCATACAAAAAGTGTTTTCATTTCAAGTACTAAACACCAATAATTACACAAGTAATTTCACATTTATATAATACATTCCTTGTGTTTTCAGTAGCTGACATTTTTCCCTCCTTAATAACGCATATCAATTTCACAATACGTTTTTTAAACAATTACTTTTACTTTAAAACATTTACTTTAAAAAACGAGAGTAATGCAATGTAATTTGTGAATCCCTGTAAAAGAATTATAGAAGCTACTCAATCCTTATTCTATATTAAGCATATTGTTATGCATTATAGTAATACATATAAATTTCATTATGTTTGAAGTAGTGTAAGATCATTAAAATATAATTTAAAGAATATTCTTTCTGTAGGGCAGTATACATGTAAAAGAATTACAAGTGCTGCATGCATAATTTTCATTAAATAATTTCTATAGTAGGGATGCACAACTTATGGCCAGCGGGTCAAAAGTGGCCCGCGATGGATTAACGTGTAGCCTGCAAATTTTGTAAATTTACAACTATAAAAAATTGCAATTTTTGTGCATAGCACGATCGCATATATATTGTATATTTTGTTAATTTACTGTAGGAAAATGTAAAATTTCATCAGTCGCTTAAGAATCATAAATTTCATACAACTCCGATTAAAAAAATTAGAATAATGTAAAAAAGAATGAGTTTGATGTTGCTAACGCATCAATTTGCATACTGCGTCCAGGAAAAAATATATTAAAAGTATCTAATTATCTTCAGAGCATTTATAAATATAACATAAATATTTATTTTTATCTGATATATTAATAATTAACTATTTAAAAAATATTAGAATAATTCAAAGAAATAGAATACCTCGATAGCATGGTTCAAAAAATTAGAATATTCAAATTTTTCTTATAAGTTGAGAGAACGGCTGCGGGATTAACATCTGTGGGACTATAAAATGTGCTCCGTTGAAAATGAAAAGTCGTTTGGCATTTGATTGTAGCATAGTATTTGCTTAATATGGGACGAAAGAGCGATTTATCTGAGGCTGTGAAATATCGTATTGTGTACTTGCACGAAATAGGAAAAACACAACTTTTTATAGCAAAAGAAGTGAAATGCTCTCAAGCAAGTGTGAGTAGAGTTTTGAGAGAATATTCTAATAATAAGTGTTTTCAAAATAAACACTTTAAAAGTGGTCAAAAGCCAGTAACTTCAAGAAGAGATGAAAGGCAATTGAAAAAGATTGTGAAGAAACATCATTTTCGGAGTGTGAGATATGTGCATAGAAAATGGAAAGAAATGGGTGTCTCCAAATCTACAACACTACGACGACTTCGCAAATTAGGTTTTAGATCACGTGTGCCTAAGATAAAGCCATTCTTATCATCTAAGCAAAGGGCTGCTAGAGTTAAATGGTGTAAACAAAGGCTATTTTGGGATCACGACGATTGGAAAAAGATACTTTTCAGCGATGAAAGTGTGTTTTGTGTGTCTCATGGAAATCAAGGTATACGTGTCTGGAGACTCAAACATGAAGCTTATAAGAAAGAATGTTTAAAACGTTTGGTTAAATTTGCGACCTCTGTTATGGTATGGGGCTGCATGACTGCTGAAGGCCCAGGCAGGTTGTGTATTGTTTCCACAACAGTCAATTCAGAAGTCTATAAAGAAATTCTTGAACATTTCATGATTCCTTCAGCTGAGGATTTATGTGATGACGATTTCTTGTTTCAGCAAGATTTAGCTTCTCCCCACACTTCCAAATCAACAACTAAATGGCTCAAAGATAAGGACATACCTGTACTCCCTTGGCCTGCAAACTCACCCGATCTAAATCCTATCGAGAATTTGTGGGGAATTATGAAGAAACGACTTCAAGAAGTTGCGCCTAGAGACAAAAAAGAACTTATTTCTAGTATAAAGAGCATATGGGCGAATTTGGATAAAAAACATTGTGAACCTTTAGTTAAAAACATGCCAAAACGTTTAAGAGCTGTCATTAAAGCTAAGGGTGATGCAACAAAGTACTGATTAGCAAGTAAAAATACTTAGAGTTTAAATTATGTTCAATATATTTTCATTATTCTAATTTTTTGAACCATGTTAGAAAGTATTCTAATATTTTGAATTTTTTGTTGTTAGCTGATTTAAATATATTTTCTATTTCATTGTAATGTGTTTACATTTTTATAATCTGCAAAATATGCAGATTCATATTATAGTACTTTATATTTGATATTGTTGATTATTTATTTGATAAATTCGATTTTCATTTCCCTTGACCGTATTTCTTTTCATTATTCTAATTTTTTGAATCAGAGTTGTAGACCGAGTATGGTAAAATCGTGAATTTCATTAATCAAGTGTAGAAAAATGGTGAATTTTGTCGATGAGGCTCGTAAAAATTGCAAATTTTTCCCATGAGGCTAAAAAAAATAGCAAATTTCACTGATCAGGCAAAGAAAAATTGCAAGTTTCGTCGATCAGGCACAGAAAAAATGCGAATTTTGTTAGTTGGATGCGAAAAATCTTGCATTTCGTTGATCGGGCTAGGAAAATTTGTCAGTTTTGTAGATGATGCACAAAAAAAAAAATACAAATTTGATGTAGATTCAATCAAATTGCACAGTGGAATCTGAATGTAGTGGAAATGTAATCGTGGAAGACTTATTGAAAAGGCGTAAATTTCAATAACAACAAACTTTAATGAAGAAACATGATTATACAGCAAAAACTTCAGCAGACTATGCCGAAAAAATAAAAGATTAAAAATATAAATAATTAAAGTCTTAAAACTCAAGCAGCATCATATTTTAACTAATTATATGCCGTCATGACAAGGCATAGACAGACCAGCTGCTATCAAAAGACAAACTTGCTTCAAACATTCATAACGAAAAATGGGCGAAGAACAAAGCTGCATCTCTTCGTTTTATACAAATCTGCTCTGAAATATTTACATATTTTCCACAAAGTCCATGTTGCCACTATCTGAGGAGAAAAACCTCTGAAAATACCAAAAGAACTACGTACGCCAAGCACCATTGGCTCATTAACTATGACGTCAAACATCGACCACGGCAAGTCCGTGAACGGCGATTCACAGTGATCCAAAATCACAGTAAACTAGCTTTACAGGATCACTCTATTTACTTCAGAACGACTATTGAATCAATGGCGCCGTGCGTACTTTTCAAAACATTGTTTTGACTTGGGGATGATAAAAACACAGGTATGTCATGTTAAACAAAATTTAATAAACTTCCAAGTTAAATATAACATGACATAACAAAATTAAATTCCTCGGCTGCAAAAAAATTGCATGTCTTCTCAGTTCATCGCATAATAAACGCGAATTTCGTTGATCGGACGCGAAAAAAATAGCTTATTTTGTTAATCAGAGACAAAGAAGAAAAAAAAAAATCGCAAATTTTGTTGGTAAAGTACTGAAAAATTGAAAATTTTGTGATGATGTGTGAAAAAATGTAAAATTTCGTTGATCGGCTGCGAAACAATCGTGACTTTTGTCATTTTATCAAAAAAAATCACGAATTTCATCTTGCAGCGTAAAAAAAAATGCAGATTTTGTTAATGTTAATAAAAAACGTGAATTCCGTTGATTGGACACAGAAAAATGTGTATTAGTCTCTTAAATGCAGAAAAAATGCAACTTCATGCAACGTCCACTGAAAAATCGCGATTTCTATTGATCGTGTTCTGAAAAATCAAAATTTCTTTGGCTGTACATGGTAATATCGTGAATTTTCACAATTGGAAGAATTGCAATTTTCATCGATCAGGCACAGAAATTTGCAAATTTCAACAGTCGGCTTTGTAAAAATCGCAAATTTCGTATATCAGGTTCTTATAAAGTTGCAAATTTCGTTGATCAGGTGCAGAAAAATCACAAAATTCGTTGATCTGATGCGGATCGACGCATTCTATCGATTAAGAGAGGAAAAATCTTGAATTTCGGCGATCGGCTTAGCAAAAATTGCGAATTTTGTTGATGAGAAGTGGAAAGATCATGAATTTTTTCGATCTTCATAAAAATTGCATTGGAAATTTTCTCGATAGTGTCAATATAGAATAAACAATATGGCACATACTACTATATTTGGCTCCAACCCCTCTTTTTTTTTTTTTTTACTTCATTTTGGGAACAACTGATTTTGAGCTTATTCTATTGACCATCTCTTTCAGAATTTTCAAGCTATGTTTAAGACTTTCCCAAAAATTGCTCCAAACATTTAGCTAACACAATATGCAAATGAAATTTTGATAACGTTCACCACACATGCACAATGTAAAATTATTTAGTAAACCTACTCATTTTTCATACAATTTTTGTACTTTTTAATTCTGATTACAGGGTATTGTGAACAATGTTGTTTGTCATATTTTCGGATCATTTCATATTTTCGCATCATTTTATATTAAGAACTCTTTGAATTATAAGCAAAAGAAAAATTAGGGACTGTTTTAGAAAAAACCTTAATTTCTCTATGAGTATACATGCTATCTGCATAAAAATGAACACAGTTTATTACAATAAGCCACTTAATCATAGTCTATAGTTTGAATGCTTTTGCTACATTAGTTTTGATAGGATTATCCAAAAAACATTCATTCTTTTTTAATTTTTTGACTGTCCCCTATGGAGTTTCGGGAAAAAATCTTCACGGAAATGTATAACCTATACTATTATGTTTAGACACTTAGAATTTCAGGTGAATTCCTCATGTATTTTCCTAGATATTATATTTAACAAAATGTCTAAAATCCAAAGTGGCCGGTCACCTTTGATCATATAGTGTATTATAGTGTATTAGTTATAGTGTATAACTAATGCAAGATTAAACACCTTATTAGCTTAATATGTGCAAATAGGATGAACGAGTGTTGAAACACTTATTTTAGTTACACTTTAGTATTTCTGCAAAACTGTGAAAAGGCCTCAAAACTAAATTTGATTTTTCAACAGAATTTCATTTGTATTTTCGGAACAGAAATTCATTTAGAGGCCAAATATAGAATTTAAACTAGCCCAATGCTTGTAGTTTTTCCTGTCTAAAAAAATATTTTTCGAAACTAATCAGGAAATAATTGTCAATGTGAATGGTAGAAGGGAAGATAAGGATTTTGGGGGATTCTTTCACTGAAAAGTATCAAGAGTTGTTGGTCTGCATTGATGCTCTTTTACTGATTTAGAGGACCCCTATTAACTAACAGTATGTGACAGCTATGACAATTACCCCAATGTTTTAAAGACTTTATTTACTGACTAACAGAAACATGCTGCTGTTAATTGTAGGGTGCAAAAGACCAGGCTTTCAAAACTGAAACACCAGGGTATTTTTTAAACCAAGACTGTAGTGTGTCAAGATCTTTTTCGGTGAGCATGTGCAGTCTTTCAGTTGGAACGGGAGGCATATAATAGTTTTTGATTAGAAATTCCAGTTAAAACTAGTGGATGACTCTGAAAGAACTAACGTTAACGTACTGCAGTATTTCACGGCTGGTAATTATAATAAAACAACAAGTGAACATCCCTTTCTTCCAGACTTCTTTCAATTTGTTTAACGAGTGCCCCTGTTAAAAGAAAACTAAAATGGTTTAATATATCACTTCTTTATTTCATAAAACTTATTTTTTTAACCATTTAATAAATTAGGAAGATTTGCATCCTCTCGCATCCTTAGCACCCCCCTTGAAAAAAAAAGTAAGGGGATGCTTCAAATAAAATAAAAAAGTAAGGGGACGCAGTCCCCAGCGTCCTCCCTCGACTACATTACTGATTTTGAGTGGTTAAAATAAAAAATATTTATATTTATTTTTTTGAAAATTTTTTTTTCTTGAAGAAATGCTGCTTCAAAAGTTAAAGGCAATTTATGTAAATATTTTTAGAAACATAGGATTGGCCGAGTGTAAGAACATTATATGACATCATATTGCACTTTTATAAAAGTATAAAAAGACGGAAAAATTATTTCCTCTTGTTTTAAAAATGCCAAAGGTTAAAGAATTCACAAAATGTGAGATTTTGAAAGTTTTTAAATTGATATTGCAAAATAAAACTATTTCTGAAACTGCAAAAGTTTGAAATCAATCAAGGAAGTTTGAAATGAATTGAGGTATATATCAAGTGCTTTCTAGAAATGATAATTTTAAGAGGAAACCAAGATGCTGACAATCATGTATGATGATTGTTCAGACTGATTGGAGAATACGAAGACAAAGTTTGTCCATACGACAAATTAAAAATAATCTCAGTGTACATATGTCCAAAGACATTGTACATAGACATATTAAGGAGTGTGATTACATCATACTAAAGAAAATGGCTTGCAAACTGGCTCTTAAATTACATCACAAACAGGCAATAATGAACTGAACAAACACATGGCTTACAGGGACAAATGGCTAACTGTTTTATTCAGCGATGAGAAAAAGTGTGAACTTCAATGGCCCTGATGGTTGGAACGCATATTGGCATAATTTACAAAAGGAACCATGGGCATTTTTCAGCAGGCAGCAAATTTGTTATGATTTGGGGCATTTGGATTCAATGACCAGATCTCTGGTTTTTCTAAAAGGAAGACAAGATTCAAAAAAATATCAAAAAATGCTAAATCAACATTTTTTTTTTTTTTTTTTTTTTCTGGTGGGGGTGGTGTCATAAATGGACTTTCCAACAAGACAATGCCTCAATCCACATATCACATTCTACAAAACTTTAGCTTTCTCAGAAAAATGTTAAAGTTCGTGAATGGCCAGCTTTAAGTCCAGATTTAAACCTGATCGAGAATGTCTGGGGTATTTTAACCTGCCAGGTTTACGACAATGGAAAGCAATATGACTCTGTTGAACTCCAAGAGACCATTGAGAAAACATGGTACTCTTTACACCAGAAACCCTACAAAAACTAATAATTTCGATGAAAGCACATTTATTTGAACTAATCTGAAATCATGGAAAAATAATTTGTAAGTTATGTAAAAATTATAAATCTGGTTGTTTTTGACATTGTGCATAATTTTCACAGTTTTTTAAAACATTTTTTTAATTATACTTTTTACAATTATATAATAAAAGTTTTTTTCTACTTTTGATATCATTCATTTAAATAATGTTGGAAAATCTGCAAAAAAAAAAAAAAAAAAAAAAAAAAAAAAAAATTATTTATTCTAACTTTTTATAATTCTTTTAAAAACGACATTTTATGCTAGGGCTTAAACTTTTGAGACAGATCTTATATTAATCAGCAAACACCTGCAGTGTTACATTTTTTACAAAGTATAACTGCTTGTGAAAATTTGTTTAGTTAACATGCAATTTAGTTTTATTGAAATTAGAGATGAAGTAATGTCTAAAAAAGAAAAATATATTTCAAAGATGACAATTAAATGGAAGATTATCTCATGAAAATATTAAGTAAGGTTGATGCATAGTTTCTTGAATGTTACAAAGGTCTGAGTGATGAAAATTTACAAAGAAATAAATGCACTAGATATGATTTCTGGAAATAATAGTGATGATCATTTTCATAAAGAAGATAACACCTCAAAATGAGAAATAAAGAAAATCAGGAAATGCTAAAATAAAATGCCAGGATTGACAACACATGCAAGTGTGTGTGTGTGTGGGGGGGGGGGGGAAGACTGAAATTGATATCTTTCTCATATAAATGATACAGTAGACTCTCTTAAATCCATAACCCTAAAATTCACACATAATTTACAGATGTAAACAATAAAACTTTCAATTCTATTGTAGGGACAAAATTTGACTTCATTTTTATAACATGCCATATATATTTTAATCTGTAATTTTTGTTAATATTACTGAATTCATGCTTTTTCATGAAGGAAGAATAAATTTATTTTTGAAAATATTCATGATATTTGTGATATCACTGGTAATCACAATCTTTTTTGTCAAATAATTTGTTTATTAACCACTTTACTGGTGACAGGTATGGGGAAACAGTGCTTTTACCCCCCCTCTCCCCCTTCACCGACTTATCTCAGGACAGATAGTGAAGTGGTTAATCAAGCTTTTTTGGTTATTAAGTCTGGCTAAACCTCAAATAAAAGCTCAGATATTTTATGATTTTGACGTAAATCAGTAGTTATCTTTATGAGGCAAATTTCATTGAATAATTTAGAAAAAATGCATCTCATCTTTATAATGAATATTTAATTATACATTATCAATTATTTACTTGACCTTTGCTTTTAATATTTTAAGCATTTTAAAAATTATCTACATTATTATTTTATTACTTAATTATTTTAATATTTTACTAATATTGTAAGCATTCATAATAATTTCGATTGTATTATTAATTGCATTCAAATTACTGTTTAAAAAAAATAAAGCAATTACCAGAAATCTGCTAAATTTTAAAATCCGCACAAACTCTGATCCAAAGTTGTGCAGATTTGAGGGAGTCTACTGTGTTGTTGACCTTTCACGTAATCTGTGAACCATTCATGACATAGCTGAAGACAATTCCATTACCTTCAAATTGGCATAGGAGCAGAAACAGGAGGATTATCATATTCATCAGCTTTGTGATATTTTGGCACTATTAATTTATTCATTATTAACTTTATAGGAGAATTCTAAATATAAAGTATATGACGGAATGAAATTTTCGCCTTGCTTTTAACACAAAATATATAATATGAACTTTAAAATGTTCAGGTTTACTTAAAAGGCAATTAAAATAATCAACTACAGATGTTAATAATTAATTTTATTTAAAAACATCTTGGTACTTTCAAGCCTTTAATCAGGCTCTTCCTCAGAGAATATTTTCTTTATTTATACAAATACATGATTCCGTTTTGAATATGAAAGAGACTCGTGGCTTGAAGATTGTATTAGTAGTATTTTAGGTGAATGGTAAAAAAAAATATTTAATTGTTGTACCATAAATTTTAACACAAAATTTTCTGAAATTGTCAGGATTTTATTTAGAATAAAGAGTAAAGAAAAAAGAAGAAAGATATTTATTAGAAAGAGCTCCAATAGGTTTGCCTATTTCTGGAATGTTTGCCGAAATTAAATTACGACTATTAGAAAAAATAATTTTAGCTGAATTTGATTTGAAACCTAGAGTATGGTGTATGCCCATTCAAACTGAAAAGCGTGGCAATGCAATTACAGAAGATAGCTGCACTGCTGTACTGTTAATATCATTGAATTTTCCATAAACTGATAATGTTTTTAAAACAGGGAACATTAATATGTTTCAGAGGCTGCAAAATCCTAAACAAGGGCTGGTGGGCATCGCTCATAGGGGTTGAACCCCCTAGTTACATTATATTTTATATTAAATTCTATAATTATTGTAAATAAAATACACTAATGTTATTTCAAAAATTAACATTAATGAATCCTAATGTGGAATCTACAAACTGAAGAAAATATGCTATAGTTTAATTTTAAAGCAATTCATAAAAAATATTATTTTCTACTCAACACAAAACTGAAACTCTGACTCATTATAAAAAAATAAAAATATAATATTTACAGCATGATTCGTGAAGTAATTTGTAATCAAGCAGTTTAACTTTTTCAATTTCTGATAAATTAATTACATCTTGAGTTATAAGCGATTGTTCTCAGGACGGCTGTCTTTTCCTTTTTTGTAGTGTCACATCTGGGAATTTAATTTTAAACATCTTTCACATCATTTTCATAAAATTCTTCTGTTTTTACCAAAAAATGATAAAATAGTTTCAGTTACATAGTTTCTGAATAAAAATACAGTAAAACCTTGATAATTCGGATTAGTTGGGATGAGACCCAATCCGGAGAATTAGAAAAATTGAAATAAAATAAAACATATTTACAGGAAATCACATTTATGTTAAACTTATTGAATATTTATAGCCAGTAAAAATGTTTATTTTGGAATAAAAAAGTTTGTAATTTTCTGCTGTGCCAGTTTTCTGTACCTTTAGCGAGTCGTACAGTCACGCATCTGCTTGAGCATAAGTACTGGGTCATTCCATTCAAAATGAGCAATTTGGCTGTGGCTGACATGTCATAGATTTGAATGAAAATTGGCACATGCGTACAACATGTTTATTTATGAACAAATGCAAAATAATAGATTTCAGGACAGATTTTTTAAGTATGTAAACTCACGTTAAAAGTTGATACAAAATCGATTTCTTGTCTACATGCTTAAAATTTCAATAAATTTTATTTGCATTAGGAATGAAAAAAATATATCAAATTATTTTCATATAAGAAGGATGATAAGGAAGAGATTGGTGTAATTTAGGATTTGAATTTTTATTCCTTAGTGAGAAAAAAATATAAAAAAGGAAAAATTTTAAGGAAAAAATTCAATATTTCTATTACTCATTATAAAAGAAAGACAGTTGATATAACTTCAAAATTATTTGACCTTGTAGATAAAAGTATGTATTTTATGTACAAGAAGTTTCATGTGTGCCTTTTTTATTCCTTAATGCGAAAAAAAATAAAGGAAAAAATTGACTGGAAAAAGCAATATTTCTGTTGCTTTTTCACACATGAAGGAAATCTTACATATCTTTTCAAATTAATTGATATTATACATAAAAGTGTCTATTTTAAATATTCAAACTCTATTTCTTGCCTTTTTCTACTTTTCTTTTCTTTTTTCTTCTTTGCTTCAGGATTATACTAAAAATTATGAGAATTGAAGAAATAACTATCTAGTAGTTTTAAGAGTCTTCTAGATGGCAGCACTATTTTTCTTTTGAAATCTTCCAATATTTAAAGAAAAGCGTGCAAATTCAAAGAGAAATTTTGTGTGGAATGTAACAAAAATGCCTTTTTGAACCCATTTTTTTTCAATGTTAAGTATCAAAAGGCACTATTGAACATTTTTTAGCATATTAAGGACTTATTAATCTTTATATCTGTGCAATATTGTTAATGTTGGATTGTTCCTTTACTTATTTTTATGCACACAAAAAAGGGAAAATTTTGATTTTGCAATTTTTTTTAAAAGTTTCAACGTTTTATTGAAGTTGAAGGAAATAAATGGTAACTTTCAAACTTGGGGAAATCAATCTTTATGTGCAATGCTACGCCATACACCAATTTGACACATTTTTTTTCAATTACTTTAATTTTTATAAAGCTTCTAATTTTCTAAAATTTCTCACATTTTCTATCTACAACTAATTTAAAATTAATCATGGCGTTACCTGATTATTATTATTAAATAAATAAGAAAATAATTTTTCAGAGGATATAATATTATAAGCAAAATTTATTTCTGTCAAACATTTTTCAAGATAAAAAACTTCAAACTTGTAACTTTGGACGATTAAACGTATGTCATTCTATATCACAAGTTTTTTAAAAGGTCCAAAACTGCTAAAATAATTTATTTTTTGTCAAGATATTTTGCAGAGCTCTATTTGAACCCATATACCAAATTTGATTAAAATCGGTTACCATGGGGCCACGACTTTTTTTAAAATTTTTGCTCATTTTACATGGAATGACCCTACTACAAATAATTTTCTGCAAGTGATATTGTAGAAGCGTTTTGTCACAATAACAAGGAAATAGACCTATGGGCTGACAAAGATCGGAAAGTGATCCTTATCTTACAATGGGTCTTATAGGGATTATTTTACCTTGCTTTCTTGCAATGCTCTAAGTAAAAATTTATTGTGACGTGATTTTGTATGAAATTTCTAAGTGGTTTAAATAGAAAATTGGGAAAATTGGAATTGTCAAACTTAGTGATACATTGTTGTTTCTTTGAAAGATAACACCAAAGAGTTTAAATAAGAAAACTTAAGATATTCTTCTGAAAAGTTTTAAGAAATTTTTTTTTTATTCAGAATATGATGATGAAACAAGTTAATGTTATGGAAATCAGCCAATAGCTTCTCAAACTTGAAAAAAAAAAAAAAAAAAATCGATCCAGATTATCCGGAGATCCGAATTAATGGGGTCTGAATTAGCAGGGTTCTACTGTACTTGCATATTTAAAATGTTTGGGAACAAAAGTTAATTATAAAAATGTATCAGAAATTAGCCTGTATGGATTTGAGAAAAGTCTTTATGTGAAATTCATCCTTAAATTATTATTTATTGTTGCAATAAGCTTTTTAAAAGTCTATTTTTAGCTCTATAGACATGGGCACAAAAAAAAATCTAGGCAGAGGCAGAAACTTATGTTTCCACAGTCCACAGTCCGGATTAGTGACAGGCAATAAGGAGATGCTTTTATCCATTTTCTTGATTGTATGAACATCTCAATATCTTTCAATTGTGTAAAATTTTTCTTTATGACACCAGTTTGCTAATTGCTTTTATACCATTCAATTTTATCAAGAGTCGCTAGCAGATAAACTGGAATGAATCAGTGGTAATAAGAATTAGGTGTTTTTGATTTCAAATGGGGCCCTCCTTTAATCAGGGCCTCTAATTTATACATAACAGGGCTGGGTTTTTGCCAGCAGAAACAAGTGGCAGAAAGTGGTTTTAACTGGCAGAAACTGGCATAAATTCATTTCAAGACATAATCTGAGACTTTTTTAGTAGAATTCAACTGCTTATACATTTTATTTATGATAAATAACAAATAATTTGGATAAAATATAAAGTAAAAAACATGATTGTTCTATTGCAGCTGCTCATAAAATTTACTTAGCTTTATTTAATGATGGAAATATCATTTAAACTCACAAATGTAAGATTCAAATCTCATTTAATGCAGTGTTAGCTTTTATGCTAGCTTATTTTTTTAACTAAATTCTTTATACATTAATACATGTGTGAATTATGAATCATTGCAGGCTAAAGTTCTTATTAGTATTACTTCTTAGTTTCTGCCAGTTTTTGCCACTTACTGGCAGAAACTTGACAGCCCTGATACATATACTAGTAATATGAAACCTCAAACTTGTGCCCACTACATACAGTACCATATAGCAAACATGGTGTGCACATACTGCAAAACCTTGAATACAAAATAATAATTATAATAATTTTGAAACAAATTAACTTCAGACCAGAGACAGTTGGGGGGGGGGGGGTCAAAGTGGGGGCAGTGGCACAGGAGCTGCATAATATGAATAAATGGTCACAGGGCTTTCCAACAATATATCACACAAGGTAGGGGTGCACAAACTTTTTAAGAGAAGGGAGAATTACAAATAGGTCTAGGTAGTCGAGATTCACATCAATAACACAGAGAGAATTCTATTTTGAAGAGGTGATGTGTGGCATATAATCAAATAAAAAATATGGTTTCAGAGGTGAATGGGGTGTTAACCCTTTAAGTTTGCTTAGCCAGTCAAAATATATCGGAGTACATAAATAAATCAGAAATTTTTATATTTGTATATAACAGACATAGCAAGGATTATTTTCAAAATGTAATAATATTCCTTAACTTTATTTAGGAGAGTAAATTTTGTTTAACTAAAAGTGCTAGTAAACAAGCATAATAGGCTGATGCTGAAAAAGATGAAAACTTTATGAAGGAAGGAGAGGGAAGAAGCCAATCAACAAGATTTTTCTGTGTTGATCAATAAAATTTCCAATTTTTTCACACCTGATTGACCATATTTGTGTAATTTTACTTAACCAATTGACATAATTCACACTTTTTACAAAATCGATAGAGAAAATTAACGATCTTTCTGCACCTGATCAACAAAACTCGCAATTCCTATGAAACCGATTGAGAAAATTCATGATTTTTCCAGCCTAATCAACAGAGTTCATGGTTTTTAAGCCTATTGATGAAATTTGTGATGATTCTTACAAAGCTGATCAACAAAAATCATGATTTATACAAAGCCAGTTGACAAAAAATTGTGATTTTTACAAAACCAATTGACGAAGATTGCGATTTTTACAAAGCCAATTGACGAAAAATTGTGATTTTTATAAAGCCGATTGACAAAAAATTGTGATTTTTTCTCACATGATTGATAAGATTCATGATTTTTATAAACTTGATCAACAAACTACATTATTTTTACAAACTTGATCAACAAAATTCATCATTTTTATGAACTTTATCAACAAAATTCATGATTTTTATGAAGCTGATCAAGAAAGGTCACAATTTTTCTGCATCTGATCAACAAAATTAGTGATTTTTTATGAAGCAGATTGAGAAATTTCATGTTCTTTCTGTGCCTGATCAACAAAATTTGAAATTTTTATGAAATCAATATAGAAAATTCATATTCTTTCTGCACATGATCAATAAAATTTGTGAACCTTACAAAGCTGATCGACAAAATTCACAATTTTTCTGTGCCTAAATTTTTTAAAAATTAAATCCATCTTAAAATGAAAATTTCAAGTTCTAGCATTGGGACCAAACTAACAATTTTTTGTTTATTAGTGAAATGCTTTACATCCAAGCTATGATGTCTACAAGTAAAATGTTGAAAGGTTATCTTTTGAAATTTAAACTGCAAAAATGAGACATTGAAAAAATTAATTTAATTAAAATAGAATTAAATTTTCTTTTACTATTTGTCATGTGACAAAGTATTCACCTGCAAGTACACAAAACTTATACAGTTTTTGTGCATGGATTTTGTAACAGACAGGACAGAGAAGAATAGTTTCATCAGATGAAAAAATCCTAAAAATACTCTCGCTGTGGGGATAAAGTAAGGTAAAGGGCACAGGAGGTGCATAACATGAGTGGGTAGTCACAATCCTTTCCAACAATGTCACATGAGGGGTCAACTAAGATTTAACAAGTACTCTCAGTGGGGATAAAGTGGGGGAGGAGGGACACTGGACATGTATAACAAATATAAATGATCATAGACTTTTCTAATGATGTCATACGAGCAGTCTCTGCTAAATTTAAAAAAAGAATCCCGATGCGGGGGTTCATAGGAGGTGTATAACAAGAGTAAGTGTTCACAAGCCTTTCCAACAATGTTGCATGATTGATCTTGGTGAAATTAAAAAAACTTCCCCCTGTGGGGTCAAAATAGGAGGGGGGGGCTGTGGAACATGCATACCATGATTAAGTTGTCATATGCCTTAGCAACAATGTCATATCAGGGGTCTCAGCTAAATTTATAAAAATGCCCCCCCCCCATCGGGGCAAAGTGTGTGGGGGGGGGAGAGGGGTAGGACCTGGAGGTGTATAACAAGTTTAAATGTTCACAGGCCTGTCGAATATGTCCCATGAGGGTTCTCAGCTAAATTTTAAAAAAGCCCTCCTCCCCTTCTATGGCAGCAAAGTGAGTGCAGGGTCTCGGGAGGTACACAACATGAGTAAGTGATCACAGACTATATTAACAATGTCACATGAGGGGTCTCGGTGAAATTGATAAAGTTGGGGGGTGGGCAGAAGGTCACAGGAGGTGCATAACATGAATATGTGGTCACAGGCCTTTACAACTATGTTGCATGACGGGTCTTGGCTAAATTTTAAAAAATGCCCCCCCCCCATGGACGCAAAGTGGGGAGGGGGATTCAGGGTCACAGGAGATGCATAAGATGAGTACGTGGTCACAGGCTTTCCCAACAATATATCACATGAGGGAGCTCAGCTAAATTTATAAAATTGCTCCTCCCAAGGCAAGCAAAGGGGAGGGTGGAAGAACACCGAATGTGCATACATCAATAAGTGGTCACAGGCCGGATTACAGCCTTCTGCTTTTCAAAATTTCATATATTATAAATAATATTTATCAAAGGGCTTTGTAAAAAAGATTAGATCTAAAATGCTGAATATGCAAAAGAGTTCGAAAAACTGTCTCTCACCAAGAAGCTAACCTGGAGAAAAGGGGGAGAAAGCCTCATAACATGAATGAGTTATTTGAGAGCTTTATCGTAGTATATCTTATGACCACGCAAAAAAGTCTGAAAATTGCTTTCCCTGTGGATGCACTGTTTCGCCCTGGAATTCATTAAGCCTTACTTTAAATTTTTCCTATTTGATAAATAATGTTTATTAGAGAGCTCAATTAAAAAACCACAACTAAAATTATATTTATTATAGATCTTGATATGGTTTTAAAAATTTGTTTGCTCCCTCGCCACTCCCTCCCCCCCTCTTAGAAATTTTTACATTTAATAAATAATATTTATCAGAGGGTTCCAGGTATGCAATATAGTTTGGCAGGTCTAAATTATGAAGAGTTTTGAAAATTAGGGCTTCATTTCATAGCTCATTGACATGCTCTTTCTCTATCGTATCCTTTAAAATACCTTTGATAAACCTTCCTCGATAAACTTTCCTCTATAAACCTTCTCACATTTCTTCTCTGCCCAGCCAATTCATGATAAGACAGTGATTGAGAACAACATATCAAGAAGCAAACAAAATTGGTTTCTCATTCTCGGCCAACATATGCAATGTTGAAAAGCATGGAAGGAATCATTGCAAAGCCACAAGCCAAGATGCATGAGTCATCAGGAGAGGAAATCATTGCAATGAGATTTAATAAAATGTGAAAGAGAGAAATGAAGCTTTCACAGACAAACTTATTGCATTTACTGTTTAATTTCTCAAAGGAGTGCTTCTGTCTATCTAATCCCTTTTAATTACTAACCAATATGGGTTAAGAGATAGTGGTTTATGGACTCAGTTCTGTATACTCCTTCCTAATTTCAATAATTACAGTTGAATTTAGTGCAATTGTAGGAGGGTGGGGGGAGGAGAGGGAGCAATGAGAGGTGAAATTTTTTTAGTTGTAGCTATTACAGCAATAAATATCATTTTAGATATGGTTTTTTAATGGAGCTTTCTGACGATTATTTATTAAACATTAAAATTTAAAAGTGGAGGCTGCATAATTACCAGGTGTATTCTGTGAAGAAAAAGTGAACACATAGGTGAGGATTAAATTTCAATTTTTTTTGGACCTATCATGTGATACATCATTAGAAGGATTTTGGACCACTTTTTAAAATTATGACCCTTTTTACTTCCTTCCCCAATATATGCTCTGTGGAAGCATTTTTAAAACTGTTTTGAAACTAATTTTTTTTCCATTTTACATCGGATTTCTTTATGGCGATCTCTGATACATAATTTATAATAAATGAAAATTTCAAAGAGAGGGTGGGACAAGATGTATTCCAGGAGGTGCAATAGTTTGAATACTGGAGAGGTGGGGGAGCACTTTTCTATCTTTTTCAGACAACCCACTTGAGATATCATTGGAAAGCTCTGTAAATATTTTATTTTATATACATCCTGTGCTTTGTTCCTGTGAAGGGGGGCACTTTTCTAAATTTAACCGACACCTCTCACGTGATATTATTGGAAAGCCCTATGACTATATTATACACTTTCATTACTCCTCCACCACTTTGCCCACCCTGGGGGCTCATTTAACATATTCCAGTAGAGACTTCTAATAATGGAGAAACTATAGGAATTATCTCAAATGGAACAAAAAATTAAATAAAAAATATTGATCCCATATACTATGCTTTTAGTTCATGTTCTTGCCACTAGGGGTGCTTTTGATTCTATTTTCTTGGCCATTTTGCTACTAATTGCTGAAAAAAAATTTAACTTTTTATACATAAACTCCCCTTAGCGTTTTATACCTACTCATGACTTTTACACTATTGTGGTTCCATTATAGCCTGTTTTTGGTTTCATGTTTTTTAATTATATCTGTTTTCAGTTATCATTTATTAAAAACTGCTATGTAAAAATATAAAAACAATGATTTTATATAGATTAATTTTAAACACGATCATTCAATTGGTAAATTATTTATAACAAATGTCAATTTTCCATTTTTCATTTTTGGGTAAAAAAAGTCAAAGGCCAAGATTCAAACCAGGGATGTATTGGCTGAAGCTGACAATGCTCTTACCACTGAGCCATCCCAGACACGAACACTGTAGGACTATTTTCACCCAATTAACCTCAACGATAACTTTATCTGGTCTGATACTCTGGATCAGCTCAACAGAATAAATCGAAGGTCAATACATGGAAATGCAGAAAATCGCTGCATATGAAATTACATTAGATTAATTTTAAACACGATTATTCAATCGGTATATTATTTATAACAGATGTAAAATTTTTCATTTTTCATTTTTGGGTGAAGAAAGTCCAGGCCAGGATTCGAAGCAGGGATGTATTGGCTGAAGCCGCCAATGCTCTTACCAACTGAGCCATCCTGGACACGAACACTTGAGGACTATTTTCACCCAATTAACCTCAACAATAACTTTATCTGGTCTGATACTCTGGATCAGTTCAACAGAGTAAATCAAAGGTCAATATTGTTTATAAATAATTTACCGACTGAATAATCGTGTTTAAAATTAATCTAATTAAAATCATTGTTTTTATATGTTTACATAGCAGTTTAATAATCTAATGTAATTTCGTATGCAGCGATTTTCTGCAGTTCTATATATTGACCTTCGATTTATTCTGTTGAGTTGGTCCAGAGTATCAGACCGGATAAAGTTATCGTTGAAGTTAATTGGGTAAAAATAGTCCTCCAGCGTTCGTGCCCGGGATGGCTCAGTTGGTAAGAGCATTGGCGGCTTCAGCCAATACATCCCTGGTTCGAATCCTGGCCCGGACTTTTTTCACCTAAAAATGAAAAACTTACATCTGTTATAAATAATTTACCGATTGAATAATCGTGTTTAAAATTAATGTAATTTCATATGCAGCGATTTTCTGCAGTTCCATGTATTGACCTTTGATTTATTCTGTTGAGCTGATCCAGAGTATCAGACCAGATAAAGTTATCGTTGAGGTTAATTGGGTGAAAATAGTCCTCCAGTGTTTGTGTCCGGGTTGGCTCAGTTGGTAAGAGCATTGGTGGCTTCAGCCAATACATCCCTGGTTCGAATCCTGGCCCGGACTTTTTTCACCTAAAAATGAAAAACTTACATCTGTTATAAATAATTTACCGATTGAATAATCGTGTTTAAAATTAATGTAATTTCATATGCAGCGATTTTCTGCAGTTCCATGTATTGACCTTTGATTTATTCTGTTGAGCTGGTCCAGAGTATCAGACCAGATAAAGTTATCGTTGAGGTTAATTGGGTGAAAATAGTCCTCCAGTGTTTGTGTCCGGGTTGGCTCAGTTGGTAAGAGCATTGGTGGCTTCAGCCAATACATCCCTGGTTCGAAACCTGGCCCGGACTTTTTTCACCCAAAAATGAAAAATGGAAAATTTATATCTGTTATAAATGATTTTAATAATCAATTTTAGAATATCTTAATTGTAGATTCTCAAAATTAATGACAATATCAATTTTGTTATTTACAATTTTTTTTTTTTTTGATTGGTGAATTTTTGAAAATCACCCATCACTAAGATTACACATTTTAAAATGAAGAACATAAACATGACATAAGGTAAATTTACAGACTTGACAAAAAGCAGAAAAGGGGGCAGAGCCTCATTTTTTTTTGGGGGGGGGGAAGGTTAATTTTTTTTTATATCACTTAGTAAAAAGAAATTTTATCATCTAGCCACACTAAGTTTTCAGGTAATTCATTGAAAATCCATAAAGAATAATATCACCCCCCCCCCCCCATGATTTATCCAAGCTTGTAGAGGTCTGTAGGCCAAACTTGTGTAGGCCAAAATTTCCAGGCTTGAGCCTGGCCTGATCCATAGAAAAAAAATTCAGTCCGGTCCATTATTGAGGTTAAAATTTCAGCCCGAGCCCGGCGTGGCTCATAGAGAAAAATTAGTGGCCCGAAATAATAGCTAAAAACAAGGCCCAAGCTCGGCCTGGCCTGGAAAAAAAGTAAAAATTTTGGCCCGAACTCAATCAGCCGAATTTCTACAGAATATTGATCTTTATTCTTATGGAAGAGTTCTGACCAAAAAACCTCCGCCTTTTTTTAAATTATTATTTTCATGTTTAATAATCTTTATTTATGCAGAAGTACCATATGCTGCGATATTTATGCTTTTGTTAGTTATATAATTTTTTTAGTTTAGTAGTTAGTTATATAATATGATAATTGAGTTATATATAAATGCTTCAATTATCATTAGTATTATTAATGCATATGCCATATTATAGAGAGAAAATTAAAAGCTATATGGTAAAAGTAAAATCTTCTAAGACGGAATCACATTGGAAAGAAAAATGTAAGTTCCCTTCTTAGCAGGTGTAAATGTTTAATATATTTTTTCTTGCATATTATTGTATTCATTTTGCATGGATGAACAGTTTAAAAGAAGTTAAGAAATTTCCAGTTTTCAGTTTAAAAGAAAATTCCATCAAAAGCAATTTTTTTTCATGTGTTTAACACTTTTTTAATAAACCCAGAAATCTGTGATTCTTTAAAAAGAATAAATTCTAATGATTAATTGTAGAATAATGACGACTTAAAAGTATATTCCTTTTTTGCAAAAATTTTTGGACCAAGCCAAATTTTACTGATTTTGAACAGACTTCACATGTCGAGAAAATTATTTTCATACAGAATGATTCAACTGAAATTGATTTTTTTGGTCTGTGAAGACTAGGAAGAATGAAATTAGTTCCGCCTTCAAATGGAAAAAACAAGTTTGTTTTTCAAATTATAAATATTAGATGCCACTAAAATTTGAATCTTATGAATCTTAATTTTCAAAAATATCTATTTTATTTAAATTATGAAACATTAGATAGACTTCAATACACTAAAAAAGCAACTGAATAAAAAATTAAATAAGCAATTAAATAATAATATACAATTAAATAAATTACTTTTTTGTATATATTTTTGATTTAATTGATTTTTAAAAGTATTTAGTCTGTTTACAATTTTGTAATTAGCTTAAGAATTAATTTAATTCAGACGTTAAAATGTTTCTCTTATATAATGACAACATTTTTCTAGTATCCATTAACAATGTTTTCCAGGCCCTTTTTACCACATGGTCAAATCGAAACTTTGCCCATGAACCTAGACTTCTAGGGACCCAAATCCAGATATTAATTTACAAAATATTTATTATTATTATTTTTTTTTTTTTGCCCAATTCAAACTCTGAAACTTTTCAAATACAAATTTAATTTTTAAAAGATTTTACTTAACGTTTTGGAAAACAAATTTCATTATTAACTAACAGTGCTTAATGCTTTTGAAAGCTAATCTCAGACACTATTGAATAAGAAATAATATTTTGATTTTAATAGATTGCATTAGCAATGAACTTAAATCATATCTAAATTTTAGTAATTAAAAATAATCAGTATGTATAGTACAACATAAAAAGATGCAAAAGAAAATAATTTGTTTAACTCATATTTATATGTTAGAATATTTAACATTCTTCCACAAGTTAAAATTATTAAATTTATCTTAAAGTGATATAACAAGTTTCTAAAGTTATTATAAAAAAAAGTATAGTTCTGTACTAAGAAAAAAAAAGTATTTTTATTAAATAAGGTACTTAATTTAGAATAGACAGAACTAAGAATTTTCCTCTATTTAAAATTCAAGGTGCGAAAATATTGTTTATGTATTACACATGACTCACCATCAATTAATTCTATTTGAATAATATTGCAATGGTTCGAATGGGGAGGGGGGGAGGTCCCTTAATTTATGTTTGCCCAGGCTCTTAATTAGTTATAATTGGGGCCTGATGTTTTCTAACTTTTTCAGTTCTTGCACAAATTATTTGCATGAGACTTTATTTCATGGCAACCCTTTGTTCTTTGGAGCAAATGGTTGAACTGAAATGGCAAGAGTTATTTTTTCTACCAGTTTCAACTTTTATACCTTCCTTAAAACAGGCTTTTCTAAAAAAGGATGTTTTCCTCCTGGCCATGTTGAGATGGACTGTTATTTTATTTTATTTTTTGCAATTGTTGTATAGTGATGTTATGTATATAGTCGACACTGATTATAATGTATTCTCAAGGGACCAGAAAATATGGTACATAAGAACCAAAGTACATTATAAGCAATAATCACTAAAATGCAATGCAAAATGGGAAAGAAAAAAGTGCATTAGAAGCACACACATAATAACAGAAATTTAAAATAGAAATTTTAGGGTCAGGTGGGGTGAAATGGGTATAAAATGACCTACTTTTGAATTTTCACTCAATATTTTTGTCAAAATATTTTGTAACTATTTTTTTGGTTTTATATGTACATTACATATGTTGAGAGTAAAATTAAATAATTTTCATTCAAAATTCGATACACATACAGGGTTGTTATAATTAAAGTTCGCCTATTCAGAAGGCTCTGGAGTGGGTTCTATTGCTCCAAACGAAACAAAATTCCGCTAGTACATAGTTAAAGAGATGCGCTCTGCGAAAATTGAAAAAAAAAAGTTAAAATTTTTATCACTAGGTGGCGCTGCACCAATATTTAAGGCGATGTTTGCAGATTCATTATATCAATATCAGTCAATCCAGACGAAACACACAAATTTAAAAGTTTCAACAAACTTCAACGAGCTGCGAATTGTTATAATTAAGTTCACCTAATCAGACAGCTCTAAAGCCTGACCTATGACTCCAAACAATACAGAAAAATAAATATCATTTCATGTGATGTAATCGGCATCAACAATAATAAAACATGTCGCTCGGCAGTAAGGAAATAACGAAGAATAACATGATGCATGCTCAATGAATCCTCCGCCATTTTTAATAATGCATTCCATTCTCAGAAATGTGCTTTCTACAGCATTGCGTAAACTGTCCTGTAAGATTGAGCGAATGTGAAGTCTAATGCTGTGTTTCAGATCAGAGATTGTCTGACATGTGTTTTTAAATACAGAATCTTTCAAAAATCCCCCAAAAATAAAGGAATCTGCAAATATTGGCACAGCGCCACCTACTGGCAAAAATTGTAACTAATTTTTTTTTCGATTTTCGCAGAGTGCATGTCTTCAACAACGTACTAGTGAAATTCTGATTCGTTTGGAGCCATAGAACCGGCTCTAGAGCCTTCTGAATAGGCAAACTTTAATTATAACAACCCTGTATATTCATGAAGAGAGTGTTTATAACTATATGTTTTGTATACCCATTTTACCCCACGCAGGTGAAAATGGGTATACTGTGGGGTAAAATGGGTATGCAAGTTTAATGCAATAGTAAATGAAAAAAAAATGCATATTATTGGTACAGTGAGTGTGATAACATAGAATGATATGCCACAAAACTAATTTTAATTATTTAATTTTAAAAATTAGTACATGCAGTTAATTTGACAAAAGATTAACTAGGGTCAGGTAGGATAAAATGGGTAATCAAAATATATGGTTTAAAAGTTAATTATTTTTAATTATATTTTCAGTTTTTTGAGTTGGATGTCATAATTGGCTGTTTTGAGTTCTATTCTACAATTTATATTTTCAATAGATTCTTTATAAGTGAATGGCAACACCTTAAGGCCCCTCATAAATATCATGCTGAATCTTATAAAAAACTTGCTGAAATGTCGCTGTAAGATTCAAGATTGAAAACCACTGTCTAAGAAAATTGAAATACACGCTCATTTCCTTCAAAAATTTATCAAAGTAACTTAAGTATACTATCATTGAAAGCATTGTACGATTACATTGAACGAAAAATAATCGTTAATTGCACAACAATAAATTTAATTTTTGACTGAAATTTTACAACTGCTCTCAGATAATCTTACATGTAATACCCCTCAATTACTTGAATGAATTCAATAGAATCATAATAAATTAACCATATTCTTGTGACTGTTGAGCTGAATCATTACTTTTAAAAGTTTTTTTTGTATCTCAATGTATCTATAATAAAAATCAAGAATGAAAACCACTGCCTCAGAAAATTCAAATACACATTCATTTCCTTTAAAATTGTAACAAAGTAACTAAAGTACAGTATAATGATAAGCGAATATATTTTTGCTGTAGGATTATGTGGAATTATAAACAATTGTTAATTGTACAAAAATTAATTTAATTTGTAACAGCATTTTTTACTACATCCTACATATATAACTGTAACATATATCCCCAGAGAATTTATGTATAATATAATATGTATGAGTGATATATACAATTATGGAATCAAAGACACCTAATAAATGTATTCTTTTGCGTCCTAAATGAAGTTCCTTAACTATTATGCCGAATTAATTTCTATCAGCTTGAGTAAATTATTGATATGATCGTGACTGTTGAACTGAGTGATGAAGAGTTCATTTCGTACCTGAAGGTGTCTCTGTAAGAATCAAAATTGAAAACTACTATCTCGGAAAATTAATCTAACCACATACCCATTTTACCCCATTTTCAAAAAATGAGATTAAAGAAAATTAAAATAATTTTTTCCTTGCCTGTAAATTGAAACAGCAGCAAAATTATACAACTAAAAATATTATGATATAATAATACAAATTCTTCAATAATCAGGACCTGGAGATGAAAGTTAAAACAGATTACACATGGCTTAAATTTGTACCCTTCAGTTTAAGGGGTTGCCATTCACTTATGAAGAATCTATTGAAAAAATATAAATTGTAGAATAGAACTCAGAACAGCCAATTATAACATCCACCTCAAAAAACTGAAAATATAATTAAAACTAATTAGCTTTTAAACCATATATTTTGACTATCCAATTTTACCCCACCTGACCTATGATTTTATTAAAATAAATTAGAAAAAAAAAGGAAGAAATTACTACAGCGAAACCTCCAAATAAGGGACACCCATGGGACCGCAACTTTCGTCCCTTAAATAGAGGTGTCCCTTATTTGGAGGTTTCACTGCATTTGCACGATTAAAAAAAAAAAAAAAAAAGATATTTTTTGTTATTTTCTTTGAATATATGACAAGATAAAACTTACATTTTCATATTTTAAGTTCAAATATTACAAGCTTTTGGACTTTCATGTACGATTATCCTTTCTTTGCCAACAGTTTGTATTTGATAATAAAAAGTTGGGGATATTCAACATTGGAATGGAATAGATCCATATCTTCTGCATTACAGAATAATGCTTCAGTGAAATTGAAATGCAATTAAAAATGAAAGACAGCAGCTCAGCAGAACAAAAACGTCGACAGTTTACATCTATAAGGTTAAAACATATGTATCCACCAATTGTTAGTACCCTTTTTTTCTGTGGTTTTGCAACACTTTTCATTATTATTTTTTTTTTTTGAAGAATCACTCTGAAGGACTGAAATCTTTCCTTATAATTCCTCTTCACTTCTCTCCATTATTCAGACTTGCCGCCCTTTTGTTAATAACCACAAATGGTTGGAGAAAAATCGGCAACAATTGTTCTTGAAGGAGAAAATTTGAAAAAAAAGTAAAGCCACTCTTAGAACTCACTGTGATAAGCGTCCAAGAAAGATTACCAATTTGCATTCCAGAAATGCATGGTTATCATTCAAATTTTACTTTTCATATGAGACTAAAAAGTATGTTATAACCAGATTCATGCTTTTTCATAGTCTGTTATAACTGAACCTGTAAATCATTATTTATTTCTGGACCAAGTATCTGAGTATGTTATAACCAGACCAGGGTCAACTGCATGTTAATAGAATTCTGAGCAACTTATCATTAATTAAAAAATTTAAAGAGAAGTATTAAAAAAGTTTGTGTTAGAACTTCAAAATTATCATTTTTATAACCATCTTTTTCTTTTTTTAAAATCTAAATTGCATTTCTTTACTGAATCATTATTTGAATACAATGGTCTAAAAATTATGATTAATGTTATAATGCCACACTGAATGACTTGCCAACATACAATTTGAAAATTGCTGTATTTCAAGAATTTCACATAAATATGCATGCATCTTTTAAAAGAATTTTAATAATACAATAATGTAGGCCAGACTTGTCCAATGCGGTGCCATGGCGTTCTTTGAAGATTTTCTTGGCGCCCTTTTGAAAATTTCCTTTTAATATACTTTTTAGAAGTAAAATTCCATTATAAAGAAAGCTTTCTTTAAAATCCTTAATATTTGCATCAGAGATATTTTCAAAAACTGTGAAAATGCATTAAAACCCATTGAGGGATGGTGGGATATATTATATCCTACCTAATTTTAATCAAGATTTCCACCAGAAACATTTAATGAATTTAAAATTTTTGTAACTTTGGTAGAAAAATTTTTTTTAAATGCCTTTCATTATTTTTAAACATTTTTTTTTTTAATTTTTGCTGCGAGTTCAATATTAGAGTAACACAATTACTTGCCTTCAAAGAATTAAAAACTGGAAACATACTTTGGAAATTTCTTCATGCACATTTTCAGGATTTATAGTTATTGATTATAAAGTGCAATCATGATGGTTAAATTTGGTAAGTTTTGGTGGTAATTGGAAATGTATATTTTTAGTAGTTAAGAAGTAGCATAATATTTCTCATCTCTCCCAACATTTTGTTGATAGAGGGGCTTGAAAGTTGAGCTTTAACACCTGTTGTCACACTGGCCCATTGGCTGTCTTATACAAGGAATAAGAAATTTAATTATTCCTTCTTAACTTTTAAAATTTTAGGATTTTATTTTTTTATTTTTTTACTTTGCTTGAAAAAATTTGAGCATAGTTTCCATCTATGAAAAACCATCCAAATAGATTGGTCATTATTATGCCTGTCTCTGTTTTTGTACTTTTTATAAAACTAAATTCAGTCATTCAAAATAAGTCATAGCATATTTACACATCTTAAGAAGAAACACAGAAGAAACCTCTGATTTCCATGTTTATTTTTTTTTTATTTTTAGTTATTGATGTTATTGTAGGTGTGATTAAAGTTGCTGGTATTTTATTCTACAAGCATTTTTGAGATAGTCCTCTCATAGAAAATATATTAAATCTCAAATTATACATTTAACTCCAGAACTGTTGTTCCATTTATCTATTGCTGTAGGATTCATTTGCATTATGTTATGATGTGCGTTTATAGTAACACTTTGCGATAATATTGCCACATATTTTTGGTTAAGTGAATGATGGTGCCCTTCATTGAGTGCCAAAAGGGAGGTACAGCCTTGCTTACTAAAAGGTTGAATATGACTGATGTAGGCAAAGAAACATTGATATTTTTCATAGAAAATCAGTAAAGCTCGGCTGGGCCAGGCTTGTTTCATTGATTTTTGATGGTGTCTAACTTGGAGCCATGAACTTGGAAAAGGTAAACAAATTAAGCAGAACTTTGAGCTTTCACAACAAGCTGGCCTAGACCTAAATAGCTTTCACTCAGAGTCAAGTCTCATTCTGAAAATTTTGGCACATGGTGATATTGGAAGTTATAAACACAATAGAGTGAAATTATGTGCAATTATGGGTCTTGTGAAATAGCCAAAACACATTAGGTATTTTCAAAAATTCTTTCTTCAGACTGGCAAGAAAAAGAGAACAAGATAATCAGATTGGAAATTAAGGACTATTAGGTAATGGTGAGTACATTGATTAATCTCAGGACATTGGTAGAAGGAATTCAGTGGGGAAAATAACCTTATTGCCACTCTTGCTGTAGGAGCTAAACTGTATAACAGAATCTAATAGAGCTGAAACTTTATATGATGATGTATCTCTGAAACAATCAAGATGCAATTAAGGAATTTTTTTTTAAATTCCCTACTATCTCTATCATATGTAGACTGTGTTTCTATAAATGTAATAAATTGTGAATATATATATATTTTTAATTTCAGTTTCAGTGTGTGAATCAGCAAGGCTCTTGCAGTACACATATATTTGTTTTTTAACATAAAAAGTAAATTTATATTGGAAGTAATGTTTATAAAAAAATTATTCATTTTTCTTTGTTTCAGATTTTGTATGGACTTCAAATAGAATTTTTGCTTTCAGGTTAAATATAATCTGATCTACATAGGACCTTCCTATGTTCCAAAAATCATCATTATGGAAATTGTTTTCTCTAAGACCTAATATATTCTAAGAAATGGTTTTGTATGCCTTGGGGGGGAAGGGGGGGGGGAGGAGAATTCTCAAAAAAATTCATTCTTTTACTTTTCCCATATCCTGACCTATGAAAAAATTGACCTTCAAAGTTCCGGTAGGTTGTGCAATGTATTTTCTAATAGACTATGCTTGATAACATTGGATCGAATATGAACAGCAATTGGTTGACTGGAGTCATTAGATAATAATTGGCACAATTGAAAACTAAACTACTGATTAAACTACCTACGCATTCACTCAACACTATTTCTTATGACAAAAACTTACCCATATTTTCAGTGCCATTTTGCTCTTGGCTATCCCCGTCTTCACTCATGTAGCCTGGTGGGGGTGTATCTAAGAATCAATAAAATATTTTCTAATTTAAATAATTACTAAGAAACTCTTACAAACAAGTGGAAGAGTTTAACAACCAAACCTAAAGAAAGCCGTGCATATTACAAGTACAAAAATCTTTCTATTCTTTCTCAAAAACTCAATAATAGTTTAAAATAAAAGTTATGTATTTAAGAAAATTTTATATATATCACACATCATTACATTTTAATATTTTGACAAAAATGTTTTATATATATATTTGCAGACTTTCTTATTTGCAGACTCTCAATTTTTCTTAGATAACTGCATCAACATTTTAAGGGGACTCTTCACACATTTAAAAATGCCTGCTCTGTAAAGTTAAACCAATGAGTAGGTTGTTTTCGAATTTCTTATTTAAATTTGAATATTTGTCATTTTTTTGGCATAGGATAGCTGAGGTCGGTCTTTAATATGGATATTTTTTACTTTTTTGATTTCAGGAGCAGATTTTTCAAGCAAGGTACTTTCACTTTTGGAACCGGTTTTGAAAAATCACAGTACATTAAAAAAAAAAAAAAAAAAAAAAAAAAAAATCTGCAACCAAAATTGTAAAAGTTAAAATAGTCATATTTAAGATCAAGCTCATCTATCTTATAACAGTAAGGGAAGAGAATTTCCTTTTTATCTTTGCTTGCAACACAAACTGGTAGACACATTCAAAGAGTCTTTTTTATATTTAAAAAGAATAATATTTGAATAGACTTTTTTTTTCTCATTTTTTGTGTGAAAAGACTTGAAGGGATCAATTTATGCGAGGATTTTGAATTATTTATTTATTTTTAACAACACAAGTTAAGGGATCAACTTATACATGAAGTATGTGATTTACCCAGCTAGAGCAGTGGTGTGCTAACTAATATATGCATACTACATAAGTAATAGTTGATTACTAATATAAAAATATATTTAAATTATAAATTCAATAATAATAGTTTCTGTCATATTTCCTTTGTTACTGCCTATTCATTAATTCATTAAAAGTTTTATACCATTTATTTTGCCACAAAATGGCTATTTATTATTCAGATTATTATTTGGCTATAAAATTTTTTATGTTATTAATATGAAGGCTAGGCTCAGTTCAAAATACACTCGAAACAAGAGCTTTTTCCCAGCCTTAGCGGCACAGTAAAAATTTATAATAATTAAGAATTACTAATAGAGTATATATACTACATATACTTGTACCTAGCGCCCCAAAAATAGAATGGTATATAAAGGTTCAAATTTGAACAAAAAAGTAGAAATCTGAAAAAAGAATGCAAAAATACTTATTCTAAAATAATGTTTAATCTTGTAAATAATACCACTTGTAAAATAACTGAGAGAAAAAAGAAAAAAATATCTTACCTTTTCTAGCCATTTTATTTCAAGAAAAATCACAACAAACATTTATTTCACCTTTTTATTTTAAAAAATGCACTACCGTTCATGAATGAATATTGAAAAAAAATAAAAAAAAATAAAAAAAAAATACTAAGGATATATTTTAAAGTTTTGGCAGGATATCATAATTCCATTCCCAATGTGATTTTTTTAAAAGAAAGTGTCTCAAAATTAGGATGCCAGGCACAAATGAATTAATAGTCAATTAGACATATTAGACTCTTAAATTCTGATAAAGATTCATTAATATGCTTAGAATAATAATAATAAAAAAAGATAGTTAAAACATAACTTTTGAAGCTGTAATAAGAAATAGTTTAAAATATTTCTCTAATTTATTAGGCTAATTTTTACAAATTTTCTTTTAACAAAAGTTCATTATTACCAGTGTTCTCACTGTCGCTCGCCATTGCGCTAAATTGCGACTAAATTCTTCATTTGGCGAATAAACAAGAGATTAGATTTGCCAAATTGCTAGTGCTCAATTTTCGCTTTTTCTTTCTTTTCTTTTTCATTTATTTATTTATTTTGTGTGAGTGTGCTTTTGCCCTGTGTTTTGAAGAGTACAATTTTGAAACTGCATTTGAAGTATGGGCTTCTAAGAAAAGCCGAAGAATTCTAAAAAAATAAAAGTTCATTTGAATATGACATATTTGATTTTTCAGATTCATTGTGTGTAATATCATAAAATTCTAAATTAACTTAGGAAGTTTTATTTCATAACATTTTAATGAGGTAAATAAGTTTTAGAATTTTTTTTCTTGATTACGCAAGATATTTAGAATATGCATATTTTTAATATATTTGTAGCAGATAGTTGAATTTAGATTGATAACAAACGTTGTCGCAGTTATGAAGGTTATTTTAGAGCATATTGAGAAAAAGAGGGTACATTAAAGGATTAAAGATAATTTTTTAGTGCTACATGGTGAATCTATTTGGCTAATACTTTTTTCATTTGGCGAATGTTTTTTATTTTTAATTAGCCAAATTACTAACATTGGTCAAATGTCAGCGAGGACACTGATTATTACCACTATTATTGTTACAAAACAAATTGTTTGCCCAACAAGGCTACATATTTCTGTATTGATGTAACAATCTAGCTTAGGATTGTGTAGCACATTTATACGTATCCCGAAGGCAGTCACAACCATAAATAATTGTATTTTACTGGCTTAGTTTGATATTTTTAAATTTCTATATTTGGCTGGCCTCAAAAAAAGATAAATAAATAAATAAATAAACAGGTCAACCCAGTAACTTTGAACAGCCCAGCCTGTTAAAAAAATTCTGTTATCTGCGGGCCAATTGAAAATTTTGTTTGAGAACTTCAGGCCAAACCCATGCAGACCTTTAGTTGAAGAGTATATTTTTTTTATAAGCCATCTAAAGAATATAAGGGTGGTCCATAATTATCTCAGCAAGGTATTTAGTTAATATCTTTTGAACTAATACATTTATATTTACAAAACAAAATTCAAAATGTGCAGCATATGCACAAATATAATACTGAGTAATACCCTTTGTTTTGGTTTTAGACATTTGAAAATTTTATAAAGTTTTTTGGAATTGTTTAAGATAATTGTAAAAGATATTGTAAAAGATAAATGATACGATAACATCATTTATATTATTAAAAAACTTTTAATTAAAACGCTCTATCAACATGAGATAACTGGAGCTAATAATTGTATGTAGCTGTAATATATATCTGTATAATAACTATTATTCTATTTGTTTAGACATATGTATAAAGATACTGTAAAAGCACAAAGTCTGGTAAATCTGAGGTATTACATTTGTATCGAGCAAAGACTGCTCAGAGGCTTCCGTAACATGCAATCCATAGCACATCTCTGAAATTTTTCTGTGTTGTCCATAAATGTTAGGAGGCCAGAGGGAAAAAAAATGAAAGAGAAGACAGCAAACAGGAGTTCATTGTGGGGGCAAATGTTTTGCCGGTTGGTTTATTGACATTGTTTACTGATGCTCTCTGAAATTAAAAATTGTGTAGGCAGTAGTCCTAAACTTTATGTAATAAAGTATGATGTAAATATGTTTCTTTTAATCAAATTTAATGTTTCTTTTCTGTTTTGAGGGCTAGTAATAATTTTATCTCACCAATACATCGAGTTAAGTATCGAGAACTGACCACATAGCAAATTCTGCCTGTGACATAGGACATAGGCTCAATCAATATCTGGTAGACTGATGAGATTGGCAAAGTATGCCTCTATTCATTTTTATAATGCCTGTATATTGCAAGAAGATAAAAATGCTGGACTGGAGGCTTCCAGTAAAAACAAGCAATGTTCTAGTTTAAAGTGAAGGACCGGAGGCTAGCAGTGGGTAGGTCGATCACCCACCCAATCCATTGTGAATCAGACTGGATCAAAAATTGCCTTGTTGTATCTTTGGAAATGAGATCAAGAAGCAAGTCACCATCAGAACGAAACATCACTAAAAAGCTTCTATAAATGTTGAAACAATCCCTGTTGGCTTGGCCTATAGGCAGAGGTAGATTTCGAAGAGCGGTCATTTCAATAACAACAAATAAAATATCATTAGATCCTCAGTGTATAGCTAACGATTCAGTGACTGATAACATCTTCAGTGTATGATGCTTTAGTAATGCAAATTAAGTCAAATAGTGCATCTATAGGATTAGAGAACCAAGAAAAATGAATACTTAAGGGTGTATTCGAAAAAACACTTTTCGACCTTCAACAGCTCGAAACTTTCCGATACAATTTCAGACACATTTTTAAAAGTAGAAACATGAAACTTGCTGAGGGGATTTTTGAAGACATGTATAAGGTGCCGTGTGATGTCATTTTACGCTCAATTCATTACAATTAGATTTATAAAGAATTACCTTCTCAGCAGGACCCTTTTTTTCGTTCCCAAACCTCTCACTTCGGAAAAATCAGTTCAAAATGGTGTTTTTGATTGCTTTTTTTGCAATATTTTCTGCATTTATCAAAGAACTAACAATCACGGCACCTTGAGTACTTTCTAAATAAGACAATTTGGCCAGTTGGATGCATTTGAGAGCAAAAATGAATTTAAAAATAAATCGGAAAATTAGCAGTTTGAATCGGAATACACCCTTAAGGGAAGGAAACTATAGAAATGCTCAAACTGAAGTGAAAAAGCAGACTCATTTAAATACAAGACATGGTAGTGGGATCAGGGTTCATACAGAGTTGGGAAGAAAAAATCCAAGGAGTACATGGAAAATCCAAGGAGTCCAAAAAATTTTAAGGACTTGCCATTTTTGTTGTTATTTATGCGGCATGCACTGGCACAGCCCCAATTCTGCAGGGATTCCGCGAGTTACCACCCGCGAAAAGGGGAGGGGTATCTGCGATCTTCAGACGAAATCGGCGCTTTCCTCTGATCTTCAGACGAAATCAGCGATTTATCTGCGATATTTTAGCAAAATCGACGATTTACTGCGATCTTTTGTCGAAATCGGCGGTTTTTCTGCGATCTTTTGACGAAATCTGCGTTGTCCTGTGTTTTTTTTATGAAATCGACGCCTTTTCGATGATTTTTAGACAAAATTTGCATTTTTACACTTTTCTCGAAAGCGGCGTTTTATCCCCGCGATCTTTTGACGAATTCGGCATTTTTCCCGTGATCTTTTGATTAAATCTCCGTTTTTTTTTCAATGATCTTTTGACAAAAAATTTGTAAGCGATCTTTTATCGAAAACGGCATTTTTTCATGCGATTTTTTAATGAAATTGGCGTTATATCCGCAATCTTTAGACGAAATCGACGTTTTCCCGCGGTCTTCAGATGAAATTAGCGTTTTATCTGCGATCCGCACAGGAAATTCGCGTTTTTCAGCGATCTTTTGACAAAGTTCATTGACAAAAACATTGACGAAATCGTCGGTTTCCCTCGAAATATTGACGAAATGTATGCTTTTTCGGCATTCCTTTCACGAAATTTGTATTTCCCCGCGATTGTTTTTTCCGCGCGCAAAACCGTACAAGTTGGCAACTATGCGGAACTGATAACCCAATTTCAAATTTTCGGAAGAGGATGCCTTAAATTTTCGGAAATTTCGGATGAGAATCACCCTTGAATTTACCGTTATCAGCAAAACTGAGGATGATGAACAATATTATGAAAGTTGTATATCTAGTTGTGAAGGAATTAAACAGAGTAATCACTTTTTGAAATCAGAAGCTTAGAGGTGTGTCTGGATTATTCATTTTTTTTTCCCTTATGGCCGGTGAAAAGTAAATCACTTTGGTGGCTATTAGTATGATCCCAACCAATCACTGCTGTGCTTCTGATGAATGACGTGCATAAAGAGTTTACCGTGCGTTTTACAATCACGATTTTTGTTCTTCCCGGAAGCAATATCGCTCACGTGCAAAACCGCAATACAATTTAAGGAGTTTCTAAGGAGTATTTTGTTTATCTAAGTAGTTCTAAGTACTACTTGGGAACATTTTCATTTCTAAGTAGTTTCTAAGGAGTATAAGGAGTCTGTGCGAACCCTGGGGATGGAGTTTTTAGGCAATATGGTATTATTAGTGACAGAGAAAAAGAGGTTAACCTAATAAGAATGATGGGGAATCAGGACAAGGTAGTTCAAGTTGCAGAGACTAGGAAGCAAAGGGCTCAGTCAGATCTATACAAAAAAATAATTAAGGTCAGAAATGGTGGAAAATTTAAAAAGAAGAATTGAAAATTTTAAAATATGGTGAGGAAAGAAAGGGAAATAAAAAAAATAATGGTAAATAAAAACATTAAATTTGGACCTGAAATTAGTGAATACTGAAAATAGTAAAAAACAAATTAATCCTATAAAACTTAAAAAGAAGTTTATGATAATGAGGATGATTACATATTGTTTATTATTTACCATATATTTTTACATATATTTATTATATGCATTTATATATAGATATATATGATGCATTATATAATTAAAAATAGATTTATATTAAAATTGATAATTTGTAGTCTAAATTAATATAGCAGTCATTCAAACAAAAAATGTCCTGATCAGTAATTGTTCCAAGTGTGATCAATATTTACCCCATTGCCGGTTACTGATCATTTAATTTTTTAATAAAAATCTACATTTTATTGAAAAGACATGTTGTTAAATTGGTTACATCAAACGAAATAATTTTAGAGGTATTTACATGTTTGTTTTTCTTTATCAGGAATTATCCTGATCCACCCTACTTCAAAAGCATCTGGTCACTGTTCCTCAGTGTTCCAGTAAATAAAAGCATGGGTTCATAGTTAAGAAAAAAGCTTTCTGAGTTAATTATGGACCACCCTGTAAGAGAAAAAAAAGCTGCCGGAAATAATAAAGATATAGTTACTGAAATAATATATGTAACTTACCAGTAGTTAAAGGAAAAGCAGCGTTGTTGTCCAGTCCTGGAAATTCTGTGTTTTCTGGCACTGAATTAATATAATCGTCCAACTTTGGCAGTGGATGCGGTATATCTCCTGTGTTGCGAGGAACTAAGATGGGAGGCAATGCTAAAAATGAATAAAACATTTTTTAAGTGGAAGGTTTATTTAAGTATTTTATGTCTTAACTAGAACATAAGTGGAAATGTATAAAAAAGTATTTTATCATGTATGAATAACCTGTAAATATATGAAGAATATACTCTAGAAAAATATGGCAGGGGGATTTATTAAAATGGGGCATTCTTTTGATCTGTTCAAAAATTATACTTTGAACTAACTGTTTTGTTTAGAATCATTTTAGTACTTATACACAAAAGCAAACTGGTTTGATCTCATCTTTAAATGGTAGCATTTACACTTAATTATTTTATTATCTTCTGACGAATTTTGCAGTTTTTTGATGAAATTTGCAATTTTCCCCCACAATTTTCTGATCTTTTAACAAAATTTACATTCTTACCACAATCGTTTAATGAAATTTATTTTCTGCTGCGACCAATTGACAAAACAATTTTTTTTTTTCAGTCATTTGTTGAAATTCACAATAGTTTATCATGACAAATTGTCAAAATTTTATATCCTTTTGCAAACAAAGTTCATTACTCATTTCCACAACTTTTGTAATATTTTCCTTCGATAGTATATATAAATTCACGATTCTGCACAAGCTTTTGACAAAATCTGTAATTTCTCAACACTTAACAAAATTACCAATTTTATCTAGTGATCATTTGAAGATAACAACAATTTGTTTCCGAGATCTTTTGGGGAAATATCCAATATTTTTCCACGATTGTTAGAAGAAATTCTCAATTTTTTCTGCAATCGATTCACGAAATGATTCAGTAAAATTCCTTTAAAGAAAAATAATTTGCAGACTTCCAAGAAATTTAAAAATATTTTCACAGAAGAATCAAATCTGTAGAAGAATTTGAGGGAGAAAATACTACACAGCATTTTCATTATGATGGACTTTCTTTTTCTGTGAGCAAATCACATGATTCGGTACATGGTTTCAAACCTTGCTCCTCAAAAGTACCCCACCCCTTCCCGTTATGAAACTATTAAATCGGAATTCTTATATCTAAGAAAGGGAGTTCCTGTTTTAATACTTACAGAAATACGATTCACTCGCGATTGATATCTATTAAAGAGGGTTTCATGTTAAGTGCAGACCAGATTTTTTTTCTTTTGAGCATTTTTTAAATATTTGGAAATTTCGAAACCGAATACTTGAAAATTTTGGAACAAAATCACTTCTAAAAAATATGCTGTGTAGCCTAATAACCACAACTGAAAAAAAAATTGCTTGTGTTTCTTGCAAAAAAATTGCAGTTTAAGACCAATTTTTGTAGCATCATAGTTTATAAATCCAAATTGTAGAAACTATGATTTTTTTGTAGCAATTGGCAGGTCCAGTTTTATATCTTTCCACCTGTATTTTAATTTAAATATGTAATTCTCAATAATATGACTGAACTCTTTTAAATAAAGAAAATATAAATATATTTCTGAAAAAAAAAAAAGATATTGCTGATATCACTGGTAATCACAATCTTTTTATCAAATAATTTAAGTATTAATCTTTTTTTTTTTTTTTTTGGTTACTAAGATTGGCTAAATCTGAAAACTAACTTCCTCACTTTATGACAGGGTACCTTTATGAGAAAAGTTTCATTGAATAAATCAAGGAAAATATTTCTCTTCTTTATTCCGCATGTTTGATTATACATTATTAATAATTTACTTCATTTTTTAAAATTTTCTTACTATTTTAGTTCATTAAATTATTGATTATGTTACTTAACTGATTACCTTACTGACAAAAAATATTAAGGGAAAAAGAAAAAAGAATTCAGAATATTTAATTCAAAATTTTGATGATTTTCCATGGCAGTAAATCAGGGAAATTCCACAAATCAGGGAACTGTTACATAACTATTACATAATTACTTTAAACTACGGTTAAAAAAAAAAAAAAAAAATCACGATTTTTTTGAATAAAAGTTGGATTTTTTTTAAAATTTAAAATCTGATTTTTTTTTATTTTTTTCCCAGCATTGCAATTCTGAACAAATATGAACAGTTTTATGTTTTCAGAACAGTCAAACCTCTAATTACTAAAATAATCAGTTTTTACAGTTTAAATAACAAAATTTATTAATTAGTGATTACAGAAATGATAAAAGAATGCAAATTAGTAGTTTCATTAGTTAGTAGAATACAATAAAGTGATGCACTTTAATATTTTGTGATAATTATGTAAGACTATAAAGTACTAGTAATATTTATATTTGTCAAAATGATCAGTAACTTCAATTAAATTGTTAACACTACTTTAAATAACATGGTTTAGTGATATTCTGCTTTTTCTCAAGAAATAAAGCTATTATTTTTGTAAGGTCTTGGATACATGTATTTAAAAAATCTGTGGTATAAAGATGATTAACTATTTAAAAAAAAAAAAAAAAAAAAAAAAAAGGCAGGGTTCACGGTTCATTTTATCAATTTTAAGAGGATCCTTAAAAATGGCCTAGTAAAAACAGTTACAGAATTAATAAAAAATGCAAGCAAATAATTTAATTAGTTATTAGCACAAATAGCAAAACTAAAACATCATTGACAGTTTTCGTTCTGTATTTGTACTAAGAAAAATTAACTTTAATCGCCTAAATCTTAACTTACTGGGTGGATGTATATGCTAACTAAGATCTCTTGCTGTGCTTAACATTTTTATACCAATTAGTTTTTTTTCTCACATATTCTTTTATTCATCTCACTTTATCTTTATTTCTTCTCACATATTACATTATTCTTTATTGCAAAAGCAGGAGGAGAAAATAAGATTCTGGTTATTCGCTCTCTTACTTGGCAAAATTTTATTATACTTGCCATGATTATTTCATATAAAAGAATAGTTAATTTGATTATTTAAAAGAAATTATGGCATCACAAATTATATTAAATTTAAATGAAATGTTTAAATGAAATGCTGTTTATGCTTCTACAAACTTACTATATTTAATGTTTTACAATTCTCAAGAATTAAGTTTATAAACAAGTTTTTTTTTTCTCCTTCATTTATTCTTAAAGACAAAATACCTGTAGAAAAGTTCTAAATTAACGTTAGATTTTAATATTTTTATGTCATTTTAAACATTTATAAAATTGTTTTATTTAAACTAATGATTTAAAAAACATCGGTTTATTTAAATCATGATTTAATCGCTGATTAAAATTGTTGAGACCCTACTTTAAACTAATTATTATTATACAGGGTGATTCATAAAAGATGGGCAGAACTTTAAGGGGTTATAGTACACTTAAAGACAAATAATATTAAATAGGAGACTAAGGGTCCCAGACGTATTCCCAAGGAGATAGGGGGCATTAAAGTTTAGGGTCCGAAATTTCAAATGATTATAAAAAATGGAAAAATTGGTTGATTCGTTTGCGGTTTTTGCAAAAAATTTTCTTTATGCCAGTATTTTCTTGAAATAAAATTTTAAAGTTCAATTTCAAAAAATGCCGATAGGGGGCGCTTTAGACTTTGGAGTAACAAACAACTATTTTTTAACGTTATTTTTTGTATTTCTTTAAATGATTTCGAAAGCTTAGACTTAAACTTAAATTTTGATCTAAAAATCTGAGTCCTAACGAGTAGTTAAGTAGCGTAAACTGAAATTTGAAACCCTTCTCCCCCCAGAACAAAAATCAGTTATTCCCGATCTTTGTGTCGTAGATTAGGCTCTAACTACTGCCGCGTTTTGCTAAAATTATTCTTTATGTCAGTATTTTCTTGAAAATAAATTTTAAAGAAAATTTTCAAAAAATTCCGATAGAGGGCGCTTTAGACTTTGGAGTAACGAACAACTATTTTATACCGTTATTTTTTGTGTCTCATTAAATGCTTTCTAAAGCTTAGACTTAAATTTTCAGCCCAAAATCTGAATCGTTAGACGTGGTTAAGTTTCTGGGGAGAGGGGTTTGAAATTTCTACTCCTGAGCCCAGTTCAGTTTACCATGTCCACACATTGTGTGCTGTGATACGAGGTAAAAAGACACAAATTAGGATTATGTTACCAAAGCATATTTATTAACATGTAAGTACAATAAATGTTCAAAATTGTGACCACCAGAGGTTATGCACGCAGAACAATGGCAAAGAATGGAACGGCGAACATTCGCGAAAACATCAGGCTTTTCGAGCACTTCCCCTACAGCGGCGGAAAGTCTGGCGACCAGTTCCTCGGGGGATTCAATGGGTGTCTCATACATAAGAGCCTTCAATTGTCCCCAAAAAAAGAAATCGAGGGGCGAAAGATCTGGCGAGCGAGCAGGCCAAGCAACAGGACCACCTCGACCAATCCATCTGTTTGGAAATGTGATGTCCAGATAGTTGTGGACGTCTCGTACGTAATGGGCTGGCGCTCCATCGTGCTGGAACCACATGACCCGCCAGATGCGTGGAGGAACAACGTTTAACAGGTCTAACAGCACATGTTGCAGAAATGTGAGGTATGTTTTACCGTTGAGGCGTTCAGGAAGAAGGTACGGTCTGATTAGGTGGTCTCCGAGGATTCCTGCCCAAACATTGATGGAAAAGCGTCTCTGATGAGCATGTGGATACGTAGCATGTGGATTGACATCCGCCCATACATGTGCATTGTGTGTGTTAAATGTACCTTCACGTGTGAAGGTACATTCATTGGTGAAAAGCACAGTTCGTCCAAAATGTGGATTTAGCACGTTCTGCTGCAGAAACCAGCGGGCAAATTCAATACGATTTGGATAATCCCCTGGAGACAGTTTCTGGACTCGTTGCACATGAAACGGGAGCAAATGTTCATCCTTCAGTACCCTCCAAGTCATGGACTGTGAGGTATCCACCTGCCTAGCCACTGTTCGTGTACTTGTACTTGGCTGCGCCGCTACTACATCCAGAATGGCTTCTGCAACAACTACTGATTCGTCCTTTTTTGCACGACCTGCATTCGACCGGGAAGCGAGAAATGATCCCGTCTGACACAACTGTCTGTGCAAGCGCTCGAAAGTTTTGCGGTTAGGCAACCGCCTGTTGGGAAATCGCTCTCCGTACATTCGTTGTGCCTCTGCACCATTTCCATCTGCCGCTCCGTAAATTAAATGCATCTCAGCCTTTTCCTTATTCGTGAAGGGCACCATCTTCCGATTCATTACTACAGCGACTTACACTTGACTCACCGTTCAGTGGTTTTTATGCCTGAATCGTGTCAAAATTTTGCATATGTGTTCTTCTTCTTCCCCATTTGACATTTGCATACTTTCTGTCTCCTTCTTCACCCAGTGACTAGCGTCAGGAATGGAGCTTTAACGTTTGCATGAGCGACGTTTCCAACTGTGCCAGTGCCTTTATGAGTGAATTCCGACTATGCAGTCCTTGACGAAAGTTGTATTTTTGCCTCGTATCACAGCACAGAATCGTTGGGCATAGTTAAGTAGTGCAAACTGAACTATGTTCAGAAGTTGAAATTTGAACCCCCTCCCCTCGCTACTGAACCACGCTCAGCGATTCAGATTTTGAGCTGAAAATTTAAGTTTAAGTCTAAGCTTTAGAAAGCATTTAATGAGACACAAAAAATAACGGTATAAAATAGTTGTTCGTTACTCCAAAGTCTAAAGCGTCCTCTATCGGAATTTTTTGAAACTTTTCTTTAAAATTTATTTTCAAGAAAATACTGACATAAAGAATAATTTTAGCAAAACGCGGCAGTAGTTAGAGCCTAATCTACGACACAAAGATCGGGAATAACTGATTTTTGTTCTGGGGGGGAGAAGGGTTTCAAATTTCAAATTTCAGTTTACGCTACTTAACTACTCGTTAGGACTCCGATTTTTAGATCAAAATTTAAGTTTAAGTCTAAGCTTTCGAAATCATTTAAAGAAATACAAAAAATAACGTTAAAAAATAGTTGTTTATTACTCCAAAGTCTAAAGCGCCCCCTATCGGCATTTTTTGAAATTGAACTTTAAAATTTTATTTCAAGAAAATACTGGCATAAAGAAAATTTTTTGCAAAAACCACAAACGAATCGACCAATTTTTCCATTTTTTATAATCATTTGAAATTTCGGACCCTAAACTTTAATGCCCCCTATCTCCTTGGGAATACGTCTGGGACCCTTAGTCTCCTATTTAATATTATTTGTCTTTAAGTGTACTATAACTACTTAAAGTTCTGCCCATCTTTTATGAATCACCCTGTATATTGGGTACAAGAGTTTTATGCATTATTTGCTTCCAAATTAATTTCTTTATAATTTTGTGCAATAATGCAATAAAATAACTAAACATTGGATTCTTTATTTCCTTCTGTAATTTTCTTTAACTGGTAACAATTATTTATTTAATGCGGATATTCTTATATAATGATTCTATTATAATCTTGATTAAATTATACTAATAAAATTGTTACATTAGATCAAAAATTACTTTTTAATTATACAGAAAAGGGATACAAAATTATCTTTTTGCCTCATGTGGAAATATATTTAGAAAATATATACTGATTTGAACATACATCCTATTATGGAACAACCTTCATCTTTAAAGAGAACCAAACAGAAGGCTTAAACAAAGAAAGGTTATGAGGAAAAAAATTAAGATAAAAAAAATAGTGTGATGTGGCAATCCCAAAATTTTCTTCTATTTCATGCACATTAATACTTCCACAAAAGTGAAAAAAAGCAATTTCACTGGTTAGGTAATTCACACAAAAATCCAATCTGCAACAACTTATATCAAGTTCTAACTAAATTTGAAATTTGATGAAAATCTGTGTATTAGTATCCGAGACAGAATCTTCTCAGAATTCGTAAAAAAAACTGGACAGAAGCACCAACTATTGAGCGATTTATTAAAAAAACTAAAGAATATTAATTTATATCAGGGCAGGTATATGTTTAAGAAAATTTTAGGTCTTTTAAAAGGCCCATCACAAAATTTATCTTAAAACAGGACTCTTCACAAATTTTTTTATCCCCAAACAGGATCCATCACAAAATTACTTGACTCTTAAATAGACTTTTCACAGAATTTTTTCACCTTCAAATTTAATCATTTAGTAATAAAATCTGGCATGTAAATAAGCAGTTGAACTCCACAAAGAGCATATTACTTGGCTCTTTATTTATAAAAATAGAACCTGAATACATTGATAATTTAAAATTCACAAAATTCTGACTAGAATTTTTACAAATATAAGAAAAAAATTCACAATTTCACAAAAACAGGACCCTGTGAGAAAAGTCTGGACAGACCTCTGCAGGGACAAACTGACTTTGAATTTTGATGAAATTTTGTGCATTAGTTCCTGAGATAAAGCTATTGCGATAATCATGAATATTGCTGCATAGCAGCACCATTTGTTGAGCAATTTACTCCAAAAACTAAAGAATACTCATTTATATTAGGAACTAACCGAATCTGAAGTTTGATGAAAATCCATCCTTTAGTTCTTGAGATATAGCTAATTTGGAAATCGTGAAAAAGGCAGCAAAGCAGCGCCACCTGTTGAGTGATATACACCAAAAATGAATCAGATCCAGTTTATATCAAGGTTTAACTGAATCTAAAGTTGTATGAAATTCTGTGCATTAGTTCTTGAGATACAACACCCATAAAATTCATGTCACATACAGGCAGACAGACTAGACGTCTGCATGGGCCAAAATTGTTGGTCTCAAGTGAAGATGGTGAAATGAGTGTTCGTTTATCCAAGGTCACCAATCAAGGAGATTATCTCAACAAGGATCAAACCAGAGAACCCATGGTCAGAAAGTAAGATCTTTAGTGGTGAGCAAAAGGTTAGCTTGATCTCTTACTGCAAGAAACTCATTTTATTGACTATGCAAGATGGTATCACCACACATTGAATATTTTTACTAAAACTTCAATAGGATCTAGATGATCATTAATACAAATTTAAATAATTTACATTCAGAATAATAACTAAATGCTGATCTTTGATAAAGAAACAATGAATTACAGGAATATATTAATATGTGAATGCTTGAAAGCTGCTAATATATGAATAAATATATATGATACAATATATATATATATATTAATGAGCCTGTTAATTATTCTGCCCTTAGCCTAAGGGAGGAGAATGGGAAGGGAAAAAACTATCACCAAACAAGTTTTTAAATTAAATAGTTTTAAGCAAAAATTGATTTTCATCCACATTTATAAGAATTCAGATGTTTGAAATGATCAAAAAATTTTATGTGTGTAGACTTGTATACTGTATTTTCCCGCATATAATCAGCGATGGCATATAATCTACACCCTTAATATTAAGCCCTAAATTTCAGCAGATAATCCACAGATTATATGCCAGACTATACAACGATTACAATGTCATATTAGATTAAATTGTTTTCAATATTTCAAAGTATTACTAATAAATCACCTCCCTATTTGTTTAGTTGCTCTTAAATAATTATAAATAATGTAAAAATGATAAAATAATTGCAAGTTGAAAAATACAAATAATTTTTTTTTTTGGTTGAATCTTATATCTAAAGCATAGAATTTCTTTCAAATAAAGATAATTTAATAGTAACTGCTGTTTTCAAATCATCTTCAAAATCTTCCACTTTTTTAATAACATTCAGTTTAAATATTGGATCGTAATTAAAACATTTTTTTCTTAAACATTATTATAACTTTCAACATGATTACAACAGACTTTTCATATAAGCAGACCCCAATTTGGTAATCTTTTCTTGAAGCATATATCGTTGCCCTCAGTCTTATGACAGAGGGCAGAGATGCATGCCAAACATGCATGCTTTTTTAACATCAAATGCTCCTCAGGATCTCTGTCTGGATCTTGAGTTGACCAAGAATGAAATTCAAAATTTGCCAATAAAAGGATAACTGACAAAAAAGACATCCTATTGATGAAGAAAGAGTGAAAAAATGTTTGATTTGAATTCTGGATGAAATAATAGTGGGATTTGATCTTTACTCCTATCTTTCTTGTGAGGTGATAGCAATACATGTTGTTTCAGAGATTGCAATATTTGAAAGCCATGAGTTGAGAAACGCTTTGTTCTTCATAGAAGCATGCTGCCAAATGTGAAAAAAATTATATAAAAAATTGAAGCCACTCTCACTAGCACGTATACATCATATGTGAACCAATCACAAGCAAGTCTGCAAACAGTCGATAGCAGCAGTGATCCACAGCTGGAGCCTGAAGCTGGAGCACTCTGGAACTGGAACTCCAAACTTTTTCATGCTCCATGTCTCCTTTAGTTTTGAAATTTTCTTTCTTTTTTTTATATAGTCTTAAATTTTTCAGGTTTAAAATATTTTAATTATATCATTTTTCATTTTTTCCCCCCTTCAGACATTTGAGAGGCTTGCTGCATTGTAACGGCATTGCCCATTAGCCAAGTTGCAGTAGAAAGATTATTCGCTGCTTAAAATACATTTATATTGATTTAAGACCAAAAATATAAGAGGATTTATTAGTTTCAAATCTTTTCTTAAGAATGAACAAATAACTTTAAATTTGTAATTTTAGTATTAGCTGATGATTGTTATTTTTTTAATAGTCCTTTTTATAATAAAATCTGGAACTCAAAAGCACAGACCTGTTGCTGTTATTAGAGCTGGAGCCAGAGCCAGAGCCAGAGCTTATGAACTGGGAACGGAGCTGGAACTAAAAAAAACTTTCGGCTTCAAGTCCCTGAATAGCAGACAATTGTGAGATAGCTGTTTACATTTTATTTTATGACTGTCGATAGAAACTTGATATCGGAGATGAACGTCTGCTCAAAAAGAATTTCAAAAGATAATCTGAACTTAAAATTAAAGGTTTTTTAAACAGATATTCCATGGATTATATGCAGTAAAATATGATAAATTACTTTGTTACAGCGCAATAATTTAAAATTTAAATCTTAAGCATATACTTACCAGGAGTTTCGATACGCAAATAATGATATGGATTTACGCAGACTTCGTCACGCTTTAGGTTAAAAGCAAATTCACAAGTTTCAATAGCTTTCAGTTCGTGATGACTCTGCAAATTGGGCCACCGCCAAAGCCGACAATAAATCACATGTGGAAGTCCTTTACGGTGCGATACTTGTAATCGTCCGTCTAAAGACCTAAAAAGAAAAAAGAAAAATTTAATATCTCTGGAAGGTAGGTAAAACTGCTCAGAACAACAATGCACATTTTGAGACATCATGAAATATTTTAAATGTTAGTGAAAGATCAGTTACTTATACATTTTTTTATGTCTTATAATAACAATAAGAAAGATGCAATGATCCTTGAGTAAAATAAAAAGAAAATATTCAAAGTGGTTGAAGTAAACAATAAAAGAGCTGCATTAGAGGTTGAATATGTTACTAAAACATACAACCAATATATAGAACTAAGAATACGTCTAAATTTTATCAGATAAAAAGTGCCAAAACTAAAGAAGAATGTTATTGAATTACATGTACAGTGGCGGTCAAAAGTTTCCGGCCAGCAAAAATTTTTAGTTAATTTGTAAATATACCCATATGAAGAGGAATCTCAAAGCAATATTTATACATTTTATTGACATATTAGTTAGGAACTTACTTATAGAAGAACGTGTAAAGATCAATAAATTTAATTGACTAAATTAAGTATAAAAGAAAACGCATGTTCTCAAAAGTTTCTGGCCACTTATTCTTTAGTTTTTTTTCTATCCATAAAGTGTTTTTTGGTTGTGTTTATGAATGAATCAACGTGTATAGCATAGTTTGAATTTAAATTTGAAAAGTTCAACAATTATTGTTCATAAATGAGTGATTAGTTTGTCGCTAAAAGGCCAATCTTCCCGAGATATTGCGGCTAAGTTATCAGTTAAGTAATTAAGTTTGCGGCTCAGAACAACAATGCACATTTTGAGACATCATGAAATATTTTAAATGTTAGTGAAAGATCAGTTACTTATCCATTTTTTTATGTCTTATAATAAAAATAAGAAAGATGCAATAATCCTTGAGTAAAATAAAATATTCAAAGTGGTTGAAGTAAACAATAAAAGAGCTGCATTAGAGGTTGAATATGTTACTAAAACATACAACCAATCAATATATAGAACTAAGAATATGTCTAAATTTTATCAGATAAAAAGTGCCAAAACTAAAGAAGAATGTTATTAAATTACATGTACAGTGGCAGTCAAAAGTTTCCGGCCAGCAAAAATTTTTCAGTTAATTTGTAAATATACCCATATGAAGAGGAATCTCAAAGTGATACTTATACATTTTATTGACATATTAGTTAGGAACTTACTTATAGAAGAACGTGTAAATATCAATAAATTTAATTGACTAAATTAAGTATAAAAGAAAACGCATGTTCTTAAAAGTTTCCGGCCACTTATTCTTAGTTTTTTTCTATCCACAGGGTTGGTAAAAAACTGTTTTTTTTTTTTTTTTTAAACCAAAAACCATGGTTTTTTTGGTTTAAACCGGGTTTTTTTTAAATATGTTTTCCCATTACATATACATGCATATTTATTAATAAAAATAAATATTTTTGGATATATAAGTAATAACTTGATTTATAAGTGATTCTAATCAATGCAGTTAATTAATATACAGTCAATTATGTAGAAAATTGAAATCATTTCAAATTTTAAACATTTTTAGAAAAAGCTAGAAAATGCTCTACATAATGAAACCTTGAAAATCTTAATGAACAATATTTTGATTGCTAGCACTATAAATAATTATATGATGTATTTACATATATAAAACTTTATATATATTATTTTCACATAGCTATTCAAAATAATTTCTTTGAAATACTTGTTATATGACATGTCTGATTTTTCTGTTAGAAGACACACATGAATTATCTTTATTAAAAATAAAGCTTTTTATAAAGAATTTTTGGAGTGATTTGAATTTAGCAGTAGAGTCTTTACACACTTGAAGTAGTATTATGTATCGGTATTTGACACTTCTTTTCTGAAACTGCCAGGTTAAAAGAAAAAAAAAAAAAAAAAAGGAGAAGGCAACAGTAAAACAAACAAAAATGCCTATTTAACAGCTTTTTAGACTATTAAAAACATTGTTTTTTTTTTATTCTTAAAAGATAATCCCCCCAATGAAGAAAATTTTCTTTTAGAGCTGGACTGAAATTTTAAAGATTAATAATATAAAATGTTATTAACTGTAAATCTGCATTTATCAAAGGAAATTTTTTTACTAACTATTGCTATTTTTAATCTTTTTATCTTTGCTTACATAATTTAAGTGTTTCTTTAAAGTTTCAGATATGTTCATCAATGCATGAAATTTGCATTCTACATGCATATTAATATGACCTAGACTAGACTCACTATGTCTCATGGTGACTGCTGAGATAAGATTTAAAAACAAAAATTAACATCCAGTTATTTGAAACACTTAAATTATAAAAATGAGAAAATATTATATTAGATTTGTTCTAAAACACCAATTGTTTTATAACTGTGCCAACCCAGCTGGAAACAGAATAAAAACATAATGCAAAAACCCTAAACCCAATTTGGGAATGTAAGAAAAACAAAGGCTTATTAAACCCAATAAACACAGAACAAAAAAACTCATTGCCAATTATTCATTAGCATATATAATAAAAAGAAATTAATCGAGAAAATTACTTAAAAATATGTTACATTTGAGGCTTTGAGGAATGATGAAATCCTTAGTAAATCAAGCAATTTGAATAGTAAAAAAGTGCATTTTCAGCTCAAATCTGCACTTCCAGTTATATATATACACATGTTTTACTATAGCTTTATATATATATATATATATATATATATATATATATATATATATATATATATATATAAGCCTTAAAAAAAGGGGGAAGAAAGAGAACTAATTAGTTTTTCTCTAACCAGCTATTTATAGAAAAAATAGTTATTCTGCCATGTTGATTTATAGCTTATATGAAAAGTTGGGTTGATTAAAAATGTTTGTCATTTTAGAAATTTATTAATTCATCATTTTTCTACAGCTTTACTTGTAGTTTCTGCATAACTTGGATTTTGCATTTTTCAATAATGTGTAAAATAAAACATTAGGGAAAAATAATTAAAAAAACCAGATTAAAAAAATACCAGTATGGTTTTTTTAAAAAAACCATTTGGTTTAAACCATGTAGTTTAAACCACGGTTTAAACCAAACAACCCTGTCTATCCATAAAGTGTTTTTTGGTTGTGTTTATGAATGAATCAATGTGTATAGCATAGTTTGAATTCAAATTTGAAAAGTTCAACAATTATTGTTCATAAATGAGCGATTAGTTTGTTGCTAAAAGGCCAATCTTCCCGAGATATTGCGGCTAAGTTATCGATCGGTAAAATTGACTGTAAATGATATTTAAAAATTATATAAAGATGGCCATGGCTTTCAGAGGTCCGGAAGGCCCCAGAAAATTACTATTCCTGTGCACAGAATTATCCGGAGAAAAACCATTGATAATCCGCATGAAAATTCCGTTGCAATATACTGCGATTTACGGAATGAAAATATTGCTAGAATAAGTTTGTCTACCGTGTTATGATGCTGACGTGATACAAAACTTTATAGAAGAGTCTGTGTTAAAAAATTTTCAGAGGTTAAAAAAAATACTGACGTACCCTACTGGCCTTTTTCAAGGAACACAAAGTCTGGTCAAGTAAAAACTGAACAAAAGTTCTATTTTTCCATTAATCAAATTCAAAACAGTTTTGGAAGTGATGGCAGACACAACATCTGATGACCTAACAACAAAAGCTATCATTCGACCTATGTTATTCCTATAATGAAGCATGGTGGAGGACACGTTATGCCGTGGGCATGGAGATAGAATAGTAGAAGGAGAGCAGAAAAGATAGGCTTTTCCCAACAGAACTTAGCCCCAAAGTATTGCCCAGTGCATGGCGTGGCGCTAGTGATGATGGACTGACTTTCGATCACATGACCTGTTTGACTAGTCTCTCGACTAATCTGCTAGTGGGACGTAAGGGGGGGCTGGATTTCATCTTCTCCCAAACTGCCGGAAATGCCAGCCAGACTCGGAAAGACTCAAGGGGCAAAAGTGGAAGCACTGTCTTTGTTCTCCTTCTACTATTTCTATCTTCATGGCCATGGGGAATATTTTCTTCAAAAAGTGTTGGTCCGTTATTTGAAATCCACAGCCAAGTGAATGATACAATGTATAAGGATATCTTGCAAGACCATTTTCTGCCTTATTAGAGAAAAAAATTTGTTCGCAACTATTTTTCTTAACATGATAACGACATAAATAATGTATCCAAGCCTCGATAAGCAATGGTTTTCACACAAAAAATTTCGTTTTTGAAATGGTCAGCCCAAACGCCCAACATGCATCCAATAGAAAATCTTTGGAAAGAACTTGGCAAAAGTCTGCGGAACTATAAATATTCCAACTCTGCCGAAATTTCGCCAAAATTGCAAGAAATGTGGAAAAAGTGTACCATAGACTATCTTTAACCATTGATTGTATGAATGTCATGTTGCTGTGCCAAAGTATTTGTTATTAAAGGTAATAAAATAGTAATACGATAAAATACTAATTGTAAACGTTGTTGATCACTGTAATTTTCTATTACAATACCACTTTTTTACAAACTTGTGAAGGTGGCCGGAAACTTTTGAGAACATCCGTTTTCCTTTATACTTAATTTTTTCAATTATATTTATTGATAAAGTTAAAATTATTTACGTTAGAACACCAGAATATTCGAATTCCAAGCATACCGGTTTCGGTAGCATATAGCATACCTTCCTCAGTGCTAAAGATAGTGGAGATTTGCTCATATATATATAGGGAGGATGGGGATTCAAGTGATAAGTTTCTTGACCAATAGGAAAACAGAGGATCCTAGGCAACAGCCAATAGGAAAACAGAGGATCCTAGGCAACAGCCAATAGGAAAACAGGGAACCGTTAATAGGAAAATTGGGTGGAAAATGGAAAAGATATTGCGAGAATTGCATTAAAAGATTAAGAAAAATTAGTTTTAATGTAATATTTCCAACAGTCTGATAATGGTGGAATAGCAAAATCACGATTAACAAGATTAGGAAGATTTTTATGGATATGGAAAGCTTCAAGGAAGTTGAGTTCTTGTATAGAAGTAGGTTTAGTTAGTATCTTAACCGAATTGAAGTCAAAAGCATGACTCGTCTCCCAGCAATGTTTTGCGATTGAGGATTTCTTGATTTCTTGTTTTTCAATATATTGCTTATGTTCTTTAATACGAAATTTTAGACTGCGTTTGGTTTGACCAATGTAAGAAAGACCACACTGACAATTGATATTGTAAATGCCCCATGAATTTGATAAATCAACAGGATCTTTAAGGTTGGAAAGGTTGAGTTTATTAGTAGGAGTAAAAATTATTTTGAAATCGAACCGACTAAGAATTTTAGCAATGGAAAAACTTGATTTTGGAAAGAAAGGTAAGACAATGCTAATATTGGAACGAGTAGAAGACTGAGATGAGTTTGAGGAGTGAGAGTTTTGCAATTTAGAAAGTGCAGTATCAATAATAGAAGGGTTGTAACCTCTATCAAATGCAATTGCTTTAATGTATTGAATTTCATTATTGAGAGACTGAGAATCAGAGCAAACATGAAGAGCACGATTTATGAATGTGTAAAAGGCAGCCATTTTTTGACTTGGAGGATGACATGAACGAGCGTGGGGGGGTAGAGAAACAGCGAAGCTTTTTCGATAGACAGATGTAGAGAAGCCAGTTTCACTGCGAGTGACAAGGGTGTCCAGGAAAGGGAGTGAACCATTATTTTCTGTTTCATACGTAAATTGGATATTGTTATCAATAGTTGTTATCAATATATCAATATTGTTATCAATATTGTTATCATGATGCTAAGAATGTCCACAATATTGTGAAGAGAAGTGTCAAGTAAGGTGAATGTGTCATCAACGTACCGAATCCAGAAAGGGAAAGAGAATTTATCAAAAAGAGAGCTTTCAAAATAGTGCATGTAGAAATCTGCAAGGATGGGAGACAGGGGCGAGCCCATAGCTAAACCATCAGTTTGTCTGTAAAAATTGCCTTGGAATGAAAAGGTGGTTTGAGAAAGACAAGTACGTGTAAGGGAAATAAGTTCTTGAATTTCGAAGCTTGAAAAATGAAATTCACGGAGTCTTTATTCAAGACAAGAGAGGGCGCCATTTATCGGGACATTTGTGAAAAGGGATTTAACGTCAAATGAAACCATAGTGAAATTAGTCGGAGACAAATTTTGTATCATTTTGGCAAAGGTGATGGAATTCTTCACAGTGTATAAATTTGCTGATAGAAGGGGAGAAAATATTGTTGTTAAATATTTTGCTAAATTGTAAGAGGCTGTGCCAATATTTGAAACAATCGGACGAAAAGGGATATTGAGTTTGTGGATTCCCTTTACCAACAATACACTGCTTAAAAGCCAACTTATTTTGCAAAATACAAGGCGGTTATAACTAAAGTTACCCTGTTTAGACTTAGAGTAAGCTCTGGTTGACAGATATCAGTGAAATTTACAAGGAAGGCCTGCATACGGGCATACCCCGAAAAATCTGAAAAAATTACAGAATGTTTTTCTCATGTGGATACATAGGTTTATATAAAAAAAAAATATTGGTAGAACCTCCATTCAATATCCGTAAAAAAAATAATGAAAATTTCGTTATTTGGCGATTTATTGCCGTTTGGCAATGGAATGCAATTTTAAAAAATACTTTATGTCAAATACACTTCCAGAGAAAAAGTTTCATGCTGAATTTGTTTTGATAAATTTAAATAACTTTAGTTTGATCGATATTCATATATAATCATATTAAAATTTAATCATCAAAATTTGAGATTTAAAATGAAATTCATAATTTAAATTAATTAAATTTGTTTCAAGCTCAAAGTCCAATTGAGAACTGTCGATTAGATTTTGTTGCTATGGAAACATCTGCCTTTTACTTTTGAATACCCTTAAATGTATGAAGATAATTTTTCTCAATATCAGGGATGCCACTCAGAAAATAGCATGAAAGAGGAAATTATGCGTAAAGTAAAATTTTCGACATTTTTCACAACATTTATGCATGGATTTTGTAAACTATATTGTTTATAATAAACTAAAATAAGAATTGCAGCTCTTTTTTTGTAATTTTGTAATTTGTAAGAGTAAATAAAAATGATTTTTCTTTAGTTCACAGTATTTTACATCAATTAATTTAACCCAGCACAAATACAGTGAGGAATTTTATTATCACATCATTTTAAATCAATTTAAGTAACCCAGCAATAGATTCGATGATTATTCCAGGATAAATAGCACAAATTTACGAGGGTTTTTTTTTTTTTGTTGTTGTTGTTCGTTTCTTTCTTTTTTTTGCGATTTTTTTTTATCTGACAAAAGTAGCAGTTTTATTTCATGATCGTTTGACGAAAATTGCCGTTTTATTTCGCGATCATTTGACGAAAATCGCCGTTTTATTGCGCGATCGTTTGACGAATATCGCCGTTTTACATCGCGACCGTTTGACACAAATCGCCGTTTTATTTCGCTATTGTTTTACACAAATCGCCGTTTTACATCGCGATCGTTTCTCGAAAATTGTTGTTTCGCATCGCGATCGTTTGACGAAAATCGCCGTTTCACGAAAATCACCGTTTTGTTTCGCGATCGTTTGTTGAAAATCGTCGTTTCACATGATGATTCGACAAAAAATCGTCGTTTCACATCGCGATCGTTTGACGAAAATCGCCGTTTCACATCGCGATCGTTTCACGAAAATCACCGTTTTGTTTCGTGATCGTTTGATAAATTGTTTTATATCGCGACCGTTTTATGAAAATAGACGTTTTATTTTGTGATTTTTTGACAAAAATCACCATTATATCTCGCGATCTTTTAACGAAAATCGCTGCTATATTTCGCGAACACTCGACGAAAAAAGCTGTTGTATTTCGCGATCGTTTGACGAAAATTGCAGTGTAATTTCGCAATTGTCTGACGAAAATTCCTGTTTTATTTTGTGATCGTTCAACGAATATCGTTATTTTATTTCGTGATCGCTTAACAAAAATCGCGAAGTCTTAAAAATTAAAAAAAGCGGAAATCCGCCATTTGGCGGAAAAGTGGCATCCCTGCAATATGTATATCTATGAAAACATATTTTTCAGTGATTAATTAAATAACTACTTCAACAAGTAATATATGCATGTAATACAATATGTATACAGGGTGTCCACTCTCAACGGTGGCCAATGGCTAATTTCTAAACCGTTAGTCATAGACATATAGTTCCAATTGCAAAAATGCTTTAAAAAAGGTAAAGAATTGTTTAAGCGATTTAGGTTAAAAACAATTTTTAGTAAAAAAAAAAAATAAATAATAAATAAATTTTTATACGGTCCCTTGGTCCTATAAATGATATTTAGCAAATTTTTACCACTGTTCTAACAAGTTGGACAAAAAAAGTCCCATTTCCCTGCGATTAAAATTGACCGAGTTATAGCTATTTAAAGTTGAAGCGTCTTTTTTGCTGCAAAATAGGGGTCAGTCACAAATTTACAGGAAATAAAAATAAACGTCAGATGTAAAATTTAACATTAACATTGAAAGTAAAATAATTTTTACAAATTAAAAACAGAAATTTTGTTAAATTATGAAAAGCAACAGTCACATTTCTTTACAAAATGATAAGTATTTAAAATTTTATTAGATTACTTAACCTAATAGAATTTGGTGTATTCCTATAAATAAATAAATGGTACTCACCTAAAATCGAATTAATATGACATTGTCATTGGATAAAAATAAGTTTACGAAATGATCCTCAATCAGATATTTGAAAGAGTTAAAACATGAATACAAATTTTGGATTAGGTAAACATACATAAGAAAGTCACAAGTAAAATAAAAGCTTATTAAAATAAAATATTTTCTTAAAGTAAAATCATGAAAGGAAACAGCTTCATTTCCTTAGAAAATATAACATATGTAAAAATACAATTGAGGATGTTGATTTCAAAATTCGCCTTACCGCTTTTGCTTTCACTATCAGTTTACACCATTTTGCACTAATGTAACACTACAATATCCAAATTTATAATGAAAACCAATGGACGCATTTAAAGGTTTTTCGAGATTTCCTAAAAATTTCATTTTCTCGATAAAGAGAATTTTGAAACTGACGTCTTCAATTATTTTAATCAATCTAGAAGTTACTAAAATTAACGCTACCATAAAACTTATATGGTTGCTGCAACTTCAGCTAAATCACTTTAAAAATATTTCTCTACCTCATTTAAAACATTTTTGTAATTCGAACTATATGTCTGTGATATATGGTTAAGGAATTCGACATTCGACAGCAGCATTGGAAATGGACGACCTTTATAATATTTTAAGAGCTTAGCGTACGTTCCTTTAAAGCTTAGTGCAATTGAGTTTTCAGCTGCAGAAAAGTGGTTTAAGTCATGAAATTTAAAGTTTCACAACTCGGTCAATTTTAGTGTTAGACGAATGGGGCTTTTTTTGTCTAGCTTGTTAGAGTAGTGGTGAAAATTTACTAAATATCACTTATAGGACCAGGGGACCGTATAAAAATTTAATTTTTGTAATTTTTTTGTAAAAATATTTTTGACCTAAATTGCTTAAAAAACAATTCTTTACCTTTTTAAAAGCATTTTCGCAATTGGAACTATATCTATGACTAACGGTTTAGAAATTAGCCATTGGCCACCATTGAGAGTGCATACCCTGTATATATGTATATAATATATTAAAGTCTCTCATTGTTATTTTTAAATTCATTAAATTCCATTTACATGCATTCTAAATATCCAACAGTTTTGAGTTGCATTATAGTTGTTTGCTTTTGGCGAGGAAAAGGACTGTTCACCAAATCGCGTAAATCTATTGTCTTTTCACGCCAAATATTCAGAAATAATTTATTTTTTTACATACTTTCTACTATGATTCCATCACTAATTTTGACTGACCCTTTATTACAGATTTTTTTTCTCACGATCATTTTGCGAAGTTCACGATTTTTTCCCACGACGATTTTGCAAAATTCACGATTTTCTTAAACGATCACTCTGCGAATTCCGGACTTTTTTTAATCGATTGCTTCGCAATATTCTTCTTTTACGATATTTTTGCGAAATTGCCGATCTCTTTTACCACGATCGCTTTGCGAATTCAGGATTTTTTTCCCCCCACGATCATTCTTTGCGAATTTACGATATTTTTTCCATGATCGTTTGGCGAAATTGACGATATTTTTCCACAATCGCTTCGTAAAATTCACGATATTTTCCACACTCGCTCGACGAAATTAACGATTTTTTTCCAGTATCGGTTGACAAAATACGCAATTTTTTTCACGATCGTTTGACGAAATCTGCAACTTTTTTCCATTTGACGAAAATTCGCATTTTTTTTCATCTGACGAAAATTGCTGCTTTATTCGGCGATCATTTGACAAAAATAGCTCTTTTATTCGGCGATCATTTGTTGAAAATAGCTCTTATTTCGAGATCGAAAGACGAAAATTGCTGCGTTAATTCGGGATCATTTGACAAAAATGGCTGTTTTATTGGCGATCATATGATGAAAATCGATCTTTTATTTCGCGATCGCTTAACGAAAATAGCTGTTTTAATTCACAATCGTTTAGCGAAAATAGCTGTTTTAATTCGCGATTATTTGACGAAAATAGCTGTTTTAATTCGCACTCATTTGACGAAAATAGCTGTTTTAATTCGCAATCATTTGACGAAAATAGCTGTTTTAATACGCAATCGATTAACGAAAATAGCTGTTTTAATTCGCAATCGATTAACGAAAAAATCTGTCTTGATTCGCAATCGATTAATGATAATCGCTGTTTTAATTCGCAATCGATTAATGATAATCGCTGATTTATTTTGCGATCGTTAGACGAAAATTGCTGTTTTATTTCGCGATCATTTGACGAAAATCGCTTTTTATTTTGCGATCGTTAGACGAAAATCCCTGCTGCATTTCCAGATCATTTGACGAAAACCACGGCTGTATTTTGCGTATTTCTGGCAAAAATTGCTGTTGTATTTTGCGATCTTTTTTACGAAAATCCATGTTTTATTTTACATGCGCCCGGCGGAAATAGCCATTTTATTTTTCGATCGTTCGACGAAAATCGTTGTTTTAGTTTTGATCGCTTAGTAAAAATCGCGTATTCTTAAAAATAAAAAAAAAAGCGGAAATCCTGCATTTGGCGGAAAAGTTGCATCCCTGTTAATATCAATTAAGGGGGTTTTATGTTTTCCATAATTTGAAAAACATATAATTTCTTATTATACATTTCTCGTTTCCATTGTTCATGTCTTGTTCATCTTTAAAATTTTATCAATATGTTCATACATTTGTGATTTCATAATTATATACATATTTTAATGCCCGAATTTTCGAATTTTTTTCTTGGAATTGAACGTTTTAAATTTTCGGAACAGAATCACCACTAGATCAGTTATAAATAACCGACTTCAAAAATGCTTAAAAAACGGAATTCTTGCAAATATACTCAGTATTGGCAGAGTAAGCCAAGTACAGAGTACATACCGAACCGAGTACTCTGTATGGTTACAAGCAATTTATTTGTAAAAGAAATAATGAACTTTTGTAAACGGAATTTTTAGAAATATAATTTGATAAACAGCAAAGAAGTATTTTCAAAAAAGTACTTTTTATTATACAGCTCCAAAAAAAAAAAAAAAAAAAAAAAAAAAAAAAAAAAAGTTCTTAAGGCTCCTGTCCCTGGCCGACGAAGCGATCGCGTTGCATAGCTTAGGTACATGCCGACAATTCTCCTTTTTTATTTCTTCGATTTTGAATGCAGATATTTTTTATAAAGTGAGTTTCATTTTCAAAACCGGTTTCAAAAGTGAAAGTGATTTTTAAAAAAGTATCTGCAACCAAACTCGATAAAGTAAAAAAGAAGTGATGACGGCATGCATCTTAGCTATGCAATGTCTTTTTTTTTTAATGTCAAATTGCAAACCAGATATTAGAAAACCTCCCCATAGGAATAGCATAAGCTCGAGAGCATTTCGTAGGCCAGGGACAGGAGCCTTAAGTCTTTATTTTAATTCTAAAGTACATTAATTTTTTTTTATGAGTTTCTATCAAAATGTTAATAGTCTGAGAATCTAAGTGATCATTAATGTTGATGATATGTATTCTATTGCTTGTGAACATACAGTAATCTAAAATAAGCCGATTATATAGTAATCTGAAACATACCGAACAAATAGTAACTAATCTAAAATTTTCGATAAATATGGATGCAGTATTCTTTAAAAGAATCTTAACTATACGTTGAAACAATATCGGAATCTTTTGTATAAACTGAGTCGGACCGGGCCCGAATTTATAGATTTTTTTACGGGCTGGGTCGCGAACGGCGAAACTTTGAACGGCGGGCACCGGAAATTTCGGCTCGAGTAGATCTCTAGATTGAAATAGCCCCTTTCTTTTTTAAATTCTTGTAAGCATTTCAATAAGTATTTCTAGTTAAATATTTTTATCATTATTATCATTTTAAATAGTATAGCTGAGGTCAATGCCTAATAATCGGACCCCCCCCCCCCCCACACACACACACACACTTTTTCGAGTATCGTTACCCTTTTTTAAAAAATGAAGATATTTTACTTTTAAAACTAGTTTCAAAATAAATTAGTTACGAGAAGAAACTTGCAATCTGAAAATATTTTCACATTTCTCGCTTGTATTTCAATATTTATTATTATTCTGCATAGTAACGTCTAAAGTTGTATTTTTTTTTTTTTTTTTTTTTTTTTTTTTTAAGTACTTTTTTTAACGTGGACATTGATTTTTTGGAACTGGTTATGAAAATATCCTCATAGAAACGCAATCAAAATGGAAAAAGTAAAAAGATACTCACAGTTAGAGATCGATCTCAGAATAGCCTATGTACTAGGCATTTGGAAACAAATGTTAAACCAATGGCTGCGTTTGTTTTGTCGGTCGATCTCTTAACCGGGTTCTTTTTAAGGCTTTTAGATTTTAGTAGTAGATTTATTTATTTCTGAGATCACTACCTATTTTGGAATCTGTTCTGAAAGGAACGTATCTTTATTAAAAAACTGCAACCAGAATCGAAAAAGAAAAAAAAAAGTACCTGATTAGCGATCGACCTCAGATTACCTAAGCAAATAATAATAAACCTTTTAAAATATTGAAATGTAAGCAAGAAATTTGAAAAGAACATATCCTTTAATTTATAAATCCAAGTTGTTAATTTATAATTATTAAATTCTTACAAAGATGGTAGCACCAATTAATTTTAAAATAATTACAAAAAAAAAAGTTATTTATTTTAATCAAATTAAAAATACTCAAATTATTTAAATAAAATTCAAAATTCAAAATTTTCTGAAAATCAGAAATTAAAAAAAAATTAGCGGAGATAAATAAAATTATGAATTTCTAAAAAATGTTTAAACGAAATTTAAAATGCTGAAACATTAATAAATCGCAATAGCTTTTCAAATAGAATAAAAAAAAAAAAAAAAGATTCCGAAAAATATTATGAGTCAGTGATAAAAAAATATAAAAACCCTTAAATTGACAAAAAATACGAAATTTATTTTAATTAAACTCATCTTAATATGAAAATTTCAACTTACAACCAATAACCTTCTGTTTACTAGCGAGAAGCTTTACCTCCAAGCTATTGATGTCTACACGCAAAGCGTTGAAATTGAGATTCTCTTTTAACATTTAAATCGCAAAAATGAACGGACCACACTAAAAAATCAACTGATTTAAAGCAATAGACTTTTTCAAAATTTTATGTTTTGTTGTGGGACACGAAGTATTCAGCCGTCCGTTCAAAAAAAATTGAAGTCTCTGACTTGCACAGTTTTTTTGTACAGACTCTGTGACTGACGGACGGACAAACAGACAGACAGACAGAGGACAGAGACGAATAGTGTTTCGTCAGATGAATGAAACGCTAAAAAAGATTGAAACATTACATTTTGTGTAATTGAAAAATAATGTGTACACTTATTAAGTCTTAGACGGGCCACAATTTTCAAGTTTAATCCAGACAATTTATTTCGACGCAGTTCACGGATGGACTTCAAGCAAAAATCAAACACGATATTTTACAAAAATGTCGATTTTTTCTTTCACGATTATTTTCCAACAACTAAAGGCTTTTTGAAAGAATATTATATGTATATTTATGCAAAAAAGTGAAAGAATTTTTGAAAATATACACTCGAAGTAACCAGAACCGGGGACGAATATGAACAAGGAGTATCTGTTTTGATGTTTCTTTTCCTCATATACCTGATTTTCAAAGCCAGATTTAACTTCCAATGATTTTAATTTAATTTTAAGCTTTCAGTAACCTACCTATTACTTTTATTATTAATTAGTAAAAAGTATATAATTTTTTTTTCTATATATTTTACTACTTTTCTTATGAAACATGACTTGTAACATTACAATAATTTTAATTCTTCTTTATATATGTACAAAAAAAAAAAAAAAAAAAAAAAAAAAAAAAAAAAAAAAACGATACTTTTTTGATTTTGTTCAGATTTCTTTCTTAAAGAAAAAAAAAATCAAGGATGCTATATATCTATCTAAGCTGTTATTATTCATTATGTAACATTTATATATTTCAGACGCGAATCCCACAATATTAGATGTTTCCTTGTCTCAAAAATTAATTCCTCCACGTAGAGTCAGCACGGATCTATTTTCATTCACAATATTCGAGCCGAGACGGGCCGGACGGACCTAAATTATTTTTTCCGTACCGATCCGATGCTGGCTTCATTATTTTTTAGGTCTGCACAGGCCGAAATTTTCAGTCCCTGTCTCAACCCAGCCAAATCCTTGTCACGGCATGGCCAAAAAATTTTATCAAAAAGTGCATATATTTTTAAATTGCTGTTATTGTACAAATAAACTTTAAAAAATATTCTTTTCAAAGAATGGTACATTTCTAGGCAATAAAATGCAGAAAAATCTCTGAAAAAGAACCTACCTATGATGGAATACTGTCTTAAGCGGAAAAATGTGCTGATTCATACAAAATGAATATAATAGTACGAAGAAAATAATATAATTTATTTAGAGCTGCCAGGAAGAGAACTCTTTTATAATGCATTTATTTTCTTTCCTATGCGATTCTGTCTTAGAAAATTTTACTGCATAACAGTTTCCAGATTTCGTCTCCAATGTATGGTATAAAGGCTGCCGATATTTATGACAACAGAAAGATTTACAGAACAGAGATTCATTAATGAAATAAATATTGCAGCCTTTAAAAATTAAGATTATAAGCATAAAAAAAAAATAAAATAAAATAAAAAAAAAGGTAATACTACAAAATATGCATTTTTGGGTCAGAATTGCTCGTACGAAACAATTTTAGCCACATCCATATAAAAAACCTTGTTTTGTAGAATTATTGTCAGGACGGGAACTTTTTTCAAGGGCGGGACATTTTTTTTTTCTGTTTGTACTGGCCAAGCCTGAAAATTTTGCTCCATGCAGACTTCTAGATGCACGTCTATTAGATCCTTTTAAAATTCCAGCGAGATAATTAGATACTGAACCACAAAAATAAAATTCTCATAGCGTGATGTACGCTCTTCTACAAAGCCTCCGAGATATAAAAGCCGCAAGAAGCACCTGCTGAGGGATAGAGATCTAGACGGGCCGACCCGAGGCCCGAAGGCCTATTTTCGTTCAAGACTCTCGGGTCGGGTCGGGCCGGGCCAAACTTTTTTCTGAAAGCTTGGGCCTATTTTTTTTTCCTGTACTTGCTTCATTCGTAGTCTTCACGGTCCATAATTCACGGTCCATGTGAATCCGTGGCGCCGTGGTAGCACACGTGCTCGCGAGTCGAAAGGTTGCTGGTTCAAATCCGTCCTCGGCATTTTTATTATTATTATTTATTTTTGTATTTTTACACTTTACAAATTTTAAGTATTTTTACTACAAAATTGCTACAGCTTTTGATATTTTCTTAATAAATTACATTTAAATTTTAAAATTTTTTCATGAAAATTTATTTTTTTCTGCAATTTTTAAACTAATATTTCTATTGCCAAAACTGCAAACTAATTTACGCCTAGAACTTTTTTTTTAATTAATTATTATTTGCGTTTTTTATTTTAAACACAATCCTGAAATAATGATTTTTCTTTTTCCTATCGCTTTTTTATTTTGTAGCATTTTAAATGAAAACTTGCCTTTTTTTGTATAAATAATACAGAATAATTTTCGGGTGCAATTTTTTAAACGTCTTTAGGATTAGATTATTCAAGTAATGCGAATCTTTGAAAGAATAATAAAATATTAATGCAGTCATGTTAAAATGCAAGTTGTTACCAGTTATCCAAGTTTTCAATTTTCCAATTTTCTGTAAATACATTTGTCTCCAAAGTTCAATCTCAACACAAGTTATCGTTTGCACAAATAAGAAATGACAGATTACACCTATTTTTATAACAAATTAAAATACTTTTTCCGTAATTCAACTGAAGTACAAAAATCGTCTGTTTAACGAGATAAAATTTACAATACATATAAAAATACTTTTTTTTTTTTTAATCGTCTGCTTTCCTCCGTAATTATCAGAATAAATGAAGATTTCATTTTATTGATCTTATATTTGCACTTGTACAAATGATGATTAAACTTTTTTTTCTTTTACTTTTAATATATTTTTTACACATTTATAACGAATTAAGTATTTAAGTAATATAAATTATATTAAATGCAGTATTAAATTATCTAAAAATCCATGCACAATATTGTGTAATACGCATTTGAAAAGAAAAAAGTGACTGATTAATCTAAAAATATTAATATTTAAAGTAGTGGAGATTTTAAAATATTGAAATTTTCTTATACTTTTTCAAAATTTTAATTAAATAAAAATTTTTATTTATTTATTTGTTGCAAAATGTACTTTTAGTTGAACCCTGAAGTGCAGCCAGTTCACCATATTTTTAAAAAATAATAATAAAAAATTTTTTGACAGAGTAAGCTGTCCTCTTCAGAAAATATCAAAAGGTTCAAAACTGTAGAATTTTCAGTTCTGCTTATAATTTGCGAAGTGTAAAAAATATAAAAATAAGTAAAAGGCCGAGGACTGATTCGAACCCGCAACCTTTCGACTCGCAGGCTCGCACGCTACCACGAAGCCACGGATTCACATGCGTTGCTAATACTAATAAGTATTTGAAATATACGCTGAACTTTGACCCGCAATTTCCCAAAAGCCAAAGTTCATTTGAAGAAACCTTTTCACCAGAAAAATTAGTGGTATGACCCCCACAACATACTTGGAAATCATCAAAATCTGTGAGCACCATGTTTGGTGGTGCCCTTGTAAGAGGTTTTTACCGTATAACATTTTTCAGATTTTTAACACTTCAATACACGGAATATGGATTAACATTTTTAATAATAACTGGAAAATTTGCATAAAAAAATCGCAGCGTGCGGGACTTTTATAAAATGAAGATTATAAGCATGAAAAAAAAAAAGTAAATATTTTTAATCAGAACTCCTCGTACGAGGCAAACTTTTAACCAAATGGATGTAAAAATCAATGTTCAGTAGAAATTCACTAGGGCCGAGATTTTTTTTTTTTTTTTCCCTAATCGGGTCGAACCGGACCGAACTTTTAAAATTTTGCATCGGACCAGGCTTGGGCATGAAAATTTCGGCCCGTGCAAACCTCTAGTGAGGGATATGCCAAATCATAGCAGAAAGCTTTGCGTATTTCCCCCCGCAACGGATTTTAACCGTTTGAGGGACAAAGCACTTCTTTTCATTAAATGCCGAAATGATCGAATGACACCAGAATTTAAACAGGAAATTTATTTCAAAATAGATAAACTTATCTTCGCGTACTTGATAACATTAAAATTTTCATTTCAAAATTCTGGTGTGAATGTAGCATTTTTCAATTAAAATTAAGTGGTATATATTTTATACCACCGCCCTTCAAGGGGTTAAACGCCTGCGTGTACAGTCCAGAAGTTCTTTTCCCCGCTTCCTGCAGCCGCTCCTATGACACAAAACCAGTGTTGAATTCACTTTTTTCTCCGGAGGGACATTATAGAGTTTCCGGGGTGGGGGGATTCCACTTTTTGACCATTGAAAACCCATAATCTCAAACTTTCCGGGGGGGGGACATTTTATCGCTCTGGGGAGCCCCAACCCCTGGATTCAACACTGCACTAACCTTAAGTACCGTATGGAGAAAAAAAAATAAATATTAAAATGCCAGCGAGAAATATGTAAACAAAGTATCCAGAATTAACATTAGTTCGAACATTTCTTTTCGCGATTATTATAATATAGGTTCTGAAATCCAAAAGAAATGTGCTGAAACCGTGAACGTGATTCGAATGGAATAAATACGTGAAAAAGAGCTCTGCCTAAAGTGGGCATTTTTCCAACAATGATAGAAATCTCAAAACAATACTTGGTTTTGCAGGACAGAACTTTACAGAAGTCAATTTCGGCGGAATCTCATTCATACTCGCCTGATCATTATGGATGAAAAGCTTAACATTTAACCGAGTAAATATTAGAAAAGGGGGGAAAAGTCTCCCGAAATTCCATACATTAGTTCTTGAAACACAGATATTTTTAAAATCGTGAAAAATGCAACATAACAGCGCCACCTGTTTCCCGATATACATCAAAACCTAATGAGCATGTGCGAAGAGAAAATTGCGCCCGGAAAAAAGTTAGAATTTGACGCCCCCTACCCCCAAATTTTTCTTATGACAAGGCTAAAAATGACGTCGGTAATATAAATTTGGCGCCCCCTAAATTTCCGCGCCCGGGGCGACCGCCTTCTTCGCCCCCCCCCCCCCTTCCCCCATTTTGCACGGCGCTGTGTCAAAGTCTAAATTGATCTGAAAGTTTGTTAAATAAAATTCCATGCAGTAGTTTATAAGTTAGCGAGTCAACAAAATTTGAGTCGCATACAGATTCAGGGACATATTTTCTAAAAAGAGTCAAATAGCGTTCAGGACCTTCTAAAACGTATAAATCAGTCGAAAACAGACAGTAGAAGCTTCACTTTTTTTTCTGCTCTTATATGCAAAATAAAGTAAAAAGCATGCTTTTAACATTGCGAGATGATTAGCTTTAAAAGAATCGTTTTAACACTATACGCAATTTTACTGCAACCAAATATGTATGATTCGATATGAACCAGAAATTTATTAAAGAGACATATCACACAAATAATAGATAAAACAGATGTTAAAAAGCTTTTAATAAAAATTCTGGTATACCTTTTTTAAAAATAAAACTTGAGTGTAAGCGTTTCTAGCGTTAATCCCCTTACCAGTTTCGCAGCGTTTTTACTCTTCACAAGTATAATAATAGTAACAGAAAATTATATACATATTTAAATGAAATTCGAAAAATAAAACGAATTGAATTCGATCTTTGTGTAAAAGAATAAAATATCTCTTGATATTATAAAAAGTGTCCCACCCCATCCCACTCTCCCCTACAAGTTTGAACTGTGCTGCTCGTTTTATTGTACATATTACTGAGACATTTCAACTAGAATTTTTTTTCCCCGAATCGTTTATTTTAAAACGCCGGGGAAATTTTTCTAAAAATCCGATATTTTTAAGATGAAAGAATGGAAAATTTTAAAACCCTGTAAGTTAACTTAAACCCTGGTTTCAAAATTATACTAGGCATTTTTTAACGTTAATAAATTTCGATTTTTTATTTTATGGACTTATATTACAGTTTTAAAATATAAAATCTAAAACATCCCATATTATTAGGCATTAAAAAAACAATAACATTTCTTTTTAATAAAAAAATTAAAGTAATTTAATTTTGAATATATTTATTTATTAAATGTATAAAAATATTTGTTTTATATATATATATATATATATATATATATATATATATATATTTAACATATATATTTTAATTTTAATATCAAATGTATATTACCGCTCTGAATACAACACATAGTATTTATTATTCTTAAAAGATATCTTTATTTTTAATGTTTTTTTTTAATTTAATAAAATAATAATTTTTGATATTAAACATATATTACCGCTCTGAGTACAAAACAAAGTATTTTTTATCATTTCTAAAGATATCTTTATTATTTTTTTATATTAAACATATAATTTTAAAATAAAAAAAAAACGATATTAAATATATATTACTGCTCTGCGTAACTACGCATAGTATTTTTTATCATTTCTAAACACATCCTTATTTTTTATATATTTTTAAAATTTAATAAAAAAATAATTTTTGATATTAAATATATACTACCGACTAAGTACAAAACATTGCATTTTTTATCATTTCTATTATTTAATTAATTTAAAAAAATAATTTTTGTTATTAAATTTATACTACCGACTAAGTACAAAACATTGCATTTTTTATCATTTCTATTATTTTTTAAATTTAATTTAAAAAATAATTTTTGATATTAAATATATATTACCGTTCTGAGTACATTATTTTTTTTTTAACCCGGAAGCACCGAAGCAACAGTTGTCAAATTTCGGATAGGTGCACGCATTCCGCGAAATTTCAATCTCTCCAACAACAATAACTTCACCTGAAACAGTTTAATTCCACACATTTACAAAACACACATGCGAATAAAAATACCAATTAACGCACTACGCACATAATTAAGATCGTGAACTTCCACTAAGACAGAATAAGAAAGGTATAGAAAAAGATACAAGGTCGGCATTTCTTCCCCCTTTCGTATCGGAGCAGCAGCGCAAACCCCTATCGCCGGCAATGGAACGGCCTGTCTGATTTTGCCAGACGAACGGGGTGGGCAGAAGCGCAAAACAGACACATTCATTAAAGGGAACAGACGGCAGCTCGCGAACTGGCGGCAAAACTGGAATCGCGACCAGGATTTCGGTAGCACGCACCTCCAGGGCTCATTCATTAACATCGAACGAGTGCGAGATAAACCGAAACCGAATTTCGGCTATGATACGGTATTTTAGACAAGGTAACATTGTTTCGAATGGTCTTAAAAATAAATTCAAAGTAATAAGTATACAAATAAAATATATACCTATTAATTAATTAGTATTTAATTAATTATACGGTTAAACTTATTAATTATGCGTTCTAACAAACCGAAACCGAATTTCGGCTTGCTTCCCACTTCATTATAGCAACTTCGGCTCCAAAAAATTAAAATTAATGCTTTTTCGCTCGAAAAAAATAAATTAATGCTTTTTCGCAACATAAATACGGAAAAAATTTAGAATATGATACGATATTTTAGACAAGATAACAATGTTTCGAATGGTCTTAAAAATAAATTCAAAGTAATTAATAAGTATACAAATAAAATATATACTTATTAATTAATTAGTATTTAATTTATTATACGGTTAAACTTATTAATTATGCGTTCTTACAAACCGAAACCGAATTTCGGCTTGCTTCCCACTTCATTATAGCAACTTCGGCTCCAAAAAATTAAAATTAATGCTTTTTCGCAATATAAATACGGAAAAAATTTAGAACATAATTATTTTAGACAAGGTAACATTGTTTCGAATGGTCTTAAAAATAAATTAAAAAAAATAATAAGTACATATGTAAAATAGTATTACTTAATTATACGTTTAAACTTATTAATTATGCGTTCATTCATAAACATTTAACGAGAGGTCGAAAAACCGAAACCGAATTTCGGCTTTCTTTCCCACTTCATTATAGCAACTTTGGCTCGAAAAAATTAAATTAATGCTTTTTCGCAATATAAATGAGGAAAAAATTTAGAATAGGACATGATATTTTAAACAAGGTAACAATTATTTCGAATGGTCTTCATTAACATTGAACGAGTGTAAGAAAAACCGAAACCGAATTTCGGCTTACTTCACACTTCATTATAGCAACTTTGGGTCGAAAAAAATAAATTAATGCTTTTTCGCTTCATGAATACGGAAAAAATTTAGAATCTGATATGATATATTTTAGACAAGGTAACAATTATTTCGAAATTTGGTCTTAAAAATATTCAATCATTCATTAATGTTGAACGAATGCGAGAAAAACCGAAACCGAATTTCGGCTTGCTTCCCACTTTATTATAGCAACTTTGGCTCGAAAAAATTAAATTAATGCTTTTTCGCAAATTAAATAGGGGAAAAAAAAATTAGAATATGATATGATATTTTAGACAAGGTAACATTGTTTCGAATGGTCTTAAAAATAGATTCAAAGTAATTAACAAGTATATAAATAAAATAGTATTAATTAATTATACGGTTAAACTTATTAATTATGCGTTCTAACAAATAGGAGCACGGCACATTATGGCAAATCACGTAAGTAGACCAGGGCTCAGCGTCTCTGAATACAATAGTAATATAATAAACACCATTTTTAAAAAATTCATGTATATATCATAGAATAATTAATAATTTTTAGTAAAACTGCGTGAAAGATAATGCAAATTCTTTCACATGTAACATGGATAATTGTTCTTGATTTCTATAATCCCTGTCAGATCAAGTGCCGGAAAGGGCATGGGGGCACGAGGAAATTCTGCGGGGCTATCCTTCAGTTTTTTTTTTTTTTGCGCTTTTGCAATTATTTTAGTATCTGCATCTATACAGGGTGTCCACTCTCAACGGTGGCCAATGGCTAATTTCTAAACCGTTAGTCATAGACATACAGTTCCAATTGCAAAAATGCTTTAAAAAAGGTAAAGAATTGTTTTTCAAGCAATTTAGGTCAAATTTTTTTTTAAATTACGAAAATTAACTTTTTATACAGTTCACCGGTCCTATTAGTGATACTTAGTAAAAATTTTCCATCACCCTATCAAGCAATACAAAATACATACCCATTCATCTAACATTAAAATTGACCGAGTTATGAAATTTTAAATTTCATGACTTAAACCACTTTTCTATAGCTGAAAACGAATGAGTTGGACTAAGTTTTCAGGGAACGTATGCTAAGTGCTTAAATTATTATAAAGGGTGTCCATTTTTAACGCTGTCCAATAGCTAATTCCTAAACCATTTGCCACAGACATATAATTCTAATTACAAAAATGTTTTAAATGAGATAAAGAAATATTTTTAAAGCAAATTAACTGAAGATGCTACTTTCGTATAAGTTTTACGGTAGTGTTAATTTTTATTAATTAAATTCTAGATTGGTTAAAATAGTTGAAGACGTGAGTTTTAAAATTTTCTTTATCGAGAAAATCAAATTTTGGGAAATTGCGATTTTATTTTAAAAAGGTGTGTTATTATGATAAGTTTTTATTTTGCTTAAAACGTTCGTACGCATGTTTTTCTAGTTCAAAATTTCTATTCAAGTTTTAACTCACTTCAAAATGTCCGATCGAGGTTCAATTTGCACACTTATTTGTATCCAATGACAATGTAATATTAATGCAATTTTAGGTGCGTACCATTTATTTATTTTATAAGACTACACCAAATTCTGCTAGATTAAATAATATAATAGAATTTTTAATATGTGTCATTTCGTAACGAATTGTGACTGTTGCTTTTCCTAATTTAAATTAACAAACTTTCTGTTATTTTTTACTTATATTTTTAGTACAGATTTTGATTTAATATGTAATCATCAACTTAAATTTAAAAATAATATTGTAAAAATTATTTTACTCCCAATGTTAAATGTTAAATTTTATTCTTGCGTTTATTTTTGTTTCCAGTAAATTTGTGACTGACCCCTAATTTGCAGCAAAAAAGATTTTTCAACTTTAAACAACTATTACTCGGTTAGTTTTAATCGCAGAGGAATGGGACTTTTTTTGTATGTCTTGTTAGAGTAGTGGTAAAAATTTACTAAATATCACTTATAGGATCGGGTATAAAACTTTAATTTTCGTAATTTTTTAATAAAATGTTATTTTTATCTAAATCATTTAAAAAACAATTTTTTACCCTTTTTTAAAGCATTTTTGCAATTGGAACTATATGTCTATGACTAACGGTTTAGAAATTAGCCATTGGCCACCGTTGAGAGTGGACACCCTGTATATTCGCTACCAACAGGCTGACAAAAAAGTAAAAAAATCTGAAAACTGCGCGAACGACATTTGTGCAATAATATTTATCAATTTCAAACGGAATAAATATTACAATTGTTATAAAAATTTATATATTACAAACAATTTAGCTTTAAGCAAATTAAAAAGAAACTGTTAAAAAGAATTAGGCAAAAATTATTTACTTATTGCAGTGAAAAGTCTATTTTACCAATATACAGAACATTAATAAAACCACTGACATGAATAGAGATGGGAATGCTCGGTAAAAAACCGGAAAAATTGGGAAAAAAAACCCGGTTTTTTTCGGGTTTTTTTCCGAAGGCTTATTTTTCAATTTTTCCGAACTGGAAAAATTGAAATTTCATTTATGAAATAATATAGTGAAAATTTTGTAATAGCTACATCCTCATACTTTTTATTTTATTTATTTTTATGTTGAGTGTCGCACATGAAAACTTTAATGTGGGTAGTCTGATCTCTGAGCAGAAATCTGTGTGAGAAGACTTGAAATGATCCTTCACATTTTTTTCTTGTTTGAAACACAACACCGGTCGCAAAATTTCTCTTGAAAATAGACATTTCAGAAATAAGCTTAATCTACAAATTGAATCTTTCGCAAATGCAGTGATTGAAGAAAAAAAATCTCATGCCATATAGGAGCTGAATCTTATCAAGTTGTATATATGCATAAATAACCTTATTAAAAATGTCTAAATAGGACTCTAAAAATAGTAATAATTTCTTATTCACACTTTCACAAAAACAGGATTACATGAAAAAAGATCTAGATATATAATTAAATGCAACTTCTCTTTTTAAAAATTAATTCATGTGCAAAATTATTTCAATAATATGCCGATTACTAATAGAAATGGTAAAATTAAAAATTTAACATAAAATTTGAAGCATGTATTTATTATTTTTTCTATCTTTTCAAGAAATAAGTATTGAATTCGTGAAAATTTTGACTTCCCGTTTTTGGTGTATTTAAACGTTTTAGAAGGTCCTGAACAGGATTTGATAGTTTTTGGAAAATATCTGTCACCCTGTGAGTCTGTATGGCACACAAATTTCAAGAATCAATGTATGTATTTTCATAAAACTTCAGATTAAGTTAATCTTTGATATAACTTTGTGCACATTACTTTTTGGTGTAAATCGCTCAACAGATGACGCTGCTGTGCTGCATTATTCATGATTATCGCAATAGCTCTATCTCAAGGACTAAAGGACAATTTTTTTTATCCAACTACAGATTTAGACAGTTCCTGATATATATTAATGTTGTTTAGTTTTTGGTGTAAATTGTCCTATAGGTGGCACTACTATGCTGCATTTTTCAAGATTTCATTATAGCTGATTAATTGAATGTTTTTTCAAAGTATTGAATCTAAAATTGACCTCCATTTTACCTCCATAATGTACAGTAATCTTGCAAAAACATGGGTAGTTTTTGCATTAGAAAAGTATAACTGTGATGAAAAAAGAAAAACCATATTTTATAACAAGTAACTATGTTCCAAATTATACATTCCCTCTTGATTAAACTTTGAATTTTTGTAGTTTTTTAAAACACACTAGAAGTTTATCTCTGTAAGTAACTGCTTTTGTTAATTCCTCAAATAGCGAGCATTTTCGATTTGTAGTGTTCTGTTTCATAACTTTTGAGTTACATTCTTAGAAATATGAAATTACCATATGGAAACATTGTTGAATATGGTTTCTTACTCAAGAATAGAATACCAGAGATTTCAGGATAAAAAGAAAAGAATTACGTTTAATTAAACTTAAAAAAAATATTTTTCTGGTTTCAGTGAGTAAAAATCTAACAGTCAATAAATCCTATGCAATTTTTTAGTTGCAGACCTGAGTAAGCCAAACTAAAACTTAGTTTTGTTTGAATTTAGATTATAAAACTAAATCAAAACAGAGAGATTGGAAAGCTATACCACAACTAAACATTTTTTAAAGGAAATAAAATTATAATTTAAGAAAAAGGTGTAACAATGTTAAAATATACATTTTTTAAACAAACAATGGAATTTTTTGAATACTGATATTGATAATAATGACAAAACTGCAACAATTTCTTTAAACTAGTATTATTTACTTAAAAACTATACTTATGTAAATGGAATGCATAATTTATTTCATTCCAAACTGCAGACATATTGGCTCAGGTTCTTACATTAGGTCAATTGGTAGTTAAACATGTAACTGAAAAATCATTTCAACAAAGATATGATATAACAAACAATGTTTTAAAAATTCTTAAGCTGTGGAAAAAAAAAACAAAAAAAAAAACAACAACTAAACTTTTAAAAGCAGGCTTTGCTACTTTCTTTTTATTTTGTAATGTAAAGTGAAAATAATTTTCATTTAACACAAATAAATGGGAAAAAATGTTTATTATTTAATATTCTCTAAGAAAATATAATTTATTTGGGAGAAACAGTCATAAAAAATCAATTTTTCAAAAAAAAAAAAAAAAAAAAAAAAAAAAAAAAAAAAAAAAAACGGTAAAAAATTAGTTTTTTTCCGCCACTTATATTTTTCCGGAAAATTTATATCTCTAGACATGAATATATTTTAATTGTAATATTAAAAATAGTAGATACTTTTCTTGAAACAGCAAATCAAAATAATTGCAACCACATCAACTAATATGGTAGAACAGAGTTCCTACTCTTTTTTTTTTTAAACAAAAATAAGTTTTTAAAGAATTAAATTGATCATAATTGATTGTTAAAGGTACAGCAAGCCAACCACTAAGAATGAAGATTTAAGTAAAAATAATTAAAAATAAAAAATTTTAAAGTGTTATTTAAAAGACAAATTAGTAATACTACGGAAAACATTAAAAATTCAGAACATTAAAAGGATTTCAGAAAAAATGGACTATTATATCAAAGTACAAAAACAAAAGGAAAAAACTAAGGAAAAAATATAAAATTTTCCAAAAAATTTAATTTATGAAATTTCTTTAAATATTGAAGAAAAGTCTGAAGAATCTCATCCCTGTACCAATTATACCAGCTTTGGCTCTAAGAAATAAAATTAATGCACGCGTCTTTTCTTTCTTTCTTTAACTTTTGGCACTCCGTTGTCACCGCTGCGGAGACATCTTTCCTACCAAAATTTGTTTTGGGCACCAGTAATAAAGGAAAATGAAATTTTCTTTATTTAATCAGTGAATTTTTGAAATTGTCTACCTCAAGGAGAGTTCAAAATTTGTGTAAGAGGCACCGAAGTCCAAAGGGTTAATACTTTCTTTCGCAACATGAATCAGGAAAAATTGATCCTTTTAGACAGTGTAACATTTCGAATTGTACAGAGGCTCGGGGTCCCTAACAAGACTCCAACTGGTGCGGGAATATGGGCTGCTGCTCCGTTTACCCAATGGTTTCGTCGCCCTGTATATGGAAATGTTCCCTTGTTTGGAAACTTTATCTCCAAGTTTGCTTTCTGTGCCCGTGCCCCTGACCAAAATTTCTGACTTTAGTATGAAATAAGATGTAATTCATCCACAACACAAAACATTTTATTAATTATACAAATTTCATCTAATTAAACAAGTCTGAAATTGCACGTCAAGTGTAGCAAATGAGATGCGTTCGTACTATAATGAAGTTTTTAAAATATTCAGATCTTGGTGCAATAGTATACAGTACTTCAGATACTGTATACTAGCCAAAATCTTTTGTGTATCCCTGTAAAAACTATCTGCTTTCTGTTATATAGGACTTTAAGAAACCTCAGTAACGTATATCAATTTTTAAAATGTGAAATAGTTTAATATACAGTGATCTCATTTATACGCGGGTGCAAGGGGCAACGAAAAAAAATATATAACACGCATTAGTGAAAATAGCGCATAAAATGGAAAAGATACAGCTTAAAAATGCAGTATCGATACAGTGTACATGTGTTATTAATTAATACTGTATATATTACTGAAAAAAGTGAATAAGATTAGTTTCAAAATACAAATATGTGTATCAATTCCGTTAATTCTTTTTTAAAAACATAAAAAAAAGGGAAAATGCTAATGTACCCAATTTTCAGTTTACTTCAGTTACTTTTTTACAAAATAATTTACAATCGATGATTGTTTTTATTTTCGAGATTTTTCAAAAAGAATCTATTGAGGTTCATCAACACGTGAAAAGAGAAGGGGGGGGGGGTCACGGATTTTCAGTCTTCTGAATTTTCCAGCAATTTGTTGCCCTTTTGAAACCCCTTGGCTACCGAAGTTGGCCAACAAAATCCGTGGCAGTTTTTAGGTGCGTTCGTAATTATGTAAATATGTAGCACCTATAGTTGTCGTTCAGTCCGCCCGTCTGTCCGCATATAACAACGCAAAAACTATTCAACCGAATCGTTTGAAATTTAAAATATAAAATAATTATATAATTTTGTTGAGTCATTTCAAATTTTATGAAAATCAGATGCATAGATCAATTAGAGGGACAATCGAAAGTATTCCGTTACATTACGGTCAATGGGGAAAAATGTTTCAAATGCATTTTAATGGTGCTTCACTGATTCGATCATAATAAAATTGATATGCATCTATAAAGTACATATTATAATATACATTTTGCATAATCTGTGGAGTAAAGAACATTTGTTTTTGATTTACAAGGCCACACAAGAGTATTCATTACATAATGGTATAGGGGTTTGTAATGGTATAGGCATTGTTTGGCGCACATTTTAATTGTAATTAACTATTTACAATTTATGAGATTGATATATGAGAGTCATATTTTTAAAGCTTCGTTATCGTACGAACACACCTCATTTGCTACGCTTCACGTGCAATTTCCAACTTGTTTGTTTCTTTATTAATGATTTTTTATTTCGGTAATATTTCATTTAAAGTTAAAACTGTTAAAATTTTTTGTCTGTGCGGCTTATAAAAATAATAAGAGTTATCATTGTTTTCCTATATTCCTAGCCGGGGCTGCGTGAAAAAAAAAAGAGGTTGGAAATTGCACGTGAAGCGTAGCAAATGAGGTGCGTTCGTACGATAACGAAGTTTTAAAATATTCAGATCTTGCTGGTATAGTAGAGCGTACTTTGGATACAATATAGTGGTCGAAATCTTTGTGTTCCTGTAAATATGCAGGAAGTAATTTTTTATTATACTTCATTAACGTATATCTTATTCATAAAACGTGAAGTAGGTTAATATAATTAAAACACGCCCCAAACAATGTTTCCCCGTATAACATTAATTTTTAGTACATACATCATAGATTCATGTCAATTATATTATGTTCAAATGAGTGTAACACCATTAAAATGCATTTGAAACTTTTTCCCCATTGATCGTAATGTAACGGAATACTTTTGATTGTCCCTGTAATTGATCTATGCATCCGATTTTCATAACATTTGAAATGACTCGACAAAATTATGTAATAATTATACGTTTTAAATTTCAAACGATTAAAATGAATTCGAAACTTTTTCCCCACTGATCGTAATGTAACGGAATACTTTTGATTGCCCCTGTAATTAATCTATGCATCCGATTTTCATAACATTTGAAATGACTCGACAAAATTATGTAACAAATATACGTTTTAAATTTCAAACGATTAAAATGCTTTTGAAACTTTTTTCCCCATTGACCGTAATGTAACGGAATCCTTTTGATTGTCCCTGTAATTGATCTATCCATCCGATTTTCATAAAATTTGAAATGACTCGACAAAATTATGTAATAATTATATATTTTAAATTTCAAACGATTCGGTTGGATAGTTTTTGTGTTGTTACATGCGGACGGACAGACAGACAGACGGACGGACTGACTGAGCGACAACAATAGGTGCTACGTATTTACATAATTACGAACGCACCTAAAAACGCTCATAAAGAGTCTGTGTAAATGTAACGTTATCAACTTTTTGGTAACTTTGGATCCCCCCCCCTTTCGATGTCATGCGTTATCATCTCTCGACCCCCCCCCCCCCCCCTCGCAAATCTCCCCGGTAATGATATCGTTATCAAATTGAAAAAAAAAAAAAAAAAAGATGAAAAATTGATTTATTGAGTTTATTTCTTTTGTCCGAAATGATATACAAAACTGGTTACATTTATTTTTCGCATACTTTTATAATTCAAATGAAGATAAGTCAATAAAATATCACTTTGGATAAAAAAAAAAAATCAAATAACACTTAAAAAGAAATAGTCAATATTTAATAGTATTTTATAATAGCTTTTTGTTACATAATGCATTCAACAGTAATAAAGTCCTGGTTCACTTGCCCAGAACGGAGGAGGAATGGAGGACAGATAGAAATTCGTATCAACAAAACAAGTGGACAACATTCCTTCTTTTTCTATTTTATTTATTAGGATACACAAGATTAATTCAAATGTACTTCACATACGGTTTCGCCAACTGTGATTATAAATATATGTATATACAAATATGAAGAAGAGGAATGTCAAACGTTGAGGTGTTCCATATTTTAGAAAAAAAAAATACAATAATGTTGTGATTTTAATAACTTTGTATTTTCATAAAAATTGACTACAAGCTTTAAAAAAAAAGATAACATGCTATTTTGTACCAGAGACCAAGCTATAAAAAATAAAAATTATTTTATCAAAAATGATATCGATATCAAAAGACAACCGCCTCTCTCTAGAGATATCGTACGATATCATATGCCACCCCCTGCCCCCCAAAAAGAATTATATATATAACGTTATATTTGAACAGCCACTAAGTGAAAAACGCGCATAAAAGTGAGCGCGGAAAGGTGAGAGATAACTGTAATTAAAATGTACCTCAAACGATGTTTCCCCTGTACCATTATGTAATGCAATACTTTTGTGTGGCCCTGTAAATTAATAACAAATATTCTTAGCACTACAGAAATATACAGAATGTATATTTTAGTATATACTTACTTCATTGATTCATATAAATTTTATTACACTCGAAAGAGTAATATCTTTAAAATGCACTTGAAACTATCTTTGTTCATTGGCCGTAAAGTAACGGAATACTTTTGATAGTCCCTGTAATTAAACTATGCATCTGATTTTCACAAATTTTGAAATGACACCATAAAATTATACAACAATTGTATTTTAAATTACAAACGATTCGGTTATGTAATAACCCAGTTAAAAATACATATATTTGAAATTAGCAGGAGCCGCAAATATACTGCATAGACGTATTTAATTATTGCCTAAGTGGGGGCAGAATCACCAGACGTCAAAGGTCCGGTGTAGTCCACAAAACAATTAGTCCCCCCCCCTCAAAAAAGGGGGAAAAAGAGGGTTATCCGGCAATTTGTTTTCTCTCCTCATGATAAATAATGACGACGAACGTTTGTTTCGGAAATTGAATAACTGGCACGGGTCAAATTGTATACCAGAGTCAATACAAAATTTACCTAGGTGTAGCTTTTATCCTATTTTAAAATGTTATGCGAAAAATTTGCAACTACAAAACACTTCCCTGTTAGATCATTTTTTACGCTGTTTACATTATAATTGGGTCATTCCAAGTCAAATCATCCAGCAATTTTACGAAATGTTACCCACCATCTCAGATTTTGACGAAACTTGGTACATGAAAACATACATACAGGGTGAGTCATAAATATCGAAACAATAGGCTATCTCCTCAAATATTGCCCCTAGACCCATACTTCCAATTGCAAAAATTCATAAAAAAGGTGAAATTTCTGATAAGATAAGTTGCAACTCCATGGGGGGTCTATATGAAAAAATACGAAAATTAAATTTTTATACAACCCCCCCCCCCCCCGTAGGGCAAAATTCCCAATTAGGAAATTACTCCTTATCCATTCCTAAATTGAACAAAGCAAATTTCATCTCCGTATCTAAAAATCCCACAGAGATATTAAATCCCAAAATCCCTGACTTACACCACTTTTCCCTGCCTCTAAACTGTGATTTCTTGACTCAATTTCACAAATTGTAATTTAATAAAAATCGGTTTAAGATAGCGCTTTTTCTTTGGACATAAAATAGCAGCGTATAGTTTTTACGCTAAATTGGTATACCAGACGTCTGCCCGGGTCAAAATATCTAGGTCAGGTCCCAAACCGACCCATAGGGGAAAAAGTTCGGCGTGGCCTGAAAAAATGTCAACATCATAACCCGGACCGGTCTGGAAAATAGTTTAAATCATAGCCCGGTTCAGTCGCAAATTTCTACATAGTTTTTTAATTCGGCGTGGGAAAAAAAATGTTTCATATGGAGGAGTTCTGACCAAAAAATTCTTTTATAGCTTTTCGTTTTTTATATTTATACTTTTTATTATTAAAGAAGCGCCAAAGGCTGCAATACATTTATTTTATCAATGAATCTATTTATATGTAAATGTTTCACTTATATTTTAATATCGTTAATCCATATCCCATGCGTTGGAGACTCTGAAAAATGTTATACACTAAAACTTTAAGACGGAATCACATAGGAAAGAAAAAATACGTTATAGACAGATGCTCTCCCTAGAAGATGTAATTGGAGCTTATTTTCTTTCCAGGTACTATTGCATTTAATTTGCATGGATCAACATATTTTCCGTTTAAGACAGAATTCCGTCATAGGCAGATTTTTTTCACTGGTTTTATTGTATTTAATTTTTTAGTCTTTGAATAACCTATTTTTAAAAAATGAATTTTAAAGTTTTTTTTTTTTTTTTTTTTTTTTTTTTGTAAAATAAAGATTTTAAAATCTATATGTTTTTCGTAAAAAATTCGATTGAGCCGAATTTTATTTATTTTATGCACGTATTAAGTCAGTCAGAGACAGTGATTTTAAATACGGGTTTTGTCGAGACCGGGTTTGAAAATTTCATCCAGAGTGCGCCTAAGTCGAAGGAAGTAGTCCCCTCCTTTATGAAAAGTACGCTAGGCCCGGCCTGGCGGGTCTTCAGAAAAAAGTAACATCTCGGTCCTGGCCCTACCTGGGCCCAGAATACAGATTTTTTAACATCCTCTGGAGGACGATAAAAAACCTGAAGTTGTCAGAGGTAAATTTAAAAAGAAAAAAAAAAAGACTTAATCTGCATCTTAGAAAAAACATTTTTTTAAATAACCGACGGACATTTAAACAATACACTTCGTTTTTCTGCATAATGAATTTTTTATCCTCTATTTCTTGTCTTTAAATTATTAAATGTTAAGAATTTTTAAAAGAAAAAAGAACTTGAAACACGTCATTTTTGATTTTTTTACATTAGTTTTGTTTCGGCAAATTTGAAAAAATGTTTGCTTTTGAAAATGATTTTTTTAAAAGTTATATTATTTTAATAAAAATTTTAATTTTACTTAAGAAAGGTGTTATAATAAAAATAAAATACATTGACATGTTTCGGAACCGTCAAATAAGTTCCATAGTCATATTATAAATAAAACAAAATTTCAAAATATTTCTCGGTCAATACAAATGACACGCGACAATGAGATATAAATAACAAAAAACACGCGCTCTATTGCAAAATATTAAATTAAAATATAGACCATGATCTAAAATATAAATATAAATAAAATTTCAAAATATTTCACGGTCAATATAAATGACACGCGACAATGAGATATAAAAACACCAAAAAACACGCGCGCTATTAAAAAAATTAAATTAAAAATAGACCATGAACTAAAAGAAATTCCAACCTGGTTCATCCCATTCAAGCCCTCACGAGGAATTTATTCATTAATTCTAACCATAACTTAGGAATAATAAAAGAAACGGTATCATTGCAAACCAAATTATTACGCGTATAAATTTCAATGGACTCTCTTATAATAGATTTACGATTACAATTTGATATGAAACATAATTTACTTTTTATTAATTACTTTTAATTTTATAATTACTTTTTTAAATTTTATTTTTATTTATATTTTAGATCATGGTCTATATTTTAATTCAATTTTTTGCAATAGAGTGCGTGTTTTTTGTTATTTATATCTCATTGCCGCGTGTCATTTGTAATGACCGAGAAATATTTTGAAATTTTGTTTTATTTATATTATGACTATGGAACTTATTTGACGGTTCCGAAACATGTCAATGTATTTTATAACACCTTTCTTAAGTAAAATTAAAAATTTTATTAAAATGTTTATATAAAAGGTGAATGTTTTAAAATCTGATGATTTAAAAAATCGATTGGATTTAATTAACTTTTTATCATAGTTATATTATTTTTTCAATAAACATTTTTAATAGTTTTAAAACTAATATTAAAAAAAAAAAAAAAAAAAAAAAAAAGAAAAAAAAAGAAAAAAAAAGAAAAAATTGGAACAAAACTAAAATCAGATTTTCATCTTTAATTAAATGGAAAGAAATTGAAATCCGATAAATAATGTTACGAGTTATAACTATTTTTGATTGTCCCATTTAAACCAGTATTAACCACATGAAACTTTTATAAATTGTATGAGAAATTTTAGAATGTGATTTTCTTAGCAAATTATTAGGCTAACCATCACAAAAAAAGGAAAAAATCGAAATTTTAACTCAAGAAATAGATTTTTTGCGCGTTTTCTAGAACTGTTAAAGTAACATTGTTTTTTGAATTGCGCTCATTTCAATTTGTGTCTAATCCCTTAAAACCTGATGAATTTTTTAAACGGCTATAACTTTGCGAATTTTGGAGATATGAAGATACAATTTTTTGTGTCTTATTCAGGACTGAATAAGGAAAGTTTTCTTAATTGGAATTTTTGTCCTACGGGGGCCGTATAAAAATTTAATTTTCGTAACTTTTCAACTAGACCCCCCACGGAGTCGCAATTTATCTTATCAAAAATTTCACATTTTTTATGAATTTTTGCAATTGGAAGTATGGGTCTAAGGGCAATATTTAAGGAGATAGCCTATTGTTTCGATATTTATGACTCACCCTGTATATAAGATCCTACCATATGAAATTTTAATTGAATCCAATTAAAATATTTTAAATTATAGGCATCTGAACAAGTGACACCTTTTTTTATTCTATGGAAATTTTTAGAGAGTTTATTTTCTGCACGATTCCACAAAATACTTCAAAACTCTTCACCAAATAATTAAAATGGTTAAAATTTTTGGAAGAACATTCTTTAAATTATATATTTCATAAAGTTATACTAATTTTTATTTTCTTTTTACAATATATATTGTTTATTTTTTTTTTTAAATTTTTGAATATCCATATAAAATTGACATTTAATGTATGAAATTAAAAATTAGATGTGTCACCCATTTTATTTTGCTAAATATTTTTTATGAGCTCTTTAATTAGTCTGTCTTTTCTCATTAAAAAAATTAGACGTTTTTTGAAAAATTTGTGATTTTTTTTTCAATATCCACGTAAAATTGACATTTCACGTATTAATTAAAAAATATATATTTTTTTTAGATGTGCCTCCCATTTTATTTTGCTAAATATTTTTTATGAGCTTTTTATTAGTCAATTTTTTAATTAAAAAAAATTAAAGGGATGTTTTTGAAAAATTTGAGAAAAAAAAATTCCTTTCATTTTTTTTTTTTTTTTTTTTTTTTTTTTTTATATATATATATACATGCATTTTGAAGACACACAAACATATATAAAGAAATAATCTAACATAAAGATGATCTGGAGACTGATAAACTTTATTAATATTCAGTCAACTGGTAAATTATTCCATTATTGATAACATAGTGGATTCTCCCCCCCCCTCCCCCAACATTTAAAAGATTCCCGAGATACACATTTAGACAGATTCTTCAATATCCTGTCAAAATAAAAATAACTGCCATATTTTTCTAACAAATCTAGATTTAACTTTTTTGGGGAGGGTGGGGGTGGGGGACATCTTCACAATTTTTGTCAAAATGATTTCAATTATTAATAAATAATATTAATTCACTATTAAAACTAACATCAAGCCTAATCTTCAAAAACAGAAAAAAATACAATCCCTCAAATTTGCACAGCTAGGAATCAGAGTTTGTTCGGATTTTAAAATTATAAGCTAGTTAATTACCTTTTGATTTTTCTAGTTCAGTTTAATAAAAATGTAGGTTTTTACCTACCTATTTTTAAAATCCAATTTTCTTGTTTAGTGAAATAATTTGTTTTACTCAATTCCTGGCTTCACAGACACGCTGCTGTATTTAATTTTCACAATTTAACTTTATTTAATTTAACTATATTTTATTTATTAACTATATTTTATTATATTTTAACTACATTTTATTTAATTTTCAGTTAAACTATTGTTGTTAGAGTTTAATTTTGATTCGTTTAGTAACTTAGTAGTATCGCTAAATAAAGGGCAAAATTAGCACTAGCCACCGCACAGTGGGGCAAAATCCCGAAAAGCTGGCTAAAATATGAAAACGTTAATCAAATTGTACGAAAATTCGTATACAGGTGTTTTTGAAGATGCTAAGTAAAAATACAAAATTAAAATTGAAAAAAAAATGGCGGATACAATATGGCGGAATAAAAATAAAAATGTCTTGAAAGTTATTCAATTTATATGCAATTTCGTAAATTTTTCAGGATGCTAATTAGGATTCAAAAGTTAAATTTTAAAAATAAATAAATAAATAAATAAAATTACAGATTGAGTAAAAACAATAAGATTTAAATAAAATTTAAAATTTCGAGGTAAACTTAAAAGGGAATTTTCAAAAAACCAAGACATATTTAAACGAAATTTAAGTACGTTAATGGGAAGTAAAACATTAGACTATTTAATTTTTATATTATTAAAATAAAAACGAAAATATATTCCAGAAATTAACCTTTAGAATCAACTGTAGTATAATAAAAAGATTCTTCAGAGGTCAAGGTGTCGAAATAGTTAGCAGAACTTGTTGGCGGTATTGGAAAATCCTGTGACTCTTAGGATCAATGATTTTAATTTCTTCTACGATAAATACCTAAACTGGAAAGGAAAGAATCTGATGACATTAAAAGACGTAAAAATAGCTTTTTTTCTCGCTACTGCATCTTTGCGATAAATCTTCTCGATGTCTTTTGATCAGTTTGTTGCATGATTCTTGAGTATCTTATGGCATTTGACAAATTGGCAGTAATGAAGATAATGTTATTTATTTGTCATTAATAAGTAGTTTGTGTACTGAAGTAAGCATATAGAACCAGGGATGCTGCTCAAATCTACGAGCTATTTGTAAGGGAAATTTTTCGAAGTTTATCAAATAAATAACATGGCTACAAGAAATTACTTATGGCATAGACGCGTTTAATCAAATCTTCGTATATGCTCGTTTAGAAAAAAATAGTTGCGTTTTCAAAGAATCGTTGAATTGTATTTCCATCATTTGTGCTTCCAAATCTGGAATTTAGTTTCTCGACGAGAAGTCTTGATTGTAAACGAAATATTTTTTGCATATTTTATTTTGCAATTTCAGTGTTCTTCTTTTCATGCAGAGTACGAGCTTTTCATTTTTTCTATCCAGTTGTCTGCCAGGTGTAAAGCATCTCTAAACATATTTGCATGTAACTTAGATATTCTGAATTCTAAATTATCTCAATCCACTTTTAATAAAAAATGTCAGATCGGTCAGATGCTGCTTTGATGCTGTCTGACATAGGTAGCAACGTTGAGTATTACACTAATTCGTCTTTAACGACTTTTTCTTCTGTATCAATGATTGTATTAAACGAAATAAGTTGATTCTGCTAGTATTTAATGCAATCCCATTCTTTGACAGTTCCTTCCGTATTTCTTGAAAAAGAAAAATGGATCTTTATTGGCCCGATAAAATCAGTAAAATGAAGATCTCGATATTTTCAAATTGACGATTCATGAATTATTCGCAATATTTATGTATTCTAGTAGCACGGAAGAAAAGAAAAATATATTAGACTTCCTGCCATCTTCATAGGTAAATATTTGTTAAAATGTACTCAGAATAGATGTGCCATCACATCCTCACTTGCAAATCAAATCCAAATTACTAATATAAGCGAAAGTGATATTCATAATGATTTTTACTCGCATTAATGAAATACGCTCAGTAGTTTGATCTAGCAAATATAGCCATTGACAAAATAATTCTTCTAATTATAATAGAACAAACAAAATTACTACCTATAAAGATAAGAAAATGTTATTCTACCGGATCAGTAATAGAGAATTATTTTCATTTTTTCATTACTAAGCTTACTTATCAAATTAATGTAATCTTATGATTATAGTACTTATTTACAATATAATAGGAAATAAACTATTATAAAATTGAATAATTCAAAATTTTGAAAAATATTTATCAGCTAAATTATGTAAAAAGTAGTCAATTTCAAAATTTTTGAGGCGGCCGAAAAAGTGGCATTTTTACTTGCGGTTACTAAAATATGCGTAAAATGTAGAAAGGCAGTTTTAGGCAGCTGGTTTTTTATGAATCACTAGACAATAGCCCAAGTTATTATTTCCATTAAATTTCGTTGCGGAACACTGTGGAACATTTAAACTTTTTGATGTTTAAAAGAAAAAAAAATAAAAAAAAATCTAATATTTTTTAATAAAAATGACGATGAATTTATTAAATTTTACGTGCTTAATACAAATTTTGCAATACATGCAAATAAAGTACATACTATCATAGTGTGAATCCATTTCAAATCATTAAAATCGGATAATATTATAAAATATAGCACGCGTTTAGAGGAACTGTTGTTTTGCTGTTTTTGTTCGCTCTAAATGATACTCCTTCAAGCATCATTTTCGAAATGATGCTGCTTGTAAGGACAAAGCAAAAATCTTTTTTTAAATACAGATTCTGACTCTCCAAATATTATTCTAGCCAACTGTACAATCGAAATTCCCTAAATCGTAACTTCATTTTTCGACTTTTGGCCAGCTTTTTGGGTTTTTGCCCCACTGTGCACCGGCCGCAGGGCCAGTAAATGAGAAAAAGTGGCCAGAGAAAAATTGTCTATCAGAGGCCACTTTTTTGCAAGGAGAGAATACAATTTTTTTACATTTCATCAGAAATTTTACTTTTTTAGATTCCAATATATTTATATTAACATATTTATTTGGACTATTCACTTTTAGATTAATACTTATCAAAATTTTACTGCTTAATATTTTTAAATAAAAAAGTGGCCACTAGTTTAAAGAAAGTGGCCACTTGAAAAACTAGTCTTACTGGCCAGTGGCCGCTAATGAAATTTCCCAATTTTGCCCTATATCGCTAAACATATCTGAATGAGAGTTTTTATTACAATAATAGATCTTAACATAAAGTTTAGCACAAAAACAGTATCTTATAAGTCAGTCAGTACTTTATTCATTCTACGATCAAGCGGTCTCTGAGACCGCTTGCATTATTTATGGAACAATTTTTGTCGCGGAATTTAGAAATTAACTCCCACATCTCACATACTGCTATTTTTTTTTCGTTTTTTCCCATGGTTTAATTTATAATTTTCAGTTTAACTATAAATACTAATGAGATTTACTCATACTTTTGCATAATTCATTTGTTTTAGGAAAAACAAGATAATATTTCGCACTGCGTGTCTTTGCACCACCATTGCATACTTTTACCCCAACCGACGGAACAAAGATTTGCTGAACAATGCTTATTGAAAATTACAATTTGATTGAATATACTGATTGGTGATGACACGTGCCTAATGTTCTAATATAATATTTTAATCATTCATCACATAAGTTTAGACCAATGTGCAGGGCCTGACTAAGGCAAGGGCCCCCTGGCTTAAGGGGCCCCCCCAAGGACAGATAAGTTTATCGTTAAAGGAGTGTAAAATGATAAAAAATGGTCAAAAGTGACCATAATTCTTTTTTTTTTTTTTTTTCATTTTTAAGGGTCTCTTTTCTCCTACCCCCTCTGTTTCCGTACCCAATGCTTCCTTAAAGCCTCACATTTATCGTCATATTCCTGTAATAATAATAATAATAATAAAAACTGTATTCTATAATTTCTTAATGTTGTCTTTCTTCTGCTATTATGTACATGGATGTGAATAGTGCTTGGTACGAAATTTATGTACACATACAACAGTTATGAATTTCAGTTCTAGTCACTTCAGTATAATTTACGAAAATTTTTAAGATAGAAGGGGGGCCCCCAATAATGTTTGCCCCACTGTCTAAGTCGGGCCCTGCTAATGTGTTTGTTAAAAATCAAATTTTATGGAAAGTGTGTATCGTTAGCCCCACCTACTCGATATATTCTTTAATAGATAATACTTATTTTTTGTTATATATATGCTCTGAATATTTATTTATGATTCTACAATACAATACACAAGATATTGAGCTGTGTCCTACAAGAATTATATTCAAAATTTGTTCATCAGTGCATTTTTACACTTTATTGATTTAATAGTTTTAGATTCTAAATAAAAGGATATGGTTGTTATAGTACTTATATTTACATTATTTTATTTATATCATTATGAAGACTATAGATAAAACAAAATTTAAAGTACCAATAGTAAACCAAACTTTTAGCAGACAGGAAATTCTAATAATTTTAAAGGAGATGCTTATAATTAGTACTTTTGTGAAATAGGGAGGTAAAATTAGGACAGCGAGGGGATATGTTTAGAATTTATATATTTCTAAGAACTTATGCAGCTTACAAAATATGCGAAAGGGAGTAATGTTTGAAAGGGCTTACTTTTAGCATAAATTTATACTTTCCACATTTTTAAAGAAGGTGCAAAGCTCAAATTGTTTCAATGAATAGTTTTACAAATCTGTTTATATTTAATCTTATTGATTTCAGTTAGTATAATGGAAGTTTTGTTTAATGCATACAGGAAATTGATTTTCTATAATATGAATTTTATACTTTAATTTTTTAAAATAACATTAAACAAAGTTTTTAGAAACAAAATTACAGCCTAATTATAATACTTGTTTATTATTATTGCAAGTATTTTTGAATAATCTTGGACTTTAACAATACTTTAGATATACTCTGTAAAATTAACCAAAAATTTTTTTTTTTCTCAGAAATTTCAAAAAACACCTAAATTTTTTTTTTTATTATTATTAAATGTTTTCCTTATAAACTATGTATATAAAAAAATTCAGTCAAATCAAATGCGTGGCACATGTGAAAAAATAAATGAATTACATATTTTCATATTTTTCTAAACTCCTTATATAAAATATCTTTTAAAAACATCATTTGAATTCTAAAAAGTTTTATAGAGCATTCTTTTAATAAAATACATTATTAAGAATCTCTAAAAAAAAAATTATATCTAATTTTATTAATAATATTTAGAAAAATAAGCACTTCTATCCAACATTACATGTTTGACGGAAGATCATTTTCAGCAAAAAATTGACTGAGGGGTGGAGGGTATTTTTAAATGCTTGTAATGCATGACAAATTTATTATTTTAAATTGAAATTTGGTGAAACAACATATCTTTAGACATTGTTTTTATGTATAAAATTTCATAGAAATCTGTGACTGTGGGTGACATGGAATGACCTAATTGTGAGATGTTTCCTAACAATATATATATATATATATATATATATATTAATAATTATTCCAATTATTTTTGTAAAACCATTTTGAAAAAAGTGTTCTAAAAACCAGTTTGTTAAATCAGCTTTAATTAAAAAAAATACCTAAAAATAAAATTATATTTTTTTGGATTCGATATCTTAAGGCATTAGCATGAATAATTATTCAGGTGAAGCAATTCTTGTATTCAAAATTCACGATCAATATAAAATGAATAAATCGTAAAAAGGGGTTTTTTCCTCCTTCACCATAAAAAATCATTTCTGAAGAGGTTAATTAGCAAAATGATATAAAATAAACTTTCTATTTATGATTACAAGAATTTTGAAAGAGCCCAGCATTAGACAACATTATATCATCTTTGTTTTAATTGCCATATCGAAGTTTACACAGACTTGATAAAGAAAAAAAACCCGACAAGATTTAAGGAATAAAAGAATTTTAAAGGACTTAGCCTATTTTTTTTCATGCATGTGTAACGCGCACGCCCTTTGTATTTTTATCATATCCCATTTCGAGAAAAACGTGTATTCTTTATTAAAATCTAATAGCTAGTGCTAAAACCTCAAAATATTCACATGCACTGCTAACTGGTTTCATAAACTTTAATACAAAATCTCTATTAAATATTTTTATACAGTGAGGGACGATGCAGTAAACCCGAGATTCCAGTCAAATTCCAAATAGCCATCCTGTAGGCATCACATGTACCTGGATTTTAAAAGTAGATTTTAAAGAGAAAAGCCACCTAGCATACACATATAAATACAATAACTTAACTTCTTTCAGAATGACATTCATCACTTCAACTTTAGCATTGTAAACATGAGGTTTTTATTGTACTTCCTTTAAAAGGTTAATCTCTTCCAAGCCATACATACAAGGTCTCTGTACCTGCCCGCAAAGACGCTTGCGAGCAAATGCTATTCCTATGGAGAGGTATTTTTCCGAACCAATAACTCTTTCGCATTTTGACTTTTTTTTTCTTTTTTTTCATTGGATAGGTGGGGTCCCTCTCAAGATCGTTCCTTGATTACTTATTTCGATTTTTCTCAGATATTTTTTAGAAGGTTACTTTCACTTTCCGAACCGGTTCTGAAAGAGAAACTAACTTTAATATCTGCGACTAAAATCGAAAAAGTAATCAAGGTGCGATCTCGAGAGAGACCTCGGCTATCCAGTGCAAAAAATTAAAATGTCAAAATGCGAAAGAGTTATTAGAAAAATGCCTTCCCATAAGAATAGCATCAGCTCGTGAGCGTCTTCCCGGGCAGGGACAGGGGCCTTAACTAATATCATTATTAACTATGTAGTATGTGCTTACATTTTCTATTACTGTATACTGGCAGCTTTCGCCCACTACACTGGTCTGTTTCTTTCAAAGAATCTTATATCAAACGAAATTCGTCCAGTACAGATTAAAAAACACTTAATATCTAATCAAATAGCCATAATTGTGGTCTTATTCGTACAATCTCACATTATCAAGTTCAAAATCGATGTTGAGAAGATTACTCCAAAATTACTATTTTCAACTATTTTTTAGTAAATCTGCTATCTTGATTTTCGCGATTCAAGCTAAAACTGCGGCAGAGACATGGCGAAATGTCCTAAAAGTAAGACCATCATTAAATCCCCTTAGGTGGGAATTTCAAAAATGGATAAAATACATGTTTAATTTTGTTTTAGTATATTAACTATCCCCAATTCCTGCTTTTATCTAAAACTGCTTCTAAGGTATGGTGGGATGACCTAAAAGGCATAATGTGACCGAATGACCTAACCACCTGTTAATTCTTTTGGAGGGGGGGGGATGAGGGTAATTTCTAAAATCGATGAAATAAACATTTTTTTAAAATCTTTGTTATCGCGAATTTCACGCTTCTACCTACCTAAGGTTGCTGTGGGATACGGCTAATGATGGACGAATCTCAAAAATTTACAAATCGAAAAATATTGTAAAAAAACAATCGATACAGTCATCGTTTATAAAAATCATTGTTTTTGCATGCTTATGAAGTCAATTTTGGTAAATACATGGAAACTAAAAACAGGGGAAATTAAAAAACAAACCAAAGGGAGTTTTAAAAAAGATCCACAATAGCGAAAAAGTCATGGGATGGCGTCTCCTGGGGTTGCAAAAAGTAGAAAAGGCGCGAAAGTATAAAAAGATAAGGGACTTACAACAACTTACTTAAGGGACTTACTTCAACAATTAGGATTTTATGGCAATTAGCAGCAAAATAGCTAAAGAAATAAAAATTAAAAATATCCCGTGTGGCAAAAAAGGAACTACAGAAGGATGGTGAATGGGATCAATATTTTATTAACTTTTTCTACTTTATTTAAGATCATTTTCGTAATTTTACCATTATTAGAAGGCCTTTTGCTGGTGTAGCTCCCAGGAGAGCCAAATTGAGAAGAAGGGGCAAGAGAAGTGCATAATATCAACAAGTGTTCACAGGACTTATCAGCAATATATCAGATGAAGGGTGTCGGCAAAATTTACAAAAATGCTCTCCCGTGAGGACAAAGTGAGCTCAAAGTGTATAACAAGAAATAGTGGTCACAGAGCTTTCAAATGATATATCACATGAGGGGTGTTGGCAAAAGTTAAAGAAATGCATCCCAGGGTTCCAAATTTCGTGCCTTCGGGAAAACACCTCCTCTCCTCTCCCCTCTCTCTCTCTCTAAAAAATTTCATGCATTATAAGTAATATTTATCAGAGGAATCTGGAAAAAAAATCAGATTTAAAATGATAAAAAAAAAAACAAAAAAAAAACCACTGCAATTTCAAAAAAGTTCGAAAATATCCCCCGCCCGAAGTCTAAATTAGGAGGGAAGAAAGGTCCATAATCTGAAAGGGTGTTCTGAGAGCTTTATGATGATATATCACATGATGGGTCCAAAAAAGATTTGAATTTTTACAACCCCCACTTTAGCTCCCTTCTCAGGAGTGGAAATTTTACGCTGAAACGCTGAAAGATGTGTTTAATTATTTTTTTAATAGGTTTATTTTCTGCAGTTTTACGCTCCTACTTAAAACGGCTATTGAGATGCGCCAAATGCCCTAAAATTTTTGATCCCTAAAAGGAGATTGAAAATTAGGGGGGCAAAGGGGAAAAAATTCGAATAGGGGAGGGAATTTGTAAAATTGCTGAAATGCGTGTTTAATTATTTTTTTAGTAGATTTACAATCAGGAATTTCACGTTCCTACTTTTAATGGCTGCTGAGATATTGCAAGATGTTCTAGATTTTTCGACCTCTAATTCCTTTAGGGTGGAAATTTTCAAAAATCCCGTCTTAGTGTACGCTTACATCATAAGAAGCATATTTTCTTCAATTTTCATGCTTCTAGGTTCAGTAATTTTGATTGTGTGTTGATTATCAGTCAGTTAGGACAAACTGTTTTATATATAGATAGATAGATTTCAATTAAATCACTATTCAATGCTAAATTATACTTTGCAAACTTTGTTTACTTAAAGAGTTCTAAGTACTCTTGGTAACTTGCTAAAAAGTTAAAATAGGTTTTTTAACCCCTATATTTTATATCTTTTCTGTAAGAGGGTCAATTCCATGGTCACTTGCGTTACATTTGGAACTATCTTCAGCAATTTTAGTAATATAACACACACAAAAAAAAAAAATATTCAAAATGTAAATTTGACTTTGTTTGCTAACTAAACTTATTCAAAGCCCAATTTAGATGAAAATTACCTAATTTTAGTGTTATATCTTAAAATTTGGTAGTTATATTCATTATGATAACTGACATTACTGAAAAAGAAATGTAAGTTATCATATAACGTAATTTTTATTATCTGTTTTTAGGCAATTTTCATCCAAATTGACCTTTAGATAGGTTTCATTGACAAATCATGTTAATTTTGCATTTTTTTTTTTTTTTTTTTTTTTTTTTAGTTTTATATTACTAAAATTACAGCAGTAAATTGTTCTAAATGTAACATAAGTTACGATGGAATGACCCAAGAGCTTGTCTTATCAAACACTTGCCAATATAGAAGTTGTAGATAAGATTAAGAAGATTTATAATAAATTTAAATGGATTTGATATCTTGTCAATTGACAAAGTTATAAAGGTTGTACGTCAACTATCGGTCAAACGGGGTAGATGCCTAGAGCCCCGCGTCAATCGGAGTTCTATTAGGGCCTTCGAGTCTTTTTAATATTATTTCAAATGTTTCCTCTGTGTAAAATAATAATTTTGTTCAAGATTTGTTTTAAAGTGTGAGGGAAAAAAGTGAGTATTAACTTTATTTTTTACAATTAAACTTTATATACTTGTAGCTCCATATAGCTTTCAAATTCCTATTGCTCGTGTTAAACCTATGGACGTAAAATGTATTCGTATTTTTTAAATATCGCTGAAATTAATACTTTTAATTTCTTTTTTATACATACACATCTTAGAGGGTCCTTTTTTTTTCTTAGCTGACAAAATATTTTCCTAATCTATGTTTAATTTAATATTTTATGCTTTAAAAGAAGACGAACTGTGGGTGGAAGATTTTAATACTTCCCAGAAAATTAAGCATATACCTAAGAAATGTCCAGACATATAAAGGGGTAAAAAACATTCTTTAAGAATACATAGAAAAGAGAAGTTAAAATTTTTCATTTCCGGAGGAGATATTCTAAATATATACCCATAGGTTTAACATGAGGGAGGGAAAAATTTGACGTTGACTGACTAAACGCCTAAACGCATTTGGCGATTTACTGAAAACAGAGTTAACCAAAACTCGGAAAAAATCAGTTATTTTTGATGGCACAAAAACTGAAATGAAATTGAAAAGTTTTTTTAAAAGAACGAAAATCGGAACTAAAATTAAATATTTTGTTTTAAAGAGTATTACCACTTTGTCGTGTTCAAATTTTCGAAATTTACTTCTGTCGCTTAACGTTACACATATGAAAATTATATTTTGTTGGCAAGAAAGCGATTTTGAAATTTGAAGAGAAATTTTGGAGCGGTAGAAGGAAATCTCATAACACAGCGGGTAAACAGTAACGAAATCTTTAACCCTTTCCGACTCAGGCAAATTCTGTTACTAAAATGAGAAATTATCGACTGCACTCTAAAAAATAAATGTGTAAATTGGCTGATTTTACCCATGGATATGTGTAAATTTCGAAAATTACACACCTGTAGTAAAATTTACACATTTTTCTCTGAAATTTACCTATTTTTATGTGTATTTATCTTATGAAAGTAAGTGTGTAATTTGTTATCTCTTAAAAAACTCAGACAAGTGTGTAAATGTTGAAAAATGCCATTATTTACACGAATTCGTGAGTTATTCTAAATTTAACATAATTATATATACACAGATAAGCGTGTAATTTTTTAAAATGCATACTTGTCATAAAATTTACACATTTTGAACAAAAATTTACCTGTTTTTATGTGCATCTAACTTGTGAAATCATATGTACAATTTGTTATCTCTTTATAAACTCAAACAAATGTGTAAATGTTGAAAAATGTCTGGAATTACGCGTGTTACACATAAGTATACAAGTAGAGAACGTTCGAAAATTCGGTTTCGGTTTCATTTTCGGTTTTAAATCTGAGTTTCGCCGAAAATTCGATTTCATTCTCGTTTTCGTCCAAAATTCGATTTTGTTTTCGTTTTCGGCTCAAAATTGAAGTTTCGCCGAAAATTCGTTTTCGTTTTCGGCCAAAAATTTGAGTTTCGTCGAAAATTCGTTATCGGCGAGAATGCTGCTAAAAATTCGGCCGAAACTATCTGAATTCCAGAAATCTTCTTTCTTCCGTTGGAAATTTTTACATGACTTGTTGATTTGAGCTGTTTCCGCTCAGATGAGAAAACACTTTATTTAATGCTATGAATGAACTTTATTGTTTACAATTATCGACCATGGCTGATTTATGTCATGAAGTCAAATTTAACAAACATGCTCGTACATAAGCCGCTTTTCACCTGCTTATTAAAAGGTGCAAGCTTAACAGCTGGTGTTTCGAATGCTATTTTAAAAAAGTTCTAAGATCTTATGTGGTTGATGAATTAATTACATTTTATTCTATATGAAAATAAAAAGTTTTGGTCAAAGAAGAAATATGCACGCGTCCGGGCTTGGTTGACGATATAAATGGTGTCACACTCCCCCCTCCTCCCCCCTCAAAAAAAAATCCACCATATTTTTTTTCAATTGCAATTCAACGTTATTAGAAATAAAATTTCAAAATTTGTTCGATAACTTTTAAGAATTCCATAGTAACAAAGTAATAATATTTACATTATCTACTTTATTAATTTACAGGGCCACATACAAATATTCTATTACATAATATTAAAGGGGGAAATACTGTTTGGGGCGCGTTTTAATACTATTAAACTGTTTCACATTTCATGAAATTGATATACGTTGCTGAGGTTTATTACAAGTTACTTCCTGTATAATAGAAAGCAGATAATATTTACAGGGACACACGGAAGATTTCGGCCACTATATTATATCCAAATACTATGTACAGTACAGTACACCAAAATCTGAATATTTTTAATAGCACGAACGCATCTCATTTGCTACACTTGACGTGCAATTTCCAGCTTGTTATAAAATAATTATTGACATGTAGAATCATATTTCTAATTCACAAATAGACATACATATATATGCACGTGTATGTATAAAGTTCAATTAAAATCAAAATGAACTCTCCCCACCTTCCCCAACACTTTCCCTCTCAAATCCCAAAGAAGATTTGAAATTTTCATCTCCCGTGCCCGATTCGCTATCTGTATCTCTAAGAAAAAAAATATTTTGATGTAAATAAAATGTAATTAATTCATGCACAAAACAGAATGATTTTCAATTATATGAATTTCATATAATTAAACAAATCGGATGTGGCAATCTCAAAATTTTCTTCTGTTTCATGCATGTTAATACTTAAAATTCCCTACCACAGTGCCAAAATTAAATGACAATCTATGATCCTTTTGAGGATTCGAAAGGCATGCAATTCCGTGCATTAGTTCTTAAATTAGGACTACTGTGAATATCAGGAAAATTGCACCATAAAAGCGCCACTTTTTGAACAATTTATACCAAAACATAAACAGCAATAATCAAGCTATAACTGAATCTGAAGTTTGATGAAATAATTCGTGTAATAGTTCTTGAGATAGAGCTATTGCAGGGATCGGAAAAAAAAACAGTATAGCAGCGTCACCTGTTGAGCGATTGACACCAAAATTTAAACATAACTAGTTCATATCATGATTTATTGAATCTGAAGTTTGATCAAAATCCATGCATTGATTCTTGCTATTGTGGATATCGTGAAAAATGCAGCATATAAGTGCCACCTGTTGAGCGACTTACAGCAAAATGTGAACAACATCAATTCATGTCAAGGATTAACTGAATCTGATGTATCACAGAAATCTCTGCATTATTTATTCAGATAGAGCTGTTGCGTAAGTCGTAAGAATGCAGCACATCAGCGCCACCTATTGAGCGATTTACACCAAAAACTAATCGGTATCAATCCATATCATGGATTCCCTGAATATAATTTTTTATTAAATTCCGTGCATTAGCTCTTGAGATAGAACTATTGCAAAGATCGTGAGAAATGAAGAATAGCAACCCCACCTGATGAGTGATTTGCTCTAAAATGTAAACAGCATCAATTCATGTCTAGGAAAAACTGAATCTGATTTTTGATAGAAATCCGTGCGTTAGTTATTGAGATATATAGCTGTTGCGTTATTCGTAAAAAATGCAGCATAGCAGCTTCACTTGTTGAGTGATTTCCAGCAAAAACTAATCAGTATCAATTTATATCAGATACTATTTGAATATATTTTTAATCAAATTCCATGCTTCTTGAGATAGAACGCCCACAAAATTTATATCACATAGAGACAGACAGACAGAGTCACAGACTTACAAACAAACATTTTGTAAAAACATGTTTATTATTATTATTTATTTTATTTTATTTTATTTTTTATATTTTTGACCTTATAAAACGTGTAAAATCCTTTAAAAACAGGAATTAGAATATTTTCACGAATCCAGTATTTTCTCCTTTTAATAATAGAAAAGTGGAAAAATGTTTCAGGTATACATAAACATATGCCAAATTATCTTTACTGTGATTTTTTGTTAACGATCAGCTGCCTTTAACAAAACGCACTTCTGCGACAATTACTTCTGCGGTTTCAAAAAAAAAAAAAAAAAACTTAAGCCTGCTGCTTTGATAGTTCTGCAGGTGATAAACTTTAAGTTTAGTAATATATGCATTGTTTGTTTGCGCATGTGCAGTAGAGAAAAACGCAGACGATTTTTAAATTACAGACAGTATAGTTCATTTGCTGATCTTTGGAATACACAGAGAACGAGAACATTTTCTTTGTAAAAATAGCCTTTTATGTACGTATAGTGCGTCAAAGTTTAAAAACTTAAGCAAAAAATATACTCAAAATTCTGTACTTCAAATAAAATATGTCCAAGAAAGTTTACAATTGCTTTGACATGTGTAAAAAATTCATGCAATTGCTTTTGTAATCAGTACTGGACTATTTTTTTTCTACAATTTATGCTAAGGATTACGTGAAAAAAAGAAACGCGTAGATGAAAAAAAGGTAGGAAAAATATTTTTTCTGTTTGCTTTTCTTTAAATTACAATCATTTTGTAAATAAATAAAAATCTATGAATAATCTATATAATTGAAGGAATGAGGCTAAAATGTCATAATTCTATTGTCTATTTATTTTTTTATTCTAGAAGTTTTTATTATTTTATTTTGTGAATGATTTTAATGAGAGGAATTTCAAAATATCTATACGATATACACTATCAGAAAATAACATGATTAACCCAAGAAAAAAGAAAAGAAAAGATAAACAGTGTACAAAAAATACAATAATGCATATAATCACAGGCAAAATTCATTAGTTCTAATTCAATATATTTTTAAAATTTTTCAAGATTTTTTTCGAATTTAGGTCTAATAAATAAGTTTACAAACCAATTCCTTAATTTTTTCACATTCATTTGGATTTTACTTAGGGTGTCAACTATTTTATCCAATTGACTTAAGTTGGCGATTAAATCGCGATTTTAACTAACAATTTAAAAAAAAATCATTGATTTAATTCAAAATTGATTTAAATCTAAGTGTTTTAAACGACATAAACGTATTAATCTATGATTAATGTAATTTGGAAAGGTTCTACATGTATTTTTCCTTACTAATAAAGAAAAAAAAGCTTTAAATAATTGTTTCTAAGCTTAATTCCCGAGTCTTGCAAAACATTAAATACAATAAGTTTGTAAAGGCATAAAAAACCCTTTTATTTAAGAATTATAACTAAATCTAATATAATTTGTGATGTCATAATTTCCTTTAAGTAATTACATTATTCATTCTTTTATATGAAATAAACATTTCAAGTATGATAAATTTCTGCTAAATAAAAGAATAAAGAAACAGAATATTATTTTTCTATTCTACTTTTGCAATTATGAACTTATACCAAATACTAGAGCTAAGAAAGAATAGAATAATAACAACTGTTCAACAAATGTTGTAAAAAAATGTGTAACAGAAAAAGAGCTAATTGGTATAAAAATGCTAAACACAGCTTAATTAATATAGTATACATATTTATTTAAGTACAGCAATGTATCAATAGTGCAATACTGTTGCTAAATATTATAAAGATTTCAGATATAACTTGGATATTCATATATTTATTCTGTATGTGTGTATAAATCGTTGTAACTCTTTTTCACACACATATACATGTTATCATGCACATAAATTTGTAAGTTATGATTTATGCAATTAACAATAATTTTTTTTACTACAAATGCAAATAATACTTGTTAGTTATGTTGTTTATGCTACTAATGAAACTACTTACTTGCAGTTTTTATTAATTCTGTTGATTACTGTTTCATTTTGGCTATTTGTTAAGGCTGCCACACCTTGCCCCTTATGAAGTTAGCAAAATGCACCCTACCTTTTAAAATATAGTGAAATTTATTTGCAATTGTTGCCAAAAGTTTTTTTTGTAATAAATCTCTCCATACCGCAGTACTTATAAATATGTGTACCCAAGACTTTACAAAAATGATAGAACTTTGTTTCTTGAGAAAAAGCAGGATATTATTAAAACATGTTATGCAAATGTATTTTTCAATTCGTAATTTATAGAAGTATTGAAAATTAATGATTTTTTTTATTTATCATACTAAAAAATTATTTACTTATTTTTATTGCTACTAAGCACATTAGTAATATATTTTCTTATGTAATAGTGTCTTTTTTTTTAGAACAAGCATACTGCCCTTTGTCTTTTTAGAATAAATAGTAACAACTGAATTATCGTTTTAGTAATTTAAGCATTACAATATGCATTATATACCTAATTAAAGATTGTAATCAATTTAAAATTAAATGCATCTACTGATAATTTTAATAAATGTAAAATCATTATTTTTTAATATAGTTTTACATAATTATTGCAAAATATTAATGTATATAACTTTATAGTATTATATTAATTAATGAAATTACTAATTTACAGTTTTTATAATTTTTGTAATTACTGACTAATAATTAAATTTTATTAATTAAAGTGTAAAAACATAGATTATGTTAGTAAATAAAGGTCTAATTTTTTAGAAACCTAGAATCTATTAATCTTAGAAACCTATAGCATAAACCTACATCTATTGAATATTTCAATGCTGGAGAAAAAAAAAAATCCGATTTAAATAATAAAAAGAAATATGATTTAAATACAAAAATCCGATTTTCATTAATATTACTTTTTAAATCAAGATTTTTTTTACATCCTAATTTTACGGAATTTTTAACTAATTTTTGTTGGCCGATCCGACGGAACTGTCTGGTAGACGGAGTGTTAAAATAAGTTTTGTTATTTATAACTATCCTCTAATCTTGTAAATAAAATATTAATGATAATATACCAAAGTGTGACTTTATTTTATGTATAGTCTGCAATTTTATACTTCATTCACATAAAAAAGTGATTAACTGTGTATTCCTACTTTGTTTTTAGCTCTGTCTGGTAAAAATAAGTACGATTATATGGATTTGTAACAGACAATTATATGGAAATTTTTTTATCACATTTCATTTAAAGCCACTATAGTAAATTCTTATAAATCCGCTTGTATTATTTTATGACGATATCAGAGTGATTTTGGCCCTGGCAACATAGATCCTTGGAAAATCGTGCAAAAACTTTCATATAAGACCTGAAAAATGAGCTTTGTTTTAAAAAATAATAATCATAGATAGCAAGAGTTATTATTTTTTAATGTATAATTTTTAAATAAAAATGTAATTTCCGCAATGAATTATTAAAATTATTTTTTAATAACTAATTTTTTTAAGTATCAATTTTGCTTCAGTCAAATCATAATGCAAAGTGAATTACACCTTTGTATCAATGTGTTACATAACTGCGATATACACTAAAGTCAAAATGACCAGTGAGCATTAAGGGTGCATTCGAAATTTTTTTTTCACCTTCAACAGTTCGAAATTTTCTGATACAATTTCAGATTCACTTTTAGAAGTAAAAACACGAAACTTGCTGAGGTGACTTTCAAAGCGATCTATAAGATGTCGTGTGATTTTATTTTTTGTTAAATTCATTAGAATTTGATTTATAAACTATTTTTTCCTCAGTATGACCTTTTTTTTTTTTTGTTCCCAGATCTACCGCTTTGGAAAATTCGGCTCAAAACGTTGACTTTAACAGCATTTTTTGCAATATTTTCTATATTTATCAAAAAATTGACAAGCACAGGACCTAATATACCATCTAAATAAGAGAATTTGCCAGTTTGATGCGTCTGAGAGCAAAAACGGCTTTAAAAATAAATCAGAAAAAAGGCAATTTGTATTGAAATACACCCTTAATCGGAGGTCTCATTCATTACTGTCATCATCCATCATAGCATTTTTGTCATGTATGTTCTTACAATTCTCAACATACGACGATACTGAGTTAAACTTTCATGTCAAAGTTTACTTGATCACTTGAGCAGTTTTAGATCGTTATTGCTAAAACGAATTTTGTAAAATTAAAAGGGCTAGATAGCGCAGAACAGATTTTTTGTTTCAAGGGTAAGTTCATTTATTTTACAATTTAATACTTGAAAATTAATATTATGGATGAGAAGTGTGTTATTTTCTGCTTATTACAAATTTGGAAAAAATAATTTATCATTTTTGTGTTTTAAGTCATTTTTTTTTTTTTTCATGTTTAAATCAGGTTAAACCACATATTCTAACATGAGAGTAGATATTTGCAGTTTTAACATTATATTGCATTTAAAATAATTATTTGATTTAAATACTATCTGTTTCAGCGTGTTTATAATATATTTTTCTATAAAACTTCCAATTTTCATTATTTTACATGCTATACATTTCTTATTTCATTTTCTACCGATGACAAAAGACAGCTTTTCATAGATTTCAATTCATGTTTTTCGTTTGTGATTTTTAAATTGAAGACTTTTTATAAGCGTATTGCATTCAAAAACTACAAGAAAAATAAATAAAAACTTTAAAAAGATGTCATTTGATATCAGAAGAAATAGTTTTAACCTAGGCCGAAAAATTAAAATGCTTACACCAAATCCAATTACAGAAACAGAAGCAGTTATAATTTTTTTTCAGATTGAACGAATATTGATTTTTGATCTTGTTTTCGACTATTTAGACTACAAATCTGTTAAAAGGAAAGAACACGCCAAACATACAAGTTTGTCCTTCATGCATTTTTTTTTTTTTTTTTTTTTTTTTTTTCGATAATGAAAACATTTAATTCACATTTTACACTCCAAAGTATAAGATAAAACTATATGCACAAAAATCTGTGTATTTTAAATATTGCACAAAATTATGTATTTTGCATGTTACGCAGACATACGCGTAAGAACAGAATATTACACACAAATCTGTGTATTTTGCATGTTACACAACATTATGTGTATTTCCCTAATGCACAGAAATATGTGCAAAAAATTAATATTACACAGAAATATGTGTAAAAATATTACACAGAAATATGTGTATTGCCCAGCAATTTACTCATTGAAGCGTGTATTTCAGGAGTTATCAGATAATTTTTTACACATTTGGACTTATCATCAAATTACACATTAAAGTGTGTATTTTGAAATTTACACATTTGGCGCAATTTACACACCAATTTACACGTATAGACATGTCGTTTTTGTATCATCGATTTACACATTTTTGAGTGTAAATTTACACATTTATTTTTTAGAGTGTGACACCTGAATTCACAAACGAATTTTTTAGATAATTTAAAATCCTTAATTTAAGCTTTTATTATAAACGCAAAATTTTACTAAAATATTAATGGTGCCGTTTTCAAGTTTGAAATTAAAATTAGGTATTACAGACCGGGCATAGTGTGCCGGAAAGGTTTAAGCAAAATTAAAAAAATAATAACAACAACACTGGACACTAATTCAGCCTATTTTCAATCCATCATCTTCATCTCTTTTGAAAATTAATAGTAAATTTTTTCTCTGATGAAATTTGTAGGAATTTTTCTCTTTTCTGCGTCAGTATTTTACTAAAACAGTTGGCTGTATACAGTTATCTTTCGTATAGAAGGGATAAGCAGACCGGGACACGTCTGAAATGAAGGAAATGAGAGATTGTATGTTTACTGATTTTCTTATACAGTGGCGCAGCCAGAATTCGGTTCTAGGGGAGGTTTTGAGTTTCTGATTAGGAGTGGGCGATGTAGAGATTTCTTAAATCGATTTATCATCCATCTAACATCGCGATTTAGTGCTACATCGCGATTTAGCACTAATTTTACCCTTTATAATACGAAACCTATCATTTAATTTTTAGTAACAAAATACGGGCTTTATGCAACCCCCCCCCCTCCCCCGTGCTTGTATTAATTTAGCACTTAATTGTTCAAATAACTAAAAAATATATATTTTACACACACACATACACACACACAAAAAAAAAAAAAAAAAAAAAAAAAAAAAAAAAAAAAAATTGAATACCAATTTTTTTTTTATTAGTGATCTATTTTAATATTTTTTTATAGAAATAAAATAAAAAAAGATTTTTTCATTGTGTCTGACTTGTTTTGGATGCTACAATCTAAATTACTTGAGTAGTGGAGCCTGGGGGCAACTTCCCATAACATGCTCAAATAGCACTTCATTGCTAATAACATGCATGCACTTGTTTTTACGGACACTGAGTTAAAAACTTATTGAAGTAAGACAGAAGCAGATTCACTGATAAATTTAGCTGCTCATTTAACCATCAGAAGAATAGTAGTATAAAAAAAGAGGGGGGGGGGAATTTAAGAAAAAAAGGTGCATTTTTTTTTTTAACTTTTAGATTATAATAAAATGTGTTTAATATAAATGTTGACATTCATATAGTGAATGGAGAAAGATTGAAAGGCCACATTACCAAAGTTGCTGATTTTTTTGAGATCGTTGGCCCCTGTAAGATTAGTAATAAAACAATCTTAAATATATCTTTTTAATGATAAGTAAATGACAAAAAAAAGTAGAAAACCGCAAATCTACAGAAAAATCCATTGAATGCTCCCTCATTCTGCTGTAAAAAACAAATTACCTGAAACATTACAGAACCTTCTTAAAATATTTTTAATTAATTAAATAATTAATTAAAACTAAAGTATTCTAATGTTACACAAACATATGAAAAATAATTTTTCATCAAAATAATGCATAAAAATATAAACTAAGAATGGATTAATTTAGATTTTTACCTTAAGACTTTATTTTTCTCAGACATAAATAGTGAATCAGTTACAAATAAAACAATAAAATGTTATTTGGGTTTTAATTAATAAATAAATGTGTTTTTAATGCACTACACACATCAAATATAGTAGCCATCTATACTGATGAGTGTATTTTGCTTCATTAAACAGTATGTCTTGGGGGAAAAAATAATCCAAGAGCTGACCATGCAACAGAAATTGAAGATACTGAAATGTCCTTGAAATCCATTTGCATCCAGTGTGAAAAAAGAAATAAATTATTTGAAATGCATGTGAGATCAAAGCTGATGACTATATTTTCCAGAATAAAGCTATATTTCTTGAAAAAATAATAATCAAACTGAATATACTAAAAGCACATGGCAAAAAAACCCCTGCAATATTGAAAATACAAAAACACCATCGAAATCATCTTGCATCCAATAGAAAAAAGAATTAAGAAGTTCCCTAATTAGACGTAATCAATGTAGATATGCATATTTTAATGAAAAAAATTGTATTTCACTTGGCGATCGATAATTATTATTTTAAGTCGCCACTTGGCGAGTGACGACTAGAGTGGCGATCGATGACCAATAAATTACTTGAAATGCATATGGAATCAAATCTGATGAATATATTTTGCAAAATAAAACTGTATTTCTTTAAAAATAAAATCCAACTGAAATAGATAAAAGAATGCAGCAAAGAAAACGAAATATTGAAAATACAGCCATGTCATTGAAATCTGTTTGCATCCAGTAGGAAAAAGAAATAACCACTTTTCTAATTAGATGTAATCTATGTAAAGATGTATATTTCCATGAAAAAAACTGCATTTCACTTGGCGATTGAAAATAGATTTTTTAATCGCCACTTGGTGAGTGGCGACTAAGGTGGCGATCGATGTCCAATAAATTTACTTGAAATGCATGTGAAATCTAACCTGATGAATTAATATATTTTCCAAAATAAAACTTTTATTTCTTGGAAAAATAATTCCAACTGAATACACTAAAAGAACATGACAAAAAACCAAAATATTGAAAATACAGCTAAATCATTGAAATCTGTTTGCATCCAGAAGGGAAAAGAAATAACCACTTTTCTAATCAAATGTAATCAATGTAAAGATGTGTATTTCCATGAAAAAAGCTGCATTTCACCAGGGCCGTAGCGACCGCCCCCCGTACCCCCCATTTGGGGGGGGGCGACGAAGTCAGGGGGCCCCCTAATCGATTCTATCGACCTTTTTACCGAAGTTTATTTGTTTTGAAAATGTAAAAAAATACTTCTTTTAACGTTTTTATTTTTTTTTTAAATTCGCCTTTTCTTATTCAGGGGCCCGCCAGACAATTTTCCCAGGTGTACCTTTTTAACCCCCCCCCCAATAATGAGGATTTTCATTAAAGGGTGCCAAATGCTTAAAATATGCCAAAAGTGACCGAAATTCATACGTTTTCAAACATTTAGGAAGGGAATGTTGTTCTCCTTTTCCTCTCTGCTTCCAGTGTTTCCTCCACATATGCAGAAAACAAACTATATCATTAGAAAACAAATTATTAAAATTTTATTACAACCAGGGCCCGACTTAGATTGTGGGGGGCCCCCTTTCTAACTTTTGGATTTTTTCTTGAATTATGCTAAAATGTCTAAAACTAACCTTTATACTAGTTGTCTATTCGCATTTGTATGCAGAATAGCACAAAAAAGATAACTTTAAGAAATTATCGAATACATTTTTTTCTTCTGTTATAGAAATATAAGACTAAATGTGAGCCATTAAAATGTAAATACAACTGTGATGTAACTGTTAGATCCAGGGGAGGGGGGAAGGGGCATGGGGTTCCAAAACAGAGGAGATATGAGAAAAGAGCCCCAATAAAGCTAAAAATAAAGAAAGAAAGAACGAAGAAATTTTTGTAATTTTTGGCCATTTTTTATTAGCCTTAACAAAAAAATTATATTTGCCCTTGAGGGCCCCCGATTGAGGGGGCCCCACGACCGATGCAGTTGTCCTGCATGCTCGTGACTTAGCCAGGCCCTGATTACAACAACATAATATCCTACAGCTTTTAAAAGAAATTTTTTATTAATGTTTCCTCATAACGTGATAAGTTAAAACTGTTATGTCCAATTTTGAGCCTTCTTTTTTAGACATCTTGTAATGTACATAGGTAAGCAAAGTAAAAATTTGCAAAGAAACACTTATCTCAGTCAATCTATCATTTTTTCTATAATTATCCAATTAATATTTTAAAATAAAGTTGTGACCAATTTTTTGGGATATCTTGTGTATAGATGTGAGTACAAAATTTATGCATGTGTGCAATATGTTTTTTATTTTTAGTGTTTGCCATTTCTACATTATTTAAAAAAAGGAAAAAAAATTACAGATAGATAGAGGGGGAGTGTCCAGAATGATGTTTGTTCCGGGGCCCCCCGTAGCCTTAAAGGGGCCCTGTTTTTATCAAAAACCTTGTTTAGATTTCAAAAACGCAGAAACCAAGAAACTGAAAATCATTATTTTTTTACTCGTTTTTCCCCTCTCGCTTTTTGACCATGGGTTTTTTCATGGAACTAAGAAAGATAAGGAAAGAGTACCGGTCATCGGATTGGCTCTGAAGAAAGCCGGGTTCTTGTATAAAGCTGCTAGCGACAAAAGGGTGTTTTCTTTTGAAATACCGGAATATTATGTTCTTAGAAGATAGGTCATTTTTCACACCGATTTCACGACGTGGGTGACACAAATAACATCTAGAGAATCCCCTTAAAAGTTAACAGCTTAGTTACTTAGTAGTAACCGGATTCCTTGACCTTGAAGGGAGTACTGGCCTATTCAAGCACTTTAGCAGCCCGCTAATGCATACAAGTACATGTTTGTAGACAACACAGCACTTTAGATGTGGATTTTCGTATGTTTTTTTCGGATTTATTTTAGTAATATGCATAGTATAGTATTTATAAAATTAAGTGTATATCTGGAGGAAAAAAGATCTACTCCTTTACTAATCTGGTAAGTCATATTTATTACTTTATGTAATTTATACAGCAGTTATTAAAAATTTTAAGTATTAGAAAATTTTGCACAGCTTGGAAAAATATATCTATACTAATAGAGCATATTTTAATAACACACATTTCTCATTTACATGTTTTTCATTTAAGCGTTTTATTAGGGCTCCTTCACAAAATTCTTTTTAATAAATCACACCATTCACAAAATTCTATTCCATAAAAATATACTCTAATTAATTTTATACTGTTAGGTTTTAAAATATGTGTTTTGCAAAGGAAACAAGTTCACCTAAAATGAGAAATTTAGCGCATAGACTTAAATAAGTTATTATTAATAAATGTTTGATGCGAATTTCAATAACTGGAATTCAAATTTCATTACAAAATGCAATAAATTTTATAAAAATAACTTTATTTTTCACAAAATGGGATCCAAGAAAAAATCCCTGCGTCAACTTCCAATTCCATTGCATTCATATGTTAAACTACTATTTCGTTTGTTAACAAGTAATAAGTAAATTCTCATTTAATTTATACTCTTATTTCCTTGAAAATATAGAGTTCTAAATTCATGTCACAATAAGAAATTGTGCTATTTTAAATTTTTCTATGCTCTTTCGTTCTTTCTTTCTTTTTTTTCCGTGATGCTAAATAATCTCACAGGCCCATAAAGCCCATTCTTACCAACTAAAATACAAAGGGCCCCCGCAAATTTATTTTTCAAAGCTAATTTTCAATTCAATAAATTCAATCAGAGTAAAACATATATAGTTTTTTTATTATGAAATATTTTTTCTTACTATGCTGCAATTTGTAAAACATAAGAAATACTTTGAAGTTCAAATATTCTCAACTGTAATTCCATATATGTCTTTTACAAAATTAATTGGTTATGTATAATTATGTATTTAATAAAATATTTTTTAATGTGTATAATATGTAGATAGTCAGTTTAAATTTAATAGTAAAAACGTTATTTAATCGAAATTTGCATGGTAAAATTTCGAATAATTTAAACATACGAAAAATGGATTTAGTAAATGAAAAAACAACTGATAGGATAATAGGGACCCCCCCTCCCCCCACCCTCTATGATGTCGGGCTTCCTCTACTTCTAATTCTTAATGGGCTCTGAAACTGACAAGAAATGGCACAGTCCTCGAGCCTGTTAAAGTGTTGCGGGTTCTGCAATTCGAAATCTTTTTGCCTCTTTTCAAAATAATAACAATTTTGCTTTCACTTTATCATTTAAGTTCTTATTTCAAAAATATTTTTGTTTATTTATTTTAAGAAAAAATCGGCATGAACTAGAGTTTATAATTGTCTTGAAACCTGTAGTTACTAGCATTTCATATTTTAAAAGGGGGAAAAATGTATATAAATTGTTACTTTAAAAAAAATTAATATTAAAAAGAAACTTGTAAAATTTTTATAAGTCAGTTTCTGTAAATTCTTTGTCATTCAATACTTGGTTATGCAATGAATTTGGTTAATCGGTGTTCTTTGAGGATAGCTGAGATCGATCTGTATACGGGCTGTTTTTTGCTTTTTCAATTTTGTTTACAGATAATTTTAATGAGGCCACTTTCATTTTTAAAACCGGTTTCGAAAATTAAAGCATCCTCTTAAAAAATTTTTTGCAAATAAATTAAAAAAAGGTGAAAAAAAATCTGCATACAGATTGATCTCAGCTATCCAGTGAAAAAAAAATCATTTAAAAATATTGAAATGCAACTGAGATATAAATTTCTTTCATAGTATTCCATTCCATTCTTCCATGCATTAGAGAATGGGTCTTTTCGCGTAAGTGAAGTAGCCTCTTAAGTAGCGAACTGTTAAAATTATGTGTTTATATAATTTATTTATTTCCTATACTTTATAATAAAATCTTAGCATTATGTGCTTATTTGTAAAATTGTTTTAGACAAATTTTATTTTAACATTGTTAATTTATCTTTAAGCCCGGTGGCAGAACTATCTTCAAATGTCTGCAAAGCTAATAATATTTTCAAAAATAGCCTGCAAAATGCAACGTATTACATAAATATATTTTTTCTGCTATTGTAGTGCTAATTATTTATGGTAACATGCATGTGTATGTGTAAATTATTTCCATCATTTACAAAATAATAATAATAATAAAACAGAAAAAATCCACTTCCAGCAATATCTTTCTTTTTTTCCCTTATGCCATTGACGAAATTTTCGTTTTCTTCGCGATCTTTTGACGAAATCCGTCTTTATTTTCGAGATTTTTTGACAAAATTTGTCGTTTTTTCGCGATTTTTTGACGTTATCTGTCTTCTTTTCAAGATTTTTTGATGAAATTTGCCGTTTTTGGGGTATTTTTTTAAAACAAAATTTGCCCTTTTTTCGCAAATTTTTGATAAAATCTGCTTTTGAGGGATTTTCTGACGAAATTTGCCGTTTTTTTGCGATGCTTTGATAATATTTGCGTTTATTCTCGCGATCTTTGGATAAAATCGTTCTTATTTTGCGACGAAATTTTGACGAAATTACGCGTCCCACAGGAAAGAGCTATTTTTTGTGGCCCATGACCGATTTTTTGCATAATTTAAGCACAATAGCGCGTCCGTTGCATTGCTGAGTCTGCAGGTGTCCTTAAAAGTCTGTGACGCCCGTCACAGTGTCGCGCGCATTTTGCCACGAGTTCTTTAAGCAATGCATATTTATTTCGTATTTGTGCAGAGTTATGAATGTTATAATAATTTTAATAATGATTTAATATTCTTATGATAATTATTAAATTTGTTTATTACATTACTATAATTTGAAACTCATTGGAAACTTCAATATAAATATTTTTTAAAAAATTCAGTTGAAAGTGGGGGGGGGGGGGGGGGACAAAGTTATATTTTTTTGGGGGGGGCCTCAAAACACCTTGCTACGGCCCTGCATTTCACTTCGCAATCGAAAAAAGTTATTTTAATCGCCAGTTTTATATCTTTAATTACCGCATGGCAAGTGTCGGACGCTAATTTTTATCTGTATTAAATCAAATCCGGCTACATCGATTTGACACATAGGGGGCGCTATGGGCGGCTCAGCCCCCCCCCCCCCCCTGAAAAAGATTCCAAGGTCACTCAATGAATTTCTATTCCGAAAATGCAAATGAAATTCTGTTCAAAAATCTAATTTAGTTTTGAGACCCTTTCACAGTTTTGCAGAATTACTAAATTGTATCTAAAATAAGCGTTTCAGCACTCCCTCATCCCATTTGTACATAAGAAGCTAACATGATGTTTAACTTTTCACCAGTTATAGACTCAAAATTTTCATCATCATGTACTTTTTTAGCATAAAATGAAGTTATTACAACAATTTAATGAGAAACATAGTATCTACAATGTGAATATGCACTCATTTATCTTTCTGTGTCAGAGAAAGATAAACAAATAAGCCCCCCCCCTACATTTTCTTGAGCCCCCCCTCCCCCTATCCTATAATTACTTCTAGCTACGGTCCTGACCCTGCTAAATCGATTTAACACATACTTGCTCTGTTTTCCTTAAATCGTCTTTTTCTTACATCGCCTTTTTCCTAAATCGGAAAGCTTTGAGCCAAGGCTACATCGCTTCGCTACATCGCGATTTAAGAACTGGCTAAATCGTGACGTCCGATGTATCTAGTGAAAGCCAATAGTTAAATCGGATTTCCGATGTAAGCGTTAAATCAAGGCTATATCGTTTCGCTACATCGCGACGTCAGATGTATCTATTCAAGACCAATAGTTAAATCGGATTTCCGATGTATTAAAACGATTTAAGGCTCAGACCTGCAAATTTGAATTTTAACTTTAAAATTGCTCCTCCCCCCCCCCCCCCATAGGCATAAATAGTGAATTATTATTAAATAAAACACAATAAATTGTTTTTTGGATTTTAATTAATAAATGTAGTGTTGAATTCAGACACTTTTCTCCGGGAGGTATTTCCGTGGCTCCGGGGAGGGGAGGGGGGAGAAATTGCACATTTTGACCATTAAAAACACAAAGTGTCCGGAGGAGGGACCCCCCTTAATAAATGTGTTAGTAATACACTACACACATCACATGCAGTTGACATCTATGCTAGCAGTAGAGTATCTAGACTTATCATTTCAGAGGGGGCTGAGATATAGCATACATTTCTGAGAGGGTAGCGCCGTGCAAAAGGGCGGAAGACGGGGGGGGGGGGGGGGGGTTAAGGGAGCAGTCGCCCCGGCGCGGGAATATAGGAGGCGCCAAACTTATACTACCACCGTAATACAGTTGTCATCTATACTGGTGAGTGTATTTCGCACCATTAAATAGTATTATCTCGGGAAAAAAAATAATCCAAGAGCTCAGCATGCAACAGAAATCGAAAATTGAAGGTACAGAAATGCCCTTGAAATCCATTTGCATCCAGTGTGAAAAAAGGAATAAGTTATTTGAAATGCATGTAGAATCAAAGCTGATGAATATATTTTCCAGAATAAAGCTATATTTCTTGAAAAAATAATCAAACTGAATATACAGCACATGGAAAAAACCACTGCAATATTGAAAATACAAAAACGTCATCGAAATCTGCTTCCATCCAATAGAAAAAAGAATTAAGAAGTTCTCTAATTAGACGTAATCAATGCAGATATGCATATTTTGATGAACAAAACTGTATTTCCCTTGGCGATCAATAATTAGTAGTTTAAGTCGCCACTTGGCGAGTGATGACTAGAGTGGCGATCGATGACCAATAAATTACTTGAAATGCATATGGAATCAAATCTGATGAATATATTTTGCAAAATAAAACTGTATTTCTTTAAAAAACATCCAACTGAAATAGATAAAAGAATGCGGCAAAGAAAACGAAATATTGAAAATACAGACATGTCATTGAAATCTGTTTGCATCCAGTAGGAAAAAGAAATAACCACTTTTCTAATTAGATGTAATTAATGTAGAGATGCATGTTTCTATGAAAAAAACTGCATTTCACTTGGCGATTAAAAATAGATCTATTAAATCGCCACTTAGCGAGTGACGACTAGGATGGCGATCGATAGCCAACAAATTACTTGAAATGTGTGTGGAATCAATGCCGATGAATATATTTTTGCAAAATGAAACTGCATTTCTCGAAAAAATAATCAAACTGAACACAGTAAAAGAACTCTGCAAAAAACCAAAATATTGAAAATACAGCTATGTCATTGAAATCTGTTTGCATCCAGTAGGAAAAAGAAGAAAACACTTTTCTAATTAGATGTAATCAATGTAGAGATCCATATTTCTATGAAAAAAACCGCATTTCACTGGGCGATCGAAAATAGATTTTTTTAACCGCCACTTGGCGAATGATGACAAGGGTGGCAAACGAAAGAAATTTTTTAATTGCCACTTTTACATTTTTAATATCCACATGGCAAGGGACCACTGCTAATTTTAAACCAAATCCTACTAAATCAATTTAACACCAGCTTTCAATGTTTTTCTTAAATAGTCTTTTTCTTAAATCGAAAACACTGAGGTTTGTGATGTGCGTTTAAGTCGGATCCTCTAAATCGATTTAACACCAACTTGCTCTGTTTTCCCAAATCATATTTTTCTTACATCACCTTCTTCCTAAATCGGAAAGTATTGAGGCTTGCAAAGTTTGCTTAAATCGATTTAACAGTAGTTTGACATGCAAGCAGTATATACACCAAAGTAGATAACTCAATTTTCTGATGTTAACTCTGAATCATTATTTGAAATCGATTTAAAACCAATGGCTAAATCACGATTTAAGACTGACTAAATCGCGATGTAAGGCAATGGCTAAATCGCGATGGCTAAATCGCGATGTATAGCAATGGCTAAATCGCGATTTCCGATGTATCGATTTAAGAAACTGACTAAATCGCGATTTCCAATGTAAGCTTTAAATCGATTTAAGAGATAAATCGATTTAAGGCCCAGGCCTATTTCTGATAAAGGGGATTTTCGGTTATTTGAATCGCCGGTAAATAGAATCAATAATAATTCAAATATTCACTGTATGATACTTAAACTCAAAAACCATCTATGTGGCAAAAAATCATCTTTTTTTTGCATAAAGCGTCTCAGAAAAGTGATTTAGTTCAAATAACCAATTTTTACTGAACTAATCCATGTAATATGCGCGTTCACAAATTTAAGTAGAATTTTCGGCATTTATTGAATTACTTTATTAAAAAATAAAATCTGGCTCAATAAAGCGGCGGATTCCGAAATGAGCCAAAACATTTAAATATTAAGTTTGGTTTTGATTCATATAAGCGGCCATTATAGCCGCATCTTTCTTAGCTTTGGGAGGGGTTTTAACAACCCAAAACCACCCCCTTGGCTGCGCCACTGTTCTTATAAGTCTGTTTTCAAAATCCCCTGCAAAACAAATTAAAACTTCCAGACACATTTTTAAAAGTAAAAGCAAAAAATTTCCAGGACTGAATATTGAAGCGATTCGGTATTGAAATATGTCTTCCAAATTCGATAAATGCATTTGTTATTGAATAATAAGATTTTTGTCGCATGACGACAGGTTTTTTTCGCCTTTCCAGCACTATCACCTCAAGAAATTTGATTCAAAACATCAACTTTGACGGTATTTTCTAAACGATTTTTTACCTTTATCTAACTAGTCCGACGTAGGAATCCCAAAGCTTTTTCCTGTACTATGCATGTTAAAATGTCAAAATTTGCTATCACTGTGGCGCCAAAATTAAACGGCAATCTATGCCTATCATGAGAATTTTAAAGATGTGGAATTCCGTACATTAGTTCTTGAGATACAAATATCGCTGAAATCATGAAAATCCTACAAAAATTAGCATAGCTGTGTCACCTGTAAAGCGATTAACATCAAAACGTAAACAAAACCAATACATGTCAAGGATTAATTTGAATCTGAAATTTGATGGAAATCTATGCATTAATTCTTGAGCTAGAGCTCTTGCAGAAATCATAACAAATGCAGAATAGCAGTATAACCTGTGAAGCTAAATACATCAAAATTTAAACAGCATCAATTCATGTCAAGGACTAATCGAATCTGAAGTTTGGTGCAAATCCGTACATTAGTTTTTGACCTGTTGCAAAAATCTTTAAAAATTCAGCATAGCAGCGCCACCTATTGAGCGATTTACGTCAAAACGTAAAAAAGCCAACTCATGTTAAGGACCAACTGAATATGAAATTTGATGAAATTCTGTGCATTTATTCTGGATATAGCACTATCGCGGCAATCGCACAAAATGTAGTATAGCAGCGTCACCTGTTGAGCGATTTACACGAAAATGTAAAAAACACTAATTCATGTCAAGGACTAATAGAATATCAAGTTTGATGAAAATCCGTGACTGTCTCTAAAGTCATGCAAATTTTGCAGAGTGTAGCATAACCGCGCCACCTATTGTGCGATTTACACACACACACACACACACAAAAAAAAAAAAAAAAAAAAAAAAAAAAAAAAAAAAAAAACGTGAACTTATGGCAAGGAAATTTTGAACAGAATTTCCCGAAGCGATAGTACTGGAAACGAAAAAATGGCCGTACTGAGCAAACAATTGTTTAAAAACTAAGTTTTAATTGAACGAAAAAAATAAAAACATAGGTTGCTTATAAATCTTTTCAAAAATCACGTCAGCATGTTTCATATTTTTTACTAACGTGCCAGAAAATATAGAGTTGTTGAGAACGGAAAACTATTTTTTAAATGAAATAATAATACTAGGAAAAACGAGCTTTACAAAACGGGAAGAACCAGAAAGTCTGAAGAAAAGGGAAGCAGACGGCAGGCTAAATTTTTAATACATTAAATGCATCATTTTTTCGGAAAACAAAAGCAGAAATAAACTTTGAGAGGATTAGAAGAGATCAATTCTTGAGTTTGTTTAAACGTCTCTGTAGCTTATCACGTGTCGAAACCCGTCTAAACCCGTTAACTTCATAAACGTAGATTCCTTCCTCTTTTATCAGGCGTTTTTAGATTAATTCTATACTTCAAATACTTTTTTAGTAAAATACAACTTATGAATTAAGTCTTAGATCTCAGCTGCAAATCACCCAGTTAAAAAAAACTACCGTTCTTTTCATGAAATCCTAGGCCTAGTCTAGACAAGTGATTTAAGTCAAAATAAATTGGATTACATCTATATATAAGGAATGAGACAATTCATATTCCAAGCTTTAAGCCATTAATATATAAATATTTTTTAGTTTAAATTGAAAACATCGCTTGGAAGTAACATTTATTCGTTTAAAGGGTACAAATTTTAAATATTGTGATTTCATTAAGGGATATTTCATTTTCTTTTTCTTTTCTTTTTTTAATAAAAGCAAAATTTGGTATACATTTTTATTAAAACTAGAATAACTTAATAAAATGTGCCATTTAAAAATTTCAATTTTGTTTCTTTTTTTTCATCACCTTTTAAATCACCTTTATGTTAAATTTATTGAATATTTACAGGCAGTAAAAATTTTCACTTCGCTTAATTCTTCCGAAAAAATTTCAGAAAAAGTTTTTTTTTTTTTTTTTTTTTTTTTTTTTTTTTTTAATTCAGAATACGACGATGAAACAAGTTAATGTTATAGAAATTAGCCAATCGCTTCTCAAACTTGAAAAAAAAAATGACCAAACCGATCCGAATTATCCGGATTAACGGGGTCCGAATTAGCGGGGTTCTACTGTACCTAAATTTTGAACAGCCACCTTTTTGTTCAAAATCAGATTTTCCAAAAACTGAAAATGTTCGAAGTTAGGGTATGTGCCTATCCTCAAATCGTTGTTTTTGCGAAAATTTTCGATTTTATTTTTTTTTAATTAAAGTTCAAACAATTTGGATTCCAAAAATGCCTTTATTTTGGTTCAGAGATAATTAGAAGCAAAAGTTATAGCCCAAAATGTAAAGCGCATTAGGTATTGATATACAGCTGTTGCGTAAATCGTAAAAAAATGCAGCATAGCAGCGCCACTTGTTGAACGATTTTCACCAAAAAGCTAATCAGCATAAATTTACATCAAGGACTACCAGAATATAAATTTATGTCACATACACAGACAGACTCGCATACACACATTTTATAAAAACGTGTTTTTTGGAATCTGACCTATAAAACATTTAAATCCATCAAAAACTGGAATTCGAAAATTTTCACGAATCCAATCACTGCCCCCGCTACAATGCCTATTCACTGAGCAGACGACAAGCGTGAAACGTCATGAAGTGGAGGCGAAATCACTAACCCTACTGGTTCCACAATCGCCACGAAGCTCAGAACGCAATCGTTGTCAGGGAAACTGCCTCCACTACGTCACAAGCGAGAAGGCATTGTAGAGGAGGCAGTGATCCAATGCTTTTATTCTTGTAAAGATAGAAGAAAGTAAAAATGAGCTAGTTTATTTAAAAAGGTACAATAAACTGTTTTATCTACTGCGATAGCGCACCAAGTTCGCATATTTTCTCATTGATTGCATCTATGCCCAGAGTTGGTGAAATAATACAAAAAACCTTCACAGCATACTGAATCAAGCCTATTCATCAGTGTACTATTCTTTCATCTATGGCCCATTCTTGTTTAAATCTCTCCCCATTGCTATCGAAAAACACTGTAGTTCAAATAAGTAGCAATTACTAAACTTTTGATGAAAAATAAGTGTTCGTGAATCCTCAGATTGATAAACTATAAATAAAAAGTACCTAACACCGTTCTGATGTCTCCCCCCTTCCTTCTTTCGATAAACATATCGACAACGTTTCTCTTAAAAAAGATTTTTAATCTGATTTTTGTTAAACCTCTCCTTCTATACTTCCGCTCGGTTGACCCCTCCCCTCACCGCCCTGTTTGTTGTGCGACGTCACATTTTTTACGTGCATTGATTTAGAATTTATTCTAAGCAAAAGAAAAAGTTACGTCATCTAATACTTACTTATACAGAGTGTTCCAAAAAAGGCGCCCAAACTCTGCACAGCCAGATTCCTCGTTGGAAGTACATAAAAAATGCCCAAAGAGCTCTATCTGTACGATCCACAGTTTACAAGTAAAATACGAAAAACAAAATATGATGTCATAAGAAAGAAAAAAACACCGACCGTATTGGACACATTTACAGTAGTATTTGCCTATTTTCCCAGACGATAGCGCTCAAAATGTTCGCAGCGAATATCGCGTCAAACATGCGTGCGCCGTAGAATGACGAACTCGTTACTACATCTTGCAACCACCGGTATTGTTGGCATGGTTATCATGTATTCCATTCGTGAATATTGCGACATATATTTGTTGTACGGCCAATGTAATTGAAATGCCTTACGAACTGGCCTTACACACACTGTAAAAAATATGACTATTTTGCTGCATCGTCACTCCCCCGCTTTTATAGAATATCACTCTTTTGGCCAATGAGAATACTCCATGATAGTCTGAAGTATAGTCGTTTTCTATAAAAGCGATGGAGTGACGATGAAACAAAATAGTCATATTTTTTACAGTGCTGGGGAGCAGAAAGTGTTTTTACTCCCAACATTTCCCTTAATTCACATGAAAGTTTCCCCAAAATTTTACGGTACGTTATAGATAAATGCTGTATTACCGTAAGCATAGAAAATTTATTTTCCAATATTTCTACTCTTATACGCGAGTATACATAGCAGAAGTGATTCTGAGTGGGAAAGAAAAAAAAAAAAAAAAAAAAAAAAAAAAAAAAAAAAAAAAACACAGCACAGTGGGGGAAGAGGGGAAGTGAAATCCATTTCCAGCAGTATGTTTTTTCGCGGCCCTATGACGAAATTTATGTTTTTTTGCGATCTTTGATGAAATTTACATTTATTTTCGATATTTTGACGAGTTTTGCGGTTATTTCGCGATTCTTTGACTAAATTCGCGGTTGTTTTGGAATCGTTTGACGAAATTTGCGGTTGTTTCGAGATTTTTTGACAAAGTTTCGCTCATCTCGCGATCGTTCGACAAAATTTGCGGGTTTTTCCCCATGTTTCTTTGAAGAAATTCACGGCCATTTTGCATGTTTTGATAAAAATCTCAGTTATTTTGCCTCTTTTGAGAAAATTCGCTTTTCTCTCTCGATCATTAGAGGAAGTTTGCGATTATTTCGCGATTTTCTGGCGAATTTTGTTATTTCATAATCCTTTGATAAAAATCGCGGGTTATTCGCCTCTTTAGATGAAATTTGCGACTTTTTTGCGATCTTTTGATGAAAAGTTGCGTTCATTTCGCGATCTTTTGATAAAATTTCGTTCATTTCAGGATCTTTTGACGAAAGGGTATAGCCGGGTTTCTTAGTAAAATAAGGCCCTTGAATCAACCACATCGAGTCCTACATGAATCGATTGCACATAAAAAATTCATTTCTCCCCCGTTTCAAGTTTGTATCTCAAGATTACGGGGGGGGGGGGAGGGTTATGACCCTAAATGCCCGTCTTGGAAAGAGCGCATTGTGACGAAACTACTTAGTATATTTCAACGAAAAAAAAAATAATAATAGATGTATAAAAGCCACATACAAATATTTTATAATTTTTTCAGTTTAACAAGAAAAGAACAAATTTTCTAACACTTTTTCTTGTTTTTAAATAAACATTTTAATTAAAAATCTATTGAAATTTCTGAGTGCCCACCTTATTTTTTTTTTTTTTTTTTTTTTTTTTGCATGAAATACTATGAGATAAGATGTATATTCACTATCAATTTCAACTTTCTACGTAGGGTGAAAAAAGGCAAAATTATGTTCCAGCGGAGATGAGGGCGTGTCTCGCACGAATCTTGCATATTAGTTCAAACAGTAGTTTAAAAAGAAGGCGTGAAATAATATTATACGACAGAACTTTACGGTAGACCTAATACGCGAGATTCATGTAAGACACGCCCCCATCTCCATATTAGTTTAAACGGTAGTTTAAAAAGAAGGCGTGAAATAACAGTATACGGCAGAACTTTTCAGTAGATTCGTGCGAGACACGTCCCCATCTCCGTCGAAATACGATTTTGACTTTTTTTTTTTTTTTTTTTTAAATATGTTGCACCTAACGTAGAAAGTTAAAATTGATAGGGAATATACATCATACCTCATAGTATTTCATTAAAAAAAATTAAGGTGGTCACTCAGAAATTTCAATAGATTTTTAATTAAAATGATCATTTCAAAACAACAGAAATGTTAGAAAACTTGTTCTTTTCTTGAAAGGAAAAAAAAAAAAATCTGAAAAAATTATCAAATATTCGTATGGGGTTTTTATACATCTATTATTTTTTTTTTCGTTGAAATCTGCTGAGTAGTTTCGTCACAATGCGCTCTTTTCCAAAACAGGCATTTAGGATCATACCCCCCCCCCCCCATGAACTTGAGATCCAAAATTGAAATTCGGGAGAAATGAATTTCTTTTTATGTACAATCGATTCATGCAGGACTCGATGTGGTTGACTCAAGGGCATATATTACTAAGAAATCCGGCTATACCCTTTACGGTTATTTTGCGATTTTTTGAGTGAATTCGTGTTTTTTTCCGTAATTGTCAGACAAAGTTCGCTGTACTTTTATGTCATAATTTTCTGACTGATGACCGATTTTTTTAATTTTTCGGAACCGAATGCTTTAAATTTTCGGAAAATTCGCAATCCCTGATATACGCTACATACTCTGAGATCGATTTTGTGAAGGTCGCTAAAAGATCTTTTTATTGGTTGTGAACTTTTTCTATCTCACAGAATTATAAAACTCGTTGCTAAAATCGAAATAAATTGCGTGTGTTTCTACAAAATTTCCCCGATCCTAGACCGTCGAATTGGACATATTCTGCCCCCCTGCTCCCTGGCCTTAAAAAAGTGTTTTATGATATATTTCTTATTTTAATGTTAACTTATGTATTTTTAATACGTTCTGTGAGTAACGCTGAAGTATTATGGACGATGGAAATGATCTAAGCAACCCATTTCTATTTTTTCGCAAATTTAATTACGTCTGAAGACTGCATATAACGTAAATTTTGACATTATTGAATACTAAACAAATCTATTATCAAATACATTTCGTTTGTAAACTGTATCTTATTTTACTGATTTTTAAAGTTATTTTTACGCATATTATATCTACCCCCATCTGGTGTAGAATATTCTGTTATCCTGGAAGGTTCTTCAAATAAAAGTCCTTCCGGCAATGCCGGGAGGAAGAGGTAGCTTTCATATACTTATATATTTATTTTAAAGTAAGTTACATTGTTCAAAAATACTAATCTCAAATTAGTGGAAATAATCTTATAAAATTAGTGATTTTATAAGATTGAATACTAGTTTTTGTCAAGACTGAATATTAATAGGAATTTTTAGAAATTAGTCATCTTTTATTCAACCTGGTTATATTTTAAGCGATTTAGAGAGTCACCAAATTCCACGATATCATAAAGTGTATGCCATTTTAAAGCAACATGATGGATCGTTCAGATCAGACCGTTTCAAAATGTCAGCCATAAGCAAAATTCAAAGAACTATAACTCAATCATTTTTTAAGATATAGACAAAATAAAAAGTGTTCTGGAATCGTTGTTTTAAGTTTTAATACGTAAAAGAAAAATATTTTTCAACTTTTAATTTTTTCGCATTTAATTTTAAATTTAAATTTTTTTAAAAAGTTTAAAATGGCCACCAATTTGAAACAAAATGGTGGATGATGCTGGCCAACGAATTCGGTCGAGACATTTGTATGTACTATGTACATACCAAGTTTCATTGAAATCGATTCATAAATACGCGTGTTATCACGTGACAAAAATCAGATCGTTTCAAAACGTCAGCCATAAGAAAAATTCAAAGTGCTATAACTCAATCATTTTTTAAGATACAGACAAAAGAAAAAGCGTTCTGGAATCTTTGTTTTAAGTTCTAATACGTGAAAGAAAAATATTTTTCAAATTTTGATTTTTTTGCATTTAATTTTAAATTTAATTTTTTTTTAATTTAAAATGGCCACCATTTTGAAACAAAATGGCGGATGATGCTGGCCAACGAACTCGGTCGAGACATTTGTGTGTACTATGTACATACCAAGTTTCATTGAAATAGGTTCATAAGTACGCGTGTTATTAGGTGACAAAAATCAGATCGTTTCAAAATGTCAGCCATAAGAAAAATTCAAAGTGCTATAACTCAAACATTTTTTAAGATATAGACAAAATAAAAAATGTTCTGGAATCTTTGTTTTAAGTTCTAACACGTAAAAGAAAAATATTTTTCAAATTTTGATTTTTTCCCATTTAATTTTAAATTTTAAATTTTTTTAAAAATTTAAAATGGCCACCATTTTGAAACAAAATAGCGGATGATGCTGGCCAACGAACTCGGTCGAGACATTTGTATGTACTATGTACATACCAAGTTTCATTCAAATCGGTTCATAAATACGTTAGTTATCGCATGACAAAAATCAGATATATATATATATATATATATATATGGTTATATATATATATATGTCAACATTTGAACGGAGGGTGGTTTTGGGGTCTGGGGGTCATGATCGGTGAAAATATACCAAAATTTTCCGGAAGTGTTTTCCTCCGGACGGCTGCAATAGGTAGCTTTTTACTTTTTGCAATGAAAGCTACCTAATAATAACAATAATAAATGATTTCTTTTAAGGTTGTATTGGTAAGCGCTAATCCTTAATAATAATATTCAACCTAATAATTACTTTACAGGATAATTAATAAAACGTTATTTTGTAGAAATATAAGCTAATATAATCTTTAAAACTGTCATCACTATCAATAAATAAGATTATTCAATATCAGATTTCTTGTTTTGATGATGTCGAACAGGTTTAAAAAAATGATAGTCACTGTATCAGAAACGTAGATTAAATTGGTGTACAATTGCGTGTACAATCATATGATACGTTCGGCATCTAATGAACATGATTATTCTGCCTTAAGGCCCCACACTAGGCACAGAAAAAGAACCGGATAATAATCTAAAGTCTATGGGAGCGTTCTTTTCAATATCTCGCTCAAATTTTAATATTTTTACATGATTGTTTTGCCCAAGATAACGCAGGACGATCCACAACCGGCCTAATTTTTACTTTTTCGATTTTGCTTATATATATTTTTATATTACAATAGTTTCAATTTCAGAACCGGTTTAAACCGGTTTCGAAAGTTAAAGTAAGTTTTAAAAAAAAATCTGAAACCAAAACTGAAAAAGTATAAACTAGGCCGGTTGTGGATCGTCCTGAGTTATCTTGGGCAAAACAATCATGTAAAAATATTAAAATTTGAGAAGAACGCTCCCATAGACTTTACATTATCATCCGGGTCTTTTTCTGTGCCTAGTGTTGCGCCTTAAGGCTGCTGGTCAATCATTTACCGATTTCCCCTCCGTAATGTTATGTCTGTTGGCGTTCGATGCATTTTTATATTTAAAATATCTTAACAAGAAATTAATATTTTTTACTTTTTTTTCAGTGCTCTTTCCTTAAAGGATACCCCCTTTTTTTTTTCTTTTTAGTTCTGAAAAGATTTCTAAAATTTTTGCTTAATTTAATATTTCATGTTTCAAAAATTGACAAAGTGAGAGTAAAAATTTCACACTTGATATAAAATTAAGAGTAGGTTTTAGAGATATTTTGAAAACTAAGAAAAAAAATAGACAACCTTTAAGAAGAGTACATAGAAAAAAAGAAGTTAAAAACGTTAATTTCCTAAGGAGATATTTTAAATATAATAAAGCATCAAACGCCCGCAGACTTAACATTACGAAATGGAATAGAAACAAGTTGGAAATTGCACGTGAAGCGTAGCAAACGAGGTGCGTTCGTACGATAACGAAGTTTTAAAAATATTACTCTTATATCTCAATCTCATAAAATTGTAAATAGTGAATTACAATTAAAACGCTCATCAAGCAATGTTCTCTCTATACCATTATGTAATGGAATACTTTTGTGTGGCCTTGTAAATCAATAACAAATGTTCTTTGCATCACAGATTATGTAAAATGTATATTATAATATGTACTTTATAGTTGCATATAAATTTTATTAAGTTCGAATGAGTGCAACACCATTAAAATGCATTTGAAACATTTTCCCCCATTGACCGTAATGTAACGGAATACTTTTGATTGTCCCTGTAATTGATCTATGCATCCGATTTTCATAAAATTTGAAATAACTCGACAAAATTATTTAATAACTATGTATTTTAAATTTCAAACGTATAAAATACATTTGAAACTTTTTCCCCATTGACTATAATGTAATTGAATACTTTTGATTGCCCCTGTAATTGATCTATGCACCCGATTATCAAAAAATTTGAAATAACTCGACAAAATTATGTAATAACTATGTATTTTAAATTTCAAACGATTAAAATGCATTTGAAACATTTTCCCCCATTGACCGTAATGTAACGGAATACTTTTGATTGTCCCTGTAATTGATCTATGCATCCGATTTTCATAAAATTTGAAGTAACTCGACAAAATTATGTAATAACTATGTATTTTAAATTTCAAACGTATAAAATACATTTGAAACTTTTTCCCCATTGACTATAATGTAATTGAATACTTTTGATTGCCCCTGTAATTGATCTATGCACCCGATTATCAAAAAATTTGAAATAACTCGACAAAATTATGTAATAACTATGTATTTTAAATTTCAAACGATTAAAATGCATTTGAAACTTTTTTCCCCATTGACCGTAATGTAACGGAATACTTTTGATTGCCCCTGTAATTGATCTATGCATCCGATTTTCATAAAATTTGAAATGACTCGACAAAATTATGTAATAATTATGTATTTTAAATTTCAAACGATTCGGTTGGGTAGTTTTTGCGCTGTTATATGCGGACGGACAGACAGACAGACAGACAGACGGACAGACAGACGGACAGACAGACAGACGGACGGACTGAGCGACAACAATAGGTGCTACGTATTTACATAATTACGAACGCACCTAAAAATGAGTAACCAGCAGCCTTAACCCTTTCGGGTCTATTGTACTATTAATAGTACATGTCTTAATGGAAAATTATTTTGTTTTAAGAAATACTTTTGCTACTATTTGCATGTAGTAATGTTACTATATTTCAAAGCATTTACTATAGGGCTTCATTTATGTTTACGCATTTAGTAATAATAATAATTATTATTATTTGCTTCATTCTCTTTGCACGTTTGCAATTCTTTTATTTTAAACATATATTTCGCTCTTGAAATTTAAAATAAAAGTTACTTTCCTGAAAGAATCCTGTGTATTAAAGTGTAAAAAGTATTGGAAATTTGTAATATAAGTTAAATCTTATTGAAATACAATATTTTCTGAACATCTCCAAAAGTTCTTCCTTAGCCAATTGCCATATGAATATTACGTGAATAGTACGCGAAACAACAACATTCGTTATCTTCCAGACAATTAAATATTCATTAAACACTAATTAATCTATTTTGATCCCTAGTGTTAATGTTATTAACGTAAACGTAATTTTTTCTAAAAACTGAGAAATAATTCGGACCCGAAAGGGTTAAATATCGCACAGAAAAGCCGTTTTCACACATTTATGTTACAGAGAAAAGCTATTTTCTTTTACGTAGACCGAACGGAACAGTTTTTGGTCAATAAAATACTGACAGAATAAAATTTAGATGTTTCGAACAGACCTCTTCAAGGAACTGCATTTACGCATGGACATCAAAAAGGCATATTATTAGGGATGCACCGAATATTCGGTATCACTTCGGTATTCGGCACTTTTCGCTATACTACGGAATATCAAATTATTCGGTATACCGAATAGTCGGTTTATGATACACTTCCCTTACAGGTGCGTCCGTAAAATTGATTTAAAATTTCAACTTTGACACAATTTTCTTGCTTGATTTCTTAGTGTCTGAATCACAATGATTGATAATTTTTGTTTTTAAGAATGAAAATGGTTTTATGCATTTTCATTTTGGAGTTAAATGAATCATTACACATATATTATGTATAAAAAAGAAGAAAATATCCTGAATGTATCCGACTATAATACATGCCAACATCCGGCCATTTATAAATCAAAGAAACAAGGTGTCAACGATTTTAATCGATTGATTTAAATCAGCGATCAAATCATGATTTAAATCAACCGATTTAAAAAAATCATTGATTTAAATCAAAAATTTTTATAAATGTTTAAAATGACACAAAAGTATTAAAATCTAAGATTGATTTGGAATTTTTCTATAGGTATTTTGCCTTATGAATAAAAAGCTTTAAAAATTGTTTTTGAAGTTAATTCCAGAGAATTGTAAAACGTTAAGTACATTAAGTTTGTAAAGGCATCAGAGTTGGCAAGTTTTTGCCGGATTTTACCATGGTTTTTACCGTCATGTCAAAAACCTCTTAGTCAAAAATGTCAAAAACCTATTTTTTAGCAGTTTATTTTTACATAATAATTATTGTTTTTTCGTTCTATCTTTAGTATTAAGTCATTCATTTTACATGATATATTCAGTATCAGAAAGACTAAAATATATTTATTCATATATTATATATCTGTAAATGTAATAATAATTTAAGAATAATTTTAAAAAGGTAAAAGATTGTTACGTGTTATTTCTTTACATTCACTTTAAATAATATCTAAATAATTTTAAATAAAATGAAAACAGAACATAAATAGCCTGACTATGCTAGTTTTAATAAGTTTCAATTTAAAAAATATTTCATGACTGTTCAGATCTAAAAATCTAAAAATATATCTAAAAATATAGGTGCTAGAATGGTCTATAAGATTGATATATGTTTGCACTAAAGTTAACAAATAAAAACTATGGTATATAAATATATAAATTATTATTATATTCTGACTTTTCTTAAATATTGTTTTCTATTCATTAAATTTTAAGTCTAAGACCCACTTTCAAATGAAAGTGGGTCTCAGAGATTTGTATCAAAATTTTATTAATATAAAAATTTTAAGATTCTGCTTATTGAACTGAAAATAAAAGTAACCATTTAATTGCATTTATAAAATGTATAAGATAAGCATTTTGAAATATTATATCGAATAATAAAATTTATTCAATGACCAGTCCTTGACATCTTTTGTCATACCATATAAAAGCATTTTTGCATCTCTATAATGGTTTTAATATGTATATTTTTTTAATTTAAAATGTATATTGAATGTTATTTAATAATTATAATAACCTTTTATTATCATTTAATATTAATGTTCATTGTAGTTAGTAGAATCATATTAATGAAGATTATGACAAATATTGTTCTTTCCTTTCACTCTTGAATTTTAAAAAATTTCCCATTTAGGAAATGCTTCTTTTAAATAAATTTAACAAATATAATTAAAATTAACATTAATAACAAGAACAAGGAAAAATCAATTTAGAAATAAATTGTATGCTGTACTTACATTATAAATCGGAGAAAAATATGAGAATCTGAAAACTCCTGATTTTTTTTTTCCCCCCCAGGAGTGTCGTGTCGAAAACCAGTTTGACGTCATAAACCTAACCCTGAAAGGCATAAATAGCATTCATGCAAACTTTTTTTCATTTAATATAATTTGTGATGTCATAATTTCCTTTTTAGGAAGCAAAATATTCATTTTTTATATATATAAAAAAAATAATAATAAAGATAACAAGTATAATAAATTCCTGCAAAGTAGGGATGCAACGGATATCCGGCCAATATCCGATATCCGGCATATCCGGCTGATTTTTCAATATCCGAAATATCGTCGGATATCCGGATCACAATCACCGGATATCCGACTTCTCTGTCGGATATCCGATCGGATATCCGGAGAATGCAGCAAAGCAAATGTAGATGAATAACAGTAATCCTTTGATCCCAAATAATACTGAAAAACTTTTGTTTATAATGCAAAAAATGAAATAATAAGTTCCCTATCAATATGAGTAAAAGATAATTCTCAAAAGCTTAAAAAATTGCCAGCTTTCCTTACTATTTATATTAAAATTCTGTAATAAATTCAAGATTTTACATTTATATCTTTTAGAAAATTGTATCTTTACTTTCGGATTGTAAAACAAAATTTGAAGTCAAAATAGCACATAAAGCCTTTTTGTAGAAGTGTATAAAGATAGAAAACCAACATTTAGAAATGCTCAAATAATGAAAGAAAAGGTTGCAAACAGCTGTTTCGAATCTATTGTCGAGATTCTTCATCAGTACAAGACTCAGCATGCAGAAAAAGCTAAGCTGAGCAAAGCGCAGGCTTATATACCATCTAGCAGCCTTCACCCGCTACGCTGGTCAGTGTTTTTTAAAGAAACTTTGAATGAAACGAAATTTTTATGTCATAGTAATTTTTAGTTTTATATCATACTTTAGACTGTCTGTCATCGGTGAAAAGTCCATCATCTAAACGGAAAGTTCAATGTTAGTCACCAATGAATGACGTAGCGCTCAACATGTTAACAGTTTTAATCACATAAAAATTCATTTAGCAGAGCCTTTAAAATAAAGCCAACCTTTTGTAATTGAGTTCATCTGATTTAAAACATCTCTCCATAAGTATTCAATTAAGCAACGTAGAATGCTATATTTCATTTGCTACAAAATTTCAGAAAAATTATCCAAGTAACAATGTAAGTTCCATTAAAATCTATCTAGTAGAACTTAAGTTATAAGCGGCCGGAATGAAATTTCACTTTGCATTTTATATATATTGATATAATTAAATATATCTTACATAATCATGGTAACCTGATTATAGAACTCTCTTTCAAAATTGTAGGTACAACAGATTTTTTTGTACAATGATTAATACAAAATTCAGACTTCCTTTATATAGATAGATTGAAAATTTCAAGTTTTTGCGCAGAAGGCATCGCCAAATTAGGAAAATGCAAAGTATTTCACGAACTACTGGATTTAAAAGATTTTGCTTGGTACCATTCGATTCAGCATAAAAAAATACACTAAAATATGTTATCAGTTGAAAAATAACTACAAAAGCCGATTTTTAAGGATTTTTTTTTAATTCGTTCTTTTTTTCACCTCCCTTGGGGGTGGAATTCTCGAAAATTTCTTCTTAGCGGCACTCAGTATTATGAGAAGTGTTTTTATCCCAATTTTCAAGATTTTTGGTTCAGCAGATTTTTTTGTGCTGTGAATAATTCGAAATCCAGACTTTCTTTTATATATATAGATAAGGATTGAAAATGTCAGGTTTTTGCGCCGAAGACATCGCCAAATTAGAAAAATGTGAAGTATCTCACGAACTACTGGATTTAAAAGATTTTGCTTGGTACCATTGGATTCAGTATGAAGAAATACACTAAAATATGTTATCAATTGAAAAATAACTGCTAAAGCCGATTTTTAAGGAATTTTTTTTAACTCGTTCTTTTTTTCACCCCCCCCCCCCTTAGGGGTGGAATTTTTAAAAATCTCTTCTTAGTGGCACTCAGTATTATGGGAAGTATTTTTATTCCAATTTTCAAGATTTTTGGTTCGGTAGATTTTTTTGTTCTGTGATTAATACAAAATGCAGACTTTCTTATATATATATATAGATTACAGGAGCGAATGATAGTAGATTCTAAATGGCTTTTTGCTACCTTACATGCATTATTTATGCATTTCTAAATGTTGGTTTCTGTCTTTAGTCTTTATAAAATTTGAAATTGTTTAATAAACTATGATTTTATTAATTTTCTTTCTTTCGCTTAGTTTAAATAATGGGTTAATTGGTTTATAAGTTAAACAACCGAACAAACATTTTTTACTTTCTTCTATCCTTGATAGTAGGAAGTAATGTAATAATTTTTTTCGACAAATTTATATGTTTTAGGGATCCAATATCCCTAAAAACATGTTTATTCAAAACCTGTCTGTCCCAGTGTCACCATCATATCATCAAAAATTGTATGAAGTTATACATAGAATGAACCAAACATTTTGTACATGTTTTTGGCTGTAGTTTTAGACATAGGATCATTCTGATGAGGACACCTCCATGATTAGTTTTGCGAGTTCATTGGATAAGTCTAAGATGGGGGGGGGGGGGATGGGAGGTAACTCCCCCATCTTGAATTTAGTTTAATGGGTTTTTCACATAAAATTTACCGATTTGCTTCAAAATTTGGATATAGGTTCATTTGGAATTTGGATAAGGCACTTCCCTGATTTGTTTTGAGAGTTCATTGGATAAGTATAAATGGGGGATCGGTGGGACTACCCCTCTTAATTTAGGTAAATGATTTTTCTTGCAGAATTAACCAATTTGTTTTAATATTTGGATACAGGTTTATAGTGATAAGATGCTTCCCTAATTAGCTGTGGGGTCCTTTTGTTAAGCATAAAAGGGATACCAGAGATTACCTCAAACCCCCTTAAATTTGATAAATAAGTTTTTATGCAGAAATATCCTATTTGCTTTTAATTTTGGATGTACATTCTTTTTGATAAGGCGAATCTCTGAGTAGTTTTGGAAGTTTAATGTTTAAGTATAAAGAACGGGGATAACTCTTCTTAAATTATATAAATGGGTTTTTATGAAGACTTATTCAATTTGCTATGAATTTTGGATATAGGTTTTTTTATGTGATAAAGCATATCCTTGGTTAGTTTAGGGGATTCAATGATTAAGTATAAAAAGGGGAAATGGGGGGGGAGCTATTTCCTCCCTTAATTTTTTTTTTTTTCGAATGTTTTTGAATTGGCAGTTCATGCAGCAATGGGAATTTTGCATCTTGCTAAAACTGGCTATTCGCAAACAGCTGATGTATAGCGGAATAACAAAAAAATATTAATTTTAATAAATAACATGATCGAGATTAACTCATTCTTAATCTAATTGACTGCAGCAAAAATTCTAGATGAAAATCAAAGTTGGTATGATATTGAACTAACAATATTGATGTAGTATTAATATTTGTAAATATTTTTTGAAAATTGAGATCTATGAAATAGAAGAGAGTCTTAGGATTGGTACATCCAAGTAGTTATTTTTGTGACTTCATTATAAATATTTAAAATTAAAAGTAATTTTTTCTTTTCATAAATTTCAAAGTGATTTACCTTAAAATAAAATTAAATATAGCTTAAGGTAAGACATTTTTGAATAATTAAAACATGAAAAAAAAAATCATCAATTAAACCTGTATTTGGATATAACTCTTCAACCATTGGTATATTAGTAAGACTTTTATGTTTACATTATAAAAGGATGCTATGTATTTCTTTGTGAAAATTCTTTACAATTATAGACATATTAATAAACATGTAAAATTTGTTCTAAAAATTATCAGCCATTTCATTGTACATATTATAAGCAATTTTCAGCGGTTCAATGACAAATAAGCAGAGTATTTAAATATTAGAATTGCATTTTTTATTCAATATTATTATTATACACATACAGGGTTTGAATTTCGGGACGGGATGGCAGGATTCATGCACTAAAGAATCTTGTGTCATTCCTGTTTCCCAAAAAAATCACTTTTTGAATTTTTTTTCTTTGTGAAGTGAGGGTCAAGTCTCAGGACCGACTGACTATTTTCTTGATATTTTCCTCTATCGATTGACAAATCTCACAGTTTGCTCTTACGACAATTATACAAAATTCATGATTGCTTTTCTGCGTTTGACTGAAATGTTTTGTAATTTTTCTCACAAAATTTCCCGTTTGCTGGTCTTACAAAATTTTACAACTTTTCTTTCTGGAGACCAACAGGCAAAATTCATAATTTATTTCTCTCAACTAATTGACAAATTTAGATATTTTATTCTGCGACTGATTGGCAAATTTCCCTTTTTGTTTTTGTGACATTCTGATGAAATTAACAATTATTTTCCTGTGTCCAGCTGAAAAATTTGTGTTTTGTCCTTTGTTATTGGCTGACAAATTTCATGATATTTCCTTGTGACAGCTTAACAAATTTTACGATATTTTATTGTAATTGATTGACGAATTTCGATATATTTTCCCACTACCCAAGTTCTCTCAAAGTTCAAATTTTTTCAGGCAGGTCGACAATTTTTGAAAATTTATTTTTGCCATGATGGACGAAATCAGCTACATTTTTTCTATGACAGATTTATATATTTTGCGAATTTTTTTCCTGTGCCAAAACAAGAAATAACTAATAGGGCAGTAATGGTCACTAGAGTCTGAGCTCTATCACATGAGTCTGGAATTAGCTCTGAACAAAATGAGATTAAATCCTGTGTTGCACATTTGAAAAAAATAAAAAATAAATAAATAAACATTTTTTGTTTACAATCAGTGGATCAACATTAGATTTTTTCATTTTTCAAAGTCATTGCACATTTTGTCATCAATGGGCTCAATAATCATACCTCCTTTTTTTATTTAAAAGACGATCTTTCATACAACGTTTCTGTTCGGATTCATTTTTTTCCATATCTGATAATTTGCACCTTCCCATTTTGTAACTTTTCTACTCTCTTCTTTATTAACATTGACATTTTGATTATCTATTCAAATAAAAATTCTTCTAAATTTAAAGAATTTCGTAAAATAAATAAATAAAATGTGGACATCCATTGCCCAAAGCAAGATGTTTAAATGTTTCCCATTGAGTTATTGAAAATCAATAAAAACATTTTTATGATGTTCAAAACATGATTTATATAATAAGTCATATATTATGTATATCATGGATTAAACGTTAATATTCCTGGACGAATCATAAACAAAATAAAATGTAGACATCACAAGGCCCATTCTCAACCGAAAACAACAGCCGTTTTCCAAATGATTAAAAAAAAAAAAAAAAAAAAAAAAAAAAAAAAAAAAAAGAACTTTAAAGAAACACATTTAGAAACAATAAATACTTGATGTGCATAGTTCACAGAAATTAGGACATGACTTTTTTAAATAATCCATTTCTTATGTAATAGAAGAAACCTATTGACTATGTCCTTTTCAGAATTTCATATGGGTTTAAATTCTAATAAATAGTAGAACATAATTCAATTAGCTAAAATGTCAGGGATTACACATTACAGTATTGACGATAATTCCACTAAGTGATATACAATCACCGAAGGACATTGACAATACAATCACCTACATGCATTATTCCTGAAAGTAAATTAAAAATGAATGCCAATCAGATTTTAAGAAAATTGAGAAAAAGAATTTAAAAAATAATAATAAGATGAAAAAAGCATAACCAAGTATTTTCGATAATTTAATGTGTTAGAAAAGTTGCTCTGTTCTGTTTGTCAAAAGTGTAACCTATAAAAGATTCTAAGCCACACAAAATCGAATAAACATGAATTAAAAAATTCGTTTAGCAACTCAGTTATTAATTGCCCATAACATTGAGTGAAAATTGAAAAATGATATAATATATATAAAGGTTTGATTATTTTCCTTTGTTTTAATTAAAATAAACATTTTGGATAATTATCTTGAGTTGTTGATTTAATTTATTTCAGTGGAATTTTGTCCTGTCGGTATAATTTGTAAATATTTAAGTGGCATGTAAAAAATAATAGGGTTTAAAAAATATCCCCCCCTCTCATATAGTTTAACTCCCCTGCATTTACAAATGTTATGAGTGAAACTCTCTCCTCCTGGGAAAACCTGAATTTCAAGCCCTGATAGTCAAAGATATATAGTTTCTGTAAAATATATTGCAATATGTTTAAAATGTTGTAATGGTGTGTGAAACATGTTTGCAATTTATTATATGAGATGGCATTGTATAAAGAAATAAACGAGCATTCACCATAACTAAAAACATATTTAGTACTGGATATCCGATCGGATATCCGACCGGATATCCGAATCCGGCAGGCAAATCGGATATCGGATATCCGATATCCGATATCCGGCAAAATCAATATCCGTTGCATCCCTACTGCAAAGTAAGAGAGCAAATAACCAGAATCCCATTTTCTCATTCTACTTTTAAGATAATAAATTTACTTTTACACCAAATATTGGAGCTAAAGAAGAATGGAAGAATACTACTCAACATCTGTTGTAAAAGAATGTATAAAAGAAGAAAAAAACTAATTTGGTATAAAAATGTTAGTACAGCAAGATACCTTAGTTATCATATACATATATTCAGTTAAGTTTAGATTTAGACGATTAACATTAATTTTTCTTAATAGAAAGCAAAATGAGCTGTCAATAATATTTGTTAGTATTGTTATTTGTGCTATAGATATGTGCTATAGATTTGTGTTATAGATATGTGTTATTTGTGCTACTGACATTACTTACTTGCAATTTTCTATAGTTAAAATATGTTTCTTCTAGGCCATTTTTAAGGACCCTTTTAAAATTGATAAAATGCACCTTCATATATATATTTTTTTTTAATGGTAAAACCTCTCCATACTACAGTATTTTTAAATACATGGGTCTAAGACCTTAAAAAAAAATAGGGTCTTAAAAAGCAGGGTATTACTAAACCATGTTATTTAACATTTTTTAATTTGTAATTTATAAAATTCAAAAAAATTAATGATTTTTTATTTATTACTGTAAAATTTATGTACTTTTACATTTTATTGTTACTAAGCACATTTATATATTTTCTTATGAAATAGTGCCCTTTTTTGAATTAACATCCTGCCATTTTTGTTTTTATAAATTATGCAATTAAAGCATAAAAATGCATATTACATACCTAATTAAAGATTTTTTTTTAATAATTAATTTTAAGTAGCGTTAATACTAAATGCAGTTACTGGTAATTTTGATAAATGTAAATATCACTAGTATTTTATGTAGTCTTATATATTTATTACAAAATATAAATGTGTATAACTTTATTGTATTGTACTGTACTAACTAATGAAACCACTAATTTGCAATTTTTTATAATTTCTGTAATTACTAACAATTAAATTTCATTAATTAAAGCATAAAAATATAGATTATATTAGATTAATTATGTTAGTAATTAGAGGTTTAATTGTTCTGGAAGCATAAAAACTAGGTATCTGGTCTGTATTTTAACGCTGGGAAAAAAAAAAAAAAAAAAAAAAAAAAAAAGAATTCAATTTAAATAAAAAATATGATTTTTTTAACATCCTGCAAAGAAATATGCTTTGGACCAGAAATATGTTTAGCGAACAAATTCAAATAATATTTTATAATCAATATTTAATGCAAGACACATAAAAAAAAAATAAATAAATAAATAAATAAATAAATTAATTCTGGTTAATAGTATATTTTATTGATTGAAAAACAACTGGAGGTTGGCAAGCGTGGGCTATATAGTCAACAACATTCGGCCAATCGAATATTTTGCATAAGGGCAGAATAGGTCGAATAATAAACGAATGTTTTTTTTTTTTTTTTACATTCCTAGATAATATATATATATAACCGTTAAGATTTTGTGGGATTTTACTTCCAACTATCGAAATTCAAAAAGGGGGGTGAGGCTTTTTAGAATTAATGCCTACTTTGTTGTTTTCCTATTTTAAATGTAACCTCACAATACAGAGTTCTCAGCAAAACATGATTGGTAAATTCTCTGACTAAATCGCAAAACATTCTGAGACCATGTATAAAACAAAATTTGCTACTTATTTTTGCAATCCTTTGTCAAAACCTCTGTCCATTCTTTTTTTTTTTTTTTTTTTTTGGGGGGGGGGGGTGAGGCTGATTGTATGATTAATTTCGTGTCACTTTCAATATTTCCCCCCAAAGATTTTTCCATGACTTTTTTAGAAAATATTTGTAAAATCGTTGACTTTTCCTATATCATACCTGCCGACTTTTGGAAATGGTAAAGTGTAAAATGAAGCGCGATTGACACACAATTTTTCATTCATAAGAACACGAGCCCCATGTAACCCAATCTTTTATGCAACTTATAAATAACGTTTACACATCTTTTTAAAGTACACATTCATATTGTTGAATAATATACATATGACCACTAAAAAGATTTTTCTGATGAGAGAAAAACATGAAAAACATTATAAAATTAATAAAGAAACTCATTTTAAAGTCATATTTTGTATATTATTTTCATATTTAAAACTACACCTGAACAATTCTTTAACGCATGACCTTTTACATACAATGAAAATTAATAGATTAACCTCTGCTGGTTTGACAATGAAATCTTAACTCATCTTTTTGACAATCTTCTATTTGCATTCAGCTTTTGCTATTATTAAAAAGAAATTCACAATTTTCAGGAAGAAAAATAAAACTTAGGAAAAGCTTTGCAAAAAAGTGTAAAAATAAGTATCTTAAGTGTAAATGTGTAAAAAAATGGACAAAAAATGTAAATTTTACACCTAAAGTGTAAAAGTTGGCAAGTATTCTATGTATTTTGAAATTTCCCTGGCTTTCTTTAACTACTTCAGGGATATGTTTAGGAAAAATTTAGGTCCTTTAAAGGATCCTTCACAAAATAATTTATCTTAAAACAGGACCCTTCACAAAATTATTTGTCTCTTAAATAGATCTTCCACAGAATTTTTTTATCTTCAAATTGAACTTTTCACAAATTTAATCATTTAATAATAAAATCTGGCTTGTAAATAAGCAGTTGAACTCACCTAAGAGTATATTATTTAGCTTTTTATACATGAAAAATAGAACCTGAAGACATCGATCATTTAAAATTCATAAAACTAAATTTTCACAAATAAGAAAAATTCACAATTTCACAAAAACAGGACCCTGTGGGAAAAGTCTGGACAGACCTCTCTACTTTGAAATTCCCTGAAGCTGGAAACACTGCAATAGATTAACCCACTCTCACCTCCCATCATCCCATACACACACCTCTTAAAAAATGGCGTGATTAATGGAATGCCTTCTAAAAACTTGAAAATTCATTGCCCGTGTCGTTGAGAAACATTTTTAAAATCTGAACAAAATTTAAAGATTTACTGGAACTAAAGAAAAACTGAACAAAATTTGATGTTTTGGGATCTGATCGTATCTTACCGCATGTGACACTTTCCTTCCAAATCGATTAAATAAATTAAATAAGAGGCGCAGCAAATCTTTATGGGGGAAAAATGACAAAAAACAAAAAGTTTCCAAAAGTTTTTTTCTGCTTGACAAGCAAATTCCCTTTTTCACAACTTATTCATTTGCTCCGAAAAATTCGGAGTTTTAAACCGGATAGACATTGAATATCAGCAAATCGAAAAATTGTATTACTTGATTTAGATGATGATTAAACACGATTCTGGATAAGTAATATACAGTCGAGTCTCTCTATTACGAAACTCCATACATCGAATTTCTCTATATAACGAATTTTTAGTAGGAACGGTCCCCTTTTCGCATGATTACATTAAAAACAGTCTCTATATAGCGAAATATCTACCTCCATATAACGAATTTTTTCATAAATTGGTCTTAATTTATTCAATTTTAGAAAGCTTCAAAATCATATGGAATCAATTTTCCATCACTAATTTTTGATTTATCGTCAGTGCTGAGTTTTTTTTTTTTTTTTTTTTTTATATTACTTCTCTCCTTGTTCTTTAAATCCAATGAATTCATTCCAACTCCCACACACCTTTCTACATCCTTCTCAAAACAGAGTCAGTTGGATTGATACACATGTAAAAGAGGAATCAATGAGAGGCACATAAGAGAGGCCTTCAAATGGAGGAAAATATTTACTACAATTTTTCATTCCTTGCTAAAATTTGAGCTTTTTTTTTTTTTTTTTAAATCAAAACAACAAAAAAATTATAGATTTCTTCGTCTGAAATTAATGCAAGTCTTCCTTATTTGATTTTCATCAAGCTTTCAAATAAATGTCTGTTCTCTTTTTTGAAACAGCTTAAATAATTAAGAAATAAAATGTTAGGTTAATATTTACTTTTAAACATTTTAAATTCTTAATTCAAAAGATCAAAAATAATATTTGTTCAAATTTCACACATTAAATACGATTTTTAACATCATTCTCTATACATAGAATTTCTCTACATAACGAATTTTTTACTGGAACGGTGGATTTCGTTATATAGAGACTCGACTGTATTAAAAAATATGTATAAAAAATATATACGCATATAGTGAAGAATTAACTAGAATGAAAAATCGTGCACCAGGCATAAATTATAAAACACTTTAACTTTTTTTTTTCTTCCTTTAGGTAGATTTCGTATGAAATAACCTATTGTGGTCTCCCTTATGTTGGAATTTCTGAAAAATTTTTGCAGATCTACGCCGATCATGACCTCTAGACCCCAAATCTACCACCAGTAAAAAAGTTTATCTATCTATCTATCTATATATCACTTTCTTCTAGACACGATAACTTCTATAATTCTGCTCCAATCTCCCCCAAAATGATACATAAAATTAAGGGATTATAAAATCTCGGGCGAGTTCGTTAATGGCCAGAATCGGAGCAAGGGGGTGGATATAGGGAGGTTTTTGTGAAAACCGAAAAAGCGCTATAACTTCTTAATTAAAATAGATATCGAATCCGTTTAAAGTTTATATTACTTCTAATAAATAGGCCAAAAGTTTATACAAGACAGATTTTTGATAAAGTTAAAAATGGGTTCAAGGGGCGAAAAAAATAAGGTTTTTGGATGAAAAAAATTCATAACTTCGTCAATTATCAAGATAGGGTAACATCCCCAGTAATTGGCATGCACCAATGATTGGCACATCCTAAAAACATGTCCTAAAATAAGATTTATATCCAGTCTTTTAAAAATATAAGACCATATACCAGTTATATACTCATTTACTTTAAAGATTATAACTTTGATTTATGCTACTAGATGACAATAATGCCTAGGAAAGAGAAACAATTATGGTTTGCTCAAATTAGCCATTTGTGTTGCAAATGCTTCTTTTCTGGCTTAAGAAAGGCATGCTTTTCAATTAATTATTATCTGATTTATAATGTATTTTAAATTTTAATCAACGACAGTTTTGTTTAGATGAAAAGGGTTACTTTAATTGCATAAAAGTATTTTTGACACAAATACTTGTATTTCTGAATTAATGGTAGATGCCAATTAATGGTGCTTCAATTTTGCTAGTTCCAAGTAATTGGCACCTATTCCAATTACTAGGAAATCGCAAGATTTGGGATTAAACCACTTATTTTGGCAGTACTTTTAAAGTTTTAGACTAAATTTATTTATCAGTTTTTTTATTTGAAAATATGAAATATTATCAGTAATTGGAATTCATTAAAGCTTTGTATGTCAATCACTGGGAACAGCATGACAATTACTGGGTATTAATATAAATATATTGTATTGTTTTAAAATGTTCACATTTCAGACTAATATACTGATTTCTTTCTCTCAAAAACCTGAAATATGGCATCTTCATCTACAGTAAATTCATTTAAGGCGATTAAACCCAATGCCAAGATATAAAGTTTTTTATTTATATAAACATGTGCCAATTACTGGATCACAAGCTGTCATACATTGGTGCTCTAGGTGCCAATTACTGGTGATTACAGCTACTTTTTATAAATGTGTTTTTTAAAAAATACTTTTTCGAAAATTTTTGCTTTTAGCGGACAAAATAGATGCACAGATATATATTTTTTGATTTAAAAATATTTGCAAGTATATATTTTATTTCTTGGTAATGAAAATTGAAGTAAGTTTACAGAAAAATTCTTAATGTGCCAATTACTGGGGATGTTACCCTATCATATCCAAATATTTTTTTATAAATATTCTCAAAATTATCTAAAACTTTTGTACTTACAAGTTTTTGATAATATTAACTTTTACGGATGAAAAAAATTAAGAACGAAAAGAAAAAAAAGGGGGGAGGTGGAAAACGAAAAAAAAAAAAAAATCCATAACTTTGTTAATTCTTAAGCTATCAAATCTAAGTAATTTATTTTACATCTTCTCAATAACATCTACAATTTTTATACAAATTTTCTACTGGACTAATTCTTATAGCAAAATTAAATTAAACAAAAATAGGAGTTTAAGAAAAAAAACCTCAAATCCACACTGCTTATATTCTGACTTATTTTTAAATTCATTTTTGATTTTAAACGCATCCAAATAGAATAGCAGGTCCTCTTATTTAGGAACTATATGATCACGAAGTGATCACGATTGAAAAATTGAGGAAGTATTCAAATAACAAATTTCGTTTTTTCCGACTCATTTTTAAATCCATTTTTGCTTTCAAACGCATCCAATTTACAGGTCTTCTTATTCAGGAACTATAAAATGTGACGGATTGGCCGATTTTTCGACAAAGACAGAACATATAAAAAGGCTGTCAAAATGGATACTTTGAACAGAATTTTACGAAGCGATCGCGATTAAAAACTTGAGATATTCAAATAACGAAACGGCGTTTTTCTGACTCGTATTTAAATTCAGTTTTGCTCTCAAACGCATTCAAATGACAGTTTTTTGTTATTTAGAAACTATACTTAATATGCGTATTGGTCGATTTTTTAATAAAGTCAGAATATATTTCAAAATATGTTGTCAAAATGGGCATTTGAGCCGAATTTCGTTTAAGATGATTTTGATAAAACCAGTAATAACAGAAAAATGAAATTAAAATTTTTTCAAAAGCGGCCAAATAAAGTTGTTAAACTGGGTTTATCGCTAATCATATTTTGTTTTTTGCTGTTGAAATGAGCACTCTACGAAATCTACTCCGCCTATAGGCCAGGCCGACAGGGATTTTTCCCTATACGACGGTGTAAAAATTGAAAATGTGCGATGCTTAGAAGTTTAAAAAATAGCAGTAGCGATTATCCCGTACAATGAAACATCTGCTTTGTTTAACAACTGGCTTATATAAACCTACCACAGGAAATATGTGGTTCAATTTTGAAAAACGTAATTTTAATCCCTAAATTTCACACTGACAGCAGATTTTTTGAATAAATTTACCATTTTTTAAAGTAAATCCAGAAAAGATTTTAATATTTTAAAATAATTCGTTTTGTAAGTCCTATTGTCATACAATCATTTCGGCATTTCACGAATACAAACACTTTGTCCTTAAAGAGTTAAAAAAATGAATTATAATAAAGATCAAGCAAATTCATACAACTTTATCTTACTGTTCGAAATAGTATTATTTTACCAGCGAAGAAAACTATCAACTATTTTTTTTTTTCATCAAAAATATGTAACATGTGTTAAAAGGACATTAAAAATAAAGCTAAATAAAGCATTACACTGCAAGAAATCGTGTAAAATGACTAATATCTATATTATTAAAAAAAAAAAAAAAAAAAAAAAAAAAAAATCGGATCTAAGCGTCATTTTTACACCGCCAAATAAATGAAAAATTTTTACTCTAAAATGCAAATTGTTTGAAAACTATGTCGCAGTTTGTTGAAAACTGTATTGCAAGTTACTTATTTTTTATTGTTTTTAAAATAATTCTCAAGCATCATTTTTAAGATCTATTTCTGTCACTTGCAAACAGACTATTACAAAAGATAAATATGTTTGCACTTAAATTAATGTAAATTAAATTTGTCAGTATTTATTTCCAGATTACAATCCATAATGAAATGTAAACTTTATCAATCCTTAAATAAAATAACAACAACAACAAAACAGGACATATAAACGAATCAAGCTTATAACACTGAAATTACCAAAATAAAAAAGACTAGCAATTTTTGGCAAATTCTTCGACTTAATTCCTAGTATGTATAAATATGTGTGTGCATAAATAATAACATATAAAAATGATAGTTGGTATTGTTAGTGATAAATCTAAAAAAAGGTACATTAAATGTAAAATGTCTATTAGAGTTTTCAATTAAACAGAAAGAAAAAAAATATATAGAGCGAGTGTAAAAGTAATCCGAACCACTAATCCGAAGTTGTGAACCATTTTTCACTTTCGAAATTATACTTGAAGAGATAAACTGAAGTGTTTAACTAACGAAATTTCCGGATTACCAGATGAATGTCGGGAAAAACGTGAAAAAATTAGAATTAAACAAACAAACAAAAAAAATGCAGTAAAGCATGTTTTTTATTCTTTAACCAGCTTCAATATAATAAAAAAAAATACTCATTAACGTAAAAGTGCAACATATGTGCACGAACATAAAATGAAAACTTGCAGTGTTGACCTACTCGTAAAAGTAAACTTTAAAAAATACTCGAATATCAGTTTGTTTACCACTCACTATCATTTTTTTTTTCTAAATTGCAAAAAGTACTTAATTCAGATGATAAAAATTTATTTTTCCTTTCAACAGCTTTATTTCGCAAATTATTTACAAAAATTGTATTTTCTTTCCTCCTTCAATGTGCAGCGACTCAGCTATTTATAGATTCGTGATTTTGAACCTTTTCGAAAGGGTTGTTAGGTACACTAATTCCTCATTATGAAGTTTCGTTGGGTTATTATAAAAATTATGAGTTATTAATCCATCATGCCGAACCTTAAGATATAGGATGTTTATATTACTACCGAGTATTTATAACTTTTTTTTTAGCACGCAATTTTTTATTATTATTTTTTTTTTTAATCAAAATTTCGGGTAACCTGAATAATTTTAAATACGAACAGGAATTCCATTCGGATTAGCGGGATTCGAATGTATTTGGTTTTCTCCTGTAATATACAACTCGGGAAGACCGGTTAGAAGACCTTGTTTTTTTAATTCAAGAAACAAAAGTCATATAAAGCAAATACTTATGTATATAATACAAAAGGAAATTTCATTAACTATTTCAGCTCTACTGAAATGATTTTTAATGAACTTGCACCGCTGAATAAGTGTTTTTCAAGAAAGGCTTTAGTATATAACACAACGCTATGCGTAGATATAGAATTATAACGGAAAGCTCTGTTATTTTGGATGATTCGATTATCATTTTATTTCTTGACGAACTTTATTTTTGAAGAAAAAATTTAAACAGCTATTATATCAAGAAAAATAAATGAAAAAACTCTTGCTAATTTTATTTAAAATTAAAAAAAAAGAAAAATAGGAATCAGTTTTGGTTAGTAATAATATTTAAAAAAAATGAAAATATTTAATTTAAACATGAAAAGAAATGTTCTTAATACTTAAAAAGTTACTCAGTTGAAATACTGCTATTAAAACCCGATTTGGCAATGTATCTTTTGCGCCAGATTAAGAAAAATGCATTTGAAAATTTCATAAGTTGATACCAAGACAGTTCAGCTTAAGCGCATACTCGGAAATATTTGAAAAAAATTATAGAATGTTCTTCTCGTGAAGATATGCGCGTAGTTTATAAAAAGAAAAAATAATGGCTGAACCTAGCTTTATCAATCGAAAAAAATAATGAAATTAAGGTCCAATTCTGATATAAAAATCTTTACCTGTTAAGATGGCAACAACGATTGGAAAATGTTATGGACGACGACAAATTTCTGCCAGCTTATATAGGTTGGAAAACAATTGGAAAAACAAAATTAACAATTACATTAATAATTGTGCTTATGAAATAGTAGTTAAATTCTGGAAATATGTTTTATTTTGGAACTGTGTATTTCGCAAATTTCGATTATGCTATCGAATAAATTAGAAAATTCAAATAATAAAAGAATATTTCTTTTGCTTAGGCACTTTGTGTGCGTATTCAGCAGGAAATTACTATTTTCATTATTTTATTTTATGTTTCAACATTTCTGATCATTCCTACTGTTTTAGACATTCAAGTAAATCTCTTAAAAACAATGGACATCTATTTATTAAAGTTTAATCAAAATTTTTATGTAATGCATTATAGCATTCTTTTTTTCTTTTGGTTTGTAACAGGAAGTTAATTAAAATTGCCAGATTATGTAAGTTTATTACGTTTGATATGTGTATTACAGAAGAAGATTAGAGAGATAATAGACAATAGACATATAAAATAAACACAATAGTTAAAAAAATTTTATTAAATCAATAGGAATTATTAATTGCTGAAGTGATTTTTGTTTTAGTCAACGTTCTCTAACACAAAATACCTGATATCAGTTCAAATGACAGCTATAGAAACATTTATTAACTTTTAATAGTCCAGCAATTTACGCTAATGTAACATTTTTTGCAAAAATACTGAAGCGTTTTATGTAATTTTTTATAAATCCGCATCACAAAAGGAGAAAACTGAACTCTCCTGATAATCTAGGGTTTTCAGTCTGTCTGTCAACACCGCCGAGAATATAAAGTCGGAATGAATATTATGCAATAAGGTTTCATAATTTTCGGATTTGTCCTGTACATGTGCGCTATGACATGTAAACCATCATCCGTGACAAGTGTTTAGGATGATAGAACGGGAAGTACACTGCCAAAAATATCGTCTCTATACACTAAATTATTCCTCATTTTTAACAAATAATTTCCTTACCATTGGCACACCCACGGAGGGGGCTATAAGGGCTAATGCACGGGCCGGAATTTCCAGGCCCGACCCGGCCCGTTTAAATTTTTATATTTTAGGCCCGGCCCGGCCCGTTACAATTTCTACGATTTCTAAAAAATTCAGATTTTTATCATATAATTAAAATTCCTTAAAAGAATACTGCATACATATCTATGGAATGATTTTACAATATATTTTACTGGAAATACACATTAACAGCATTAATGATTACTTAGATATTTAGGCTTTCAACATTCGAATAAAGATTCATAAAAAAAATAATATGGCTTAGAATAAAAGAAAAAAGAAAGAAAGTTAAAAACATCGTAACTTTTGAAGCTGTTTAAAAAAAGAAGATTTATAAAAATATTTCTATATCATTTTATTAAAGATTTTAAATCCAAATTCATTCTTAAATTCAAAGAAGCTCCTTTCTGATATATTTTTAAATTTATTTTTTTCTCAGAAAAGCATAAGTTTAGCAGGTATCTTTATTCAGAAACTATATAATCGAATGGGGTTATCCATTTTTTGATACAAGCAATTTAAGAATACTGCATGTAAATAAAATACTGTCATAGTTAGCGTTGTGAACAGAATTTCCGGAAGTGATAGCATGGGAAGGGAGAAAAACCTGCAATCATTTGAGAAACTATTATATATCTCAACAAGGTTACACAAGTATTTTATTTACTAAAAATGAAAAATCTATTCGATTCCAAATCCCTTTAATAGTCAGGCTTATCACTTTTATACTTTTACAATTTAAAATTAATCTCTCAATTTAAACTTATTCTCGTTAAAACCATTTCGTTGAAAATAGCTCATATTTTATTGTATCTGCTCGAACCTTACAAACGGGCCGGCAGGCCCGAAATTTTTTTTATCGGCCGGAACCGGCCCGTAGGGCCCGTTCAATTTTTTTTGCCGGTCCGTTTATGTTGTTTGTAGGCCCGGCCCGTTGAAAAAATTATTCTAAATCTGCCGGGCCGTATATGGGCCAAGCCCGGGCCCGTGCAGACCTCTATCCCAGACCCCGAAACTAAATTACTAAACATTCTCTAAAATAGTGAAAGGTTACTTTTTTAATAGGTTTTTACACAAATTAAAACATTGCGAAATATTGATTTTGGTTATCATTGCTAAACTTGGTGTGTAAAAAAGAATTCATTAATTCTATCACTTCTAACAATAACACTAGTTTACATATTTCAGCTTTTTTTGTATACCCTGAAAGAAATGTATGTAAATGTATTAGTCTACCTTCCTTAAACCTAAAAGTGTCAGTAATATTCTATCACGTCACAGTTTTCTTTCTACAGTCAAATGTTTTAACTACCCAACGTGGTGACGACAATTTAATGTTCATTCATTCACTTCAAACAACAAATATTTTGTTACGGATTGAATTAAAAATGTCGAGTAGAAAGTGTAAACAAAATTCTGATCGTTTTTGCTACGTTTGTGGACAGTTTATATTTTCAAAAATCAAGAAGACCCACTGTAGATTCGTTAAAAAGTGCATCTCTTCATTACTTTGGATTTCCTGTTGCAAACCGAGATAAAAAGTGGGTGCCTCATGTGTTTTGTGAAAGTTGTAGAATTGTTTTACTTCAGTGGTCATCAGGAGAAAACGTACACCTTTCATTTGGCTCACCAATACTATGGAGAGAGCCTAGTAATCATGAAAATGATTGTTACTTTTGTGTTACGAAGACAGTGGAATATTTTACAAAAAATAAGGGGAGTATTATATATGCCGAAGTTCCGTCTGTTACTAAGCCCAATTTACATTCGAAAGATCTACCACGTCCAGTTTGTCCCGGTAACTCGAGTGTAAATATAGGAGATGACAATAAAAGTGATGTTAAGTTCAAATCAATTTCTAGTGATTCTGACGAACTCTCTTCAAGAAAAGACTCCACATGTAACTAACCAAGCCGAATTAAATGATCTTATAAGAGATTTACAATTATCAAAATCTAAAGCACAGTTTCTTGGTTCTCGCCTACAACAATGGAACTTATTGACACTAAAGCACAAAAGTCACGTTGCTTAGAAACAGAAGTAAAGTTTACTCAGAAGTTTTCAAAAAAGGTGAATATTGTTATGGGATGTACAGATGGAAATAAACATGTCATTAAAGATTCATTTCCTGCATTCGCATCTGAGATTTTTTCCCTGAAAAGTGTGAGTAACGAACAAGGGGAATGTTTTCACCAAAATTTAAATGTTTTTGAAGGGGATTCATCAGGGATTTTGGAATAAAAACATACTAGGGGATTACTATTGGTCCATTATAAGAAAAACTGATCCAAATAACTGTAAAAAGATGGTAAAAATTAGCCATTTTTGATTTTTTTTAAATATTAATACGAAAATTATGTAATCCAGTTAAGTAAATAAATATTTCTTAAACCAGACGCGACAGAATTTTTTTTATTATTTTTTCTGGATAACTATCTCAATAAACAACAAATTAACAACTTTCAGCTGGGTCATAAAAACCGTGTAAGCTAGTGTAATTTACGCTGGTGGTAAGGGTCTAATTGTCGCAAAGCAATGGGAAGAATGCCCGGACTCCAGCTTCTAAAAGTGGATCCACGCGTCAACTCCTGCACGAGTCGAAATTTTCCGGACCCAGGCCGACCGGACACATAGGAAGTAAATTAGACCCGACCCGGTCCGATATAAAAATTAAAAGGTCTGTTTTGTGCATAAAAAATATAATGGCCGGCACGAAGTAAAAGTTTGGCCCAAGCCCACCCGGTCCGGACTGGTATAACAGCGAAAATTTCGGCCCGAGACTGGAAAAAGGTTAAAAACTCGGCTATGGATCTTTAAACGGACGCTGAAACAAAGATTTTCATACGAGCTGAGTCAAAACCGGGACTGAAAAATTTGGCACATGAAGACCAGGAAGCATGAAACCAGTTCCGGCTCGGTACTGAAAAATTAAGTTAGGCCCTGCTCGGCCCGATCATTCAGGAAAAAAGTAAGGCCCGAGAAAAGTGGCCCAGAAAGAATAGTGCCGTGAATGAAAATTGGCCCGGGTAACATATACGCTTGCGATTCCATTGCTTTACCTTACACACTGAGCTCCATCGTCGAGCTCACCTTATCAGCTTCAGCGAAACCTGCGTCAGATCGGCAATCAGTTTGAAAGTTCATTTTATAAAACATTCATTACTGTAGTTACTTCTCACAATGTGAAATGAAATATGTGTTAATAAACAAATACGTTAGAACGATTCACGTAACTCGAGCATTTTCTTTAAATTAAGAAGTACAATCTTTAAAATGAATTTTTTGCGCTTGCAAGATCTAATTTTACTTTTTAAAGAAAAAATTAAATTTTAAAATACTAGCATAACCCGTTATCTAATACACTTTCCTGAAAGGCTTTATTTTCACCATCTGAAAGTTGACGTCGGAATCCAATGCATTACGTTTTCAAAAACTGTTCTTTAGCATTTAAGCCTTTTTGAAAAGGTTTACTTTTTATTGCTGTTTTAAAAATGCTTTTTTTTTTCTTTACTTGAAAACAGAGTTGGCAACGGTTTAAAAACAAGCGATTTTAACGGTGGATTAAATCTATTATTTATTTCGCAAAAACAATCTTTTTTTAATTTCTTTTTCAAGAAATATTTAATATATATATATATATAGCCTCTTTTCAAACACTTATTATCAAGTGTTTGAAATTGCTTGCTATAAATAATTTCAAGTTTTAAGGAATTTAATCTCATCAGTCAGCATGTGAGACACTGAGTCATTCGTATGTTGGATGAAAAATTAAGTAGTATGTGTTGATGAACAAACATATCCGATGACCTGAACCGTTATCTTAAAACAGGGTCCACATATATAAACAAGCAAATTAAGAAAGATGAAATCGATTAAAAATATTCAGTATCAAGCCAAAGGCATTTTTATTTACAAAAATGCAGATTACTTACAACAATTATCCAAATGAGGATTGAATTGTAATCTTAATAAACGTGTAAAAGTTCTCGATTAGGGAGACTAAACGTTTAAGAATTTGAAAAATACGCAAAATATGTAGTTTAACCCTTTATATACCGAATTATTTATCAAGAAATGGCTTCACATCAATTGTCTTCTTTAATATCCGAAGATATATTGGAATTTTTAAATAATGTGAAACTGATTTTTAAATAAAAATTTTTAAATAATAATGTGTAGACTGATTAAATATATCGGTATATATATACAGTCGACTCTCGTTAATTCGAACCTGTCGGGACCACAAGAAATGTTCGAATTATCCGAAGTTCGAATTATGGAAAACATGCTAAATATGGTACTATTACAAAGGAAATTAATATTATAATGTTTTTTAAACTTATTTCGTCTGTTATCATTAGAATATGACTTAATATTAAATTAGAATGTATAAATACATAAACTAATTAAAAGATCAGAAACAAGCACGTTGGAAAAAAAATTTAAAGCGTCACTGATGGACAGACAGGGCTGTAAGAAAGTGGATATCAAATGCATTGTATTACATGCATACTCGTTCGGAACAATTTTCACAAAAATCAAAGAAAGAAAGTTATTCAAATGATCTGAAATCCGTTAGGAAGAAAGGAAAAATTAAAAATTGGAATTCTCGTTAGTTCGAATTAAACGAAGTCAAGAGAAAATGAGTTCGAATTAATGAAAAATTTTAATGTTATTCTGCCATTGAAAATTTCAGGACTTCATGTTTAGTTCGAATTAAACGAAGATTCGAATTATCCGATTTCGAATTAACGAGAGTTGACTGTATATAATATATATATATATATATATATATTGTAAATTATTTACAAAAATAATCAAATTAATTAACCAAAAATACTATTATGGAAATATTACAATTCTTGTAAAAGCAATGTATTTAAATTTATGATGATCCTCTCTGTAAATTGTAAGGCTTTTACCGTCGAAAACATTTCACATAACTTTTTTTCAAAGAAAAAAAAAAGACATACCTATGAAAATGATTAAGAAAATTACCTCATTTTTAAAATATTTAACTTCGACTGTTTTTCTATTCTATCTAAATTAGGACGAGTAAAGTATATTGTGTGGTAAGAAAATGAACTTTTATTAATAGACTGATACGTTTTTTTATTAAATTTTCCATAATGGTACTTATAAAAACCATCGGTAGATAAAAAGTTAATAAAAGGACAATTAAAAATAGGGTGCAATCAAGTTCCAATAATTACCAGTCTATCTTTTCTGTAACTTGTATCTTACGGTACAAAAAAAAAAAAAAAAAAATAAAAAAAAAAAAAAAAAAAAACTAATTTAGAGTTATCATTCAAAAACAAAATTGCAAAAGTATTTGAATACATATGTTAAAAAAGATAAAAATAACGACTTCAGATATTGAGATTTCTATTTAAAAAAAAAAAAAGGTACACCATATTCGGGAAGATTAATTTGTTTATAACTGTTATAATCTATGTCAATTCAGGCCGCCAAAGAAAAAAGTCTTACCTTCATAGTCTCAGGAATTTTTGAATTTAACGTAATATTAATTAATATTAATGAAAAAATAAAATACCTGTATACTTCTGTTTTGACCCAAAAAATTCCTGGCCTGAGATACAGGGTGCCAAAAATGGCATCCCAAACACCATTTCCCATTCACGATTTTCGATAAAAAAAAATTAAGTGCTCTATCTCTGAAACGGTGCAAAATATTTTGTTGCTTTTTTTTTTTTTTTTTTTTATAATTTTATTCAAGGAACATATATTTCTGTTTAAAAGTATATACTCTATTCAGAAATATGTATTTATTTATTTTTTATTTTTATTTTTATTTTTATTTTTATTTTTTTTTTGCTGCAGCCTATTAATTTTTTTTTTAATCATTGTCAAAAATGCCAAACCAAAAAATGCTTATTTTTTACTATTAATCAATACCATTCTGTACTACCTTCACTGTAAAGGAGAACTTCCACTTTTGAGTTTAAAAAGTTTTAGAAACATTTTTTACAGGAACCGTGTATTAATTGCTCCAGTAAAAAGTCTCTGAATTTTTGTTTATTTGTATCATATGTAGCCTATACAACAGGTAGAGGTGCGCAACCTTTTGAAGAGAAGAGCCACTTACAAATATGTTCGAGTGGCCGAGGGCCACATCAATAATATGGAGAGAATACATTTTCGAGGCGTATAATAGAATTAAAAATATAGTTTCAGAGAGAAGTTGAAGATAACCTCTTTAAGTTCGCTTCCAAGTCAAAATATCCAATTCAGTTGGTAAGAACGCATGAGCAGTATTTATGTTTTTATACATAACAGGTATAGCAAGGATTATTTTCAAGATTTAATAATATAGGGTAGATGTGCCAGTAATGGACCACCTTACAGTAATGGGCCACCTCGCACTTTTTGGTTTATAAAAAATAATGAATAATAGTTAAGCTTTTATTATTATTTTTTTTTAACTCCACCTTGCATGCTTTATAAGCTGGATTATTTTTTTTACACTTTTTGTCAAAACAAATAGGAAGCAGAAAATAAAGTTTCACAGTTTTTCTGTTTTTCACTGAAAATCTTAATGAATATGCTAAGAGATGACTTTACCTACTTAGTTTATATCTTTTTTATTTTTCCGTAAAAATTGAATGTTTTTGTTTGGTTAGCAATTTAAAACATTGAATTTAATATACCAATGGCCATTTACAAAATTTTATTTATTTTTAAGATTTTAGGAGGGGTGGTCCATTACTGGATTGCTTATTTCGTGATTTTCCAGTAATGGACCACCCAAGTGACCAATACAAAAAATGTAATTTCAGTAGAGATAAAATATTTTGATTTAACTGAAAAGCTAAATAATCAAATTTAATACTTAAATTTTACCCATTAGAGTTTAATAAAGGCAATTTCTTTATAAATAGTTGTTTTTAAAAGTCATCCAAAATTAGTACAAAAAACAAGCAGAACGTTTGACAAAATCTAGATGTGCCGTTACAAAAGAAGTTTTTTAAGTTGGTTCAGAAATGTAAAATCATATTTAGAAGAAGATATTATTAATATTTTCTTCCGAATTCTAAAGCATACAGAGAGAATTTTCAATAAGGTTAAAACAAGGTTTCTTTTGTGCTCTTAAAACAAGGAAAATTTTGGGACCAAAATCAGTTAAAGATATGTATTATGTAGTACCGAATAACGAAAAAGAACAAATCACTGTTATGGGATGTTTTTCAGCAAATAATGAGATTGTTCCATTTGTGATAATATATCCATATAAGCATCTCTGAAGTGAAATTGTAGAATAAATCTGTGCCAAATTGATGGGCTATATGATTATCTGAAAATGGTTGGATAGTGCAAGAACATTTATCATTTTAAATGCATTCTAAAATTCCATATTGTATAGTTTGGACTATCGGAAAGGAATGATAAAATTGAAGATCTGTTATTTATATTTCATAGTTGCACAGCACATCATTTAGATAATGATATGAATGAAGATTGGAAACTTTTTTTTAATGCCTTATTTTATTTAAACTTGATTTCAGTAAAACATTGTCTTTATCTTATAAATCCTTTAAATTTAAATATTTTGTTTTATATCTTTACAATATAAATCCTTTAATGTTAGTTAATAATAAACAGTTAATAATATCATTAATATTTTGTTTTATATCCACATTAAAAATCCTTGATTATAAAAAATTCATAACTTAAATTTAAATATTTTGTTTTATGTTTTTTTCATTATAAATCCTTTAATGTAATGAATTTCTAACTTAAGTTTTAATATTTTGTTTTGTTAGTATGCTTTCATTAAGTTCTGGAGCAAAATACAATTGAAACAAGTTGGAAATTGCACGTGAAGCGTAGCAAATGAAGTGTGTTCGTAAGTAGTAGGAAAAGGAGAGTTTAAGGACAGCCGGAGGGACAGAGGGACCGTCCCGCAGCACCCGCCCCTCCTGGTCCCGCCTGCGGTGCCGCCGCTCGAAATCATACTATAAGATGAAGATTAAATTTATATTTGAATTTTGAACAATCGTAGTTTTAATGAGTATTTTTAATTAAGTGAAACAATTAAAATCTCAGTTTTTAACCATTTTATTTAGATTTCTTCAACTACAAGATGAGATTATCAATTTAACACAAGAAAGTTAAACATATATTTGAATTTTTCTTGATAGACATCTTAATGAGTAGTATTAATTAAATAAAAACAATAGAAAATATCAAGTTTTATAGAAAAAGACTGATTTCTTACGATTTTTATCAACTTAAGAGAGAAAACTTAAACGCACATTTCAGTTTTAAGTGGTTATCATCTTAATGAGTATCGTTAATTAAGTAAAAAACAATGGAAAATATCAAGTTTTATAGAAAAAGACTGATTTCTTACGATTTTTATCAACTGCAATATCAGTGTATCGACTTACAAGTTGAAAGTTAAACATGCATTCTAGTTTTTCAACAGCTATAATCTTAATGAGTATCGTTAATTAAGTAAAAAACAATGGAAAATATCAAGTTTTATAGAAAAAGACTTATTTCTTATGATTTTTATCAACTACAAGATCAATGCATCGACTTAAAACTTAAAAGTTAAACATGCATCCTAGTTTTTCAACAGCTATAGCCTTAATGAGTATCGTTAATTAAGTAAAAAAACAATGGAAAATATCAAGTTTTATAGAAAAAGACTAATTTCTTACGATTTTTATCAACTTAAGAGAGGAAACTTAAACGTACATTTCAGTTTTTCAACAGCTATAACCTTAATGAGCATTCATAATTAAGTAAAAAACAATGGAAAATATCGATTTTTATAGAAAAAGACTGATTCTTACGATTTTTATCAGCTACATGATCAATATATCGACTTATAAAACTTAAAACTTAAACATACATCCTAGTTTTTTCAACAACTATAACCATAATGAGTATTGATAATTAAGTAAAAAACAATGGAAAATATCAAATTTTATAAAAAAGAATGATTTCTTACATTTTTTCAACTCAAACTTCAGAATATCAATTTGAGATAAAGAAATTTAAACGTACATTTAGGTTTTTAAGTGGTTATCGCTTTAATATCGTCTTAATGAGTTCTGTTAACTAAGCAAAAACAAGGAAAATACCGATTTTTAAAGAAGGAAATCCAATTGCATTAGCTTTTTTTACATCAAACTAATGATTTTACCATTTTTTACAGAATTTTAGATGGTTAAACAATTTACACTACATTACAAACATTATAATTTAAAATCGCGTTCTTATAAAAGTATGACATGACCAGTTTTTTTTTTTCCTTTCTATTCATACCTCCAAATATCTCCAACTTCCCCTCTTTCGAAGGGTTGAATACAATAGCCTGACGTCCTCTTTCGAAGGGTTGAATACAATAGCCTGACGTCACCTGTTTACTTAACTACAAGACTGCGTTATGCTTTTAGAAAAGAGTGATTCTTAACGAAAAAACATCTTAAAGAATAATATATTTTAACAGTATTACAAAGATAATTTTTGAACTTTAATAAATTATTTACTTATTTATTATTAATTATCTATTTTATTAAATTATATACTATATTTATGATACTACATTTCATACATTTAGACAGATTTTAAAACTTTTCCGTTCAATAAGTAAATATTATATACATTTTTAACTGAAACCAGGTTTTCCAACGTTAGTTCATAAATACGAATTTGTATAATAAATAGTATGTATTCGTTTAAAATCATGTGAACCTTTACTAAACTATTTGAAATTTTCACCGCATAAGAGCATATATTATGTATATTTTTAGTTTTAATAGCAAAAACTTAAATTTGTATAATAAATAGTATGTGTATTCGTTTAAAATAATGTGAACCTTTACTAAACTATTTGAAATTTTCACCACATAAGAGCATATATTATGTATATTTTTAGTTTTAATAGCAAAAACTTAAATTTCCAACTTTGAAATACATTCGTTTATATATTGTTACAAGATACTAATTATATTTCTAAACTATTTTTAAAAGCTTGAATGTCATTATAAAATGTTCCTATTTATATTTTTCACGTCTTGACAACATTCGACATCTTACAACCAATAGTATACATTTCTTTTTTTTTTTTTTTTCTCTTTTTTACTTTTTTTTTCTTTTTTTTTTTTTTTTTTTTTTTTTTAATTCTAGAAACTCAAAAAGTCATTTCTTACTGCTTCAAACACTTAAAACTTCTCTGAGTTATTCGACTCACAGTTTTAATCAAATTGGCATGTTTCAAATCACCTTTTTGAAATTTCCATATTATCAAACATCAAGTTATTTAAAATATAAATACTGCTTAGTGTTTAGATAATATACATAACTGATTCTACTTATCCTGTTCATATTATTAGTCAAATTAGCAATTTATTATAAAACTTATTTGTACGCATGCGCGAGTTGTCACGTGACATAAACGATTAACAGTAATATAAATTTTTGAATAGCAATGCAACATTCCTCATTTCTGCAGATAGACTTGTGTGAGAAGGTAATTCGAAAAGCAGCGCAACATTTTGCATTCCCACTGTTAGACTTGAGAGGGAAGGTGGCTGCTGTACAACTCTGATTAATTTTCAGATTTTAATACAAGTGAAAACCGTTTTCTTCGTCAACGAATAAAGTAAGTTTTATTATATCATTGCAATACATATGTATCAATAAAAATAAATTAAATGAAATTTAAAAATAGATTTTTTTATATATTAAGCATTTATTAAGTATATAAATATACTTCTTTTATTACACAGATGTTTCAGCAAGAGGAACTAAAACAGCAGCAAATTTCCGAAATGTATGATCCGACTGATTCATCCTTAGCACATACAAAGTTAAAGAATAATACATATGTAAGTTACTTATATGTTAAATACTAGAATTCATACACTATATATAATTAGGTTAAATTTACATTAAAATATTTTGTCCTATATTCAATAAGAAGTATTTTTATTTGTAATATTAGAGTGATATCTAACTGTTTACTTTAATTTCCCTTACAGAATTGCTCTTTTTGTGATAAAAACTTTTCATCTAAATGGAATTTAAAAGAACATATACAGATCCACACCAATGAAAAACCATTTACTTGTGAGAACTGCAAAAAACTGTTTTCAAGAAAGCGAGAATTAAAAAAGCATATGATGATGTATGATATCCTATCACCTGTTGTATGTGAAATTTGCAAATTATCTTTTACTAGGAAATGTGCTCTAATAACTCATATGAAAACACATTCAAACAGAAAATTGTTTAAGTGTGAAAAGTGTGAGAAGATCTTCAGCTATCGTTATAGATTAAACCAGCATATGCATATTCACAATCGACCTCAATTCAGTTGTAATGAATGCAACGAAACATTTTCAAATGAAAATAAGCTAAACCGACATTTGAAAGTGCACCAAAACCTACAGTATACATGTGATCAGTGTAAACAAAACTTTAGTAATAAATTAAATTTAAATCAACATTTACGTACACACCATACTAAAAAACGTCTTGTTCCTGTTAACAGTGAAATGCCTTTGCCCATTGTAGAGTTTAAAAGAATAAAACATCAAATATCAGCTTTCGGAGTGTTTAAAACTCTAACTTTTCATCCTGAGAAAAATGAAGAAGGTTGCTTGGTTACATTCCAAACTAATTTGAAACCTGAGTTACAATACAATCTTCAAAGCGAGATAAGAGAAAAAAAGGCAATTAAATGGTTTATGATTAGCAAAATTTTGTTCGAACGCGAAAGAGGTGAAGGTGATATTGAAACAATCACATCTTATTTTAGAAGTGACTGTTATATTGATCTTGTAGAAAATAGCATTATAAATCATATTGAAGAGGGATATTCAAAAATTAACCAATCATTTGAAGAATTTAACAGTCAAGGATCAGATTGGAGACTTCGAAAAATTGAATGTTTAGAACTGAATATTTCAAAGTATAGCCTCTTATCTAGAAATTGATTTTACATCATGTAAATATGTATTCTTTTTAAGTACTGAATTAAATTATATAATTATGAAATTTATGTATTTAGGATAGTTACTTAATCTAATTACGCAAGAGTTCAATTTATCACAAGATAATCAAAAAAGGAAATTTGAGAAACATACATATTGTTGTAAGAAAAATTTTTTAGACAGCCATAGATTTTGTCACCATGATTTTATAATTGATAGGAATGTATATTACTAACAGTGTATTGCATAAATAGCAGTAATAAATAAATAAAAAAAATAAACATAGTCTTGTGTTAATCCTTTTATATTATTAATCAAATTATGTTTCCTCCTACATTTCAACGCTTTCTGAATTATCATCCATCAAGTTGCTTAAAATATAAATATTATCTATACAGTTTTAATGATACATAGTATACACAACTAATCTTTAGTTAGTCCATCCATAGTATTAATCAAATTATATGTTTCCTCTTACACTTCTGTTTACAGTTTTAATGACACATAGTATACATGACTAATATTTAGTTGGCCCTTCCACAGTATTTTATCATTTCATAACATTTCATTGAATTTTAACATTTCATATTTCAAATAACCTATTTTCGAAACCAAACTATGTGAATTTTACCGCAATGTTTATCATCATATACTTTTTCTAAAAATTATCAGATATGTACTCCTCAGAGAATTTCTATCATTAGAATAAATGAAAAAATTAATTTATATTAAACGTACACGAAATTTGATTGCAATATACGTGTATTTAATAAAAAATAAATAAGCAATTATTTATACATTAAACCTTTACTAAATATATATTTCTTGCATTATACAGATGTTTCAACAAGATGAACCAAAACACCAGCAAACTTCAGAAATTAATGATCTGAATGATTCATTCCTAGCACATGTAGCGTTAATGAATAATACATATGTAAGTACTTATATGAAAAATACTAAAATTCGTATATGAATTGTAATTAGAGTAAATGTAAAATGATTTGTCTTACTACCTACACTTTAACAAGTTCTTTTTTACCTATATTGTTGAAGAGAATCCTAATTGTTTCCATTTATTTCTATTACAGATGTGCTCTATTTGCTACAAACACTTCTTAAGTAAATGGAATTTAACAGAACATACAAAAATCCATACAGGTGAAAAACCTTACACTTGGGAAGATTACCAAATGCTGTTTTCAAGAAGACGTGAATCAAAAATGCGCACATCATCATATAAAGCATCATCAGTTATATGTAAACTTAGTGAAGATATTCAAAAATTAGTCAGACGTTTGAAGAATTTAGACATAAAGAAGATATTTAGACTATATATCCATCATATTTTCATAACACTTACCACAATATCTCAAACTTAAAATTTGGAAGACACACGCACTGCTGAAAAGTAATTTTGTTACCCGTGATTCTTCTAACCAGCATGAATGTATAGATATTATTTTGCAATGTATTATTTAAATGCTCACAATAAATATTCTTTTATATGCATATATCGTTGTGTTTATTTTTTTAAAACCTATTACATTAATAAAATAGGTTACACACACACATACATACACATAACATTTTAAGTGAAACAACACTCTCACAACTTAAAAAATGCATAAGAACATACAAAAATAAGCAGATGTATGAAAAAATATGCAAGTTTACAAAATAATTTCACTGTTTTCTAGAAATACCAACAAAAAATATTTACAATATAAAAAAATTACAAAAGTGAAAAGAAAAAACACAAATGTAAAACAAAAAAAAATTTTGTGAAAAATGTTTTTGAAAAAAAATTTTTTGTAAAAATATTTTTTGAAGTTTTGGTTTTACCATTGTATTTACTATTAAAAAGAACAAAAATTTTGATACTTTTTTGATAACTTTTTTTGAAATTTTTGCAATTTTTTTTGCAATTTTTTTTACACTTTTTTTAACTAAAATTTTTCATATTTTTAACGTTGTGATTTTTTATTTTTTACTTTTGTAAAAACTTATTTTGAAAAAAAAATTTTTTTGTAAAAAATGTTTTTGAAAAAAAATTTTTTTGGAAAAATATTTTTGAAGTTTTGGTTTTTGTAAAAAAATTTTTGTTGTAAATTTTTTTTTTCAAAAACTTTGTTGCGAGTTTTTCACTTTGTGATTTTTGTTTTACACTTGTGTTTTTTCTTTTCACTTTTGTAATTTTTTTATACTTTAAATATTTTTTTGTTGGTATTTCTAGAAAACAGTGAAATTATTTTGTAAATTTGCATATTTTTTCATACATCTGCTTATTTTTGTATGTTCTTATGCATTTTTTAAGTTGTGAGAGTGTTGTTTCACTTAAAATGTTATGTGTATGTACGTGTGTGTAACCTATTTTATTAATGTAATAGGTTTTTAAAAAATAAACACAACGATATATGTATATAAAGGAATATTTAATGTGAGCATTTAAAGGATACATTGCAAAATAATATCTATACATTCATGCTGGTTAGAAGAATCACGGGTAACAAAATTACTTTTCAGCAGTGTGTATGTCTTCCAAATTTTAAGTTTGAGATATTGTGGTAAGTGTTATGAAAATATGATGGATATATAGTCTAAATATCTTCCTTTATGTCTAAATTCTTCAAACGTCTGAATAATTTTTGAATATCCTCACTAAGTTTACATATAACTGACGATGCTTTATATGATGATGTGTGCACTTTTGATTCACGCCTTCTTGAAAACAGCATTTGGTAATCTTCCCAAGTGTAAGGTTTTTCACCTGTATGGATTTTTGTATGTTCTGTTAAATTCGATTTACTTAAGAAATGTTTGTAGCAAATAGAACACATCTGTAATAGAAATAAAATGCAAACAATTAGGATTCTTTTCAACAATATAGGTAAAAAGGCATTTGTTAAAGTGTAGGCAGTAAGACAAATCATTTTATATTTACTCTAATTACGATTCATATACGAATTCTAGTATTTTTCATATAAGTACTTACATATGTATTATTCATTAACGCTACATGTGCTAGGGATGAATCATTCAGATCATTAATTTCTGAAGTTTGCTGCTGTTTTGGTTCATCTTGTTGAAACATCTTTATAACGCAAGAAATATATATTTAGTAAAGGTTTAATGTATAAATAATCGCTCATTTATTTATTTTTATTAAATACATATATATTGCAATCAAATTTCGCTGTACGTTTAATATAAATTAATTTTTTTTTCATTTATTCATATGATAGAAATTCCTCTGAGGAGTACATATCTGATAATTTTTAGAAAAAGTATGAAACACAAATCTCTGTATGATGATAAGTATTGTGGTAAAATTCACATAGTTTGGTTTCGAAAATAGGTTATTTGAAATATGAACTGTTAAAAATTAAAGATTGTATTCATACATACTATGTATAATCAAAAACTATAAACATTTTATTAATATTTTAAACAACTAGATGGACGATAATTCAGAAATCGTTGAACTGTAAGATGAAACATATGATAATTTGATTAATAGTATAGATGGAAACTCAAGATTAGTCATGTATACTACATTAAAACTTTAAAGATAGTATTTATATTTTAAGCAACTTGGTGGATGATAATTCAGAAGTGCGAGATGAAACATCTGATGAATTGATTAAAAATATGAGTAGATTAGTTTTAATACATTAGATGATTATAGAAGTAAGAAATTTCGTGTAGGGGAAATGCGTATACGATGAAAATCGAATTGAATCAATTGACTTCAACTCCCGTTCCAAGTTAGTATTTAACTCACTTGTGTAATGTGGAAATATAAAAGGTAAAGAATCAAGTTTGATGTAAATAAATATTGTGGTATTGGTTTAAAAACTAAAAAAGTATTGAATTTTACTGAATTAGAAAGTATAAAATTTGATTAAATAATGTTTTATGTATAAAAATTAAGTTTAAATGTGATAAAATTATGAAAATCAGTTTGTAAACTCTCATTTTTATAAGTACTACTATGAAAATATTCTTTTAATATAGAATTTCTGCTTATTGATGAGACTAAAAAAATTTTTTTTTTGTTAATTTTGAATATTTATTGAGTGTATGTAATACTAGGATTAAAATCTTACAAATTCGGTGTTAAATTTTTCAAGAAATTGTGGTTTGTAATCCAGAAAAAGGTGTGATTTTAATAAATTTGTAAATATGTTCATTATTTTTTTTAATTATTTCTCTAACTGGTCATTCATTTGTTAATTTTTGTAATTTTTGTAGAAAAAATGATTTGAATTTTCGGTAATCTGTACTATTTTTTTGTCCAACAGTTGATTTTATTGATTATTAGTATTCTCATTCGACAGTAATTTCACGTATGAAGTTATTAAATATTAAATATCTATTAATTTTCTTTACTGTTTCATATGATAGTAATATTTCTGAGGAACAGGTGTGATAACTACTAGACTTTGATTGGCTTGATTTTCTGATAAACGTTTGAAAAGAGTTGTAAGTATGTAATGATGTAATATCTATATACTATCGAGAGTCGAGATTGAAGTAGATAAGTATTGGAGTAATAGTCAATTCTTTGTTGAATTTCAAGAAATTGTGTGAGAACATGGTTTTTTACATTAAGTTTATGTAATTTCAGTTACAGTTTTTCGACAATCAACCTAAAAATGGATAATTATCATAGTTAAAAGTTATGATGAAAAGATCTAAGCAATATTAATGTTAAAAAGTTCGTCTAATGTTTGCTCTTACGTTGTGAAAATTTCGAATAGTTTGGTTTGAAATATGAAATGTTTGTAAAAATTAAACTTTGTATTCGTGTATGTTTTGCATCATTAAATTGTAAAGATAATATTCATATTTGAAAAATGTTGTTGGGTGTTTTAATAATTTTCTGATAAGTAGATAAAAACAGATGTGAAAATTCTGTGCTATTAAAATATATAGGATCAAGAATAAAGTTTGATGAAAATAAGTATTGTAAAAATTCAGAAATTTTGAAGTGTAAGATGAATCATGTCCTAATTTGATTAATTATATGGGTAGAGTAGTTTTAATATGTCAAGTGTCTAAAGCAGCAAGAAACGATTTTTTAGGTTTTCTAGAATAATAATAATAATAATAATAAAAGTATACTTTTGTTGTAAGATTTCGAATGCAGTCAAGACGTGAAAAATATAAGTATGAACCCTTTGTAAAGACATTCAAACTTTTTAAAAAGTTTAAGTTTAGTAATATACTGTAACAATATATGTAAGCGATGTATTTCAAAGTTGAAAATTTGTGTAAAAAATTGTCTTTTCTTGAAAATTGGTATTTATTTTTGTTTAATTAATGATACTTATTACATTTTTGTTGTTAAAAACTAAAATATACGTTTAATTCTTCTGTTAAAATTGATATATCCGTGTTGGAGGTGAGAAAAAATAGTGTAAAACTAATAAAATTTGTTTAAATTCGTCTTTTTATTCTTAAAATTAATATTTGCTATTGTTTAGAATACGTAATAATAACTTTTGAGGAATGTATAACCGGAAAATGTTAAAAAATCTTAGAAAATTGGTATTAAAAATATTAAATACAGTTGCTTCAATGATATCTTTTCGATATGTAAAGTGATTGTAGCATTTAGAAATGTACTTCTGAAGAATGTATAATCGGAAAATGTTAGAAAATCTTAGAAAATTGGTGTTAAAAATATTAAATACAGTTGCTTCAATGATTTCAAAAACAAACTCTGTTAAAAAATTCTGTATGATTTCAAGTGGAAATAATCTGAACCTGAATACATGGTATTTAAAATACAAAATTCACGATTATGAACTAATGTTGAAAACATGGGTAACATTAAATATACAGCTAATATTTAATTATAGATTAGGAAATTCTTAAAGTGTATCCAAATTTATTAAATATAGTATTGAATACAGTGAATAAGTGAAATATGTGAATAAGTATTGATATTTCCATGTTGCTTTTGAAAATACTAGTGTAAAATTATTCAAATTCGTCTTTTCTTTAAAACTGATATTTATTTTTGTTTAATTAATGATACTTGTTAAGATTTTGTTGTTAAAAACTATAATATACGTTTAATTCTTCTGTTAAAATTGATATATCCATGTTGGAGATGAGAAAAAATAGTGTAAAACTAAAAAAAAAAGTTTAAATTCGTCTTTTTCCTCCTTAAAATTATTATTAAACTAGTGTAAAACTAATAAAATTTGTTTAAATTCGTCTTTTCCCCTCTGAAAAACTAATATTTCTATTATTTTGCTTAATTAATTATACTCATTATGACTTCCAAATTTTAATTTGGAGATGTTGTAGTAACTGTTATAAAACTAGAATGGATAAATAACTTAAATCTCTTCTTTTTTTTCACTCTATGTGATACTTTTTCTTGAACGTAAACATTTGTATACCTTTGTAAGTTGTGACGTCAAGATTCTTTGTTATGTTCCCCTACCTGGAATGCATGCATGGTGGGGTTGCAGAAAAAAGTTTTAGTTTAGATATGACGTAATAAGAAATGCTCTGCAGGTTCACATTTGTGTGTTGGGGATTTCTTTAAATTATTCGTTTATGCATTAAAATTCTACTTAGTTGGTATACATAAAGTACGATGAAATTTCCAATTAGAGTAAAAGTTAACCAAATTCGTTTAATTCGTCTTTTTTCGTTAAAAAATCATTAGTTTCCTTTGTTAATTGTTCAATTATCGAAATTCTTTGAGGTAACGACTGTTCAAAAACTAAAAAATATGTTTAAATTTCTATTTTAAGTTGTGTATTCTGATTTTATATTAAAAAATAAATAAATAAATAAAAAATATGAAGAAATCAGTTAAAAATTTAATATTTTCTGTTTTGCTTAATTAATAATGTTCATGAAGGAAATGGTTGTCCAAAACTGGAATGCATGCTTAAATTTCTTTCTATCAAATTGATATTCTGAAGTTTGAGTTGAAAAAATCGTAAGAAATCAGTCTTTTTCTATAAAACTTGATATTTTCCATTGTTTTTTACTTAATTAACGATACTCATTAAGATTATAGCTGTTGAAAAACTAGAATGCATGTTTAACTTTCAACTTGTAAGTCGATACACTGATGTTGCAGTTGATAAAAATCGTAAGAAATCAGTCTTTTTCTATAAAATCGATATTTTCCATTGTTTTTTACTTAATTATGAATGCTCATTAAGGTTATAGCTGTTGAAAAACTGAAATGTATGTTTAAGTTTTCTCTCTTAAGTTGATAAAAATCGTTAGAAATCAGTCTTTTTCTATAAAATTCCAGTATTTTCCATTGTTTTTTACTTAATTATCAACACTCATTAAGATTATAGCTGTTGAAAAACTGAAATGTACGTTTAAGTTTTCTCTCTTAAGTTGATAAAAATAGTAAGAAATCAGTCTTTTTCTATAAAACTTGATCTTTTCCATTGTTTTTTACTTAATTATCAATACTCATTTTGGTTATAGTTGTTGAAAAACTAGGATGTATGTTTAAGTTTTTAATTTTAAGTCGATACATTGATCTTGTAGTTGATAAAAGTCGTAAGAAATCAATCTTTTTCTATAAAATTTGACATTTTCTATTGTTTTTTACTTAATTAACGCTACTCATTAAGGTTATAGCCGTTGAAGAACTAGGATGTAAGTTTAACTTTTAAGTTTTAAGTCGATACATTGATCTTGTAGTTGATAAAAATCATAAGAAATCAGTCTTTTTCTATAAAACTTGATATTTTCCATTGTTTTTTACTTAATTAACGATACTCATTAAGATTATAGCTGTTGAAAAACTAGAATGCATGTTTAACTTTCAACTTGTAAGTCGATACACTGATGTTGCAGTTGATAAAAATCGTAAGAAATCAGTCTTTTTCTATAAAACTTGATATTTTCCATTGTTTTTTACTTAATTAACGATACTCATTAAGATGATAACCACTTAAAACTGAAATGTGCGTTTAAGTTTTCTCTTTTAAGTTGATAAAAATCGTAAGAAATCAGTCTTTTTCTATAAAACTTGATATTTTCTATTGTTTTTATTTAATTAATACTACTCATTAAGATGTCTATCAAGCAAAATTCAAATATATGTTTAACTTTCTTGTGTTAAATTGATAATCTCACCTTGTAGTTGAAGAAATCTAAATAAAATGGTTAAAAAATGAGATTTTAATTGTTTCGCTTAATTAATAATACTCATTAAAATTACGATTGTTCAAAATTCATATATAAATTTAATCTTCATCTTATAGTATGATTTCGAGCGGCGGTACCGCAGGCGGGACCAGGAGGGACAGCCGCAGGGACAGCCGGAGGGATGCTGCGTGCTGCTGCGGCGGCACGGTCCCTCCGTCCCTCCGGCTGTCCTTAAACTCTCCTTTTCCTACTACTTTCGTACGATAACGAAGTTTTAAAAATATACAGATCTTCCTGATATAGTAGACAATACTTCGGATACAATACAGTGGTTGAACTCTTTGTGTTCCTATAAACATACAGGAAGTAATTTTCATTACACCTCAGCAACGTATGTCATATTCATAAAATGTGGCACAGTTTAATATAATTAAAACATGTCCCAAACAATGTTTCCCTGTATAGCATTATGTAGTGGAATACTTTTGTGTGGCCCTGTAATTTAATAATAAATATTCTTTGCATCTCAGATTGTACAGAATTTATATTTTAGTATATATATACGTCATAAGTTCATGTCAATTTTATTATGTTCGAATGAGTGTAACACCATCAAAATGCATTTGCAACTTTTTTCCCCATTGACTGTAATGTAACGAAATACTTTTGATAGTCCCTGTAATTGATCTATGCATCTGATTACCATAAGATCTGAAATAACTCGACGAAATTATGTAATAATTATATGTTTAAATTTCAAACGATTAAAATGCATTCTAAACTGTTTTCCCCATTGACAGTAATGTAACGGAATCCTTTTGATTTTCCCTGTAATTGATCTATTCATCCGATTTTCATAAAATTTGAAATGACTCGACAAAATTATGTAATAACTATGTATTTCAAATTTCAAACGATTCGGTTGGATAGTTTTTGCGTTGTTATATGCGGACAGACAGACAGACGGACGGACAGAACGACAACAATAGGTGCTATGGTATTTAGATAATTAATAACGCACCTAAAAACAATTATCTGTTATTTTTTGTAGGGTGGCCCATTAATGGAACATAGGTGGTCCATTACTGGGCTTTTGGGTGTTAAGACATATTCCTATTATTTAAAATTAAATTTTTATTTCTATTGGGAAATGTAACTATGGGATTAGTTAAATATTGTTGAAAGATTAATGTAATATGAAAAAAAATGGAATACAATAATTATAACTATTAATAAAAAATTATTTTTTAGAGAAATTCCTTCAGGGGGTCCATTACTGGCACATCTACCCTACCTTGACTTTATTTAGAAGAGTAAATTTTGTTTCATTAAAACTGTTAGAGAACAAACATAAGAGGTTGGTGCTGAAGAAAATGTGAACTTCATGGACTAAGGAGAGAGAAGGAGCCATTCAACGAGATTTTTCCGCGCCTGATCAATGAAATTCCCGATTTTTCTGTTCCTGATCAGCGAAATTTGAAAATTTTCCAAGACTGATCGACCAAATTTGCGCTTTTTACGAAACCGATCGACAAAATTCGCAATTTTTACGAACGCAATTTTCACGTTTTTTTTCGCGCCTGATCAACAGAGCTGAAGATTTTTACGAAGCCGATCGACGTAGTTCGCAATTTTCTCAAAGCCGATCGACAAAAATAGCGATTTTTATAAAGTCATTCGACAAAATTCTCAATTTTTACAAAGAAGATCGATAAAATTTGCGATTTTTCCGCATATGATCGAGAAATTTCGATTCTTCCGCGCCTGTTCAACAAAATTCACTATTTTTCCGCGCCGAATCAACGATATTCGTGATTTTTAACTAACTTATACGAAATCTGCATTTTTTTTTTTTTTTTTTTTTTTTTACGCGGCAGGATGAAATACGCGTTTTTTTTTTTTTTTTTTTTTTTTTTTTTTTTTTTTTACGCGGCAGGATGAAATACGCGTTTTTTTTTTTTTTTTTTTTTTTTTTTTTTTTTTTTTTTTTTTTTTTTTCTCGTTATAAACTGACAAAATTCAAGATTGTTTAGCTTCCGAACAGCAAAGTTTTCAATTTTCCCGCGCATTCATCGCAATTTTTTCGTGTATTATTAACAAAATTGACGATTTTTCCTTGCCTGATCAAAGAAATACGCGATTTTTCGCACCCGACTGACAAAATTCGCGATTTTTCTGTGCCTGATCGACAAAACTCGCTATTTTTCCGTGCCCGATCAGCCAAATTTTTAATTTTTTTCTGAACTTAATGGGCAAAATTTGCGATTTTTCCATACCTAAAGGAAGAAATTTACGATTTTCAGAGCCTCATTGACAAAATCCGCTATTTTCCCGTACTTTATCAATAAAATTCGCGAGTTTTCCGTGCCCGATCAACGAAATTTACGATTCTTAAGTCACTGTCAGAATTTTATGTTTTTTCCGAGGTAAATCGATGAAATTGACGATTTTTTTCCCCAGCGATTTATGCACAAATACTGCAATTTTTCCCAGTTGTAAATTGAGAAATTCGATGGGCCACACGTCAACCCCTCGCGGGCTGCATCCCTACTATACAAGTTAGAAATTGCACGTCAAACATGGAAAATGAAGTGCGTTCATATTATAACTAGTTTTATAAATATTTAAATCTTGGTGCAACAAGTTTTACACTCTTAAACAAACAGGCAAAAATATAAAATTTATTATGCTTCCATACCTTAAATTAATTAGAACATAATCACCAGGGCAACTTAGAAACATTACATATCATGGGTTATCATTAAATTAATTACGTACGGTAAACGAAATCAATGTAAATCAACAGTGTTTCTACTATTTTTCTGAATAAATGGTAAAGTAAGGGTAAAATATGTGGTCACTGAATCATTGCTTTACGGTAAGTTTTAACAGCGCATGCAAACAATTCATAGTCGGTAAAAAGAAAAAAAAAAGAGAGAGAACACACTTATACATTTTTATTTCCAAATCGTCACAGGAAAAAAAAGAGAGGGGATGCTTAGGGGTAAGTCTTTATACTGTAATTGACCTAACACAGAAATCTTTTAATGGAATGCCTTATATTGACATTTTGGTAAAATTTACATTAAAATATCCAAAGGGAAGTCATACGGTCAAGTATTCATAAGAAATATGAAGGTTTACAATTTATAATTCCTTGTGTTTAAATTCGTTGATAATTGTTGCAAAACAGATTTCTATAAGTGTAGATTTTTAAGCATCAATCAAAAATACTTAGCAGAATGAGGTGTAATTTTGGATTCCCATGTTTGAAGCTTCTAGAAATCGATTTCTGTCTAAACTGCAGCTACTATTTTCGAAAACCTTAAAACTTATTTTTTTAAAAATACACGTTAAAAAACATTATGGAACCTAAATTTATTTATTTATTTAAACAGAAATCAGTTTATAGAAGCTTTATGTATGCGAATAAAAAATATAGGGCAAATAATAATGTGAATCAAAACTCATTTGCAACTCCTCATTCGTTGGCAATTGTAGCGAAAATAGATTTCAGTAAGGGTAGATTTCTGTTTAAGGGGACAGTTTGCCCCAAAATTGGTCAAAATGACGATTTTTTTAAAAATATTAAAACGTGTTTAACTGGGAATATTTTGACACCTCATTTTTACCCATACGGCAATTATATGCGATATATATTGTAAATTTTGTTAATGCATTCAGCACAATTACCCATACAACTTAAAACTTCGAATAGCTATTTCTCCGTGTTCATATTTTCATCACTTTTCTATTAAAAAAAAAAAAAAAAAATACAAGGCTTTTTTTTTTTTTGGGGGGGGGGGGTATTTTAGATAGAGGTTTACATTTTTTGTGTATGTTCCATATTATGTATGGGATAAATGATTTTTTTTTTCTTATTTAAAAAAAAAAAAAAAAAAAAAAAAAGGAAATGAAGATGTGTTAGATTTAATCGTTTTTCATTGTATGTACATAAACTTTTTTAACACTGAAATGCAGTGAATTTACCATTTGAACCATATATTCAAAAATAAACAAAATTGATGAAAAGAAACTGCCTACTTAAGGTGCAATCAGGGGCGTAAATCCTGGGGGCGGGGCTACGGCGGTGCAACTCCGCCCCCTAGAATAAATCCCTCGGAAAATTTTTCATTCGATCGGAAAAAAGTAGTATTTTAAGTCTGAAAAAATTGTATTAACTTATAAAAACTTATTAATTTTAAAAACGAAAAAATCAGTTTAATAGATACCCGTTCGATCTGTAAAAAGTACGTTGAATAGAGAAAAGTAGTATAATCTATAAAATTAAAAGTATTTTATTAACCTATAAAAATATATTAATTGAAAAAACGATAAAATCAGTCTGAAAATTTTCCGATCGATCGGATCATGCGTTTAGTCGAAAAAAATCCACGATATTAACCTATAAAATATATATTAACATATAAAAACTTATGAATTGGAGAAATGTTTTTGTAGAAATTAAGTAATTAAGATAAATAAGTTAGATAAAAAATAACATGGAATTTTATTCTTAGCGAGACTTTATATATTTTTTAATTAAAAAAAATTAGAACGAAAAAATCGCATAAATTTATTCTTATTCGGAAATATTACGGATTTTCTTTTTCTGATAAAAACCATATAATAAAACTGATTTGTCGAACATTGTAAACTCCAAAAGCTCTGTATGACGAAAAATACACATTGTACAAATTAACTCTTTCATTTAAATTTTTTGTTATTGTCCTTTTTATGAAAATCATTATGCATAAAACGAGGAATTTAACAGAAAAATTACAAAGCGAAACGCTGAATGTATTGGATGCAATGACACTGAAATCAAACAGTCAAAGAGGTGCTTCTTTGAGTAATATCCAAGAAGAAAAAGGAAAAACAGAAACTAAACAGAAAAGGGGGGGGGGAGAGAAATTGATACCGGACAAATTTAAAAGAAAAAGTAGCACTGAAATACGGCTAGTGGGTGGGCGGAGCGATGAAAGTTGCGATCGCTCCGCCCTACATCACGAATATATTTGTCCTGCTAAATTTTTTTTTTTTTTTTTTTTTTTTTTTTTATGATGAAGTCAATATTGTAATAAATGAAAATAGTGATGATGATAATTGAAATTATATTTATAGTTATCATGTCTACCGCGCCAAAAAATACATATTTTTTTTCATTTATGTACTTATACCACACAAAAGCTGATCAAAATCAAAGAGTTGCTTCTGTGAGTAATTAGGAATTTACTAAGTATGAGTACGGATGGTAGGAACTAATTAAAGAGGTCTTTTTTAGAATTATTTATTATAATTGCATGATAAATATAATTTCAAGCATCATCATCACTATTTTCATTTATTACAATATTAACTTCATCATTTAAAAAAAAAAATTAGAATTTCAGCAGGACGAATATATTCTGGATGTAAATTGGGGCGATCGCTAGTTTACAAATGAATATATATTAGGTTTTGCAAACTTTAAACCTTGACCGAAAGACTTTTCGTTTGATACCATTAGGTAAAATTTACCGAAAAAAATCAAGTATAGCATAGCTGCCAACTTTTACGCATTTTTGATACCACTAAAATTGTACAGAGATTTTCCATTTGTTTAATCATAAGATTTCGACGATTAAATAAAACAATATTTACTATAAAATTTTTGTGGTAGGAAAAATGCGTAAAAGTTGGCAGTTATGGTATAGTGTCAAGTTAAGTGTTCGTATGGGAAATTTCAGCATGAAGACGACTTCCTACACTTATTTTTGTAATTATAAAAAGATTACAATTTAAAGTTTAACGGCTAGTTTCGTTATGTTTTTTCTCAGGGGCATTTTTTGGGGGGAGGGGGAGGGCTTACTGTACATAAATATAAAAAAGTTCACATACCAAAACAACATAATTCAACACAACTGTAGTACAAATAAGCCACTTACCTGAAAGGAGAAATAAAATTATAAGTACACAATAATATAGCAAAATAAACATAATATAAAATCAAGTGAAAATATACTTTGAATTCATACGAACTCACCAATGACCAGTAATAACCAAAACGTATAAAAGACAATTCCCAGCATATTCTGATCAAGCAAACCTTATAACCAATTCAACTTAACTTGATATTAATTTTATACACAACAATCATTAAAACCCAACGCTTGAACACACAATAATTGAAAACACTTAACAGACGTATATGTTTCGCGAGTACTGGGACTCGCTTCCTCAGTGTTCAAGCGGTAAAATGAAAATAAAAGTGAATTTAAAATAAAAGTGAGAAATTCCTCAATTTCTTCTCATTGTTGGAAGGAGGGTCATAATTTCAATTTTACCTCTCAGCCACAATTATCCAAAAATGCACTACCTCGCTTGATTTAGACTGTTTTGAAGCACTCCATATCAATAAAGTAAAAAACTCCTTGGTTAATGATTTATCTAGCGTACCGTACATCTCAACTTTCTGGTTAGATTTGTTATGTCACGAAACTTCATTTCTGGCTTGATTCTATTGGTTACTGAAGCTTGATGGTATTTTGGTTCTGTGTTTGCAATCCATTTGGGTTTCTGACCTGCTGACAGTTGGGAGGGGGGGGGGGGGGTTGATTTTAAATATTTTACCGCTTGAACACCGAGGAAGCGAGTCCCAGTACTCGCGAAACTTATACGTCTCTTAAGTGTTTTTAATTATTGTGTGTTCAAACGTTGGATTTTAATGATTGTAGTTTTCCACACAAGGTTTTATTGTTTATGCACAACATAAAATGAGAAGTCTGATTTCATTGACAGGGTTCAGTTTAGCGCCAAAATGCAGCTTCATACGGTTAATGGAGATCTTACGATAAATCTTTCGTAATCAGGTCCGTAGCAAATGTGACTTGGTGAATTTGTTTTAAAAATAATAGTTGTCACATTCACTTTAAACGACTTGCGGGAATCTGATGAGACTTCTCATAAAGGTCCAAAAATAGAAATTTGGTTTATGTTTGTGACAAACCTAGTTTTAACTTTTAGGTAGGTTTCATTACAGAAAGTAAAAAGCTACCTATTGCAGCCGCCCGGAGAAAAGCACTTCCAGAAAATGTTGGTATATTTTCACCGATCATGACTCCCAGACCACAAAACCACCCTCCGTTCAAATGTTGACATATATCTGATTTGTGTCATGCGATAACTAACGTATTTATGAACCGATTTGAATGAAACTTGGTATGTACATAGTACATACAAATATCTCGACCGAGTTCGTTGGCCAGCATCATCCGCCATCTTGTTTCAAAATGGCGGCCATCTAAAATTTCAAAAAAAAAATTAAAATTTAAAATTAAATGTGAAAAAATTAAAAGTTGAAAAATATTTTTATTTTATGAGATCCTAAAACACCAATTCTAGAACACTTTTTATTTTGTATATATCTTAAAATATGATTGAGTTATAGCACTTTCAATTTTTCTTATGGCTGACATTTTGAAACGATCTGATTTCTGTCACGTGATAACACTCGTATTTATAAATCGATTTGGATGTAACTTGATATGTACATAGAAAATAAAGCCTGGACCGAGTTCGTTAACCAGTTCCATCCGCCATCTTGTTTCAAAATGGTGGCCATTTATTTATGTTTTTTTTTTTAATTTAAAATTTGAAATTAGGTACAAAAAAGTGAGAAATTGAAGAAAAAAATTTCTTTTATGGATTTGACCTTGATACAAAGATTCCAAAGCATTTTTTGTTTCGTCTGTATCTTAAAAAATGTCTGAGTTATAGAGTACTTTTAATTTCTAGAGTTGCTCACATTTTGAAATTATCTGGTTTTCGTCACGTGATAACACGCGTATTTATACACCGATTTGGGTGAAACTTTGTGCGTAGATAGGACATACTGATGCCTGGACCGAGTTCGTTGGCCAGTTTGAACCACCGTCTTGTTTCAAAATGGCGGAATATATATATATATATATATATATATTATTTTAAAATTAGGTGCAAAAAAGTAAGAAATTGAAAAAGATTTTTCTTTTGTGTTTTGACCTTGATACAAAGATTCCAGAGCATTTTTGGTTTTATCTATATCTTGAAAAATGGCTGAGTTTTAGTACTTTCAATTTCCAGTGTGATTGACATTTTGAAACGGTCTGAAATTTGTCACGAGTTAATACGCATATTTATAAACTGATTTCGATATAACTCCGTGTGTTCATGGTACATACCAATGTCTTGACCGAGTTTACGGCCAACTTTATCCGCGATCTTGTTTCAAAATGGCGGCCATTTAAATGTGTCAAAAATCTTTTAAATGTATAATGATGTATAAACAAAAAATTAGAAATTGAAAAAAGGTTCTTTCTAAACTATTTATCTTAATAATAAATTCCGGAGTATTTTTTGCTTTGTCTTTACCTTGAAAAACGCCTGGGATATAGCAGTTTGAATTTATAATGTGGGTGACACTTTTTTTTTTAAAGTCAATTTGCTCGCGACAGCACTCGTATATATTAATCGATTTCGATGTGAGTGTGCATGTTCACATAAATTAAGATTTCGATCAAGCTCATTGGTTTTTTTTTATTCATCATGATGCTTTAAAATGGATATCGTGGAATTTGGCGACCCTATAAATCGCTAAAAATAAAACCAGGTTGAATAAAAGATGACTAATTTCTAAAAATTCCTATTAATATTCAGTATTGACAAAAACTAGTACTCAATCTTATATAATCGTGTTCCACTATTTTCAGCTTCGTATATTTGATTTATATAACTTAATTTAAAATAAATAAATAAGTATATGAAAGCTACCTCTTCCTCCCGGCACTGTTTAAATTTGAAATTATTATATTTAGGTCCCTCTTTATCTATTTTTAACAAGAATCTCTATGAATAAAATAAATAGTTAAATGTGAAATAAAACTATACTGAACTATTATGAATAAAAATAGGTCAATTTTTGCATAAAAATGATTAAGTCTGTGTAAAATTCAGTTTGAAGATGAAAAAGTTTTGTTAAATGTATATGTTAAAACAAAAAATTTTGGTAAAAGGTCTGTTTTACGTTGAAAAATATGTATATGAGATAGAGGTCTGCACGGGCCCGTGCTTGGCCCGTGGCCCGTACACGGGCCGGGCCGGCGGAATCGTTTCGAATTTTCTAACGGGCCGGGCCGGCAGATTTCAAATAGTTTTTTAACGGGCCGGGCCGACAAACAACATAAACGGGCCGGGCCGGCAAAAAAATTGAACGGGCCAGACGGGCCGGGCCGGGCCGATAAAAAAAATTTTCGGGCCTGCCGGCCCGTTCTGAAGATTTAAGTAGAAACGATAAAATATGAGCTATTTTCAACGAAAATAGTTTTAACGAGAATAAGTATAAATGTGGCCATACTAGTTTGACAGCATCAATATAAAAATGCACAGTGTATCGGCATCGGAAAATTACATTATGTGTAACCCGTTTTAATATTTTTTTAGCTGACTCTAGAGGTCTGCACGGGCCGAAATTTCCAGACCCGGGCCCGGCCCGAAAGTTAAAATTTCGGCCTGAGCTCGGCCCGGTCCGGAAAAAAGTTTAAAATTCAGCCCGAACCCGGCACGGCTCGAGTGAATTTCTACAGAACATTGATCTTTAATCTTATGGAAGAGTTCTGACCAAAAAAAATTATGTCTTTTTTTTTTTTTTTTCCCATGTTTATAATCTCCATTTATGCAGAAGTGCCGTAGGCTGCGATATTTATGCTTTTAAATGAATCTTTGTTTGTTGTATGTAAATGTTTGAGTTATCTCTAGTATTATTAATCCATATTCCCTGTAATGGAGACAAAAAATCGAAAAAGCGGTATATGGTAAAATTTCCAAAGACGAAATCGCTTTGGAACGAAAAAAAATGCATTCCCTTCTTAACAGATGTAAATGTTTAATATATTTTTTTTCTCCCGTATTGTTGTATTCATTTTGCATGGATGAACATTTTAAAAGAAACTTTCAGTTTTCAGTTTTAAAAAAAAATTCCGTCATAATTTTTTTTTTCTTGTGTGTATGTGTGTGTGTGTGTGTGTTTAATTCTATTTTAAAACGCCTAGTAATCTACGATTCTTTAAAAGGAATAAATTCTAATGTTTAATTGTAGAATAATAACGGCTTAAAAGTATATGCTTTTTTTGCAGAAATTTTTGGACAAAGCCAAATATTACTGATTTATAAAATGTCGAGAAAAGGAATTTCATATAGGAAGATTCAATAGGAACTGATTATTTTGGTCCATGAAAACTAGGAAGAATGGAATCAGTCTCGGCTTCGTACGGAAAAAAAAGTTACGCCCGGCCCGATACTCCAGCAAAAAAATTAAGGCCTGAGCCCAGCCCGGCCCGAAAAGATTAGTGACTAGGCCCGGCCCGAAAGGATCAGTGAGTAGGCCCGGCCCGGGTTGAGTCTTCAGAAATAAGGCCCGAGCCCGGCCCGTGCAGACCTCTAGCTGACTCATGCCGGTCCGAGATCACGCTTGCATTATTTTTCTACATATAGACTGGCCGGACCGGTACTAGACTTAATTATTAGCAGAAAACATGATTTGTAAAATTATTAACAGCGATAAAGAACTTATATTAGCTTAGACTTCGGATATATGGGTCATTCCACACAAAATGAGCAAATTAGGTGTGGCTGACATGTCACAGATTTTATTGAAAATCATCATATAATTAGATCACAATCATTTACGAGGAAACGCAAAGTAGTAGAGTTCAGTCTAGGTTATTTCAGTATAAAAAATTACATTAAAGTTGACATGAAATCGAGGTCTTGTGTACATGCTTGAAATTTCAAGTTTGATTATTTGCCGTAGGAATGGAAAAATTGTAATAAAAATTATTTACACGTAAGAATGAACTATAAGTAACAGATTAGCATAATTTAGTAATTGTATTTTTATTTTATAATTTAAAAATAAATAAATAATAAAAAAATCGTGGAAAAAATAAAATATTTCAGTTATATGTTTTAAAATGGACACTTTTTCCAAATTAAATTTTTTTTTTGCCATTATAGCTAATTGAATATATTTAATACATCTATAATTTAATTCTTGCCTTTTTCATTCCTTTATGAGAAAAAAAATAAATAGTAAAAACTGCTGATTAAAAAGTCAAAATTTTTTTCATTTTTTGGAGACGAATAAAAGCTTTTAAAAGTTTTAAACTCTTTGATATTACAGATAAATGTGTGTATTTTAAGTATACGAAGTTTTATTCTTGCTTTCATTTTATTTTTGCCTCAAGAATATTTTAAATTTGTATAGAAGAAAAACAATTTTGTTCTTAAAATAACTGTATTTTAATCTTAAATCTTTAATCTTCAAGTAACAAACATAGATGGCACCATACGTCTATTTTAAGAAAAAATTTGCAAAAAGCGCGTGTTTTCAAAGAAAGATTGTCTTTAGAATGTCTCAAATATTAGTTTTTTGAACCCATTTTTGTTATGTTAGAAATTAAAAAGGCACTATTGAAACTTTTTTAGTGTGTCATGGACTTATTGATTCTTATGTACGTGTAATATTGTTGATGTAGGAGTTGTCCTTTAATTATTTTTTGAGGTAACATAAGAAGGAATAATTATGATTTTGTCATTTTTTTAAAAGTTTCTAAGTTTTTTTGAAGATGAAGGAAATAAATAACATCTTTGAAACTTTGAGAATTCGATCTTCATACATAGTACTACATCTTGCATTAATTTCAGAGATTTTTTTAAATCCTTCAATTTTTATAACATTTCAATATTTTTAAAAAATTACAAAATTTCAACATTTTCAACCAATTTATGATTAATTATGATATTACCAAATTATTGTTACTCAATAAATATAAAGATTGATATCCAAAGATTTCAATATTATAAAAAAACTTCATTTTTGTTAAATAGTTTTCAAAATATAGAACTTGAAACTTGCAACTTTCGACGATTATCCGCAAGCCATTCTATATCACAAGTTTTTTAAATGTCCAAAATTGATAAAATAATTTATTTTTCGTCAAAATATTGTGCACACATACATTTGAATATGAAATGAACACGTATCTCAAATTTTATTAAAATCGGATTCTATGCAGCCACGGCTTTTTTTACGTTTTTGCTCATTTGACATGGAATGACCCATATACTTCTTGATGATTTTTAAAATTAATTTCTCAATAATGCGAAAGTTAGAGACATTTTCTGATAAATTTTAAATTGTAAAAGTATAAAAGTGATAAGCCTAACTATTGAAGGGATTTAAAATCGAATAGCGTTTTTCATTTTTGGTAAATAAAATACTTGTAAACCTTGTTCAGGTATAATAGTTTCTCAAATGATTGCAGGTTTTTCTGCCTTCCCTTGCTATTGCTTCCGGAAATTCCATTCAAAACGCTAATTATGACAGTCAGGGCTTGAATTTCAGGGCGGGATGGCGGGATTCGCGCCCAAAATTTTGAAATCCCGTCCAAAAGAATATCGTGGGCGGGAGACTCCCGCCCAAAAAAAATTACGAATTTTCTGAAACATTTTGCATTTTGAAACTACGATTAACTCCCACGATCTTTTTGCATATTTTGTGATGTTTTCGTGTGATTGAATGACATATTTTGCGAGTTTTTTGCTGCCAAAAATCGTTGAATTTCACGATTTTTTTCCCGCAATCGATCGTTAAATTTCGCATATTACCCCCGCGATCGACTGACAAGTTTCGTGCGATTTTTCGCCGCGAGAACGGAGTAAATCTGTTTCGAATTTTCCAAAAAATTAACGCATTCGATTCCAAAAGTTATGAAACACTGTTTATCAGCCCGGAAATTCGGGTAGTTATTCTGAAAATACAGACGTTTCCTTGAAAAACAACACGCACACAAACACATCTGTTTATTATTATAATTTTTATCAGAAATAATATACGCTGGATTAAATTTTGAAAAATTAGATTAACCCGAACCCTACTTGCAGGAATCTACACTCAACCTAAAATCAACCTGAACCAAACACAGAGTTTACTACAGTTATGAGATTCTTCCGCGGATTTTCGATTTTTTTTTATATCGGCAAAAGATCGGGATAATTACTGTTTTCATCAAAAGATCGCGAAAAGATACTATTTTCGTGAAAAGATCGCGAAAAAACACGATTTGTGAAAAAAAGATCGCGAAAAAACACTATTTTTGTAAAGGATCGTGAAAAAAGCACTAGTTTCGTCTAAGGATCGCAAAGAAACACGGCTTTCATCAAAAGATTGCTAGAAAAACGCGATTTTCGTCGAAAGATCGCGAAAAAAAAAACGCAATTTTCATCAAAAGATTGTGAGATAAAATGCGATTTTCTTCCATAGATCGCGAAAAAAGCCGCAATTTTCGTCCACAGATCGCAAAAAAAACCGCAATTTTCATCTACAGATCGCGAAAAAAATGCGTTTCTCGTTCACAGATTGTGAATAAACGCGTTTTTCGTTAAAATATCGTGAAAAATATAATTTTGTGAAAGAATCGCAGAAAAATGTGAATTTCATCAAAGAATCCAAAAATGTACCTAAAATTTAAATTTTTTTAACAACTTTTTTTTCTAGATAAAAGGCAAATTTAACATTAGCTTCCCATGTTTGTTAAATGATCTGTTAAGTGAAAACATGATAAAATTTGAATTGGACAACTAGTTAAGATTGCTGTGCAAAAATTGCATTAGAAATACAAACTTAAAATAGAAACTTTCATTTCAGAATTACTTATAGTAGCATTTGCATAAATTGATTCATTCTGACCCCCCCCCCCCCCAAACAAAAATAAAATAAAATAAAACAGGATTTAAGAAAAAATACTATTTTATTATTGCAAATAAAATAATTTTAATTACCTTTAACGCATGCTATTTAAAAATAATTTCGCATTTTCCGGTTCTCTCGCTTTTCCTCTTTTTTTAACTTTTTGCAATCTTATAACTGTATCTAGACCTTTAACAAAAGTAATTAGCACTGGAAGGGAATTGATTTACTCTTTTTTTAACTAAAAAACACATTTTGCATAATTATTCCGAGTTGTTGATAAAAATTCCTTTAGTGGTATTTTGTCGTGTCTGTATTCATGTAATTTTTTAAATAGTGCATAAAATAACAGGTTTTAAAGATTTTCTTTCTCCCTCCCAAACAGCTAAACTCCCCTCCATTTATTAATGGTGGTAGGGAGACTCCCCTCCTCTGGAAAATTGAATTTCAAGCCCTGACAGTATTACATTTGTTTGCAGTATTCTTAAATTGCTTGTATCAAAAAATGGATAACGCCATTCGATTATATAGTTTCTGAATAAAGATATCTGCTAATCTTATGCGTTTCTGAGAAAAAAAAAAAAAATGAATTTAGAAATGTATCAGAAAGGAGCTTCTTTGAATTTAAGAATGAATTTGGATTTGAAATCTATAATAAAATGATATAGAAATATATTTATAAATCTTTTTTTATTAAACAGCTTCAAAATTAACGATGTTTTTAGCTTTCTTTCTGTTTTCTTTTATTCTAAGCCATATTAATTTTTAATGAATCTTTTTTCGAATGTTGTAAGCCTAAGAATCTAAGTAATCATTAATGTTGTTAATGTGTATTTGCTGTAAAATATACTGTAAAATCATTCCATAGATATGTATGCAGTATTCTTTAAAAGAATCTTAGTTATATGATAAAAATCTGATTTTTTAGAAATCGTAGAAATTGTAACGGGCCGGGCCGGGTCTGGAAATTCCGGCCCGTGCAGAACTCTAAAGGAGATCCTTTAAAAAGACAATTTTTTCCTAAACGGAACACGACGTTTCAGCTATTAAGGAATACTTGAAAGTGGACACCTTGGCAAAACCCATTCGGAACGGGAGCCTTTTACGAAATTTTTAATCTTTAGTCACCGGTTTTAATAAACAGAAATTTATTCCTTCTCAAATCGAGAAAATGCTCGGATTGCATAAGGCAAATTTTACAGTATAATTTTACCGGTGGAAATAAACACGGATTCTTAAGCCTTTTTGCGGCACGTATACGTGTCGCTCGTCCCCAAGGGGTTAATCACATAAAAAGATAACCGTAAGATGTGAGTTGAATTAATTTAACCCACATTTAGTAAGTTTCGCACGAGATTTTTTAACTTTTTCCAACAAAGTTGAAAAGTGTTTATGCTTTCGGTTTTTCTGTCCGCGCTCTAACTCTAGTAAATATACTAGGATTGCCATAAAATTTTTGGATGTTATTGTCGTTTAGTCTAGCACGAACCCTACTGAAAATGAAGTTTCTACCTTCATTAGTTTATTTATAGGGATTGTAAAAAGTTTTCCGTTACATTAGGCATAAGGGAGAAAAGTTTCAAATGAATTTTAAAGGTGTCACACCCTGTCAAACATACTTAAATTCACATGCTTTTGCGAAGTGCACTAAAATATGCATTCTGTAAAATATGCAATGAAAATAATTGTTATTATTCATTTACAGGACCACACAAAAGAATTCCATTACACAGTAATAAATAGGGGGGGGGGAGGATTGTTTGCGATATATTTTGATTATGTTAAACGATTTCATGCATAATAAAATTGATATGCGACGTTGAGGCCTAATATTTCACGCATAAAATGGAATGCATGGCATTTACAGGGACACACAAAAGATTTCAAACAGTATATTATATCCAAAGTACTGTATATTATCGATGATAGCTGATGGATGGAAGAAATGCATTTTTAATTATGATATGCCCTTGTGAGTTTCACTAAATGTATGAATATTATATATGGTGCGTATAAATGCTATAGTTGATATACAGGGTTACGCAAGAGCTCGTAAAAGTTACTGAATGAGCATACTTTGCTAAATGGTGGTTTTTAAAAAAGTTACGCATTTTTTACGTTGAATTTTAGTTTACCAAGAAATATTTGCAGAATATAGATAAAATGATATACAGGGTTACACAAAGAATTTAATACATGGTCGACTATGAAAATTTCTGGAAATGTGATTTAAGTAGTTCTAAGAGCGTTTTTGTTTGAACTAAATTTTAGCAAAATACTAGCGTGTAATAAAGGTACTAGGCAAACTACAGGGCTGAACAAAAGTATTCAAGTATGTTTACAACTATTAATATAAATTTCTGAAAGAGAAATTTCAACCAGTTAGGCGTTTTCTGGCTAAACTAAATTTCTCCATTTTATAGTATATATATAGTTTTGTTAAATATTTCAGGAAGTGTTGGAAAGTATTTCATAATTTATGCTTAACGCATGATTTTTCTTGGGTTATGAAAAAGTTTCACATAGAAACGTAAATTAAATAAAAATAAATAAATAAATTTTCTGGTTCGAAATGTTATTGAACTAGGTCAAATTAATTGAAAATACTACGGAAGATTAATTTGAGATTGGCAACTCTGACATTACCGTTGAGAAAATTTTTCATTGCTATTTAAAAAATCATAAAATAAACCAGTAAATTGAGCTTACAATTTTGATACAAATGTAATTTGAAAACATGTTTTTTCCCTCTACTCGACAATTTAACAATTGAAATTAAGAAAAAAACAGCAAATTTTATCAGCAAAGTCATTAACTGCTAATGATGAAAGAAACCACATTCATCATTTGGGCCTGCAAAATTAATAAATAACCACTAGTCATAATGACATAAGACAAGTGAATATATATGTGTCATATATATATTCACTTGTATCATATCATAGCTCACCATCTTCAGTTTTATCTCCCCCCCCCCCCTAATCAACTAAAACTATAATTTTTATTAAAATAACAAAAGCTAATTTAGAACTAAATGTAATAAAAAGAATATTGCCCAGTTAAACTGATGGCATTGAGCTCACAGGCTACGCATACTAATTGTACATTACAGCCTTGTATTTTCGTTGATTCCGTTCGAAAAAAAATTAAGAAGGGGAAACAGCCTCCCTTTTCTCCTTTTTTATACTTAATCATTTAACCTCCTAAACTATCAAGGACATGATTTATCATATAAAAAATCTATATCCAAAATTCAGAGCAAATTGGATAATTCTTAATAAAAACCCATTTAGCATTTATATAATTTAAGAGGAGTTATTCCCCTCTTTTATACTTAAACATTAAACTTCCAAAACTATTCAGAGATTTGAACGAAAGCTGACAATTCTGCTTGAAAAATCCATTTATACAAGTTAAGGGGAGGGGCATTAGAACCCCCGTTCCCCTTGTTTATACTTATTCAATGAACACCTGATAACAGCCATGGACTCGCCTCATCAGAATGATCCTATATCTAAATTTTGAACGAAAACTGTTAATTCTGCATGAAAATCCCGTTTATATCAATTAAGGGGAGGAGCATGAGCCCCCCGTTCCGCCTGTTTATACTTATTCAATGAATACCTAATAACAGCCACGGTATCGCCTCATCAGAATGATCCCATATCTAAATTTTGAAGGAAAACTGTTAATTCTGTATGAAAATCCAGTTTATATCAATTAAGGGGAGGGGCATGAGCCCCCCGTTCCCCCTGTTTATACTTATTCAATGAACACCTAATAACTGTCACGGAATCGCCTCATCAGAATGATCCTATATCTAAATTTTGAACGAAAACTGTTAATTCTGCATGAAAAAATTAAGGGGAGGGGCATGAGCCTTCCGTTCCCTCTCTTATACATATCGAATGAACTCCAAAAACTAATCAGGGAAGCGCCTTATCAGGATGTACCTATATACAAAATTTCAAGTGGATCGGATATTTTTATCATGAGTTATCGCGTTACGCACGAACGTACGTACGAACATACATACAGAACGGACGGGCACATAAGCTCTCAGGCTATGATAGCCTGTGAGCTAAAAAAGCGAGAAAAGAGACTAAATCTGAAAAATATAGACTTAAGACAAATATAAATAAAAGAATACTGCCCAGTTAAACTGATGGCATTGAGCTCACAGGCTACAAATACTAATTGCACATTAAAGCCTTATATTTTCAACGGTTAATTCCGTTCGAAAAAAAAATTAAGAAGGGGAAACAGCTCTCCCCTTTCCTCTTTTTTTTATACTTAATCATTGAACCTCCTATACTATCAAAGACATGCTTTATCATATAAAAAATCTATATCCAAAATTCAGAGCAAATTAGATAATTCTTAAAAAGAATACTGCCCAGTTAAACTGATGGCATTGAGCTCACAGGCTACAAATACTAATTGCACATTAAAGCCTTATATTTTCAAGGGTTAATTCCGTTCGAAAAAAAAATTAAGAAGGGGAAACAGCTCTCCCCTTTCCTCTTTTTTTTATACTTAATCATTGAACCTCCTATACTATCAAAGACATGCTTTATCATATAAAAAATCTATATCCAAAATTCAGAGCAAATTAGATAATTCTTAATAAAAACCCATTTAGCATTTATATAATTTAAAAGGAGTTATCCCCCTCTTTTATACTTAACCATTAAACTTCCAAAACTATTCAGAGATTTGAACGAAATCTGACAATTCTGCTTGAAAAACCAATTTATATAAATTAAGGGGGGGGGGCATTAGAACCCCTGTTCCCCTTATTTATACTTATTCAATGAACACCTAATAACAGTCACGGAATCGCCTCATCAGAATGATCCTAATCTAAATTTTGAACGAAAATTAATTCTGCATGAAAATCCCATTTATATCAACTAACGGGGGGGGGGGCATTAGAGCCCCTGTTCCCCCTATTTATACTTATTCAATGAACACCTAATAACAGTCACGGAATCGCCTCATCAGAATGATCCTAATCTAAATTTTGAACGAAAACTTAATTCTGCATGAAAATCCCATTTATATCAACTAACGGGGGGGGGGCATTAGAACCCCTGTTCCCCCTATTTATACTTATTCAATGAACACCTAATAACAGTCACGGAATCGCCTCATCAGAATGATCCTAATCTAAATTTTGAACGAAAACTTAATTCTCAATTAAAATCCCATTTATATCAACTAACGGGGGGGGGGGGGGGCATTAGAACCCCTGTTCCCCCTATTTATACTTATTCAATGAACAACTAATAACAGTCACTGAATCGCCTCATCAGAATGATCCTAATCTAAATTTTGAACGAAAACTTAATTCTGCATGAAAATCCCATTTATATCAACTAACGGGGGGGGGGGGATTAGAACCCCTGTTCCCCCTATTTATACTTATTCAATGAACAACTAATAACAGCCACGGAATCGCCTCATCAGAATGATCCTAATCTAAATTTTGAACGAAAACTTAATTATGCATGAAAATCCCATTTATATCAACTAACGGGGGGGGGGATTAGAACCCCTGTTCCCCCTATTTATACTTATTCAATGAACACCTAATAACAGTCACGGAATCGCCTCATCAGAATGATCCTAATCTAAATTTTGAAAACTTAATTCTGCATGAAAATCCCATTTATATCAACTAACGGGGGCATGAGCCCCCCGTTCCCCCTCTTATACATATCGAATGAACTCCAAAAACTAATCAGGGAAGCGCCTTATCAGGATATACCTATATACAAAATTTCAAGTGGATCCGATATTTTTATCATGAGTTATCGCGTTACGCACATACGCACATACATACAGAACGGACGGGCACATAAGCTCTCAGGCTATGATAGCCTGTGAGCTAAAAAAGGAAACATTTTGTTAAATAATTTTTTCTGTTCAAATTACGTTTATTTGCATAAAAAGAGGATAAGATGTCCCCTCTGGCTCGCTATGTTTAAATCTTTTATTCTCACACTGATGATGGAGCTTCATAAGGCTTTGAGATAGCTATATGCACCTTTTGTATACATGCATTTCTGCTATTTAACACTGTTATTATTTTTTAAATATGGACGTTTGATGGAAATCGCGCATTTGTTGTTGAGATATAGTTGTTTCGTAAATCGTAAAAAAGGCAGCAAAGCAGAGCCACCTGTTGAACGTTTTAAACTAAAAACTAATCAGCATCAATATATATTAAGAGACTACTTGAATGTAATTTATTAAATTCCGTGCATTAGTTTTTCAGATAGAACTATTGCGAAAATCGTGAAAATGTAGCATAGCAGCGCCATCTTTTGGGCAATTTATCCCAAAATGTAAGCAGCATCAATTCTTGTCAAGGACTAACTGAATCTGAAGTTTGGTGGAAATCCTTGCATTAGTTTTTGAGATACTGCTGTTACGTACATCATAAAAGAATGCAGCATAGCATTTGAACATTGGGTTAATTTATTTTTAAAACTGTTCGTAGAAGTGTGCTTTACAATTTTAAGTATCAAATTTATCCCAAGTTAATTAGTTTGGAAGAAAATAAATAAAATATGCAAGTACGTGCAAAATTAGAGTAATAAAAAATATTTTTTTTTTACTTTATTGTAAATACGATGCTTAATTTTATCGAACAGGTCATAAAAAATACCCCCCCCCCCCCCCAAAAAAAAAAAAAAAAAAAAAATCGATTTAATTGAAAACTATACATAAAAGTTTTCTCTTTGAACATGCCCATTCGTCGAAAAAACACAAAATGAGAAAAATCATTTTTAATGCTTTATATACCGAATTATGAATTCATGAAAATTTTACATTCTAAAGCATTTTACGTAAATTGTTTAAACTAAATTAAAAGATTTACGTAATCATTTAATGAATTTTTGAAGAATTTAGAAAAATTAATTAAATTCGAATTTACAGGGATTTTGTGCAATATTTATAACCCCACTCATTTTTTTTTTTTTTTTAATCATAATTTCTTTTCTTAGTATTTTGTAGAATTATAAAATGTACAAATATGCAAGAAAACTGAAAGATACAAAGGCAAAAAAAAAAAAAAAAAAAAAAAAAATCATTTTTTTAAAAACATTTTTGTTTTGTGTAACCAATTTTTTGCAACAAAATAATGTATCTGTATCTCATTCTAAAAAGTATTACAACTAATCGACATATTTAAAGAATTTTATAATAAGTAATTTTAGTGGTACTTATAAGTACCGTCGGTAGATAAAGGGTTAAGTGAAGTGGGTGTGGCGGTTTAAAGGGATCAACCATGTAATAAAATCGCTTTAAACAATATTTATAATACTCGGACCTTTACGAAACTTCATCAGAATGTACTAAGGATATAAAGTATAATTTAACCAAAAAATTGTAAAATCGATATTTTCCGCATTTTTCGTCGAATAATGGGTATCGAGTCCCCTTAAAAAAAATTTCTAAATTCAAAAATTTTAAAACAATAGCATTATTTAAAAAAAATATGAAAAACAAATTGACACATAAAAAACACAAGTAACCAATATGAAATTAAAACTTATTCTTTAATTCATCATTACTCATTCTGAAACATGAAATCTGTCAATCAAATATGGTTACTGCTTTGCTTGCTGAAGCAGGTCATTGAATAACAATTTTAAAAAAAAATGTAATTTTACAATTGTACTTTATTTTCTAATGATTGAAAAAATTGTATTGCTGGTTGCTTTTCGTTTTTTCAAACAAACATACAGCATACAAAAAAATTTGCTTTTTTTCTGAGGTAGGCCAAATGCCAAATATCCAAGAACAAAAGCTTATCTTTTGAAAATGTAGAATGATTCGTGTTTTTACACCAATATAACTGAATAATTGAATATAATATAACAAATATATATATTTTTTTATTGTATCTAATGTAGTTGTTTCAAAAAAACATTTCTATATCCTAAATCATGGTCATTTCATACAGACTTAACAAGTTGGAAATTGCACGTGAAGCGTAGCAAACGAGGTGCGTTCGTACGATAACGAAGTTTTAAAAATATTACTCTTATATCTCAATCTCATAAAATTGTAAATAGTGAATTACAATTAAAACGCTCATCAAGCAATGTTCTCTCTATACCATTATGTAATGGAATACTTTTGTGTGGCCTTGTAAATCAATAACAAATGTTCTTTGCATCACAGATTATGTAAAATGTATATTATAATATGTACTTTATAGTTGCATATAAATTTTATTAAGTTCGAATGAGTGCAACACCATTAAAATGCATTTGAAACATTTTCCCCCATTGACCGTAATGTAACGGAATACTTTTGATTGTCCCTGTAATTGATCTATGCATCCGATTTTCATAAAATTTGAAATAACTCGACAAAATTATTTAATAACTATGTATTTTAAATTTCAAACGTATAAAATACATTTGAAACTTTTTCCCCATTGACTATAATGTAATTGAATACTTTTGATTGCCCCTGTAATTGATCTATGCACCCGATTATCAAAAAATTTGAAATAACTCGACAAAATTATGTAATAACTATGTATTTTAAATTTCAAACGATTAAAATGCATTTGAAACTTTTTTCCCCATTGACCGTAATGTAACGGAATACTTTTGATTGCCCCTGTAATTGATCTATGCATCCGATTTTCATAAAATTTGAAATGACTCGACAAAATTATGTAATAATTATGTATTTTAAATTTCAAACGATTCGGTTGGGTAGTTTTTGCGCTGTTATATGCGGACGGACAGACAGACAGACAGACGGACAGACAGACGGACAGACAGACAGACAGACGGACGGACTGAGCGACAACAATAGGTGCTACGTATTTACATAATTACGAACGCACCTAAAAATGACTTTATTTTGTTGTTATTATAAAACTATTTTAATCTGCATTAATTTTACACGGCTGGTTTCTTCATTTTTTTCTACATAGTGTAGATATGTTTTTATGTACCTAGTTTTTTTTTTTTTTTTTTTTTTTTTTTTTTTTTTTTTTTTTTGAATTGTTGAATTATACATTTACAGTCAAATAACTTTTTAGAGATCGGTTATAAATTATTTTGTCTCCAAAGGGTTTCTTAGTAAAATATGTCCTTGAGTCGATCACATCGAGTCTTACATGAATCGATAGACCATAAAAAAAAATTCATTTTCCCCCAGTTTCGAGTTTGTATCTCAAAGGCCACGGGGGGTAATGACCCAAAATGTCTGTCTTTGAAAACAGCGCATTGTGACGAAACTACTAAGCGGATTTCAATGAAAAAAATAAGGGATGTATAAAACCACTATACGAATGTTTGACAATTTTTCGGATTCTTTTTTTTAAATGAACATTTGAATTAATAATCTATTGAAATTTCTGAGTGACCATCTTAATATTTTACGTGAAATACTATGTGATATGATGTACATTCACTATCAATTTCAACTTTCTGCGTAGGGTGCATCATGTTAAAAAAAAAAAAAAAAAATGCAAAATCATATTTCGGCGGAGATGGGGGGCGTGTCTCGCACAAATCTCGCATATTAGTTCAAACGGTAGTTTAAAAAGAAGGCGTGAAATAACCGTGACACCCCCCCCCGTCTTCGCCAAAATACAATTTTTTTTTTTTTTTTTTTTTTTTTTTTTTTTTTTTTTTTTTTTTTTAATATGATGCACCTTACGTAGAAAGGTGAAATTGTTAGTGGATATGCATCATTTCATAGTATTTAATGGAAAAAAAAAAAAAAAGGTGGTCATTCAGAAATTTCAATAGATTTTTAATTAAAATGTTCATTGAAAAATAAGAAAAATGTTAGAAAACTTGATCTTTATTTAAAAAATTTTGAAAAAATTGTCAAATATTCGTATGGTGGCTTTACAAATCCCTTATTTTTTTTCATTGAAATCCGCTTAGTAGTTTCGTCACAATGCGCTCTTTTCAAAAACAGACATTTAGGGTCATTTATCCCCCGTGGTCTTGTGATACAAACTTGAAACTGGGGAGAAATTAATTTCTTTTTATGGGCTATCGATTCTTGTAGAACTGTATGTGGTTGACTTAATGGCATATTTTGCTAAGAAACTCGGCTATAGCTCGGCTTAAAAAATGAAATTCTTAAAACTACTCGGTATTGGCCGAGTGCTTGGCCAGAATTTGACCGAGTACCGAGAATATACCGAGTACTCGGTATGGCTTTAGAATGAACTACAACTTGATGTAAATCGAGGCAAAATCTGAGGGTCTATGGACGCCCTCTTCACAAAAATCCATTTAATCAAACAGGTCCTTTCACAAAATGTCATTCAATAAAACAGACCACCTTCATTAAAATTGCGCGTAATAAAATAGGCCCCTACACAAAATTCATTCCATAAAGAACGTTATTTCAATTAATTTTTACTTTTCTAGGAGTTAAAATGAGAAAACAAGCTCAGCAGAAAGACTTAAAGAAGTTACAATTAATGCATGCTTTCATTCGAATTTAAATCATTTAATTTCATTTTACGAAATATTTAAAAAAGACCCCCCCCCCTTCTTTTACCAAAATTACTTTTACTTTTCACAAATGGGTTTCAAGGAATATCTGACAATAGTGGCGCCAACTTATATGGGCCCACCCAATTTTTATTATTCTATTTTTGTGCTTAATGGCTGAAAGAAAAATTCTTCCTTTGACGTTCGCAAAATTAATTTATTTGAAAGATACAAACAGGCTCTCTTTCCACCTTCATCCTAAAATACATACAATTAATTTCCAACCAAAAGAGAAATTTGCTGCTTATTTGAGATTTAATTTTTCTTCTCAAATACATTAAATTTGCTAAAGTTAATATTCAGGTTTTATTTCATTTACTTATTTTTTAACCATTTTTGGGGTTAAGAAAGCATTTTAAGACCATTTTCAAAATGCATAATCTGAGGAGGGATGTAGTGGAGGGTATACGGGGGTATAAGCCGTATACCTTCTGGATTTCTAAAGGAACACCGTATACCCACTGTTTCTCAAGAAAGATGCAGTATACACACTCTAGGGTTACCCTCTGCTTACAGCGTACACCCTCTATTATTTTTACGACTACATCACTGCACTTGAGATAGTCTTATAATATATGATAGCCTTCATAAGAGAGCAATATAACTGATGCAATAAATTAAAAAAAAAATGAAAAACGCCATTCAGTTCCAAACCATTTCGGAAATTGTGCTTACAAATCTCAAGCTTTTTATTTAAATAATTGATTCCGCGAATATATCCGAAAATTCACGTTGTTGAGCGAAAACTATTTCATTGTAGGATACCTTCATGTGGGCAGTCTGACGTAAAGGTAGGACTAATGTATGTGATATTAAGAACTCAATTACTTCAGTGAAATTTGAAAAAGGAGTCCAACAATGCACAAGGATAAAAATATTTTTTCTCCGACTTTAATCTTTTCTAATATTAAGAAATAATGTTTGTTTGTTTGTAAAGGGGTAATCTCTGAAACTACCGAACAGATTTTTAAAATGGCGTCAAAATGTTGGTAACCTATATTTTGTGTCGGTACAACAACCGGATGCAAACCAAGGTTGGCACGGTTTAAACGTTAAACCACGGTTTAAACCAACTGGTTTTTTTTTTTTTTCTCAAAAAACCAATTAGTTTTTTTAGAAGACATCCAATTACATTTTCTCTTTTTCTTCATAATTTACGTGTTTCAGATTATTGGATATGAATAATTTCTATTTTTAACACTTTATTTCGGCAATAAGCATAGTAGGTTTAGGTCATTTTTTATGTATAGGATTAAAATCAGTATGCATTGGTCGGTGAACATATTTCTCTAAAGAAAAAGCTTCAAACATGTGAATTGATCAAATATAAAAGATATTATTAAAGATATTCAATATTTAATATAAAATATCATAATTTTTCGAAAAATGCAGATTATTTAACGCAATTAATATAACACAATCTAAGTCAAATCAAACTGTAAAAGAAATCCCCAATCTTAATTGAGGAAGTTATCTTATTAAGCATTAAAATCAAAATATGAAGTCGAATAAGAGAGTTTTCAAAGATTGGGTGCTATTCATAGCATTTTAATAAAAGAAAAAAAAAAAATTCCCTGCTGATCTGCTGAATCTATGACCAAAAATGCTTACTTCAAAGTGGCATTCAAGAAACAAAATCCCAAGAAGAATTTTAAATTTATTATTTGAATAACTATGGAGAAGAATATTTTATTTATCAAACTATTTTCAAATGTTTATTATTAGTAATCAAAAGATTGTTTATAAAGATTTTCAAGAGTATCGATGCTTCACTGTATAGAGTATAGGTGTAAATTAACGGTCGCCACTCGCCAAGTGGAGATTAAAGTTGTAAAAGTGGCGATTAAAAATCGGCCATCGATCGCCACCCTAGTCGCCACTCGGCGATTAAAAAATCTTATTTATTTGCTTTGTGAAATACAACTTTTTTCATGGATATATTCATGTCTACTTTGTTTGCATCTAATTTGTGAATTGGTTAGTTCTTTAAATTCAAAATCGGCCATCGATCGCCACCCTAGTCGCCACTCGGCGATTAAAAAATCTTATTTATTTGCTTTGTGAAATACAGATTTTTTCGCGGAATATTCATCTCTACATTGTTTGCAATCAGTGAATTGGTTAATTCTTTAAATTAAAAATCGGCCATTGATCGCCATCCTAGTCGCCACTCGGCGATTAAAAAATCTTATTAATTTGCTTTGTGAAATACAGCTTTTTTCATGAATATATGCATCTCTACTTTGTTTGCATCTAATTAGTGAATTGGTTAATTCTTTCTTTCTATCGGATGCAAGCATATTTAGCAACTTTGTTGTATTTTCTATATTTTGGCTTTTTATCATGAACTCTTTATTTGGATTATGTTTTTAAGAAATAGTTTTTTTCCTACAAAATATAGTCATCAATTTTAATTCCACATGCATTTCAAATAAATTATACCATTTTTACCTCTGGATGCAAGGAGATTTTAAGGACATTGCTGTATCTTAAATCTTTCACTTTTACCATATGCTCACTTATTGTACCAGTAATAGTTGTCTGTTACAATTTTTTTTTTTTTTTTTTTTTTTTTTTTTTTTTTTTTTTTTTATGATTAAAGTTTATGTAGGTGTCAAGAAAGATTGAAACATTATAGCCAATTACTTTAAAAATACAGGACAAAATTAGCACTCGCCACTTAGGCGAGTAATACTGCAAATTTAGCATCTGACTTTACTGCTACGAAGCAGACTTCCTCCACCTCACCAACACATTGGCACTCTCTGATTTTGTCTTTATAAGACATCCGGAGTTTTGAAATCTCAGCCAAAGCAAAGAATATTTATATTTATCTGTACACTCGCAAAACCTAATAATTACCACCAATTTTAAGTAAGAATACAATATCGAAGAAAGATGGGAAATTATTTTTAAATTTAAAATTTAAAAAGTACATAGTTTATCATAAATTTATCTGCAGTATTAATCACCAATTCATATTTTTCCATTCAGTGGAATGAGTTTTATTTTTAACCAAATATGTGTAACTTTGTAACTTACTAGACGCTAAATAAATAAATAAAAAAGCCATTTTGACCTATTTTTAAAAAGTGGCTACTAACTTTTAAAAAGTGGCCACTAATGAAACTGGGTCTACCGGCCACTGGCTACTAATCGAATTTCCCAGTTTTCACCTATAGTATAGAGCAGTTTATTCTTAGAACATAAGGCAGTTTGCTAATACTGTTTAAATTAAAATATGAATTTCTTCATTTTTCTAAATAAATACACAGTAAATATTTAATTTAAATTATTTTAAAATGAAGTTACACAACTTATAATCCAATAATGTTTTTTTTTTTTTTTTTTTTTTTTTTTTTTTTTTATATATATCAATAAATATGCATGTATATGTAATAAGAAAGGATGTTTTAAAAAACCCGGGTTTTTTTTATTTGGGGGGGGGTCGAAAAAAACAGGGGTTTTTCCAACCCTGATGCAAACATTTAAAAAAAAAATGATTTCTCCGAAATTGTATTGGCTAGAAAATTGGAATTCGGTCTAGTGGTCACTTTTAAGATATAAATACTTGCTATAAACAGTTTCTAAAATGTCCGGAGCTGTTAAGGCTAGAAACTAAAAATTTAGCACGGCTGTTTCTTTAGAGACGTAAATGCGTGCCCAAAATAGTTTTTTTTTTTTTTTTTTTTTTTTTTTCCCCGAAATATACAAAGGTGCACAAGCCAAAAAAAAAATTATAAAATTTATATAGTACAGTAGCTTGAAAATTGATATGGCGATTATTTTTAAGACACTCACTAAAAAAAAATTTAAAAAAAAAAATGAAATTTAAAGGGTTTAAATGAGCTAAAAGCACAAAAATTTGAAGTATCATAACTCAGCACGTTTTATCTATAAAAGTTTCTTTTTTTCTAGCCCGTTCGAGTCTGGCGTACTATTAATAGTAAATGTATTTTCATCGGGTATTATTTTGCCCTAATTACTTTTGTTACAATTTGCATATACTATAATGGCAGTATGTATTTATGCATTTCTTTTTATGACTTAATTTATATTTTAGCATTTAGTAATAACAATAATAAAAGTTTACAGAATTCTCTTTGCAGCGTTGGCGATTCTATTTTTTTAAACATATATTTCACACTTTAAATTTCGAATATAGGTAACACGAAAAATGTATAATAAAACTCAAAAAATATTCGAAAATTGTAATATCGGTTAAATGCTTTTGTTATAAGATATTCTCCAAACGTTACGAAAAACGTTTCCTAAGCCTATTGTCATATGAGTATAAATGGAATAGCACGCAAAATAGCAACTTTAGTTGAATTCCAGACAATGACAGTCGTTAAATTTCGAAATCTATTTGGGTAGTTAAGTTACTATTAACATTATTAAATTAAAAGTGATTTATCTCTCAAAATTAAAAAAAAAAAAAAAAAAAAAAAAAATCGGACCCGAAAGGGTCAATGTACGTCTTAGGAATTCCCTTTAAGGGTGTATTCGAAAAAAATGTTTTTCCATCTTCAACAGCTCGAAATTTTCTGATACAATTTCATACATATTTTTAAAAATAGAAATATGAAACTTGCCGAGGAGATTTTGGAAGAGGCGTATAAAGTGCCGTGTGATGTCATTTTCCGCTCAATTCATCAGAATTTGATTTATAAGCAATTGTCTTCTCAGTATGACCCTTTTTTCGTTCCCAGATCTCCCGCTTCGGAAAAATTGGTTCAAAATGCCGTTTTTGATTGCATTTTTTGCAATATTTTCTGCATTTATCAAAGAGTTGACGATCACGGCACCTAGTGTACTTTCTAAATAAGACACTTTGCCAGTTTGATGCATTTGAGAGCAAAAATGAATTTAAAAATAAATCGGAAAATAAGCAGTTTGAATGGAAATATACCCTTAATGTTTTGCTTTTACCAAATATAAGTTGCGAGCAAAATCAACTGGCTTTGCCCATGTTAATCATGAAGATCTTACAGGTAACTTAAATGACGTTATTTTGACACAATCATTGAAAATAAAACCGGCTTTAAAAATGTGCATAAGCATGTAACAGAAATATAAACGATTTCTCTGACAATAAAGGGGGGGGGGGGGGGGGAAATCAACTAAAAGGCTTAGAACTTAGCGAAACTTTTTTTCGTAAGGCTCAATATCAATCTATATAGTATGGAAAAAACTGTTCCGGGGAAAAATGTCTTACGCAAAATATAAAAATAAATAACAGCAATTATTCAGTCTAATTCGTCCAATCTTCTATAGTCGGGTTCAAAGCAGATGTTGAAGACAAAATTACTAAAACAGCTCTAACATCAGTGACATACATGCTTAGATATTTTTTTGCCGATTGGTATAGCTATATTTTATGCTCCTTTAAAGCTACAGCTGAGATACGGCAAAATGAGTCAAAATTACTACTCTCCATTTAACCCGTTAAGTTGTTGGATTTCTAAGTTGAAATATATGCGTAACATTTTTTTATTAGATTTGTTATTCTGAAAATTACGTTCCTACGAAACTGTGACTGCGATATGGTGAAATGCTCTAAAAGAATCAGCCTCCCACCCCTGAACACCCAATGAACCCCTTTATTATTTGCATCGCTAAAATACGCTTTTTTTTTTTTTTTTTTGTTATTTTTTCATTAGATTTGCAAGACGGAATTTTACGCACCTACTTAAAACTGCTGCTGCTATATGGCTAAAATTATCTGAAACTTTCTACACCCCCCACCCCCTCGTTTAACCTCTTTAACCCCTTGGGGACGAGCGACGCGTATATGTGTCGTAAAAAGGCTTAAGAATTTTTGTTTATCCCCACCAGTAAAATTTTATAGTAAAATTTGCCTTATTTAATCGGAGCATTTTCTCAATTTAATAAGGCGCAAATTTCTGTTTTTAAAAACCGGTGGCAAAACATTAAAAATTTCATAAAGGGCTCCCGTTGCAAAAGGATTAAAAGATGAATTTTGAAAAATCTTTTCTTTTTGCTTTCCGAGGTCCTAACAGCAATCTACTGTAATTGCACAAATTTTGTGATCCTCATTTCGGCACTGCGGTTTTCATTCAATGAATCAGTCAGGAGCTTTCTTTTTACTATATTAGAATAGATAAGAAAAGAAGACTAAACGAAAATTAAATTTCTTATTTTAATGTACATTCTTATTTTAATGCATACATTCTCTTTAAATAAATTAAAAAATGCTTAATATGATAGCTGCATATTGATTGGTACACCTTTTGCAATTGGAAATTCTTTTTATTGCCAGGGTTTCAGAAAATACTATCCATTTTGAATCGCACGGTATAGAAGTAAATAGTATTAAATCCAGCATTTCAGTTTACTTGCATTAAATACCCATTTTAATGTATTCTAGTCCTTTAATTTTAATATATAGTCAAATCCATAGCGTAATAGCGAATATTATAATCTATGAAATGAAGAACCGTGAGGTTATAATTGAATAAAATTGAACTCTATATTCTACTCTAAAAAACTGTAATTTTGACTTATCGTAACTCAGGGGCTTAGCTAAGGGGGCGCTGCGGGGGGGCTCAGCCCCCCCCCCGGGAAAGATTCCAAGGTCACTCAATGAATTTCAGTTCCGAAAATTCAAATGAAATACTATTCAAAAATCTAATTTAGTTTTGAGACCTTTTCACAGCTTTGCAGAGTTACTAAATTGTATCTAAAATAAGTGTTTCAACACTACCTCATCCTATTTGTACATACGAAGCTAACATGATATTTAATTTTGCACCAGCTATATACTCAACTTTCATCATCATATACTTTTCTTAGCATAAAATGAAGTTATTATAACAGTTTAATAAGAAATAGAGTACTTACAATGTGAATAGCACTAATTTATCTCTCTGCGTCAGAGAGAGAGAGAAAAAAATTATGAGCCGCCCCTACATTCTCTTGAGGACCCCGTATTGTTCACTCCTAGCTACGGCCCTGTCGTAACTTGAACTATCTTTTTCCAAACTTTTAAAGAAAGCAAAATAGCAGTGTCATTTTACCCTAAAATGGTTTAGAGTCCAGCCAATATTTTTTAAAAGTTGGAACTGACAACAAATCAAAATTTATAGCCAATTTTCCATACTCCAATACTCTCACTTGACACTACGTCACCTGAGAATAAGGTTTTATCTGTGTTTTTGAAAAAATTGACTTATTGATATAGAAAGGTTCTATTTGTATCTTTGAAGGCATTTTTGCATCAAAATGATGTTATATGTAATTTATATATTGTATTACGATTATGTTATGACATTATTTTAATCCAGAAATGCCTTCATAGAAACAAATAGAACAGAATTTCTATATCGATAAGTCCATTTTTTCAAAAACACAGATAGAACCTTTAGTCCAGGTATTTGGTAAAAAATAAATGCAAGTTTTGGTGTAGTTTTGATTTTTGGCTCCCTTTATGTTTTTTGGGTCGCTGAACACGAATCTGGCATTATCCAACAAAATTTCTCCCCGGAAATACGTTTTTTTGGCAAAAAACGTGTAAAAAACGTGGCTTTTTTTCGTTTTTTCTAAATAACTTCAAGATTATGCATTTTACATAAAAGTCATCAATACATAAATTAAAGAGCATAAAATTTCTAAGATTTTATGCATTTAAAGTTTTTTTCTATGATCAGTAGTTTAGCCGTGAGAGAGCCGCAAAAATGGGTGTGAAAAGCAAAAAATCCTGAAAAACGTGAATTACAGCACCGTACGTTGATGAAACATGAAAAAACAACCATTTTACGCAAATTTTCCCCACTTAATAATACTAAATATATTACTATTGACTATATTTTATTAATCTGATGTTCATCGTTTCTTTCATAACTAAAAAATAAATAAAAATGAGTGTATCTGTGATCAAAATCTTCATTTGCTATTACAAAATAGTAATAGTAATAATTTCTTAATTTGACTTTTAAATAATGTAAATAAAATAACTAAAACAGGCTTTAACTGATCCTATCTGCACTTTCCTTCTTGATTAAAGGGGTAAAAGTGTGAAATAACATTGGTCAAGCGCCCAACCCCCACATCCCATGTACACGTTCAGTAGAATACTAACCCCTCCCCCCCTTTCCCCGCCAGTCTCGCCTCTGTTAGAAATATGCGTCGCACAGATCACTAGCTTATCAGGAGGACACATTCCTCTCAGTTTCCATATGCAACTGCTTACTTACAATTTAGTAATTCACTCTTTGTGTTTTCGTGAATATAGTGAACAGCTAAAGTGATTTTGCGCGATGTCGCTGTATTTTATTTGTGACTCTCCTGTAGAAGAGGACCGGGCCGTCAGTAAAAGTTAGTCGAGGTATTGCAGCGTTAATCAAGGCAAATACAGAAAGAAAGGATGGAAAGGCAGTTTTCCTAAAGGGGAAAACCTCAGTAGATATACATGTTAAGTGTAGAAAAGCATACGTAAATGAACGGATGATTACTGCTTATGTGAAGACAGTTGAGGAACAAAATACTAGCATTTCTCAAATTTTAAGATCATCAACTTCTCAGTTTAATTTTCGAACTAATTGTTTTATATGTGGCCTGTGCATTTCGGAAGAGTTCATTGCAACACAAGCGAAAAATCCACCAAACGAACGCAATACTGTATACAGTGTGCGACACATGGGAATACAATTCTGAAAGCAGCAAGAGCTCGCAATGATGATTATGGGCCAGGGTTGTTATGATTTTACCCAGCCCAAAAAACCCGGGTGGGTTTTTTCTGAAAAAACCCACTTGAAAAAACCCAGGAAAAAACCCAAGTGGGTTTTTTCAAAATTTCAACTTTAAATTACATATATAATGTATTTATATTACATATATAATGTATTGTAATATATTTCTTAATATCAGTACACAATAGGGATGGGACGAATATTCGGCCACTATTCGGTATTCGGCCTATTCGGCCCTTTTGCCGAATATTCGGTTGGCCGAATATTGAAAGCTTGTTGACCGAATACTTCGGCCGAATACCTGTAGCCGAATATTTAAAGATATCTCACCGAATACTGCTAAAATCTTGCCGAATAGTGAAAGGTATCTTGCCAAATAAACTTAGGATTCAAAGAATTTCATTTCTTGCCATTTTTTTTCTTTAATCCAAATTGGCTACTTAATTCATGAAGTCATTCTCATTATTACTTACAAAATATACAGTTATTCAGATACTAAAAAATATACAGCCTTTCTGTGTTTTCTATAAAAGTTAGTGATATTTTAGAAAATACTATCCAATGTCTTCATTAGAGAATGATATATTACAGTTCAAGATATAAAAATACTATAGGAAAACAATAAAACCACTGCCTTATTCTAAAACACTTGAATATTTATTAATGTCTGCAAATTCCATGCACATATAAAATAGGCTGTTATGAAATTCATAACTTATTTTCTATAAAGTAAGAAATGAAAAAATTCATTCATTAGGTGTATTAATGAAGATTTATTTTCAAAATGAAATATCAAATATCACTATTAAAAATACAACGGTACTTCTAAAAACCGAACTGGTGTCAAACTAGATATGCATTAAATGACACAACTTGCTTTATTAAGATGGTTTTATAAATATTTAAACAAATTCTAAATATTGAACAATATATTTTTAGTGTTCACTCTAGAAATAAAAAGGGCATGGTGCTATTCACTACAAAAGGCATTACTGCAGCAGAAAAGGGCACTATTGGCAGAAAAAAATGTTATTGCCTTTAGAAGGGGGAAGAAAGAAAGCAATGAAACACATAATTTTTAAATATGATAAATCAAGTAACATTAATTTCGAATGATTTTATGATATAAAAATTAAAAATACAATTACATTAAAACATGATTCAATAGTTTTATGGTCTTTTCTTAGAGAAATGAAAAAATCTATCATTTTTGGGCACACAAATTTAGAAACACTACGGAATAATAATAATAAAAAATATTTATTGAAAATCTCTGGGTAAAACCAGTGGTGCATTTTACTACTTTTAAAAAGGGCAGGGTGCATTTTGTTAATTTGAAAAAGGGCAGGGTGCTGCACCCTTCAAAAATGGCCTAGAATGAACACTAATATTTTTTTATTCTGTAGTTTTCACTTTTAAATAATTATTTGCATAATTACTGACTTAAATATGTAACATTATTATGTATATTTTTTAAATTTACATCTTCCTTCATTCATGTTGTTATCAATTTCTGTTTATCCTTTTAATGCTTGTTGAATAAGTGGAATATTGAAGTTGAATAGTGTATGCGCCGATTCATATGTCAAAGATTTTGTTAACATATGCATTCTACTTTAAGCATAACCTTTTGTTTTAACGTAATTTGTAATTTAAAGCTTAATAACTGATTTCAGAACAGTCTCATTCTTACAAATTTGATTATCATTCGGGACACAAACTCTAAATGATCAAATTTACTTCATTAAAGGTTATTTCAGAAAATATTTCCTTCTGAGTTCTGAAAGAGAGAGAGAGATTAAGAATATTATTTATTTTGGGTGCAAGAAAGGATAAAAGTATCATTTGACTTGACAGTAAAAGTGAAATACATTCTTCATGTTTTAATGGAAATGTATTATCTAGACTTACTGAAAATCAATTTGATGGACATTAGGATAACAGAATATAATGCAATTTCATAATTTTTTGTGTTAAAATAGGTTTTTCAAATTTAAAAATACATTTAAAAGCACATTTAAGAGTAATAATTATTAATGACCTCCTATTTTTTAGATTATATATAATCAAAATTTTTTTTCTTTATTTAATATAAAAAAGTTTGTATTCGGCCGCCGAATATTCGGTATTCGGCCTAAAATTTGGCCGAATATTCGGTATTCGGCTATTCGGCCAAATCACTATTCGTCCCATCCCTAGTACACAACTCATAAAATTTATAACCATCACCCCCCAGCCCAAAGAAAAGAAATGTCCTAATTATACCATCACAATTTTTAAAAGAAATAATTGTTAGTTAATCTCTGTAGCATGTGTAAGAAACACAAACAAATTTTTTCCCATTAAAAAAAATACTTTGATGTGTAACGTGTTCTATGTTATACAATAGAAACTCATAACAAAATACCATATATGCTTAGAATCCTAATTGAATTATGTAGACATGTAGAATTACTTGGCTTATTCTATTATTTAGTAATAACAAAAAAAATAATTTATAAATTATTACTAATAATCAATTTATCTAAAAGCAAAGCATAATTTTGATTACTGTCATTGATTTATATATATTTGTAATCAATTAGCTGCTTTAAATTTAGTAATAAGAGTACATTTTTTTTTTTTTTTCAAGCATTCTGAACCAACTCCCATAACCCCCAAAAAACCTTGAAAAACCCTGAAAAAACCCGAAAAACCCTGATAAAACCCGAAAAACCCTGAAAAAACCCAAAAAACCCTGATAAAACCCCCAAAACCCTGAAAAAACCCCAAAAACCCTGAAAAAACCCAGTGGGTTGGGTTTTTTCTGAAAAAACCCGGGTATTTAACAACCCTGTTATGGGCAGGCTATAATTCAGCGCATCGAACCAGTGAATGATTTTATTGCAGCAGATGCTCAATACCACATCAAATGTTTTAAATATATTTATAGGAGGCCGAAGGTCCAAGAACAGAAGAAACGTGGTCCATTTGCCGAGGCAATCGACAGAGCAATGCAAATCACGTACGATTACCTTGAAAATCATGATGACGAGTGTCAATTCTCCATGGAAGAGCTAATGAAACAGGTTACAGGGAGTTATCAACCTAATATGAGAACTATAAAGTTTAACCTCACTGAGAGATATGGAGACGACATACTGATCACAAAGAATCAGAAAAAAAGTCCATTGTGTGTTTCAAGAATATAGGAGGGAAGATACTGACTAATGCATGGTATCAGCAAACATGTAAATCTGATCGAGATGAGAGACTGCGAGTGCTTGAAGCAGCAGCAAAAATTATTTTCGAAAATATCAGATAGAAGATTTGCTTCCGGAAACTGCAAAAACATCGCAGTAGTGTGTCAAGACGAAGAGGATGAACTAGACTTTGAAACCGATCTAGAAATGGATTGCCCACACAATGAATCAGAAGACCCAACGGAAGGGGAAATAGTTATGCCGCAAGTTATCAAATATTTACTATTAAAAAACCTTTTTATAATATTGATAGTTATAAAAACACCCACTAATTCCATTCGTCTATTTTCTATTTTGTAGATGTCGGTGAAAAGCAGGGATCCTCAAATAAAAGAAAGCGAAAACAGAACTTTGTTTTTTAAGTAAATGTACTTACTAATGTACATAATTATTTATTATTAAATAATAATTCATAATGAGTCGTCGTTTTTATTGTTAGCAACTTCATTGTAAAATATAGTCGTTCATAATATCTTCAGTATCATTTAAAGTTAATCTTTGCTAAAAAATGGTCATTTTTCATGTTAAATCTATGTAAGAAATTATTACTATTATTATTTTGTAATAGCAAATGAAGATTTTGATCACAAATATGCTCATTTTTATTTATTTTTTAGTTATGAAAGAAACAATGAACATCAGATTAATAAAATATAGTCAATAATAATATATTTAGTATTATTAAGTGGGAAAAATTTGCGTAAAAGGGTTGATTTTCATGTTTCATCGCCGTACGGTGCACGTTTTTTAGAATTTTCTGCTTTTCACACCCATTTTTGTGGCTCTCTCACGGCTAAACCATTGATCAGAAGAAAAAACTTTAAATACATAAAATGTAGGAAAGTTTGTGCTCTTCAATTTATGTATTGATGACTTTTATGTAAAATGCATAATTTTGAAGTTAATTAGAAAAAACGAAAAAAAGCCACCACGTTTTTTGCGCGTTTTGTGCCAAAAAAACGTATTTCCGGGGAGAAATTTTGTTGGATAATGCCAGATTCGTGTTCAGCGACCCAAAAAACATAAAGGGAACCAAAAATCAAAACTACACCAAAACTTGCATTTATTTGTCCTTTTTGAGCACGTAATGCCTGGACTACTTGTTATTCTCAGATGACGACTACACAAGTACACACGCGCACATAATTTTTAAAGAAGGAAGTTAAAGTCTTTTTAAACTAATACATATAATTTCAAGTTTCTGTAAAAACACGGCCTAATCCATATGACCTTGTATGTTTTAGAATATCTGATATCCCAAATTACATGAATGAGGCAAGTTTTTATTCCCTTCATTAGAAGATTTAGAAAATAATGCAAACAGAAAGATTTTCTTGATTCAAATTAGATTTAGATTTGTAGATGCGCTGTGAAATATTTAAAAGAATTTGTTTAGAAAATTTTTACAAATACTTTATATAGGGGAGAGTGGACCCAAGTACACAATGAACCATGCTTTATATTTTATTTTTAAATTTTTAGAGCCCTTCTTTTAAGCTAATTGATTACAGCACTGGATTGATTACTTACAGCCTTCAAAACGCACCGTTAGATCACAATAAACCATTTTATCCTAACTAGTTGCTTTATGACTCAAAGTAAAACTTTTCATCATCATACTTTATTTTATTATTAATTAAAAATTATAGATTTTAAAAAAAAAACAGCTTTTTTTGTAAAGGTACAAGCAGTGGCGCCGACTTCCGGGTCTGCAGGTCTGCAGCGCAGACCCTGAAAAATATCTGCAGACCTTGCAATATCTTGGCAGACCCTGAAAAATGCAGGCAGATTTTTTCGCGAACGATTTTCTGCTTTTTTTTTTTTTCGACTTTTTGCTTCTTTTTGCGGGAGTAATTTGTTCCGAAATTTAAAAACAAATCGGTCATCAATCCTAAACTTCGGAGATAAGATCGCGAAAAAATTCAAATTTCGTCAAAACATTGTGCAATAAATGTGAACTGTGTCAAAAAAATAGCGAGGATAAAATGCTAATTTCATCAAAAGATCGTTGGAAAACGCCTATTTCGACAAAGGGACGCGAAAAACGTCAATTTTGTGAAAGGATCGTGAAAAAAACATGAAAATCGTCAAAAGATGTTTGAAATTTCCGTCAAAAAGTAGCGAGAAAATCACAGACAAAAAATGTGGAATTTCGCAAAAGATCACAGAAAAATATGAATTTTTCAAATAATAGTGAGAAAAATTATTTCTTTCAAAAAGTCACAGAAAAATAACGCAAAATCTGTCGAATTTTTCAGAAAGTCTTGAGAAAATAGTGAATTTTGGCCAAAGATCGCGCAAAAGACGCGAATTTCGTTTAAAGATAGTACGAAAAAAGCGAATTCTGTCAAATAATCGCGAAAAAAACACGAATTTCGGCAAAAGGTTGTGAGGAAAAATGCAATTTCGACTAAAGATCGCGAGAAAAACGCAAATTTCGGCAGAAGACCAGAGGAAAATCGCGAATTTTAGCAAAAAAACTCTTTGTCCGCAAAACCTCTTTGTCGCAAATTTTCGACAAAGATCGCGGAAAAGACGCAAATTTCGTTAAAAAAATAGCGGAAAAAACAAAAAGAATAGAGGAAAACACTCTAATTTCGTTCAAAGATAGCAGAGAAAAAGCAATTTTTCTGTCAAAAAATCTTGGGGAAAATGCAAATTTCGGGAAAAAATCGCGAGAAAAACGAAAATTGTGGCTAACGATCGAAGAAAAATTCGAATTTCGGTAAAAGATCACGGAAAAGACACTAATTTCGTCAAAAAATAACAGGAAAAATGCAAAGAATCGCGGAAAAAAAACCAAATTTCGTTCAAAGATAGCAGGACAAAAACAAATTTTATCAAAGAATCGTGGGAAAAACGCGAATTTCGGCAAAAGGTTGAGAGGAAAACTGCAAATTTCTACTAAAGATCTCGAGAAAAACGCAAATTTCGACAAAAGATTGCGAGAAAAACGCAAATTTTGGCAAAAGATCAGAGGAAAATCGTGAATTTTAGCAAAAAACCCCAGAAAAATCGCAAATTTTGACAAAAACTCGCGAAAAAACCCAAATTTCGTTCAAAGATAGCAAAACAAAAACAAATTTTATTAAAGAATCGTGGGGAAAACGCGAATTTCGGCAAAAGGTTCCGAGGAAAACTGCAAATTTCGACTAAAGATCACGAGAAGAACGCAAATTTCGATAAAAGATCGCGAGAAAAACGCAAATTTTGGCAAAAGATCTGAGGAAAATCGTGAATTTTAGCAAAAAACACCAGAAAAATTGCGGAAAAAACGCAAATTTCGTCAAAAAATAACTGGAAAAACGTAGAGAATAGCGGAAAAAAAACTAATTTCGTTCAAAGATAGCACAGAAAAAACAATTTTTCTGTCAAAAAAATCTTGGGGAAAATGCAAATTTCGGAAAAAGATCGCGAGGAAAACGTAAATTGCGGCAAAAGATCTCAGAAAAATTCGAATTTCGGCAAAGAACATTGAAAAAGACGCGTATTTCGTCAAACAACAGCACGAAAAACGCAAAGGATCGTGAGAAAAACTCAAATTTTGTTTAAAGATAGCAGGAAAAAAGAAAATTTATCAAATAATCGTGGGAAAATCGCGAGTTTCGGCCAAGCATCCCGGAAAAACTCTAATTTCGGCAAAAGATCGGGAAGGAAAAAGGAAATTTCAGCAAAAGACTGCGGAAAGAACGCAAATTTCAGCAAACGACGTGAGAAATATGCAAAGGGTATAGCCGGGTTTCATAGTAAAATATGCCCTTGAGTCAACCACATCAAGTCCTACATGGATCGATAGCCCATAAAAAGAAATTCATTTCTCCCCAATTTCAAGTTTATATCACAAGACCACAGGGAGTTATGACCCTAAACGCCTGTTTTGGAAAAGTGTGCATTGTGATGAAACTACTAAGCAGATTTCAACGAAAAAAATAAGGGATGTAAAAAAAACACCATACGAATGTCTGACAATTTTTTCAGATTTTTTTTAAACAAATGAACAAGTTTTCTAACATTTTTCCTGTTTTTAAATGTACATTTTAATTAAAAATAAACTGAAATTTCTGAGTGACCACCTTAAGTTTTTTGCATGAAATACTATGAGGCATGATGCATATTCACTATCAATTTCAACTTTCTACGTATGGTGCATATATTAAAAAAATGGCAAAATCATATTCCGGCGGAAATGTGGGGCGTGTCTCAGACAAATTTCATGCCATCTCTTAAAAATACCGTGTGTATTAATGTGTGAGATTTGAAAAGAAGGCATGAAATTTGTCCAAGACACGCCCCACATAACCGCCGGAATATTATTTTGCCTTTTTAAATATGATGCACCATACGTAGAAAGTTGAAATTGATAATAAATATGCATCATGTCTCATAGTATTTCATGCAAAAAAATTAAGGTGGTCACTCAGAAATTTCAGTTTATTTTTAATTAATATATTCATTTAAAAACAGGAAATAATGTTAAAAAACTTGTTCTTTTGTTTAAAAAAATCTGAAAAAGTTGTCAAACATTCGTATGGTGGTTTTTTACATCCCTCATTTTTTTCATTGAAATTTGCTTAGTAGTTTCGTCAAAATGCGCACTTTTCCAAAACAGGCGTTTAGAACCATAACCCCCTGTGGTCTTGTGATATAAACCTGAAATTGGGGAGAAATGAATTTCTTTTTATGGGCTATTGATCCATGTAGGACTTGATGTGGTTGACTCAAGGGCATATTTTACTATGAAACCCGGCTATACCCTTTCGGCAAAAAATCGCGAGAAAAATGTAAATTTCGACAAAAAATCGCAAGAAAATGTGAATTTCTTAGAAAGATAGCGAGAAAAACGCAAATTTTGGCAAAAGATCGCGAAAAAAAAACACGATTAGATTGCCATATTTATTAACTGATATTCTGAGTAAACCATGGGAAAATGTGCATTGCACAATTAGTAAAGATTGCTGCGTAATGAAACATTAAATCAGAATCATGGACTTAAAATAGAAACTTTCAGTTTAAAATTACTGATAGTATTTGCATAAATTGTTGACCCCCCCCCCCCACCTTCTCCTTGAAATAAAGTAGCATTTGAACAAAAGTATATAAAAAATTGTGAATAATATAATCTTATTCAATGTAGCAGATGTTTAAACACAAGCTATTTTAAGTAATTTCTCATTTGCCCTTCTCACGTGCTTTTCCTCAGTTTTTTTTTTTTTTTAACTAGAGGAGTCCCGCCCCCCTGCTCGCTATGCTCGCCAACCCCCGCGTAATCGCTTCGCGATTCCAAATTATTGGCTACCCCTGCTTGCTGCGCTCGCCAATACCCCATGGTATGAATAAGCAGTTGCAGACCTTTCAAATGATGTGTCACACGACTGGTGTTGTAAAGAAATTAAAAATGTCCCCCCTGGGGGGCAGAGTGGGAGGCGTCCCAAAAGACATCCATAATATGAATAAGCAGCTGCAGACCTCTCAAATGATATATCACACGACTGATGTTGTAAAGAAATTAAAAATGTGCCCCCTGGGGGGGCAGAGTGGGGGTAACACACAAGACATCCATAAAATGAATAAACAGTTGCAGACCTTTTAAATGATGTGTCACACAATTGGTGTTATAAAGAAATTAAAAATGTGCCCCCCTGGGGGGCAGAGTGGGGGATGACACACAAGACACCCATAATATGAATAAGCAGTTGCAGACCTTTCAAATCTTGTGTAACACGACTGGTGTTGTAAAGAAATTAAAAATGTGTCCCCCCTGGGGAGCAGAATGGGGGATAACACACAAGACATCCATTATATGAATAAGCAGTTGCAAACCTCTCAAATGATGTATCAAACGACTGGTGCTGTAAAGAAAATTAAAAATTTGGCGAAATATTACAGTTATCGCCAAGTTGGCGTCATTTTTTAAAACTAATTTTGGTAGCCAAATTTGGCGATATATCGCCAAGTTGGCGACAAACTTGGCGATTGTTGGCGATGGTAACCTTTCCTCTCTTTATGGTAACCCATACGGCGATGCATAGACGGAGTCCTTTCCTGATTGGTCTATTCGACTCATGGAGGGAGTGGACAAACCGGATTCGTTAGTTCCGGAAATCTTCCACATCAGCATCATTCCAGGAGTCATTCCTTTTAAGGCTAGTTTTTTTTTTACTATAGAAGGATTTTTTTGCAGTCTCATGCCTGAAAATGTGTTTAAAATGTCACTTAAAATCCAAGCTGCCGACCTTTTTCTTAAAACTATTATTCGTGGCTATGTTGATTATCGGAGAATCGAATCAGCACACAAAATTCAGCTTCTAGGCAGATATCCACAGGCACATACATTTTGTATGTGTTATCAAAAGATGATAAGAGGTCTAAAGTATTCTGAATTTGCATTAAAATGCCCAAATTGCATCAGTTCCCGGGGTTTCGCCCCAGATCCCACTGGGAGAGCCTGAAAGGCTCCTCCAGACCCCCTAGTTCATTCGGCTCGATTAGCTCGCCTTGTATCGACAAAACACAATTCTAAAAATTGCATGTTCAGCTACACCCCCTCAATCAAACTGCCCTTGTGGCAGACCCAGCTTTGGGACCAAAGTCGGCTCCTATGGGTACAAGTACAATACCTGTTTTTATTTCACATTAAAACTAATATACTTAACAGAAAGCTTTAAATAACATTTTTATGAGAATGGATTGTTACTCATTTTACATGCAACATAAAAAAAAAAAAATCAAAACTTAAACTTTATGAATATTAATATGTTTACATCAGTGCTATCGTAAAATCGCCCTCATATCCAAAAATATTTTAGGAAAATCTTAGGCTCATAAGTATACAGGGTTGGCACGATTTAAATCAATTGATTTAAATCAAGATTTAAATCTAGATTTAAATCAGCTGATTTTTTTAAAAAAATCATTTGATTTAAATCAATTTTTTTTATGTTGGAATTTACTCTGTAGAAAAATAAGAAGTAGATGTAAATAAGTAGCAAGTGTTTTTCTGGTATTTCATGGATTTCTATCGGAAAGAATGTGGCATATGCAGGTTAAATCCAGGTGCCCCCCCCCCCCTTAATACTTTAATTCTTTGTTCTTTTGTAATAAACTTTAGATGATGAGGCGAATCACAGAAACACTTTATAAATCGGATTTCGTTTGCCAATCTTCGCAACTAACTGATTTGAATCTTTTTTGTTTCACTAGTTAATAATTAAACAAATTCATTAATGTTCATTAAACAAATTCACCTTAAAATAGGATACTATGTGCAAGGAACAAGTTTTAAAACATGCCATATTACACTGTCAAATTTTAATCAAAGCTAACGAATTTTTAAAAAGCATTCCGAAAACAAAATAACTACTAAATACCCCACCAAATCGTTAAGTTATTGCTGGAACTTTATTGGAAAAAATATACAATGATGAGAGCAAAAAATGCGTAGATGTTTTAACCCTTTGCGGCGCAGTGGTTTCATAGATATACCACTTAACTTTAATTCCCAAATGCCACATTGGCACCGGAATTTTGTTTCAAAAAATTACGGTTTATTGAATGCATGAAATGTAGCGTTTACTTATTTACAAATAAAGTTGTTTTCAAATTCCGGTGTCAGTCATTAATTTCAACACTTAAGCGGTGAATTTGTCCTGCGCCGCAAAGGGTTAAGTGGCGAAATTATGTGTATGACATTTGATGGATGGTCAAACAAACAAAATGAACCAATCGTATGTGCATGTGTGGTAAATAGAGGTAAAGTCTACTTAGTTGACACAATCGATACATCAGGATCTTCACACACAGGTAAATATTTGACTGAACTTGCGACTAAAATGATTCCTTTAAAAGAAAACAAATTTTAATGCAAAGTTCGTAGTTTCGTCTCTGATAATGCTGCCAACATGGCTAAAATGTGAAATGAATTAGAAGAGAAAGGTTTTAATAATGTTTTAAATCAAAATGAAATTTCACTTAGTGTAGAGGAAAATAATGAAGGATTGGCATTCATTAAAGAAAATTGTCCAAATCTTCTCGCCACTGTAGCACATTTTCAAGCAAAAAATGACCCATTCGAAAAATTACCATTGCTTGAGAAAAAAGTTTCAGATATTGTGACAAATTATGATTGGTGGAAGTTCTTTTATGTAATGAGAGGTAAAGAGAGAATAAGCGAAATTGAAATTGAATTTAGTTACAAAATAACAACAGTCGTGGCTTTATCTGCTAGAATAGAAAGACAATTTTCTTCTTTTAGACTAGTTCATTCAAGCCTTCGTAATAAATTAGGAGTGGACAAAGCTTCTAAATTGGTGTTTTTGTTCAAACTATTAAATCCTTGATTTATTTCTATTTGCTTAAAAAATATTGAATTAATTGTAATTTTTATCCTTTAATATATAGCCTGCATTAAATGAATATTTAATTTGTTTTTTAAATTTTACCATTTTCTATTTATTTACAACATTTTTCAGTTTATTTCTTATTTAGTGTGCACAATTCAATTACAAAATAATAGAATGGCTTTAGATTAAAGCCTAGTTGTTTATTTTTTAGTACCAATCAATAACTAGAATGTAGTATTTTCTTAACTATATAATTATTACTTATATTATTTTTATAAATTATAAACATTATTTATTCTTTTTTAGTTATTTATTATAAAAAACTGCTCCATGTATACTGTAAAAACATAAAAACACAATAATTAAAAATAGAATTCTAAAAAAATCAAATAAATCCGATTTAAATAAAAAAAATCTGATTTAAATCAAATAAATCCGATTTTTTTTTTTTTTTTCAAAAAATTATGATTTTTTTCCAACCCTGTAAGTATATGAGAATTTCATTTTTAAATTTTAATGACGATGCCGTTATTTTATTTAATAATTTCACCTCATTTGCAATTGTTCCTGTATCTTATTCTGTTGTTATTTAAAATATATAACTTCTCTGATATTTTTTTCTGTTTTGATTGAAAATGTTATTTGGAAAAGGGCATTGCCGGATAAGCATTGGAAACATGCCTTTCAATCAAATTTATTCCCCCCCCCCCAGGTATATCTACCTATCTGACAATCTATTTCCCCTAATATCACCTTATATTTATATGGATATTTTATGCGATAAAAATGTTTTTTCGATTTTTTAAAACCCCCATTTTCTAAAAAACTACCGTAGCGAATTACATGTGATTTATTGAGTTTATATAGACATTAAAGATGCTTAACTAGGATTTTTTTTTAAATAATTTTCTGATTATAAAAAGCATGTGAAAAGACGATTAAAAATTTTTGAAAAATAAAAATCATATTTTATAGTTGTCGGAAAATTATTATTTTCTAATACAAAACTCCTCATATGTGCTCGTATATTATAGATAAATGTTATAAATATTTATATATATTACATATTAATATTTACAAAAATATATATGAAAATTATTTAATTTCATTAAAAGGCGTTATTTGGGGCGGAGCTAATCATCTCCGACACCTAAAAAATTTTTGGGGCGGAGCTATTAATCTTCGACACCTGAAGAATGTTTGGAATGTACACTTGCAGAAATGCTGCATTTTAAAATTTAATGAACACACGCGCATCATTCTCAACGCTGACAATACTGTTTAGACAACAAAATTTCTTGTTGATGTCACATACGACAACAGGGAAGAATATTTTTGTCACAGAAACAAACTACGTTCTTTGCTATTGAAATGTAACAACAATGATCACAGCCAGTTTAACCTTCCGTCTACCAGACGGGTCCATTGGACCCGACAGCAATATTTCTGGTGTCAATGGTAAAATGAGAAATTGTCGATTGACACCGGAATTTATAAAGGACTTGTCTAGATATTACGAATTCCTTAATTTAAGCTTTCATTGTAAAAGCAAAATTATATTAAAATATTGCTGGTGCCATTTGCAAGTTTGGAATTAAAATTAGGTGTTGCCGTAGATAAATGGGTGTTTTGTCTGGTAGACGGAAGGTTAAATGAAAATGCTTTTAATCCGTTTTTATAAAGAGAAATTATAGTTTGTAGTTTCAAGCTTTTTAACCGAGCAATGCGCCCTGTTTACCATAATGTTAAATGTTTATGTCTAAGTAATAATTAACCGCCGCAAACCGAAACAAATTTAATGTAATGATATGAATGATTTTTATTTCTTACTATGTCATCTAAGAATGATAATCCGAAATGTGATTATTCTCGAAGTTTCTTGAAAAAACTTGTGGTTACAGAGAAAAAGATAAATTTTTATTTTTATGTATAAAATAATGTAATACTTTATCAGGTGTCAGCTGTTTTTTTACCCATAAAAATCACTGTTCTTGAAAGTGAGACCTAAAGCACTGAACCCGACTATGTAATTGAATATAAGATTTTAATATACAGTCGAGTCTCTCTATAACGAAACTCCATACATCGAATTTCTCTATACAACGAATTTTTAGTAGGAACGGTCCCCTTTTCGTATGATTACATTGAAAACAGTCTCTATATAGCGTAATATCTATCTCCATATAACGAATTTTTACATAAATTGGTCTTAATTTATTCAGTTTTAAAAAAGCTTCGAAATTATATGAAATCAATTTTCCATCACTTATTTTTGATTTATCGTTCAGTGCTGAGGTTTTTTTTTTTTTTTTTTTTTTTTAAATATATATATATATATATATATATATATAAATATTACTTCTCTCCTTGTTCTTTAAATCCAACGAGTTCATCCCACCTCCCACACACCTTTCAACATCCTTCTCAAAACAGAGTCAATTGGATTGTTACACATATAAGAGAGGAATTAATTACAGGCACATAAGAGAGGCCTTCACAGGGTGAGTAGCAACATTTTAGTTTTAAAAATAAGCACCTGGGTCATTCCACGTGAAATCAACCAATTTAAAGAAAACGTGTTGCATCATAGTCACAGATATTTTTTAAATTTTTATCATAGACAGACATAGTAGTGAAACCCTCAAATCTGAAATTTAAAAGTAATTTTCGCAATATTGGCTGAGATATAGCCATTTGAAAACTGACCATTTTTGCAAAATGGCGGCCATCTTGGAATCTTATCATTATCTGAAAGAGGCTATAACTTGGCAACTAAGGGCTCAATTTTTATATATCTGGTACCAATTTGAAGCTATTTGTACAAAGAATACAAATTTTGCATCAAAACAATAATAAATTTTCATTTATTTATTTTTTATTATGGTCAAACTAAAAATATCACCCAAAAAAAGGGGCTGATTGTAATGGCCCATAAAAAAATGAATCATCATGAATTTTTCTGAAACTTGGTAGAAACATTGCTCCATCTGTGGGCTTTAAACAATAGAAAAATTGGAGAGGTAAAATCTTTTGTTTAAAAATAAATGATTTTTTACACATAAGGTGTCATTAACTAAATAATGATCATTTTAGAATCTGTAACTATTGCTAATTTAAGAAATAATGGTTAAAATAAAATTTCCTTACATTTAAATTAATATATTGTGTGTTTATTATGTAATTCAATGAAGAGATATCAATTTGCAGCTATTTATACTAAATATTAATGTATTAAAATACAAGTAAATTTTCATTTTTACAATGCTTTTTATTTCATTTAAAATATGAGAATATGATTCTCAAAACATATTTACATAAATATTAAATACCTTACTATAATAAACTACATAAAAAAAGGCCACATAATATTTTTTCCTGAAATATTTGAGAAATACTAGCTGTAAATCAGAGTTGAATTCATTCAATTGTGTGATTTAAATAAAATAAAAAATATATAAATTATATATATATAAATCTGGCCACATAAATTTCATTTTTTAAGTGGAAAAAAGTCTTAAATAGGTTCTTTATATAGGGGAGAGTGGGGAGAAATAGGACTGTTTTTTACACAAATTTTGTTTTTTACACAAAAACAAAAATTTTGCTTTTTTGAATACAAAATAAAATACTTTCTAATGTTCTTGAACAATATCTCTAACAATTCTGAATCATCTTTCCAGTGATGAAGATACTGGAATTTGATGTTGTAGCACTAACATTATCAACCTATCATCTTTGTTAGATAGTAAATATAGCCAACACTATAATAATTTGTTTCGTTTAATACATTGTTTTATAGTTGTCTCATTCCTGCTTGTTAGTGCAGAGGTATGGGACACATTTTGAAATTTACAATTTCTTTAGTTATAAAATTGTTTAGCTATATTGTTCAAGAACATTAGAAAGTATTTTATTTTGTATTCAAACAATCAAATTTTTTTGTTTTTGTGTAACAATTAAAAAAAATGATTTTCTAATTTTTGTAAAAAGTGTCCTATTCCTCCCCACTCTCCCCTATATATAGAACCTATTTAAGACTTTTTTTCCACTTAAAAAATGAAATTTATGTGGCCAGATTTATATATATATAATTTATATATTTTTTTATTTTATTTAAATCACACAATTGAATGAATTCAACTGTGATTTACAGCTAGTATTTCTCCAATATTTCAGAGAAAAATATTAAGTGTTTTTTTGTTTTTTGTTTTTTAATGTAGTTTATTATAGTAAGGTATTTAATATTTATGTAAATATGTTTTGAGAATTATATTCTCATATTTCAAATGAAATAAAAGGTATTGTAGAAATGAAAATTTACTTGTATTTTAATATATGAATATTTAGTATAAATGGCTGCAAATTGATATCTCTTCATTGAATTATGTAATAAACACACAATATACTAATTTAAATGTTTAAAAAATTATTTTAACCATTATTTCTTGAATTAGCAATAGTTACATATTCTAAAATGATCATTATTTAGTTAATGACACCTTATGTGTAAAAAATCATTTATTTTTAAACAAAAGATTTTACCTCTCCAATTTTTTTATTATTTAAAGCCCACAGATGGAGCAATGTTTCTACCAAGTTTTAGAAAAATACATGATGATTCATTTTTTTTATGGGCCATTACAGTCAGCCCTTTTTGGGGGTGATATTTTCAGTTTGACCGTAATAAAAAATAAATAAATGAAAATTTATTATTGTTTTGGTGTGAAATTTGCATTCTTTGTACAAATAGCTTCAAATTGGTACCAGATACATAAAAATTGACACCTTAGTTGTCAAGTTATGGCATCTTTCAGATAATGATAAGATTCCAAGATGGCCGCCATTTAGCAAAAATGGTCAGTTTTCAAATGGCTATATCTCAGCCAATATTGCAAAAATTACTTTTAAATTTCAGATTTGAGGGTTTCTCTACTATGTCTGTCTATGATAAAAATTAAAAAAAAATCTGTGATTATGATGCAACACCTATTGGTTGAATTCGTGTGGAATGACCCACCTGTAAGCACACTTTTAGAGAAAAAGAAGCACCCATTTATGCACATATATGCATTACAGGGGTGATTGTGTTCCTGGTGTACCCCAGATTTCCAAGCTTTTCGATTGATCCTTTCGGTTTTATGATATCGTTACACTTAGAAAAAAATTCAAACATTAAAAAATATCACGAATTTTGAAAAAAATTTGCAAATTTTGTCAAAAATTAAAAGAAAAAAACATTAATTTCTTTAAGGAATCGCGCAGAGAACAAATTTTTTTCTAGAATCAGGGGTAAAAATGCAAATTCGTTTTTTTAAAAAAAGGCACATTTTGTTGAAAAACGTGAAAAAACGATCAATTTCGTCAAAAAATCGCAAAAAAAATCATGAAAAGAAAGATAAGTTTCGTCAAAAAATCGCAAAAAAACCCAATCAATTTTGTCATATAAACGCGAAAAAAAACGACAAATTTCTAGCAAAAAGGTCACGAAAATACAGCAAATTTACAAAAAAATCACGTAAAAACAATCATTTTTGCCATTTAAGCAGGAAAAAAATGTCAAATTTCTTGAAACAATCATGAAAAAACGGCAAATTTCATCACAAAACCACGTAAAAACAATCAATTTCATCAAATAGACACACAAAAACGGCAAATTTCGTGAAAAGACAGCAAAAAAACGAGATTCCTTCAAAAGATCGCGAAAAAACAAGATTTCCTCAAAAGGTCGTGATAAAACGAGATTTCTTCAAAAGATCGCGATAAAGCCGCAAATTTTGTCAAAAGACTGCACAAAAAAAAAAAAAAAAAAAAGTCATTGCTGGAGTGGAATTTTCTGTACAAAAACTGTTTTTGCTGCTTTAAAAACTGATTTTATAGAGCCCCAGCAGCAGAATTTTTTTCTGCAGTCTGCAACACAAGTAAAAACTTAAAAAACAGTCTGCAGACAAATCCCTCGCATAATATTATATGCACTCAAACCTCCCAAGTATTTGTGACAGACATAAAAAAAAAAGAAATTGTCTTTGTACTCAGAATTTTTAACACCTCATACATTTTCTGAAAGAGAAAGGGGGGGGGGGGTCCTCTTTGACAAAAATTGACATGGGTTTATCATGATCTTTTGACGCAATATCATTTTTCGCAAACTTTTGACGCTATTTGCACCTTTTTTCGCATTTTTATGACAAAATTTGACGTTTTTTCCGATTTTTTGACGAAAACTCCTTTTTTCGTGATCTTTTGAATAAAATTGTTGTTTTCTCGCGATCTTTTGAAGAAATTTGTTGTGATTTTTTGACGAAAACTGCTGTTTTGTTGCGATCTCTTGAAGAAATTTGCCATTTTTTTCGCAATCTCTTGAAAAAATTTGCTGTTTTTCGCGATCTTTTGAGGAAATTTGCAGTTCTTTCTCCTTTCATGATTTTTTAACGAAAACTACCGTTTTTACGTGATCTTTTGAAGAAATTTGCCGTTTTTTTTTTTAATCTTTTGAAGAAATATTTCGTTTTTTCGTGATTTTTTGATAAAATTTGCCGTTTTTTCGCGATTTTTTAAAGAAGTTCGACGATGTTTCGCGATTTTTTCACGAAAACTGCAGTTTTTTCGCGATCTTTATACGAAATTACCGTTTTTTTCGCGATCTTTTGAATAATTTTCCCGATTTATCGTGATCTTTAGACGAAAGCTGCCTTTTTTGCGATCTTTTGACGAAAACTGCCGCTTTGTCGCGATCTCTTTAATAAATTTGCCGTTTTTTCGTGATTTTTTTAACGAAAACTGCCGTTTTTTCGCGATCTTTTGAAGAAATTTGCTGTTTTTTCGAGATTTTTTGAACTAATGTTCCGTTTTTTCGTGATTTTTTGATGAAATTGACTGTTTTTTCGCGATTTTTTGAAGAAATTGAACGATGTTTCGTGATCTTTTACGAAAACTGCCGTTTTTCCGCCATCTCTTCACGAAGACTGCCGTTTTTTAGTGATCTTTTGAATAAATTTGCCGTTTTTTCGCGACCTTTTGAAGAAATTTGCAGTTTTTTCGAGATTTTTTTGAACAAATGTTCCGTTTTTTCGTGATTTTTTGATGAAATTCGACGATGATTCGGGATCTTTTACGAAAACTGCCGTTTTTCCGCGATCTCTTCACGAAGACTGCCGTTTTTTAGTGATCTTTTGTAGAAATTTGCCGTTTTTTCACGATTTTTTTTGCCGTTTTGGGGGGATTTTTTTGACGAAAACTACCATTTTGACGTGAACTTTTGCAGAAATTAGCCACTTTTTGCGATTTTTTGAAGAAATTTGCCTTTTTTTCGTGATTTTTTGACGAAAACTGCTGTTTTTTTTTGTGATCTTTTGAAGAAATTTGCCATTTTTTGCAATGTTTTGAAGAAACTTGCCGTTTTTTCGTGATCTTTTTAAGAAATTTGCTTTTCTAGATTTTTGCCGTTCTTTTCGCGATTTTTCGACGAAATTCACGTGTTTTCCGCAAAATTGATTTCTTTTCGAAGACTATTTGTCGAAATTTGCGATACTTTTTATGTCCGAATTTTTGGATTTAGGACCGAAATTTTTTAATTGTTGCTAAAGTTTTAACAGTTGAAAAATAATCTGCAGACATTCCCAAGAGTCTGCGACGTACGTCGCAGCGTTGCGCCGATTCTGCTCCCGGGGTAGCAGCATTTTTTTTTCTTCTTTTTTTTAAATTCCTTGCTTTTTCTAAAGCTGTTTTTTCTGCTCCAAAATTGTTTGTTTCAAATTTTATTTTTGAGTGAATATGACCTTTGAAATTAATATATTTTGCATTTGATAATTATCAGGGTTTTTTACTTTGTATCAGTAAATTTTCAGGGTTTTTTTTTTCTTCTCTCCTAGGGTTCATGAAATTTAAGTCTTTTTAAAAATCCTTTGAAGAAATTTGATTTTTTGCAATATTTTGACAATTTTTTTTTTTATTTTTTTGCAGAAAATTTTTGGTTTTCGCAATCTTTTGCGGTTTTATCGCGATTTTTTTTAGATATTTCTGTATTTTCGCGATCTTTTGGTTTTTTCGACGTAATTTGTAGTTATTCGAGATCTTTTTGCGAAATTTGTGATTTTATCGCGATCTTTGGACAAAATGAGTGGTTTTTTCGCGAGTTTTTGTCAAAAATAAGTTTTGTCGCGATCTTTTCACGCAAATTGCAATTTTATTGCAAATTTTTTAACAAACTTAGTGTTTTTTAGCGATGCAAATTTCTTCGCCGAAATTTGCATTTTTTCGCGTTCTTTAATAAACATTTGAGACGGAATTTTTCAATTTTTTCGCAATTATTCGGCGAAATTTCAGCAGTTTTTTTTTTGGTTTTCTGGTGAAATTTGTGGTTTTATCGCAGTTTATTGATGAAATTTGGGGTTTTATTGCTGTTTTTTGATCAAAATTTGCGGTTTCATCGTTTTTTTCTAAGGAAATTTGTGGTTTTATTCCGAGATTTTTCGGTAAAATTTGTGATTTGATCGCATTCTTTTGACATAATTTGCTTTTTTTTCATAATCTTTTGATGAATGTTTTTAGTTTTCCGACGTATTTTTTCAAATTTTTCTATGATATTTTTAGGTTTCTCTGCGATTCTTTATAAAAATTTGAGCATTTTCATGATCTTTTGACAGCACTGTGCGATAAGGTGGGGGGGGGGAGCCGCGCCGGGTACGGAAATTTAGAGGGTACCAAATTTATACTACCAATGTCATTTTTCGTCTATTACAAGAAAAAGTTGGGTAGAGGGGTCGTCAAATTTACAATTTGTTCCGCGCGCAGTTTTCTCTTCGCACGCCTTGTCTTTTGATAGATATAGATATTTTTTTTTTTATTGTTTTATGTTCGCAATTTATTTTGATCGATCGTTCGACGATATATTCAACTTACTTTGGTATAATAAAAAACTCAAATGGCAATAATGAATAATCACACGCTCACACGAGAGTCACAAAAGAAAAAAATATGCAACGCCAGAATTCCAGAAAACCATGCAGAACAGAGAACTTGCGTTCAGAGTTCCGAGAATCAAAGGCTGAAAGATGAGGGAGGAGCTAAAAGTGGACAATACGAACATTTCTGGGGTACGAACGACGTATCATCAGCCGTTCTAGATAAGGAAAAGTTGTTGTTTCGCTTTTATCGAAATAGTTTCGGTTCAGGATCGCGAAAATTAAAACAAGAAGTTCGTTCAAAAATAGGCATTTCAAGGGAGAGAGAAAAAAATAAGCACTCTGGGAAAAAAAAGAAGCACCTTGTAAGGACCTGACAAATTTGCTTTGAAAATAAGTACCTTGTAAGCACCTGTAAGCACCGCTACGCACCCTGCTTCAAATGGATTTTTTTTTTTTTTTTTTTTTTTTTTTTTTTTTTTTTTTTTTTTGGAGAGCGTAACAATTTTAAAATCAAAACAACAAAAAATTACAGATTTCTTCGTCTGAAATTAATGCAAGTCTTCCTTATTTGATTTTCATTAAACTTTCAAATAAATGTCTGTTCTCTATTTTGAAACTGCTTAAATAATTAAGAAATAAAATGTTAGGTTAATATATACTTTTAAACATTTAAAAGTCTTAATTAAAAAGATAAAAAATAATATTTGTTCAAAATTTGCACATTAAATACGATTTTTAACATCATTCTCTATATATCGAATTTCTCTATATAACTAATTTTTTACTGGAACGATGGATTTCGTTATATGGAGACTCGACAGTATTCGCAAAAAATTAGCTATGTCTTTGCAATATTTAAAATGCTCCTGGTAATTTTTCCACTGCTTTTTTGGACTATTTTTATTTAAAAAAAAAAAGTTCTATTGCATTAAACATTTAACGGTTCAAAATTATAAAAATATATTTTTCAATACAAAATATCATCCAGTGCTGTCTGCTTTCTTAACTTACATTATGTATTTTTCGCTAATATTAATCTTCGGATCAAATAGTCTCAGAAATATGTTATTAGAAAAAAAACAAAAGTTATGATTAGCATATATCTTGAATAAAAAAAAATGCCGAACAACGAAAAAAAAATACTAATAAGTGAAATAATTACTTATATTACCCTTCATTAAAAGTGGTCAGAGTGTTCGAATAAAAATCATTATAGTAACTGCGTTTACATTGAGATATCGAAGAGAGTTGTAGTTTTCCAATTAAAAATATTTTTCTCTATTGGCTTCGATACAAACGATCAGTTTTCGATATCGAAATAATATCGACAGAGTTGAAAATTATGACCTTTAATCTTAATGAAATCTAAAATACATCAGTTGACGCATTGTCTGTTGACTTTGTTCCAAAGATTCTTCGGATTTCGAAGTTGCGTATCTCCGCCCAAAAAACGCCTAAATTTATTAAATGAATATTAATAAATTTTACAAATTTTTTTTTTGTAAATATTTATATCTAGTACCTGACACAAACTTTCGGCATTTATATATCAAATGCGAGAAAATATGAAGAATTTTTTACTAGAAAATGGTAATTGTTCGACAACTATAAGATATGATTTTTATTTTTTTTTAAATTTTAAATCGCTTTTTCACACACTTTTTATAATGAGAAAATTATACAAAAATTACCAATTATGCATCTTTAATGTCTATATGAACTCAATAAATCACATTTAATTCGGCACAAGTTTGAGAAAAGAAGGTTTTTAAAAAATCGAAAAAACATTTCCGATAAAATTATTATCTCATAAAATATCAATATTTATAAGGCGATAATAGGGGAAATACAGCAATAAATATGCAGACACACCTAATGGGAAAAAAAAAAAATCAAATGAAGAAAGTTGATTGAAAGGCATGTTTCTAATGCTAATCCGGCTATGCCCTTTGTATTATTGTTATTTTTGTGGTAAAAATGAAATAAAATTGATTTTAAAAAACATATATACAGGGTGTTTCTAAATTCATGGTCCAAACTTTAAGGGGTGATAGTACACATCAAGACAAAGAATATTTAAATAGGAAACCAAGGGTCCCAAAGTCTTCCGAAGGAGTTAGGCGCCATTAAAGTTTAGGGTCCAAAAATTCAAAAGATTATGAAAAACAGAAAAATTGGTCGATTCGTTTGCGGTTTTCACTAAAATTATTCTTTATGTCAGTATTGTCTTGAAAATAAATTATAAAGATAAATTTCAAAAAATGACGATAGAGGGCGCTTTAGACTTTAGAGTAACGAACAACTATTTTTTACCGTTATTTTTTGCATCTCATTAAAGGTTTCGTAAGCTTAGATTTAAACTTAAATTTTGAGCTCAAAATATGAATAGTTGGAAGCAGTTAAGTAGCACAAACTTAACTGTGTTCAGAGGGTTTTAAATTCAAATGCTTATAAAAAAACGGAAAAATTGGTCGATTGATTTGCGGTTTTCACTAAAACTATTCTTTATGTCGGTATTTTATTGAAAATGAATTAAAGATAAATTTCAAAAAATGCCGATAGAGGGTGCTTTAGACTTTGGAGTAACGTACAACTATATTTTACCGTTATTTTTCGCATCTCATAAAATTTTCTTAGAAGCTTAGACATAAACTTAAATTTTGAGATGAAAATCTGAATCGTTGGGAGTGGTTAAGTAGAGCAAACTGAACTGTGTTCAATGGGGGTGGGGAGGTTCAAATTTCAAATTATTTAAAAAAACGGAAAAATTGGTCGATTCGTCTGCCGTTTTCGCTAAAACTATTCTTTATGTCAATATTTCCTTGAAAATAAATTTTAAAGATTAATTTCAAAAAATACCGATAGAGGGCGCCTTAAACTTTGGAGTAACCAACAACTATTTTTAGCCGTTATTTTTTGTATCTAATTAAATGCTTGTAAAAGTTCAAACTTAAATTTTGAGCTCAAAATCTGCATTGTTTTGAGTAATTAAGTGCAGAAATTTGAAATGTGTTTGAGGGGTGGGGAGGGTAACATTTTAACTCCTGAACACTGTTCAGTTTCCGCTTCTTAACCCCTCCATCGATTTAGAATTTGAGCTCAAAATTTAAATCTAAGCATTTGCAAGCATTTAATTAGATACAAAAAATAACGCTTAAAAATAGTTGTTGGTTACTCTAAAGTTTAAGGCGCCCTCTATCGGTATTTTTAATTAATCTTTAAAATTTATTTTCAAGAAAATATTGACATAAAGAATAGTTTTAGCGAAAACGGCAAACGAATCGAACAATTTTTCCGTTTTTTATAATCATTTGAAATTTGAACCTCCCCACCCCCATTGAACACAGTTCAGTTTGCTCTACTTAACCACTCCCAACGATTCAGATTTTCATCTCAACATTTAAGTTTATGTCTAAGCTTCTAAGAAAATTTTATGAGGTGCGAAAAATAACGGTAAAATATAGTTGTACGTTACTCCAAAGTCTAAAGCGCCCTCTATCGGCATTTTTTGAAATTTATAATTCATTTTCAATAAAATACCGACATAAAGAATAGTTTTAGTGAAAACCGCAAATCAATCGACCAATTTTTCCGTTTTTTATAAGCATTTGAATTTAAAACCCTCTGAACACAGTTAAGTTTGTGCTACTTAACTGCTTCCAACTATTCAGATTTTGAGCTCAAAATTTAAGTTTAAGTCTAAGCTTACGAAACCTTTAATGAGATGCAAAAAATAACGGTAAAAAATAGTTGTTCGTTACTCTAAAGTCTAAAGCGCCCTCTATCGTCATTTTTTGAAATTTATCTTTATAATTGATTTTCAAGACAATACTGACATAAAGAATAATTTTAGTGAAAACTGCAAACGAATCGACCGATTTTTCTGTTTTTCATAATCATTAGAATTTTTGGACCCTAAACTTTAATGGCGCCTATCTCCTTCGGAAGACTTTGGAACCCTTGGTTTCCTATTTAAATATTGTTTGTCTTGATGTGTACTATCACCCCTTAAAGTTTGGACCATGAGTTTAGAAACACCCTGTATAGTATTTCAAATAATACTTAATAGTGGACTATTGTGTTCCAGTGTACCCCGCTTCTGTGACACACTGGTGCACTTTATGAAAGTATATAGAATTTTTTTTTTCTTCTTAATGTATTTGAAACTATGATCTGAAAAAAATATCTGAGGCATGTAAAACTACTTAGGAAATGTTCGAGAATATTTTCAGACTTTCCATTAAAGAAAAAGAAATGTAAAATGTAAAAGCTGTCTACTGTGTCGCAGTCTCCCCTATATTATACACAAGAGCAGGAACGGCGAACCTCCCCACTTCCGCGTATCAAACTTTATCAAAAAATATTTAATAATATAAAAATAATAATATAAATAATAATTAATAATAATAATTAATAATAAATAATTGATAATATAAAAATATTTAATAAAATAAGTCAAAAATAAAGAAATAATGAATCATTAACTGGAGAAAAAACAATCATTAAATTTTTTTCTTGTGGAAAGGGGCTGTAAGATGCATGTACGTATTGTACTATTATAATTATAGTAACAATTATATTTGAGAAAATAATAAAAAAATAAATACGACTCCTGGTGTTACATAATGAATGAGAAATAATTGATATCGTGTTCATACTTTTAATAGAATGCAATGTGAACTGAAGTCTTACCTAACAGGAGGTTTCAACTTTTAACTTATTATTTTCAGAAAATAATGATTGCAATGGGAACTGGAGTGAAATGCAATGTGAGGTACAGTTAGCTGACAAGCGGTTTTAACTTGGGCTGTTATCCTTATTTAACGAAAATAATTACTCCCAGTAAGTGCAGTAATGGCAAACCCTAGAATCATTAAGGGTCAGTCAAATCTTCAGTCAAATCTTCAGTTAAGTCTTCAGTCAAATGAAAACAACCGTTCGCTAATGCTAATCCAATGGAAGAAATTTATGAAGATATCTTGGCTGCATAATATTTTTAAGTTAGAGTTATTAGTTTTAGAAGGTGTGAAGTAAAAAAAAGTCAAAGTTATTAACATAAAAAAAAAAAACAAAAAAAACAAAAAATTAAGTAGAACTTAGTGGCATTACATTCTAGTGGCGTTAATTATCCCCTATAAGTCTATAGAGAGTTGCTTCCTTATTGTTTTATTTATTTTATATGAGTTAGGGCACTTGTGAACAGATGGGGACGTATGTAAACAGTTCACAAGTATATTTTTTAAGTCTGTGAATGTGTTTTTTAATTTTTAGTTAAAATTTTTTTAACTACCCTTGTCAAACACTGAACTATAAATTCAATGGTTTTAGGATTTCCTCACATTTTAACATACAGGAAGTTAGATAATTAAAAGTGGTGGCTTTCAATAAAAGCCAATTTTTTGTTGTTGTTATTCTGTAATGCTCTCCTGTTTTAAACGCATTTATTTTTTTTCTTAGCCCATATTAAAGTAAAGGTATTTTATTTTATGAAAGTTAAATTTAGTTGGTCAAAAAAAAGTGATAAGTAGTACTGTGATAATTACCAATTATTTACATCACAATTTTACCAATTTTTAAAACCATGATGCACATCTTTGTGATACGCATTGAATAACATATAGAAAAAGTAAAAACACAATAACAGAATTATTCTACACTCTCAAAAAAAATTCCGTCTTTTTACAGAAAATGTACTGGCAGCACTGCTGCCAGAAATTGTCTGTATATTGACGACTTTCCGTTTATTTTTTTCTCCGTCAAAAGAGGAAAAATATCCGTCACTTGAAAAAAGTTTGGAAAAATCAATGCGGAAGAGGTGGGGATCGAACCAAGGACCCCAGGATTACAAGACCAACGCGCATCCACTGCGCCAGGATTGCTTGTGAAGATTTTGCTTTAAATAGAAGTGTTCATTTCATATGGGTGTGGTTTGGTGTATTTCGTTAAAAAGCTTTTAATTTTGCAGTTAATCTCGGAAAGACTTCATCTTTAATGAAACTGTGGCTGGGGTTTTTTTTTACTTTAATATTAATATAGTATAAAAATGTGAATTTTAAATATATTACGTAGATTGTTAGAGAAAAAACATGGATGTTTTATTTTTATTCGATAAGATTTTTTTTTAATAATATCAATTTTTTTTGCATTTTATTTTTTAATTAAAATATTTTTTAAATGTGTTCACTTAAAGTATATTTTATATGCGAATATTTATCATAGAAATAACTTAGTAAATTGAACTTTATTCAACTTATCCAACTTTGAATAACAGATTGTGAGAATTTTTGAACGAATAAAGAAAGTAATTGTTATTTATTTTTAAATTCGAAAACATTTTTGTCTTTTAAAACTAAATTAGACATTTTAATCGATAGAATATTTTTGTTTTTCATTTTAAAAATAAATTCGAATTTATTACTAACAGATCCAATGCGCATGCGTGCTAGATATAAACGGAAACGTTTCCTCATTTTTCGACTTTCGGAATGAACTCACAGAACAAATACGTCTTTTGGGAAAACAGAAGTTATTTGTGAAAAAATAACGATAACTTAGTGTATATTGACGAATTTTTCTGACAGTGTAAAGCTTAATTAACAGTAACACAGTTTTGCTATGCTTGGCACAAAAATAAATAAATAAATAAATAAATAAAATTAAATTAAAAAAAAATACATATTAGTGTAAAATTTTACGAATAATTAATTCCTTGTATATGTTGAACATTTATTACTTTATTCATACACCTAGAAATCGGGCATCTAATTAGTTTTGATACACAAAAAATTATTTTTGTCTTATTTATGCATGTGTTCACATGTGCCCCTCAGGTATTTCACAACTATCGGGGCACATATGAACAAATTAGCCAATTTTCAGAGTGATAAGTTAGAAATTCTTGGTAAATGCATTCAAAAATTTCATCATAAGAGCAAACAAAGTGTACATATTCATATAATAAAACATTTTTGTTTCACTAGCTCATAACAATTTTGAGAAATAGTCAAAACTGTAAAATTTGTTCACGCGTGCACCTCTCTCCCCTATATATTTCACTTTTTAAATTTAAATTATGGACTACTCTATCGAACTAATGCTTTGTGATAAACAAAATATATTGACAAGTTATTAGGTATTCTGTAGGTTGATAAGGTTATCTTAAAGGTAATCCCCCCCCCCCAAAAAAAAAAAAAAAATTGTAAGAAAAATTAGGGCCGAAAGTGTCCATTTGAGTTAATATTGAACTAATTTGAAATTCAACAAATTACACTAACCTTATAATACAATAACCTAATTAAAAAACCTTTAAACAAGTTCAGCTTGTCGAAATTCGCGTTATTTTGTCTAACTTCAAGCATTTCCTTATAAAACCTCAATCGAAAACATACCGTAAATATTCTAACACGTGCCTGCACTAGAGGCTTTCAATATAAATTTCCATCCCACGGATTTTAACAATAAAGTTACACTGTTATAAATGAAAACAGGTTTTCAATTAAGAAGGTACAAAGCTTTCTAATCGATATAAATATTTAACGTAAAGTGTAATTTGCGCTATTGAGTAATGGACACCTTAAATAAATTCCAAAACGTTTTTAATAAAATGGCAATTCCATTGACACGCCATATAGAATAAATGCAAGTAAATAAATAAAAATAATAGCTAACATTCATTCAAGAGTAACATGACAAACTGAATAAATCGATTGTTCATAACTTCAGGTCAGTTTTCTTAAAAGAAAAAAAAAAAAAAAAAAAAGCTTTGACTCAGTTGGGATTGTAGATCGATTTACTTTTCTTAGTCAAGATCCGAATTCCCCTCGCTAATGTTAAGTCTACGATTGTGTGATATGCATTTATATATTTAAAATATCTCACCAAGAAATCAATATTTTGAACTTACTTTTTCTGTAAACTCTTCTTAAAGAATGTTTTTTTTTTTTTTTTTTTTTTTTTTTTTTCACTTTAGTTGTTTAAATATTTCTAAAATATATTACTAATTTTCATGTGAAGTGTTAAAATCTGACACCAGTTCGTCAGCTTTCAACACACAAAATTTGTAAAAAATATTTTGAGATCTACAGAAAAAAAACAAGTTGGAAATTGCACGTGAAGCGTAGCAAATTAGGTGCGTTCGAATGATGACGAAGTTTTAAAAATATTACTTTCATATATCAATCTCTTAACATTGTAAATAGTGAATTACAATTAAAACGCTCATCAAACAATGTTCTCCCTATACCATTATGTAATGGAATACTTTTGTGTGGCCTTGTAAATCAATAACAAATGTTCTTTGCGCCACAAATTATGTAAGTATATAATGTATGTATATTATAATATGTACTTTATAGTTGCATATAAATTTTATTAAGTTCGCATGAGTGTAACACGATTAAAATGCATTTGAAACATTTTTTCCCATTGACCGTAATGTAATGGAATACTTTTGATTGTCCCTGTAATTGATCTATGCATCCGATTTCCATAAAATTTGAAATAACTCGAAAAAATTATGTAATAATTATGTATTTTAAATTTCAAACGTATAGAATATACTTGAAACTTTTTCCCCATTGACCATAATGTAATTGAATACTTTTGATTGCCCCTGTAATTGATCTATGACACGATTATAAAAAAATTTGAAATAACTCGACAGAATTATGTAATAATTGCGTATTTTAAATTTCAACCGATTAAAATGCATTTGAAACTTTTTTCCCCATTGACCGTAATGTAATGGAATACTTTTGATTGCCCCTGTAATTGATCTATGCATCCGAGTTTCATAAAATTTGAAATAACTCGAAAAAATTATGTAATAATTATGTATTTTAAATTTCAAACGTATAGAATATATTTGAAATTTTTTCCCCATTGACCATAATGTAATTGAATACTTTTGATTGCCCCTGTAATTGATCTATGCACACGATTATCAAAAAATTTTAAATAACTCGACAGAATTATGTAATAATTGCGTATTTTAAATTTCAAACGATTAAAATGCATTTGAAACTTTTTTCCCCATTGACCGTAATGTAATGGAATACTTTTGATTGTCCCTGTAATTGATCTATCCATCCGATTTTCATAAAATTTGAAATGACTCGACAAAATTATGTAATAATTATGTATTTTAAATTTCAAACGATTCGGTTGGGTAGTTTTTGCGTTGTTATATGCGGACGGACAGACGGACGGACTGAACGACCACTATAGGTGCTACGTATTATATAATTACGAACGCACCTAAAAAGAGTACAGAAGCAAAATAAATAAAATAAAAGGATAAATTTTCTGAGGAGATATTTTAAATAGACGAATGCATTCTATGCCCATATTTTTAACACGAGCGTGAGAAATTCAGAGGTTGGCTAACTAACAACTTTAACCTAAAACAAAGATAAAAAATAATTTTAGTCCAAAAGCTAGCAAAATAAGTAGCTGTTTCAAAAAAGCACGCACGCTCAGACGAACACACATTTCGAACAATTCTTACGTAGTAGTTCATTAGAAAAATATAAGATTAATTTTCAAACAGATCGAGCTAACACAGTGAAAAAAAAAGTGTCCATAGATTAGAAAATGCTGTTCTAAAAAAGAGCTACTTCAGTCACGCGAAAAGATCCGTTCGTTAATGCTATTCCCATGGAAGAAACTTATAAAGATATCTTGTTTGTATTTCAATGTTTTTTTTTCCTTCCATCGGATGGTTGAGATTGATCTGTAAAAAGTTTTTTTTTTCCTATTTTGTTTACAGATATTTTTGACAGGAACAGATTTATTTTCGGAAGTGAAAACATCCTCATTAAAAAAAGAAAAAAAAATCTGCATTTAAAATTGAAAATGTAAAAACCGGTCTTTGTACAGATCGATTTCTGCTACCCAATGAAAAAAAGAAAAAAAAAATACTGAAATGCAATCGGGATATCTTCATAAATTTCTTCCATTAAGAATAGCATTTAGCGAGCGTGTCTTTTCGCGTGACAGAAGTAGCCCTTTAAAAGTTTTCGTTAAGGCCAGGGATGCCACTCAGAAAATAGCAAAAAAGAGGAAATTATGCATAAAGTAAAATTTACGACATTTTTCACAACATTTATGTGTGAATTTTGTTTATATTAAATGTGTGAATTTGTTTATAATATTTCATGTGCGATATTGTTTATAATAAATAAAGAATTACAGCTTTTTTTGTTGTTGTTATAAACTTTTAATTTATTGAAGTAAAAATGATTTTTCTTTAGTTCACAGTATTTTACATTATTAAAGGTAACCCAACAACAGATTCAGGAGGAATTATATGTATTGCATCATTTTAAACCAATTCAAGTAACGTAGCAATAGATTCAATGATTATTCCACAAGTAAATAGCAAAATTTTGCAGGGTTTTTTTTTTTTTTTTTTTCTTTTTTTTTTTTTTTGACGAAAATAGCTGTTTTATTTCTTGATTGTTTGACGAAAATAGTCGTTTTATTTCGCGATCGTTTCACGACATTCGCCGTTTTACACCGTGATCGTTTGACAAAAATCGCCGTTTTATTTAGCGATCAATTGACGAAAGTCGCCGTTTCAGATCATGATCCTTTGACGAAAATCATCGTTCCACATTGCGATCATTTGACGAAAATCGCCGTTACACATTGCGATCGTTTCACAAAAATCACCGTTTTACATCGCGACCATTTGACAAAAATCGCCGTTATATTTAGCGATCGTTTGACTAATATCGCCATTTTATTTAGCTATTGTTTGACTAAAATCGCCGTTTCACATCATGATCGTTTGACAAAAATCATCGTTCCACATCGCGATCCTTTGACGAAAATCGCCGTTTCACATTGCTATCGTTTCACAAAAATCACCGTTTCGTTTCACGAAAATTGCCATTTTACATCGCGATCATTTGACAAAAATTGCCGTTATATTTAGCAATCGTTTGACTAATATCGCCGTTTTATTTAGCGATCGTTTGACTAAAATCGCCGTTTCACATCATGATCGTTTGACGAAAATCACCGTTCCACATTGCGATCCTTTGAAAAAAATCGCCGTTTCACATTAGGATCGTTTCACAAAAATCACCGTTTTACATCGCGATCGTTTGACGAAAATCGCCGTTTTATTTAGCGATCGTTTGACGAAAATCGCCGTTTCACATTGCGATCGTTTCACGAAAATCACCATTTCGTTTCGCGATAGTTTGATGAAAATTGCTGCTTTATATCGTGACCGTTTGATTAAAATAGCCGTTTTTTTTTTAATCTTTTAACGAAAATAGCTGTTATATTTCGCGATCTTTTAAGAAAAATCGCTGTTATATTTCTCGATCTTTTAACGAAAATCGCTGTTGTATTTCGCAATCACTTGACGAAAAAAGCTGTTGTATTTCGAGATCGTTTGTCGGAAAAGGCTGTTGTATTTCGCGATCATCCGACGAAAATCGTAATTTTATTTCATGATTGCTTAAGAGCTATTCCATCTCATTTCAGGCAGACAGTACTGATATGCGTCAATTCACCATCACAAATTTTTTTCAAAAAAATTCAGTAGTTAGAACTAAGTGATATATAAAATTTCCTAAAAGGATTTTCCCCTAAAAAATTTATTTCTCTGATTACAGTACTTTAAAATTTGTGATAAAATTGACAGTTTTCAGAAAAACTGAAAAACACTTCATTTTGAAATGAACACAATACCTAACATATTCAACATATGTAGTCAATTTATTTTTTATAAACAGTTATTAAACTGAATTTTATTTTAGTATAGTTTTAAAAAATATAGTGACATTTTTACTTAATTAAAAAAATTAGATTTTAAGTACAAAAAATATAATTATTAGTGAAATTAAGATTTTTTTTTCAGAATGAAAAAAAATACTTTAAAGCTAAACATTGATGGCAATCCAAAGACCTTTAATAGGAGTTTTACAGCAAATTTTATTTTAACTCTAAGGTGCTTACAACTTTTGTAATTCAATTTTAATTTATGCAAAATTTTGTAAAATCACTACTTTTGAAATGCAATTTCACAAAAACACCATTTTTTAAAAATCTGATAATATGCTCAATTCATACCTTGTTAGTCTCTAATAAATACCTTACAAGCAAATCGTGTGTTTTTGCTTAGAAAATTTTATATGATTTTTTTAAAGTAACATGTTGTGTGTATTTTTCAACGGACCACAAAGTCAAGCTCTTCCTTATTTAACCGAACTTGTAATGTAATTAATATTTCAAACTAAAAAATATATCACTAGTACATAATTATTACTGGTAAATTATAGCTAATCATTTGCTTAAGTTTAAAATTGTGTAAAATACAGCCAATAATAAAATTAGTATTGATCATATGTCATTTCATTCCATACTCATAAATGTGTTAAATTCATCTACAGTGTGTAAAATATTTTGTTATATAGTATGGATATAATATATTAATATGCAAATACATACATAACAGAAGAATTAGGTAGTGAAGGTTTCTTAAATTAACTTCAACTCCTTATCGTTGAAGGTATGAAGTCGCTCAGATTGTTCTATTGTAACTGGTTTTTCTGTTTCTAGAAGCACGTTTTCCAATGGTAATGCACATTCATATTTTTTCTTTCCAGATTCTTTTGGCCACTGGAATGCTTTAGCTATGGACCATGTTGGGTACAGGTTTTATAGAATAACGCGGACTAGAATGTTATTTTTTAGCAGAGAAGATAGTTCAGTAGCAAATGAGACAGAATCTTGGATAGCTTTTATTGGCTCTTTTTGGAGATTAAATTTTGTTGCATAGTGCTTGTCTCACTCCCCAATAGCATCACATGCATTTTTAACATGGGCAGTACCGGAAAATATCCACTACTTCAGTACAATTTTATTTTTGTGCAATTCATAAAACTGCTACTTGTTTTTAAAATGTGCTTCATCTCCATCTGATCTATACACAGGTGATTCCAGCGTTTGTAATTGGTACAACTTAAATAATTCTTTTTTTACTTTTTCTATGTCACAAACAGCATGAGCTGTATCATGAGTTAATCATCAGAAACTATAATAAAACTCTTTATTTCTTCTCTAAAATATGCTGTGCAGGTAAATAACGATATCTGAGTATTCTGCCAGTAGTAGCTTTGTACTTCATTTGGCAGTATTAGTGAGTAATTTTCAGCAAAGTCAAAATGCATCACAAGCACAGATTTTTTTTAAGGGGTTTGGCTTATTTAATTTTATGAATAGGAATTTTTGAAGATTAGCTTATATTTATCTGCCATAATAATGTACAAATTATTATTTTTTCATGAAAAAATAATATTATAAATTCAGAGAAATAAGAAAAAGCTTGATCTTCTGGTTTTCTGAGAAAAAAAAAACTGATTGGAAAAAACCTAAACTTGAAAAAAAAATCTAATTCAGCTGTAATGTATGTATTTGCATAATAATATATTATATCCATACTACATAACAAAATATTTAACACACTGTAGATGAATTTAACACATTTATGAGTATGGAATGAAATGACATATGATCAATACTAATTTTATTATTGGCTGTATTTTATGCAATTTTAAATTTAAGCAAATAATTAGCTATAATTTAACAGTAATAATTATGTACTGGTGATGTATTTTTTAGTTTGAAAAATTAATTACATTACAAGTTCGGTTAAATAAGGAAGAGCTTGACTTTGTGGTCTATTGAAAAATACACACAACATGTTATTTTAAAAAAATCATATAAAATTTTCTAAGCAAAAACACACGATTTGCTTGTAAGGTATTTATTAGAGACTAATAAGGTATGAATTGAGCATATTATCAGAATTTTAAAAAATGGTGTTTTTGAGAAATTGCATGTCAAAAGTAGTGATTTTACAAAATTTTGCATAATTTAAAATTGAATTACAAAAGTTGTAATCACCTTAGAGTTAAAATAAAATTTGCTGTAAAACTCCCATTAAAGGTCTTTGGATTGCCATCAATGTTTAGCTTTAAAATATTTTTTTCATACTGAAAAAAAATCTTAAATTCACTAATAATTATATTTTTTGTACTTAAAATCTAATTTTTTTAATTAAGTAAAAATGTCACTATATTTTTTAAAACTATGCCAAAGTAAACTTCTGTTTAATAACTGTTTATAAAAAATAAATTGACTTAATATGTTGAATATGTTTGGTATTGTGTTCATTTCAATATGAAGCGTTTTTCAGTTTTTATGAAAACTGCCAATTTTATCACGAACTTTAAAGTGCTGTAATCAGAGAAATAAATTTTTTAGGGAAAAATCCTTTTAGGAAATTTTATAAATCACTTAGTTCTAACTTCTGAATTTTTTTGAAAAAAATCTGTGATGGTGAATTGACATGCTCTGCCTGAGCTGAGATGGAATTGCTCTTAATGAAAATCGCGAATTCTTAAAAATTAAAAAAAGCGGAAATCCGCCTTTTGGCGGAAAAGTGGCATCCCTGTAAGGCGCAACATTAGGCACAGAAAAAGACCCGGATGATAATGTAAAGTCTATGGGGGCGTTCTTTTCAAATATTTCGCACAGATTTTAATATTTTTACATGATTTTTTTGCACAAGATAGCTGAGGACGATCCACAACCGGCCTAGTTTTTACCTTTTCAGTTTTGGTTTCAGATATTTTTTTAAAAATTACTTGAACTTCCGAAACCGGTTTAAACCGATTCCGAAATTGAAACTGTCGTAATATAAAAAATATATAAGCTAAATCGAAAAAGTAAAAACTAGGCCGGTTGTGGATCGTCCTCAGCTATCTTGTGCAAAAAAAATCGTATAAAAATATTTAAATTTGAACGAGGTACTTGAAAACAACGCTCCCATAAACTTTACATTATCATCCGGGTCTTTTTCTGTGCCTAGTGTTGCGCCTTAAGGTTATTGTTTATCCGCTGTGGCCCACTCTACTTCCTATAACACCGAAATTGTCCTTTCACTCTCAATATTCATTTCTAGGGATCGACCGAATACCGAATAGTTGATTCGGTATTCGGTGATTCGGCATGTAAACCGAATATTCGGTTCGGCCGAATACTTTTAAGTATTCGGCCGAATTTTTAGAATAATTTGTGAAAAATAATAGGTAAAGTATTACTCTAAAAATACATGATGGCTATTGCTCATTTAATGTTATTTATTTTAATAGTATCCCTTAGTTATAAGTGATAATTTATAAAATGATACCTTATTTGTAATTGAAATTTAATATGGACAAAATATGATGTAAAAAAATGCTATTCGGCATTATCTGGTTGTAATCTGTTTTCTGTTTATAAATCTGTCCTGCTTCGGAAAATAAACGTTCACTGTAAACACTGCTGGTAGGCAAAGATAAGTATTTCTTAACTAACTTGGATAATGTTGGATGTATTATGGTTTTTTCCCACCAAACTAATGGGTTGTCTTCCCTTGATATAAGTGGTAATACTATGTGTGCAGCCAATTCATCTGAAGCTTTAATCCTTAAATGCATAGGATAGAACGCGTTCCAAAAAATGCGCAATTCAAAGAATCAGAATTCATACCAGAAAAATTCATTTCTAAGAATTCATTTCTAATGAATAAAATTATTTTCATGTGCTCCTGTATAACGAAATTTTTGTGTGTAAGTAACAAAGGGGTGAAAATGATGTTGCGTTCATAATTATGTAAATACGTAGCACCTACAGTCGTCGTTCAGTCCGCATATCAGTCAAGAGCAAAAACTACCCAACCGAATCATTTGAAATTTAAAATATATAACTGTTGCAGAATTTTGTCGAGTCATTTCAAATTTTACGAAAATCGAATGCATAGTTTAATTACAGAGACAATAAAAAATATTCCGTTAGATTAAGGCCAATGGGAAAAAATAGTTTCAATAGTTAATGGTGTTGCACTCTTTCGAACATTGATCTATAAAGTATATACTAAAATATAAATTCTGTACAATCTATGGTGCAAAGAATATTTGTTGTTCATTTACAGGGCTACACAAAAGAATCCCATTACATAATGGCATATGGGGAAACATTGTTCGGGGCGCGTTTTAATAATATGAAACTATTTCACATTTTATGAAATTAACATGCGTTGCTGAGGTTTACTAGAAGTTACTTTCTGTATTATAGAAAGATAGTATTTACAGGGATACACAAAAAAAATTCGGATACTCTACTGTATACTATTACACGAAGATCTGAATATTTTTTAAACTTCTTTATAGTACGAACGCACGCCATTTGCTACGCTTGATATGTAATTTCCACCTTGTTATCATTTAGATCTATTTGATTTTAAGTTACCTTCTAATGTCAGATCTGTATAGGCGTATTAGTTTAGTATTACGCTCGCTCAAACTAATATAAATTTCCTTTCACATTATTTTTTGACCCTAAGTTACTTGCAGAAACTATTTAAATTTCCTTTCTTAGCGTAAGAGATCCTACCACCTTCTTTTACAGGATTTTCCATGAAAATTTTTTATCAAGAAATTTCACCGATTACAATAGAAACCAAATATATTTAGAAAATAATGGTAATACGCTGTAAACACCCCATTCTGCTTCTTGGGGGGGGGGGGGGGGATTTTATTGCTTTTTAAGGGGAAGTTAAACATTTCATACAACAATTGAATTTCAATGTTCAACTAAAAGTACAACTACACATTTAATTAAATTTTTGAAAAGTTCAAAAATTTGAATATTTTAAAATCTTACTACTTTTTCAATAGATATTTTTGCGCAACTTTTTTTTTCTAAAGATTTTTAAATCTATATTACACAAGATTGCGCATGGACTTTTAGATACATCTAATGTTACATTTAATATAGATATGCATATATACATTGTAATACGATGAAATCTAACATATCTTCATATACTTTTCTTTTTATTTTATTTATTTATTTATTTTTAAGAAAAAAAAAGCATGAAAGGTAATTCCGTGAGCATATTTATCACATATATAATAAAGAACATGTAAAATAATAATAATCTTTATCTCAAATATAAAAAAAAGCCTTAGGGTAACATCCCCAGTAATTGGCACTTTAAGAATTTTTCTTTAAACTTACTTCAATTTTCATTACCAAGAAATAAAATATTTACTTGCAAATATTTTTAAGTCAAAGAATGCACATCTGTGCATGTATTTTGCCCACTAAAAGCAAAAAATTTTGAAAAAGCATTTTTATAAAAATAAATTTATAAAAAGTTGCTGTAATCACCAGTAATTGGCACCTAGAGTACCAATATAGGACACTTTGTGATCCAGTAATTGGCATGTTCCCAATTAATATTTTTAACTTTAATTCTGAAGTTTAAAGCTATTTTGCCCCTGGTAACTTTCTTTCCCAACCTAACATTTATTACTTTCAGAGATCAATTTTGGACGCTTCTTAAGATTAAAATTGATGATCTAAGGGATTTTTGCAGCAATTTGTGGTTAGAGCCTCATACGTCATAGACCCGGGAATTGTGCGGGCTCTGACCACATATCAATCAAAAGCTAACGAACCAATTAAATGTTCCTCCCTAATTCACAACTGTGCCCTCTGCTGGAAAATATGACAATCCCTAACATATTAGCAAGAACACGCGCGAAAAAGGGAAGATTTTGCAGTTTTGAGAGGCCTGCAGAACCTACGGCAATGTAAACCTTCATAATACAGGTAAATGGCTCGAGCGACCTCCGACCGGACTCGCGAATCCCTTCTGTATAATGAACGGCCAAATAAAAGGGTTTCGAACCAACAAGAGGCTCCCGAGTCCAGCTTATTATGCCACGACTACAACACCCCTGTGAAGTCGTTACATATATATATATAATACCATTAAAAGTAGACGATTCACCAACGGATTTTATCAATAAAACAATAAACCAAAACGAAGAATTAAATTGAATTATAGTAAACAATATTAACCATTTGAAATTAACCATTGAATTTAATAACTTATAGCACATTGAACATGGAAGGAAATAAAGAATAATATGAATACAATTGAAATTTGTAGAACCAAAGCAGAATCTTCAGGTCCCAAATACTTTGGAACTACAAATGGAGTGTGTGGTTTCATCTTCGTATTTGCCATGAAAAAGCAAAACAATACGAATTTGGGACTACCATCACACAAAAACCAAATTATTAAACAAGGAACAAAGATATTTTACAAAAAGGAGTTGAAAGTAAGTAAAAATATTAGTTATCCATAACAAACAAAAAAGATAAAGCTGAATGGAAATATAATTGAACCGGAAAAAGTAATAATCGATATTAACATAAAATTAAATTAATAAAATGATTAAAATTAGAATTAAGAGATAACATTCATATTAACATATAACTTAAAATACATATATAAACTTTATATTTTGCATTGGGTTTAATCGCTTTAAATGAATTTACTGTAGATGAAGATGCCATATTTCAGGTTTTTGAGAGAAAGAAATCAGCGTATTAGTCTGAAATGTGAACACTTTAAAACAATACAATATATTTATGTTAATACCCAGTAATTGTCATATGAAGCTTTAATGTATTCCAATTACTGATAATATTTCATATTTTCAAATAAAAACAACTGATAAACAAAATTAGTCAATAACTAACTTAGTGTACTGCCAAAATAAGTGGTTTAATCTCAAATCATGCGATTCCCTTGTAATTGGAATAGGTGTCAAATACTTGGAACTAGCAAAATTGAAGCACCATTAATTGGCATCTATCATTAATTCAGAAATTCAAATATTTGCGTCAAAAATACTTTCACACAATTAAAGTAACCCTTTTCAATTAAACGAAACTGTTGTCTATTAAAATTTAAAATACATTTGAAATCAGATAATAATGAATTGAAAAGCATGCTTTTCTTAAGCCAGAGAAGCAGAATTTGCAACAAAATGGCTAATTTGATACAAACCATAATTGTTTCTCTTTCCTAGGCACTATTTTTATCTAGTAGCATAAATCAAAGTTATAACCTTTAAAGTAGATGAGTATATAACTGGTATATGGTCTTTCATTTTTAAAAGACTGGTTATAAATCGTATTTTAGGACATGTTTGTAGAATGTGCCAATCATTGGTGCATGCCAATTACTGGGGATGTTACCCTAACATTATTAAGACATAAAACTGAACAAAATAATAATATGGAGAAAAAGTCATTCGCACTGGGTATATTAATAAAATTTACTATACTTCGCGATATAATTGTCATAAAAGTAAAAATTTGGAGTCAAAATATTCAATTTTATTTAATATTAAAAATAAATAAATAAAAATAGACCTTTTGACAACTTTTGAAGTACTAAACTGTCACCTAAAGTTGGAATAGAAATTTGGAAATTTTCTGCTTCGTATTTTTCCTCCAACCCTTACTACGTTTGAAAATTTTATTGAAAGCTCTCTTATCAAACTGAAAAAAACTTTTAATGGAAAAAAATCGGTATGGGCACAATATTTGGCCATAAAATTCCAATTGTATCGCTTTTTTAGGTGCGTTCGTAATTATGCGAATACGTATAGCACCTATAGTCGTCGTTCAGTCCGTCCGTCAGTCTGTCCGTCCGCATATAACAACGCAAAAACTATCAAACCGAATCGTTTGAAATTTAAAATATATAATTATTACATAATTTTGTCGAGTCATTTCAAATTTTATGAAAATCGGATGGATAGATCAATTACAGGGACACTCAAAAGTATTTCATTACATTACGTTCAACGAGAAAAAATGGTTTCAATCGCATTTTTAGGTGCGTTCGTAATTATGTAAATACGTAGCACCTATTTTTGTCGCTCAGTCCGTCCGTCTGTCTGTCTGTCTATCCGTCCGCATATAACAACGCAAAAACTACCCAACCGAATCGTTTGAAATTTAAAATACATAATTATTACATAATTTTGTCGAGTCATTTCAAATTTTATGAAAATCGGATGCATAGATCAATTACAGGGGCAATCAAAAGTATTCCGTTACATTACGGTCAATGGGGAAAAAAGTTTCAAATGCATTTTAATCGTTTGAAATTTAAAATACATAGTTATTACATAATTTTGTCGAGTTATTTCAAATTTTATGAAAATCGGATGCATAGATCAATTACGGGGACAATCAAAAGTATTCCGTTACATTACGGTCAATGGGGGAAAATGTTTCAAATGCATTTTAATGGTGTTGCACTCATTCGTACTTAATAAAATTTATATGCAACTATAAAGTACATATTATAATATACATTTTACATAATTTGTGATGCAAATAACATTTGTTATTGATTTACAAGGCCACACAAAAGTATTCCATTACATAATAGTATAGGGAGAACATTGTTTGATGAGCGTTTTAATTGTAATTCACTATTTACAATTTTATGAGATTGATATATGAGAGTAACATTTTTAAAATTTCGTTATCGTACGAACGCACCTCGTTTGCTACGCTTCACGTGCAATTTCCAACTTGTTTTTTTTTTTTTTTTTTTTTTTTTTTTTTTTTTTTTTTAATCTTTACGTCCATCAAAAAGAAACAAGAAAATGGTATGCTTTCATCTACGCGAAAAAAAAATTATATAAGTAAAAGAAAATTTCCATTCTCAGAATCAAGAAATCAAAAATTGTGAAATTAAGATAATTTCAATAGAAACGATACCCTTCAAGAAGCGAGATATTAAGATGCGATACACATGCGCTAATATGTAACCGGGAACTTTATGGGAGACCAATTACAAATTGAGAGTTACGCACGCACACAGAGAAAAAAGCTTGAGATATCGCGCGCGCATGCCGTTTATGTCTAGACTATGTCTAATTCTCTAACAGCCGCTAGAGTCCACAGAAATGGACGCAGACGGTATTTTTCCGAATGAAACCAAGGCGAACGGCCTCGAAATCGATTTAAAGGGGGGAATTTTTTTAATTAGATAAGACCACAGCATTCGATGAGTAAATCAAAATTTAAAATCCCCGAACCGCCTTCAAAGGCACGAATTACAAAAGAGGCGGGATGGAGTTAATGTATTTCTAATGCATTCGGCGAATCAAAAATAAAAATAAAATCGATAGATTCCCACGCATGGATGAAAATAATACTACAAATATATTTAAATATATATTTTAAGGTTTTAATTCGGCAGTGAAAATTAAGGTACGACACAGTGTCAATACTGGGAAAGGGGAAGTCACAGTAGAGACAGAATAGAGACCAAGTTTTACGAATCCTAACGGACAGGTTTAGAGAAAATTTACATAAAAATGCTTTATTTGGAATAATTCATACCCTATTCTAAATTTTCTAATTAACTAATTACCGATCTACGCGCTAAGTAGTAAAACTTTAACATGCTTTCAATGTCAGGGCTCTGTTTTTCACCATCTATTGGCCCCTTTTGGGCCCTTAAAAATAATCCATTTAACTCGCTTTTTTTTTTTTTTTAACTTCTTAGGTTTTCCAGCTACTACATGAAAGGGAAAAAAAATTCTCAGATTTGAGTTACCACCAATTCTAAATATTATTCGCTTTCTTAAGGCCCTTGGTGCAATTGCTATAAAAAAGAAATTGCTTGCAGTTTTCTTTAACATAATTCTAGAATCCTCCGATTCCTTTAATTTTGACTGAATATAGATCTAAAGCATTAATTAAACATGTATTCATGTTAGGGCCCTACTTTTAATTATCAGTTGGCTCCTTTTGTGCTCCCTATTATAACTTGCTTAAAAACACTAGCTTTTTTTTGTGTGTGTGTGTGTGTGTGTGTGTGTGTGTCTGTGTTTCCTAACAACTTCTTAGATATTTCCAGCTACCACCAATTTTTTAATAATCTTTTTCTTGAGGACTCTTGGTGCAGCTTTGATTTTTATGAAAATCCGACTTCGACACCTTTACTTCTATATATATCAAACTCTATGAAGTTGAAACTTGTATATTGCCGTTATATATATATATATATATATACATACATATATATACCCTTACTTGTGTCCAGTGTTCTCGCTGACATTTGACCAACGTTAGTAATTTGGCTAATTAAAAATAAAAAACATTCGCCAAATGAGAAAAGTATTAGCAAAATAGATTCGCCGTGTAGCGCAAAAAATTTTTTCTTTAACCCTTTAATATACCCCTTTTTTCAATATGTTAAAAAATAACCCAAGTTTTTATAACTATGACACCGATTGTTATTAATCTAATTTCATTATCCGCTACAAATATAAAAAATATGTATATATTAAATATATATGCATATGTATGAAAAACGAAAAAGCAAAAATTGAGCACTAGCAATTTGGCGAATCTAATCGCTTGTTTACTCGCCAAATGAAGAATTTAGTCGCAATTTGGCGCATTGGCGAGCGACAGCGAGAACACTGCTTGTGTCTCAGGACTCTTAAAGCTTCCAAATTTTCGAAATTTCAATTTTCTTTTTAATATGTTGAACTGCTATCATTTCTAAGCATTTTTATATAATTGTTTCTCGAAATTCTCCTTAGAATAAAAGTTATGTGTTTTAGAATTTTACCCGCACAATAGCTGAAGCAGCGTTTCCGAAACTTTGAAGTCATTTTTCTAAAAATGATATTTTTGATCATAGCGCGTAGCGCGCACGATACCTCAAAATTTTGTAAGTATTTTTACATAACATTTTCAAAATATATATTTCATGTTAATCTGTATAAACTGAACCTCAAATTTCCTTTTTATTGTTCAAAAAAAATATATTTTTAGGTGATTACCTTGTTGAAAATTTTCTATCGGTTAAATACAATTTTCTATTAAAAATAGAAAAATGCTTTAAATTTTTTTAGGTTCAAGATAATTATTACAATCTGATGTATAAGTAGAAACCAAAATTTCCATTCTATTTGCAATAAACCGTGCGCATAAACTGTTATGTTAATTTTCTGCTCCTCAAATGTCCGACAGTTTGGAGCGCTCTGTAAATGCCAATTCTGCATCTTACAATTTTTTAAAACCATAAAATGAAAGAATGTGCTCATATCTTTCATCTAAATAGAAATTGTGTTTTAATATCATAAACATTTTAAGATATTAAATATCGAAGATGGTCTCCATTTTTCCGATTTAAGAGTCCTGAGGCTCCTTAACAGTTTCTTTTTTCCCTTGAAATCACAGAAGTATGTGTATACTCTTTGAGAAAGTTTTAATATAGCAAATGAACATATAACGAAATCATAAGAGATAATCGAGATATGCAGGACCTGATCATCAACGGGGCACATTCCCACAAGCAAAAAGAAAAAAAAATCCTTAATCAAGACAGAAATTTTGAATGAAAAGGGCATTTAATCAAGGCGAAAATTTCTATAACAATTTACCGGTGAGAGAGTGCCCCGTTAGTAATCTCACCCTGGAGGTATGTATACCTAAAACATTTTTTAATAAGATGAAATTCGTACAATTTGAAAATTAATCTCTGTCGTTGATGAATTAATTACATTTTACGTGAAAATATAAAAATTGTGGTCAAAACTACAGAGACCCAACTTGGGCCACACGTATAATTAATGATTATGCATACTTCCGTATGCATTTTTTTTTTTTTTTTTTTTTTTTTTTTTTTCGTTTTCGGCCGAAAATAGAAAGATTACCGAAATTCGATTTCAGTATTGGTCAATTTTTAATTCAAACACTTAGCTGTCAGAGAAAGCTTAAAGTTATAGCAGCAAACAAAATAAAAAATATAACATAGCAACAGTTTCTTTAAAGTCTGTTTCCAACCAAAACGTCATAAATGACGTCACGACTGAAAGCGCCTATAGCAACAGAAAAGCCTTTTGAGGTAAGTTTTCGACGAAAATTATAAAAAAAGGTTTTTCTTTGAAAATATGTGGTGTTCAGGAAATGAACCGAGTGAGAGCCATGTGAAAGAAACTTGAATTAAAAATAAAATTCTATTAAAGGAAGCCCTAAGAACGTTGTCTCACTTCTTTTCTTACTTGTTGCATGGCGTTCAAATATTTGAGCTTGGTGGGGAGGGGGGGGGGGTATGGGGGAAAGACGCAAATGATATTTTCCCTTCGTAATCCAATTTTTCTCTTTCGCATTTTAATATGATTTCGAAATTTTAATTCTGTTTACATCAGCAATTCACTTGAAAATTTATTAATAAACTTCTATTGAAGATACAATTCTTAGAATTAAAATTATTCAAATATGCTCACATTCCGAAAATTGCTCAAGATTGAAAAAAATAAGCACTTAAAAGACGTAAGCTTCTATCAGTCTTTTAAGAAAAGCGATATCAATTTAATGCGATTTATGAAATTGCAATGTATTAAAGCCTAAACACATTAGACCACTTCTTGAATTGTGTCGGCTCGTTTGATGTTAATGAGTTTTGCAGGAAAAGGACGGTGGTCCGGCATAAGGAAAATCTTTCCGTGAAGTAGGGTGGATTGCTTACCTCCCGATTCGTTTGTTAATTCCCATCGTTTCTATTATGAAGAAACCGCAAATGGATCCAATGCAAAAGACTCCCCCACTTTTTCCAAGAATTCAGCTGAAGGGAAGAGTATTGCAATCTGAACCGAGCCTTAGCATTGGCCGAGTTAAACTAAGGCTGCGGGCAAACAGCACTACTTTCACTTACACTAAAAGAGCAATAAATCTATATTTGAAGAAGCACTGTTTCCGATTATCGGTTGGACGGAACAAAAGGTTGCTAGTTTTCGAACCTCTTTAAATGATTTTTCAGAAAAGAACCCTACCGAAATACCTAAAGGAAGGGAAAGTTTATCTCCCCATCTTCAGTCGTAAAGCTGTCAACTGATTTCGAGTTCGATTTCTCTCTAGAAGTTCAAATTCAGTGCACTGAAAAAGCAATTTTACATCAAAGCGCCGACACGAAAGATCAAACATAGCGACGCCTGACCACAAGAAGTTAGTACTATGTGCCTGGTCTTTAAGTTGCTCTGGTTTCAAAAATGGCAGAAAAAGGGATTTTTTTCTCCCCTGCTATAACATTTTTGTTTCCAAAATCGCCCTAAAGTTGATAACGTATATGTTTAGCCCCCACCCTGCCTACCCTTTACTTTACAAATTAACTTTATCCTTCTTGCTCCTGAATTTAAAAACCTCCCCCCCCCCCCCCCACAAGTAAAAAGCAGTTTCCTTACTCCTTTCTGTATTAAAAATTTTGCAGGTAAAGTAACTGACTCATCGTTATTTAGAAAAGAGTGCTCATAGTTTTAAATATTAACCCCGTTGAGACCACACTTCGGATCAACACCCGCACTGATGAGATTTGGTATTTCGTAACTTCAATTGCATACAACTTTGTTGGCAATAAAGAGATAAAATATAAATACATGATTCATATGCGAAATAAAATGAGGAATCGAGCTGTTATATTTATAGTTATTAAAAATTTAATTTTGGTCATGAAAAATACAAATAAATGAAAGCATGATTCCAAAATACGCAGACATTTTAAATTTTGATCGGTGCGAGTTCGCACGTTAAAATTGGCTTTAAGAGACCACTTCAGTCAAGCTAAAAGTCCCATTCACTATGCAAATCCTATGGAAGAAATTTATAAAGATATCTCGGTTGCATTGCTTTACTTTTTCAATTTTGATTGCAGATTTTTTTATGGGAGATGCTCTCACTTTCGAAACCGGTTCCAAAAATAAAAGTGTACTTAAAATAAACAAATAAAAATCAAAAAAGTAGGAAATTGCTTTTGTACAGATTGATGTCAGCTATCCAATGAAAAAAAAAAAAAAAAAAAGTCATTTTAAAATATTGAAATGCAGCCGAGATATCTTTAGAATTTCTTACATGGGATTAGCATTAGCAAACGGAAAAATTTGCTTGACTGAAGTGACCTCTTAAAGCTCGGTAGAAACTGTTTTAATAAGATGCAATTCAGTGCTGTATAATCATAAAAAAACAGAGGGTATACGCTAAAGATCTGCACGGGGCCGAATATTTTTTTTGATCACGGCCGGTAAAAAAAATCTAAACTTTCGGCCCAAGCCTGGTCTGAAAAAATACAATAAACTATGGCGGAATCGATCAAGACCGAGAAAATTTTCCGTAGTAGATAATATTCCATTTCAGGCATATTTTACTCTATGTCAATGAATTCGCAGAGACTTAAAAGTCTTTCCTAGTTAGATTTCCGTTTTGTTTTAGAGAGAATTTACTGTAATTTATTGGTCCGGTCGATTGAATTAATAAATATGTATGGTTAAAAAGACTTTTGTACGAGGAATTCTAATCAAATACTTATATTACACCCCCGCCCCTCCTTTTTTTTTTTTTTTCAATACTTATATTCTTACTTTTTAAAAAGCGCCTTGTGCAAAGTACACGCACGTTCGTTGGAAAATTCTGCTCCTTCCTAAATTTATTTCTGCCCGTGCCCTATAAACTATAAATTATTATATTTTTTAGAATGAATCTATATGTAAATGTGCAAGTTATCCTTAAAGTCGTTAATCCATATTAATGGGTCGGAGACTTAAAAATCTCAAATCAGGGTTGGGTTTCTTCCGGAAGAAACCTATTTCTTCCAGGACAGTGGAAAAAACTGGAAGAAATGGAAGAAACTACCAGAAACCAAAACAAATGCTCAAAGTACATTAGCTATATAAAAGAATTGAAGTATAATTACATGAAATCTAATTTTTTTTTTTTTTTTTTTTGTGCAAAGATAAGTTATTTTTTTAATAACAAATTTCAGGTTCAGCAGACATTTTCAGGCAATGGATTTTTACTACTCTAGGAGGTAGAGGGTTTTTTATGCTATTTATGTTGTAAAAAAGGAGAAAAAAAAACCATCTACAAATTGTTTACTTTTCATATAAAAGAAAATATTTTTATATAAAAATGTCTTATTTTAAACTGTGCAACACGATAAACAAATAAATTTGTAATTATTTATACTAACATCTAGCATGAATAACTCAATGCTGTAGTGTTCTAAAAATTAGGGATGGGACGAATATTCGGCCACTATTCGGTATTCGGCCTATTCGGCCCTTTTGCCGAATATTCGGTTGGCCGAATATTGAAGGCTTGTTGACCGAATACTTCGGCCGAATACCTGTAGCCGAATATTTAGAGATATCTTGCCGAATATTACTGAAATCTCGCCGAATAGTGAAAGATATCTTGCCAAATAAATTTTGGATTTAAAGAATTCCATTCTTGCAATTTTTTTTTTCCTCTAATCCAAATAAGCTACTTCATTTATGAAGTCATTCTCATTCTTACTTACAAAATATAGAGTTATTCAGATACTAAAAAATATACAGCCTTTCTGTATTTCCTATAAAAGTTAGTGATATTCTAGAAAATGCTGCCCAAGTTGGAGATTTAATTGTATGGGAAATGTCATCATTAGAGAATAGAATGATATATTACAATTCAAGGTATAAAAACACTGCCTTATTCTAAAACACTCGAATATTTATTAATGTCTGCAAATTCCATGCACATATAAAAAAGGCTCTTATGAAATTCATAACTTATTCTCTATTAAGTAAGAAATGAAAATTTTTTTTCACTAAGTGTGTTAACGAAGATTCATTTTGAAAATTAAATATAATATATCACCATTCCAAATACAACGGTACATCTGAAAGCAGAACTGGTGTCAAACTCGATACACATTAGATGACACAACTTGCTTTTTGAAGATGGTTTTATAAATATTTTAATATAAATTCTAAATACTCAACAAAATAATTTCTTCATTCTATAGTTTTCACTTTTAAATAATTATTTGCATAATTACTGACTTAAATATGTAACATTATTATGTATATATTTTTTATTTAATCTTCCTCCCTTCATGTTGTTATCAATTTCTCTCTATCCTTTTAATGCTTGTTGCATAAGTGGAATATTGAAGTTGAATATTGTATGTGTCAATTCAAATGTCAAAGATTTTGTTAACATATGCATTCTACTTTAAACATAACCTTTTGCTTTACGTAATTTTTAATTTAAATCTTCGCATCTGATTTCAGAACAGTCTCATTCTTACGAATTTTCTTATCACTAGGGACACAAACTCTAAATGATCAAATTTATTTCATTAAAGGTTATTTCAGAAACTATGTCCTTGTGAGTTCTGAGAGAGAGAGAGAGAGATTAAGAATATTATTGATTTTGGATGCAAGAAGTATCAATTGACAGTAAATATGAAATACATTCTTCATATTTTAATGGCAATATTTTCCCATCTTGACTTATTGAAAATCAATTTGATGTACATTAGAATAAAGGATATAATGCAATTTCATAATTTTTTTTGTGTTAAAATAAGTTTTTCAAACTTAAAAATACATTTAAGAGCACATTTAAGAGTAATAATTATTAATGAGCTCTTATTTTTTAAATTATATATAATCAAAATTTATTTTCTTTATTGGAAAAAAAATTTTACTATTCGGCCGGCCGAATATTCGGTATTCGGCCTAAAATTTGGCCGAATATTCGGTATTCGGCTATTCGGCCAAATCACTATTCGTCCCATCCCTACTAAAAATATCTATGGGTATGTCAAAATGCTTTTAAACTATCTTGAAGTGTAGGACTTGGGGGGGGGCAATCCTCATTTTTTTGCATTCATCTAATTTAAGTTGAGAAACTGATTGCAGCATCCCACTGCTAAAAAACCTTTTTGCTATACTATGCTGCATTAAAAAAATTATAAGTACTAAATAGTAACTACTAGAGGTGTGTCATTTGTTGAGGAACGATTCCAAAGGAACGGTTCCGGCGGTGGAACTGAACGAACGGTTCCTGTCTGTAAAAATGATTCGTTCCTTTTCGGAACGATTCCGAAATGGAACGATTCCTCGGACTAGTTCCGAAATGAAACCATTCCGAAAAGGAACGATCGATCAGACTCGTTCCGAAAAGGAACGATTCCTCGGACTAGTTCCGAAACGAAACCATTCCGAAAAGGAATGATTCCTCGGACTCGTTCCGAAAAGGAACGATTCCTCGGACTAGTTCCGAAATGAAACCTTTCCGAAAAGGAACGATTGATCGGACTCGTTCCGAAAAAGAACGATTCCTCGGACTAGTTCCGAAATGAAACCATTCCGAAAAGGGACGATTCCTCGGACTAGTTCCGAAATGAAACCACTCCGAAAAGAACCGATTCCTCGGACTCGTTCCGAAATGAAACGACTCCGAAAAGGACAGATTCCTCGGACTCGTTCCGAAATGAAACGACTCCGAAAAGGACCGATTCCTCGGACTCGTTCCGAAATGAAACGACTCCAAAAAGGACCGATTCCTCGGACTCGTTGCGAAATGAAACGACTCCGAAAAGGACCGAATCCTCGGACTCGTTCCGAAATGAAACGACTCCGAAAAGGAGCGAATCCTCGGACTCGTTCCGAAATGAAACGACTCCGAAAAGGAGAGATTCCTCGGACTCGTTCCGAAATGAAACGACTCCGAAAAGGACAGATTCATCAGATTCGGTCCGAAAAGACCGATTTCTTGGATTCGGTTCGAAATGGATCGATTCCGAAAAAATCGGTTCTTGTTCTTGTAGATTGGCCAGTTTTAATAAATTAAAATACGCTATTTTATTTTAAAATAAGATATATTTTGATTTATTAAAGCAAAGTGTATTGCCCAAATACCCTTCAAATGTGTATGAAAAAAAAGCGGGGGGGGGGGGGGAGACGAAGAAAAACGAAAGAAAGAGAAAAGAAATTAAAGTTGTAGGAGGGGATAAACGTTTAATAAACTACAACTGCGCATTATATCCTCTTAAATTTAATGTTTAGAAAAATAGAAGTATATTATTTTACTTCATTTAAGATATTGTCTGTTACAAATTATTTACTGTCATCTGTGACTTAATTACAATACTGTTTGAAATGTTCATGCAAAATTGATCTAAAAAAATAATTTACGAAGTTGATTTTTTATATCTGAGTGAAAAAAATGCCCCAGCTAGGATTCGAATAGAGAACCTAAACGTGCTTTATCGATTGAGTACCAGGATCCGAAGGTAATGAAACACCATATAGACTTAGATACATGCACTAATACTTTTTCTAATTGGTAAATATATCATACGAAATGATATATATATATAATGAATTTTCAAGAAAAACAAAATTAAGAGAAAGAGAAAACTGATTTGAAACGGTTTTGAATAATATAAGAAATACATCATCATGTCATAAAAATTGCACTTTAATGGGATAATAACTGATTTTCGATTATTTTAATAGTTACGCACTTTTATGTATATTTCGGTTTTATGCTATTTTTCCTCAGGTACAATTTGAATTTGAGAATCTTCTTTGTCAAAAGAAAAATAAGACCAGCTAATAGCGCTCGCTCATGTATCACTTTGTAAGTTTGGCGTCTTGTTTTTCTCTCCTGAAGATGATTAAAAAACAATCTTGAAACTCTCGGAGATTGTTTTAATCAACTTACATTGAAGTTTATTACATAGAGGAAAATCTGTTTGAACAATAGTCCAGGCAATAGAGAGCGTATTGGGTCTCTACCTAGCAAAATTCATGATAATTATGGAAAAAGGCTTTTAAATTCGCTAAATCCAAATTTTCAACTTCCCACCAAAATTTTCCTCGGCAACTCCCCTAAAATTTGGTAAAATACTCCCCTCCCCCCCCCCAAAAAAAAAAGTTATTTAAGAAAAAAAATCAATTATTTTATAGTTTTAGTTAAAAAGTATGCAGAAATTTTGAAAACATACAAAATTTGCAACAAATACGATGCATGACTAAGACGTAAGATGAACGGGAAGAGGGAAGCGTGCCTCTCAACATGCGCCGCGGCGCTACATGCACTACGTTATGCAATTCCACTTAAATTCCTCAAATCTGAGACAAATATTAAGAAGACACAAACTAGTTTAAAATTACTGTAAAACATATTCAAAGATGTATCAGTATGTATGGATACTTCTAATATGCACGCATTTAGTAAAAACCTCTAGAAATAAGTAATTTTAACAATTTTAAATTAAATTAAAAGATTTATTAAATTAGATTGCAATAAATGAACTTAATGGATGTTCTTTTGTGTCACCTATAGGCGACATCAGGATTGAGCAGGTTAACCAATCGCATGATATGACTTCGCTCTCCCGTTACTCCTCCGAATTTTTCCTGTAAGACTTACTTTAGGTTTTGGGATCGCTGAATCCGAATTTTTAACTTCTCACTAAAATCCTCCCTCAAGAAAAGGAAAAAAAAGAAGAAAAAAGGAAAAGGTAAAATGATACCCAAAATACGTTTAATTTTGGGTATTATAAAAAAAAATATTAATTTTAATATACATATATATATTTAATTAAAAGTTTTTGGAAAAAAGGAAATTCAGAAAAAAGGCAAAATTTGCTACAAAAAAAGATACGTGACATCATGACGTAGCATGAACTTGGAAGAGAAAGTCTGCCTCTCAACATGCGCTGTGGCACTGTATCGTCTGCAGCCCCGTGTAAAAGGGGGGGGGGGGTGCGACGGGGGCGGTCACCCCGATCGCGGAAACTTAGGGGGCGCCAAAATTATACTGCCAACGTTATTTTTTGGCCTGTCGCAAGGGAAAGTTGGGGGTCCCCCCCCCAACTTACTAGGGGAGCGCTAGATTGAGACTTTGCCGCGGGTACAGTTTTCTTTTCGCACGACCCTGGTCGCCTGAGTCAAGGCAATAGAGACCATATAGGGGCTATACCTAGCAAAATTCATGGTAGCTCTAGAAAAGACTTATTTTATGTTTTGTGGATCGCTGAATGAAAATTTCTCCCGGCAACTTCTCTCCCTGAAACACATGCACACAAATTTTGGTAAAAGCAGAATTGCATAACTTAGTGCACGTAGCGTTGTGAGGCAGGCTCCCCCCCCCCCCCATCACACACACACTCCATTCATCCTAAGTCATAATGTTATGCATCGTACTTTTTTGAAAATTCTGTCTACTTTCTGAATTTCTAGATAATTTTTCCTCAAAAAATATAAAAAACCTATATTGGCGATTATATTACTTTTTTCTGGGGGGAGGGGGTGAGAAGTAAAAAATTCGGATTCAATGATCCAAAAACAAAATAAGAATTATTGAAAGTTCGGAGGACAGAAAAAGCAAACGATGCTCCCCCTCCTCGTTCATCCTACGTCATAATGTTATGCATCGTATTTCTTGGAAATTTTGCCTGCATCTAAATTTATAGATACTTTTTCGCTAAAACAGTAAAAAATTGAATTTTTAAAAACTTCTTTTGGGGTGCATTTTATTAAAAATTGGGGGAGGGGAGTTGCCGGGAGAAATTTTTGCTGAGAAGATACAAATTCGGATTCCCTGACTCAAAAAACACAAGCGAAGGGGTCACGAAAGGGTTAAGGGTGTATTCCAATCCAAACTGCTTATTGTCTGATTTATTCTTAAATTCATTTTTGCTCTCAAACGTTTCAAACTGGCAATTCTCTTTCTTAGAAAGTACACAATGCGCCGTGCTTGTCTTTTTTTTTTTTTTTTTACAATTGCAAAAAATATTGCAAAAAACTTTTGTCAAAGTTGGCGTTTTGAACTGAATTTCCTGAAGAGGCAGATCTGCGAACGAAAAAAATGGTCATACTGAGAAAGTAATTGTTTATAAATCAAATTCTTACGAATTGAGCGAAAAAAAAAGAAATCACGCGGCCTCTTATACATCTCTTTAAAAATTATCTCAGCAAGTTTCACGTATCTACTTTTAACCCTTTCCGGCAGGGGCAAAATCTGTTAGTAAAATAAGAAAATATTGACTGACACCGGAATTCACAAACGATTTTTTTAGATATTTTGAATTCCTTAATTTAAGCCTTTGTTGCAAAAGCAAAATTTTACTAAAATGTTATTGGTGCCGTTTGCAAGTTTGGAATTAAAATTAGGTATCCCAGACCAGGCAGTGTGCCGGAAACTGTTAAAAATGTGTCTGAAACTGTATCGGAAATTTTCGAGCTGTTGAAGGAGGAAAAATATTTTTTTTTCGAATACACCCTTAATTCCTAAATAGATGGACTTCTAGGAATTTTCTCGAAATGGGCAGATTCCGAAATTCCCAATTCCTGAGGAATCGTACTGAAATGGACCAACTTGGAAAACGGCCGGTTACGAGGACCGATATATAAGTTAAAAATTACGTTAGGGTGAATTTTGAAGAGGAAACAAATCATAGACCCCAATATCAAATATTAGATCAATAAAGAAATTTCCTACGCAAAAATAATAAAATAAATCGAAGGTCATTTGACGACAGATTTTGGAGGGGAAAGCAATGATTACATTGAAAATCTAATAGACCGCCGCAACAGCCTGATGATCAAAACCAAAGCTACAGTAAAATTTCATGGATAAACTATAGCGATAAATGAAAGGTCAAGCAAATGCAAATTTTCAAGAGGAATTATGCTTAATACAATAAATCATAAAGTCAGGGAATACTGAATACTTGTATTATGAGGATTAGAAATAACTATGCTAATTAATAGCGCACACAGATGAATAAAATGAACTCTTAAAAACAAAATATCTCTCCAAAATATTTAAAAATTAAAGCAAACAATAAGAAATGATATGAAACAAATGAATACGTAAGAAATTAAATTAGTTATAAATAATAAATATTAGGGATTGCATGTCGCTCCGAGAACTGTTATCCCTGTTTCCGGATTCGTTCCCTTTTTCGTAAAATAGTTTCGGACGCGTTTTTTTTTTCCCTTGGAACCTTTTTAAAAAAAAAAAATCCATCCTATTTTATCGGATTCCTTCCTTTTTATCTCGAAGTCATCCTTTTTTCTCGGATTCGTTCCATTTTTATCGGATTCGTTCCTTTTATTACGGATTCGTTCCATTTTTATCGGATTCGTTCCTTTTATTACGGATTCGTTCCTTTTTTTCTTGAAATCGTCCTTTTTTCTCGAATTCGTTCCTTTTTCTCAAAATCGTTCCTTTTTTTACGGATTCGTTCCTTTTTTTTCTTGAAATGGTCCTTCTTTCTCGAATTCGTTCCTTTTTCTCAAAATCGTTCCTTTGTCGGAATCGTTCCTTTTTCTCAAAATCGTTCCTTTGTCGGAATCGTTCCTTTTGGTGAACGATTCCGGCTGGAACGGTTACTTAAAAGGAACGATTTTGCCAATCTCTAGTAACTACTAGAAACTACTATTAGTAATTACAAAAAAAATTAGAGTTTTAATGATTTTTTTTAATACTAGGATCAACCGATACAATTTTCTAAGGCCAAAACCAATTTTCAGAAAATTCAAAGTTTCAGCCAAAAATGAACATAAAAAAATTAAGTAATTTTAAATTGTATATTTTAAAGTAATTAATACATACATAAATGTAAATTAATTATATGTATAGTATTTATTAATTATGCACAATTGTTAATTATCCAAAAACTTTTCATATACAATAAAACATAATTCATCAATGACACAGGAAGGTTTTCTAATTATATGAATTTCATTTAATTAAAAAATATTTTAGTTTTAAGTATACACATCTTGATTTTTCTTTTATAATGATTTTTGTAAATGATCATACTTGTTACTTTAGAATTTTTTCAAGGAATATTTGAAATACTAATGTAGTTTAAACTAAAAATTTTCTTTGAAATGATTGATAACTATAAACAATTAAATTCATTGCAATGCACTCATTTGAGTTGATACAGTTCAAATCAATAACTAATGCTGAAAATTTTCGAAGGAAGAGACAAGATTTTTGGAATACTGAGAGTTTTGGTTCGGCCGAATTTTTAGAGCATTTTTAACAAAACTTTGTTTTTGGCCAAAAATGAAACTGTATTTTCACTCGATCTTTATTTAATACAGTAATTATTGTACACTACTTACATTAGTAAAATTGATGTAAATTAAAAGCTTTTATTTAAATGGGTTTCATTCTACCATTGGTAAAGAATCCCAACTATTTAGCACTAATTTCAGAAATTTAAATAATTAAAAAAATATGTTGATTAAATTGAAATGAATGACATTTAATTAATTTTGTATATTTTAATTTTGGATAAAAATTTCTTTTCATTTAGCCAGTGGTTGAAGATCTTTACACAGGCGTTGTGTGTGATCTTGGCTAAAAAACTGATGGAATTATTAATTTAGCATATATATTTAATTAAATTTGTTTTGGTCCAATGGAATTAATTCATATAAGATTATAGAAAGAAGATATTTATTATATCTTACAAAATTGAAAGTCTATGGTAAAGGTTTCTAGAGGAAAGTTTATTCTAGAGGGAAAACATTTCTTCCACTTGGAAGAAACCTATTTCTTCCGACCGGTTTTTTCCACTGCGGAAGAAACTTGCCAACCCTGTCTCAAATACTGCATAGTAAAATCTTCTAAGACAGATTCGCATACAACAAGACAAGAAAATTCCATTAAAAGGCAGGTTCTCTTCTTAGCAGGAACATCATCGTTGTAATTGTATTACATTTTTACACGTATTATATTCATTTTGCTTAACCCTTTATCTTCAGACGATATTTATAAGTACCACTAAAATAACTTATAAAATTCTTTTAATACGTCAATTAGTTGTAATACTGTTTAGAATGAGTTACAGATACATTACTTTATCTTGTTTCAAAAGCATTATTGGTTACACAAATCAAAAATATTTTTAAAAGGATGATTATTTTGCCTATGCACCTTTTCAGCTTTCTTGGCGCTGAGGGAGGGGGGGGGGGATGGAGATTTTTCAATGCGGAAATATTTCTATATTTATATTGTAAGAACATCATACTTGTACATTTTATAATTCTACAGAATACTTAGAAAATAATTAAAACTAAAACATTTGAGTGGGGTTATAAAAATTGCACAAAATCTCTGTAAATTCAAAATTAATTAAACTATCTAAATCCTTCAAATATTTATTAAATGATTATGTAAACCTTGTAATTTAGTTTGAATAATTTGAGTAAAATGCTTTAGAAGGTAAAATTTTTATGAATTCACAATGCGGTAGATAAAGGGTTAAATCAATACTTTTCCGTTTACGTAAAAGAGCCCAAAACAGACAGATTTCTTTTCACAGATTTTGCTGTATTTTAATATAGTGCCTAAAAATATATTAACTATTTTTTTACGTAGAATAAATAAAAAAATTTAATTGCAGAATAATAAGGATTTAAAAATATAAGCAGCTTTTGGAAAAATTATTGCGGTCAGGCGAACGATTTTCATACAATCTGAAAGAAATCTCATCCAAACTGCTCCAGTGTATAAAAAAAATAAAAAAAAGGGACAGGGAAAACCGACTTCTAAATCGGTGATAAAATACGATAAGCTCAACTAAAACGAAATCTGTCTATAACGGAATCCTGTAAAACTACCATAGTCCCCATACTGCAAAAATATCATAATTATACCTTCCAGACGGTAATCTGATTTTTTTTTTTTTTTTTTTTTTTTTTTTTTAGTCCCGTTCCGTTGCAAATTTGTTTTAGCAGGTTTTACTATATGAAATAAACAGGCAAATCTCATACAATAAAACCCATTAAAGACAAACGAAGTTCTAGTTTATCAGATACTGGTATTTTCGTCGTAGAGACTTTACTTTTTAGAAATTTTTACTTTCAAACAGAAATATGATAGAAACAGATTCCATTTTCACAGGGTTTACTGAACAAAGTACAATACAGCCTGTAGAAACCTAATCACTAAGAGCCTCAAAAAATTCCGTTTTAGATAAATTTCCGTTTAGGCAGACACATTTGTAAGGTACTTCCTTTCGAAGAGACTATAAAAAAATATCCATCACAGAAAGATTCTGTCTTTACAGTTTCTGTTGCATTAAGTTCTACCAGGGATGTAGTGGAGGGTTTAGGGTGGTATACGACGTTTAGTGTTCATTCTAGGCCATTTTTGAAGGGTGCTGCACCCTGCCCTTTTTCAAATTTACAAAATGCACCCTGCCTTTTTTAAAAGTAGTAAAATGCACCATTAGTTTTATCCAGAAATTTTTAATAAATATTTTTTTTTATTCCGTAGTATTTCTAAATTTGTGTGCCCAAAAATGATAGATTTTTTCATTTCTTTAAGAAAAGAACATGAAACTTTTCAATCATGTTTTAATTTAATTGTATTTTTAACTTCTATATCATAAAATCGATCGAAATTAATGTTACTTGATTTATCATATTTAAAAATTATGTATTTTCCCGCTTTTTTTTCCCTCCTTCTAAAGGCAATAACTAATTTTTTCTAGCAAAAGTAGTGAACAGCATCATGCCCTTTTTATTTCTAGAGTGAACACTACGACGTATACCTTCTGGATTTTTAAAAAGAGTCCCCTATACCCTCTGTTCTTCAAGAAAACTATAGTGAGCACACTCGAGGGTATACTCTCTACCTTGAGCGTATATCCTCTGTTATTTTTAGAACTACACCCCTGAGTTCAACACGATCAGGGATATGTTTAGGAAAACTTTAGATCCTTTAGAGGAATCAAAGGATCAAAAAATAATTTGTCTTAAAACAGGACCCTTCACAAAATTTTTTATCCCCAAACAGGATCCTCCACAAACCAGTGCCCTTCACAAAATTATTTATCTGACCTTTCAGAATTTTTTCACTTTCAAATTGAACTTACACAATTATGTTAGTCATTTAAAAATAAAATTTGGCCTGCAAATAAATTGCTGAACTCACCAAAAAAGTGCATACTACTTAGCTTTTTATATATGAAGGATAGAACCTGAAGATACCGATAGTTTAAAATTCACAAGATTTTGACTAGAATTTTCAGAAATATAAGAAAAACTTCACAATTTCAGAAAAACAGGACTCTGTGAGAAAAGTTCGACTAACAAACAGCATGGTACCGTAAAAGTAATTTATTTTTCGAATCGGAGCCAAGCAGTTCCATACGGTAAAAGAAATTTCATCTTTTCAGCCCAGAATTTTATTTCAATTTTAGGGGGGGGGGAGTACTTTTATGATAATAAAATTAAAAGAAGCTATCTAAGTCACGTAAGTTAATTTTTTACTAAAATTTAAGGAATGTGTTACTGACTGAAATCTAACAAATTTAGATGTTTTACGTATTTTTTCCTATGACAGCCTAATTAAAATTTTTGAAGACGTTTGCAAAATGTATTACAACCCTTGTTGAATTTACGGACCCTATTTTAAATTTCAAGAGTGAAACATAAGGTTTGAAATAAAAGGAACGTCATCAGCTTAACGGCAATTACATTTTATGATTTTAACTAAATACTAAAATATAAATGAAGTCATAATAAATGTATAGCTATATGCTATCACTATTACATGGTAATGTTAAAAATAGCTGTTGAGATAAAGTAATACTCAATGAAAGACATGCCCTATTAATTAACACGCCGAGGCTAAATGGGTAAAAAACTGTGCATCATAAAATGTCGGGACATTTGACGTCACGTACGTTAGTTACCAACAGGGCCCTCGCGAAGACTTTTTATTGGTGGGGGAGAGAACCTAAAATTGCCAAGTCAAAATTCAGTATTTGCCAACTAGTTTTATAATTTTACCAAGTTATCACAATCAGAAAATGTAATATAGTTTTTATTTGTAAAACGCTTAATAATATTTCTAATTATATTGATAACTTTCGTCAAATCTATCAGAAATAGAAAGTGTATTATAGTTTTTTATTAAAGTTTTTAACTAATTTGCCAGTTCAGTATAGTATGTAAATTTGCCAACTGTAACACCATGTGCAAACGTTTGGGGGGGGAGGCTCTCCTCTGCCCCCCCTCCTTAACGAGGCCCCTGGTTACCAGAGACAAGTGTTACAGCCCTAAAATAAACGGTCAAGTGCAAATAATACTCGCACTTACACGGTTCCTTACAAAAAATATATGAATTATTAACTAAATTAAAGAAATCGTTGCTAAAAGAATAAGAATTTATAAAAAAAACTGTACGTAGATTGGGTATAGATACTAGAAAAGCATGAATTAGTATATCATAAAAGTTCAAAGATATGAAGCTTAAATAGTATCAAATATTGCTACTCTGTATAACTTTTTTTAATCTTATCCTAATTTGATTAATTATCCTAATTTAATTCGGTACTGACAATAAAGGAAGTGCTTATTTAAACTTCATGTGGCATTTCATAAAACTAAATTCAGCGTAGTAATAATCTTCTGTTTTTACAGAGTTTTACAGCTAAAACAAATCTCTTGTTCGAAGTTTAAACTTCGCATTATGCTAAGGACGCTTCGAAAGGACGCCGAAGAGCAATACCACGTTTATCCGTGGAGCGTTTTTCCGGATAGATTTTTAATTAACTATTAAAGACACGAAAGGCATATTGAGAGATCCTATCAACGTAAGCTAGTAGCGAGTCCCACAATATTTATGTGATTAATTCTAATCAAATTAGTCTTTTTCTAACAATTTGACATTTATTAGATACATTTCGTAAGAAATACTACCTATTGCATTCTCCCCTATGTTGGAATTCCTGAAAAAATTTTGCACGTCTACGCCGATCAGGACCCCTAGAACCAAGACCACCCCCCCCCCTCTCAGTCAAAAACTTTATATTATTTTTTATGTGGATACAATAACTTCCATAATTCTGCCCAGATCTCTTCCAAACTGATATATAAAATCAAGAAACAGAAAATCTCGGTCAAGTTCGTTAATGATCAAAATCGGACAAAGGGAGTAGAAATAAGAAGCTTTGTTAAAAGAGAAAAAAAATAACTTCTTAATTTTAGTAAATATCGAATCAGTTTATTATTAATTCTAAAAAACGGCCAAAAATTTATACATGACAAATTTTTGACAAAATAAAAAATGGCTCAACGGAGAAAAAAATAGGGTTTTAAGGCGAAAAACGTCATCATTTCGTCAATTTTCAAGAAATCAAATCCAATTAAATTTATTATAAATTTATTGTTATTATCTATAACAAGTAATCTATAATAATCACATAATCTATCGACAAGTTTTTCATAGTGCCTCTTTTTCCTCTTTTCATAGTACCATATAGCTCTCACAACTAAATAAATAAAAATTAAAGACAAAAAGCAGAGTGTAAAAAAGAAGTAATATAAATGATATGAAAAAGTAATATGAAGAAGTATAAGTTCGTCAATTCACAAGATATCAAATCCACACGAATTTATTATAAATCTTAATATTATCTAAAAATTTTATGCTGGCAAATTTTAGATAGGACCTTAAGTAAAAACAATTAAAAAATAGAAAGCTGTTGAAGAAAAAAATTATCGTATTAAGGACATTCTCAAATCCAAACTGCCTATTTTCCGACTCGTTTTTAAATTCTTTTTGAACACAAATGCATACAATCGGCAGGTTTCTCTTATTTAGAACGTATATAATGAGCCGTATAGGTCGATTTTTGTTAAACACAGTATATATATTTTTTTAAATGCTGTCAAAGTGGGCATTTTGAACCGAATTTCCTTAAGTGATAATGCTGGAAGGCAAAATATGGTCCCGTACTGAGAAATTAATTGGTCCAAATTATTTATTTGATATATATATATATATATATATATATATATATATCAAACGTATCCAATAGGCAAGTTCTCTTATTCAAACACTATATGTGCTGCATCGGTCGATTTTTGATAAACACAGTATATTTTTAAATGCTGTGAAATTAGGCATTTTAAACCTAATTTCCGAAGTGATAGTGCTGAAAACGAAAAATATGGTCGTACTGAGAAAATAATTGATCCAAACTGCTTATTTTCCGACTCATTTTTAAATTCATTTTTGATCTCAGATGCATACAATTGGCAGGTTCCCTTGTTCAGAAACAATATAATGCACCGTACAAGTCGATCTTTTGATAAAGACAATATATTTAAAAGAAAATGCTGTCAAAGTATAAGCATTTGAATAGATTCTTTTTCTTTTTTTTTTGGGGGGGGGGGAGTTTTTAATTTAGAAAACTACCCCCACCTGTAGGCTGTTCCGGTACAAACTTTTACGTTTATACCCAGCTACTGGACATTGTATTATACAAATATATAAGTGAAAGTTGTTTCTTATGCTTTATAAGACGATGGTACACACAGTATGCCGCCTCTGTCATTTTTGTCCAAACGTCCACGTCTTTAAGGATTAATAATCCGGCTAATTACCGACGATTTTGTCAGAAAATCATTATCAATATTGCTTTTATCTTTCTGTTACGATAGGTATCTCAGAGTTCCTCAACCACTTTTGTTGAATGACCGTAGATCGAAATTTGTGTGTAACAGAGAAATGAGAGTTCCCCCCCCCCCCCAAAAAAAAAAAAAAAAAAAACTTCTACCTAGGGTAATCGCTATAGTTTTCTGCAAGATTTGAAGTAAAGTCTACTACCTCTAATTTTTTCATAATTGTAGTTTCAATATATTCGGAAATAGATGGAACATATTTGTGCACTAAATTTTCGATTATATCTCTGAAAATATAATACTTAAAATGAAAAGTCAGCAAAAGAGTTCAGCGTTACGAAAGCTTTCGCACGATACACATTTTTTTTTTTTTTTTTTTTTTTTTTTTAAAGCAACGTAATTTTCCCCTCCTACATTTTTCCTAAGTATATTTGTGAATGTTTAATAATCTGTACATAAATGGGTCAAATCCTTTCCCCCAATTTTAACTTTCCATGTTCTATAGTTTACGAGTAAGTTGCTGTGACAGACACCGGAGTGACCTTGACCTTATAATGACCCCTTTTTAACTTTTTAAGGAACCCTAAAAAGGGACAATCTACCTCTGATGCAAACGTATTTCATTTCACGTAACAATTCAGCACAAAACAGAACATATAATTTTACATTGGGTAAACCTCTGTCTAAGTACAATCAGGGCCGTAGCTTGCAGTGAATAATGGGGGGGGGCTCATTTTTTTTTCCTCTCTGTTTCTGACACAAAAAGATAAATTAAGGCATGTTCACATTCTAGGTAGTATGATTCTTATTAAACTGTTGTAATAACTTCATTTTATGCTAAGAAAAATATATGATACTGAAAAATTTTGAGTGTATAACTTGTGCAATATTAAACATGATGTTAGCTTCATATGCATAAACAGGATGAGGAGGTGTTTAATCACTTATTTTTAGATTCAATTTAGTAATTCTACAAGACTATGAAAGGATCTCAAAACTAAATCAGATTTTTAAACAGAATTTCATTTGCATTTTTGGAACAAAAATTCATTGAGTGACCTTGAAATCTTTTCCAGAGGGGGGAGGGGGCTCAAAATATTTTAGGGGGGGCTGAGTCGCCCATAGCACCCCCTTAGCTACGGCCCTGAGTACAGAAACACTGTAATAGAACACTTTTTCTTCTCCCTTGTCCTGCTTGAAAAGGTGGCGAAAAAAAAAAAAAAACTTTCCGAGAATTCGCATTACTCATCTAACAGAGAAATTCTAAAATTACAGCTTATAAATAAAAATGAGATCACCCTCCTTCCAAATTTTAAGAGATGCGTCATAAGAACAAGATCGAATATTTGGTACAGTTAGCTTTAAAGTCAGTTCAGACCTACATTTCGCTGAAGTTCTTGGAACTCAATTCTTCTCTCCCCATTTGCAATTTACTGACAATAAAAATCGGTGGAGATACAATGATCAGGGAGATAACTATCTTAACGATACTTAAGGGAAAGATTCCTGTCCTACACTTGGACTGAAGTTAAACCACAAAAGTCATTAACATCAAACGCGCCACCTTCGGACATAAAACGCACCGCCTGCTAACCGCAAGAAATGTTTGTGTGTGTTTGCAGCCTTATAGAACTCCGAGACAAGCCTAAACAAATTAAGCTCCGTAGCCTTGAAAAACCTGAGTCACGTACGTTGCTCCGCGCCGATCATTCAGCTTCGGCGATAGGAAATAAATGTTTCTATTACTCGAAATGGGAAAATGATTAAAAATCAGACTAAACAATGTCTCATTTTTTCAGACATCGTTACGGACATCTGTTCCCACGAAGCAAAAGACTACGTTAGCGCGGGAATTTTCTCAATCCGAACATTTCAAACAAACTATAGCCAATCTGTATGGCTCGTGAAGAATGTAATACAGCAGAACCCCGCTAATTCGGACCCCGTTAATCCGGATAATTCGGATCGGTTTTTTTGTTTGTTTGTTTGTTTTTTGTTTGTTTTAAGTTTGAGAAGAGATTGGCTAATTTCCATAACATTAATTTGTTTCATCGTCGTATTCTGAATAAAAAAAAAACTTTTTATGAAATCTTTTTGGAAGAATTGAGCAAAGTAAACATTTTTACTGTCTGTAAATATTCAAAAGGTTTAACATAAAGGGGATTTTCTGTATTTATGTTTTATTTTATTTCATTTCTTTTTTCTAATTCTCCGGATAATCCGGATTGGGGCCGGTCCGAATTAATCGGAATTATCGGGATTTTACTATATCCAGTTATTTTGTGTTGCCCACATTTAGTTTAAGGGGGTTCAGGGCTTGATCGATACGGAAAAACATGTAAACAGAGCTCTCGCTTCGAGTCCATATAAAAGCAGAAGTATTCAATGTAATTAATTTAAACTTTCTGATGTTTTTAAAAGGTATGTTTGTAGTCTCATAAAATTATAAAATGAAGTACTCCAATGTGATATAATAAAAAATATAGCAAAATTTATGTAACACAATTTTCGAAAAAAAAAAATTACGTGTTATATCACCACCCGCAAGATATCTTAACGTTGAATTGACATAAGAACCTAATTTTTGCTTTAAAATGATCCTGGGGAAGTACATTCGAAGAGAACATTGAAATCCCCCCCCCTACCGCCGGAGGCATTGAAATCCCTCCAGGATAAAAATGTCTGAATTCAACCTTTCCAAGTCCGAGAAAGAAAAAAAAACGTCCCCACCTTGAAAATTTTACGATTTTCTACTGATTAATCTCTTGAAGTACAAATTTCTTGATCCGCAGAATTCCATAATACTTCATTCCATTATTTTCTTTTTCGTTTTAAATGCGTTAAAGGTATCTTCGATTTTTTTCTTAAGAATGTAATAAACCAATCGATAAATGTATGCACAATTTTATTTCAGTTGCATTGCTCTAAAAAATAATTTTAATTTCTGATAAATCATATAATAGAAATTTTAAGACATATAAAAATCAAATTAACGAAACATTTAGCATTTCTTAACAAATTTTGAATTTCTGAGCTTTTTCCAATAGCGGACAGCTTTTGCGCTCCCAAGGTGTCCGTTATTTAGAGATTTTAGTGTATAACGAAATTTTTAATCGGAAAAAAGTCGATCCGGGGAAAGAAGTAGAAAACAACTGATAAGCGGTATACTGCTGAGATAGAAACCTATCTCAAATACAACTTCCTCCATCCCGTAAGTAGGGATGTAGTGGAGAGTAAAGGACAAAATTAGCACTAGCCACCGGCCACATGGCCAATGAATGAGAAAAAGTGGCTACTAAAAAATTGGCTGTCAACGGCCGCCTCGTGGCCAATTTTCTACGAGGAGAGAATAAAAATTTCTTCCATTCTATCATGTTATTTTATTTTTTTCGGGCTGCATTGTGTTTATATTAGTATATTTATTTGTGCTATTCAATTTTAGATTATTGCATAATAGATTTTTTTTTAAAGTTTACTGTTTAGTATTTTTAACTTAAAAAGTGGCCGCTAGTTTAAAGAAAGTGGCCACTTATAAAACTGGTTCTACTGGCCACTGATGAAATTTCCCAATTTTGCCCTTTAGTGGAGGGTATACAGGGGTATGTACTGCAAACTTTGAGGAAACTATTTCTCTCTGTTTTTCAAATAAAATCGTAGCATATAATGTCTGGTCATACCCTTAGCCCATACAGTATATATCCTTCGCTACGACGGATTTTAACACATATATTGAACACTTCAGAACGAGCGACTTTTGCTGAAATTTTAATCTTTTATCACAGGTTTTTCAAAATAGAAATTTCTACCTAATTGAATCGAAAAATGTCAGATTAAATAAGGCAAAATTTACAATAAAAATTACTGGCGAGAATAATCAAGAAGGATCGATAAGACGGAAAAAAAGCATCCCCGTGAAATCTCGGGCCAATAATCAAGTATTCTGAGCAGCTTATACGGAACGTATACCGATCGCTCATCCCAAAGCCTTACAGCTATTGTTCCACAAAAATTTTAATGTAGAAATATTGAGATTTAAGGTAAAATAATTAGTCTGAAAGAAAAAAAAACAGTCTCAAATTTTTATCCCTAATATAGTCATTTTCTTGCTCCGTAATTTTGGTGTTTTATGCAATTGTCGTTGCAATTTTTAACAATTCGTTTTCAGTCTTAGACAATTTTTTGACATTCGTAAAAGAAACTCGATTTCAAACATTTAACCTAGCATTGTACATTTTGTTTCCCGCAATCCGTAATAAAACTTGCGTTTTTTTTTTTTTTTTTTTTTTTTTTTTTTTTCATTTTGCTTTCTACACTATTAACATTTGCGAAATATTTCTGGTACAATCTTTAGATTTATTGTACAAATTTTTTTTTCCTCTGTTATTTTTGAATTTCTGGGAATTTTTCCCCCCAATTCGCATCCTTTAGTAAACTGTTTAAGTCTTTTAGCTCAATGTATTAAATTACACGCTCATTTCAAATGAGTCTGAAAATATCTCAGAAAATTTCGAGCTATCGGGGGTGGGGTGGGGGATAATTTTTGAGTATACTCTTCTTTAAGGGTGTTCTTAAATCAAAAAGGGCAACTTTGTGATATATGCTTTAATTTATTTTTGTTCGGAAAAGCATGAAAATAACAGGTGTTGTTATTCAGAAACTGTCTAATTGCACTCATTTTTCTGTTTTTTAAACTCAATAGACAATAGATCTTTCATAACAAGCTTTTAAAGTTGACGATTTTGAGCAGATTTCCCGACGAAAGCAGAAAAACCGGTCGAAAAGCAGGAGAAAAACGGGTGATCACGTGATCGAAATAGCTTATAACTGGATAGGTAATTTACTTATCATAAAATGAAAAACTAAGTTCGATTCGAAATCCTTACCACAGTCAGGCCTTCCAATTTATATCTTTCTGTTAAAAAATGAATTTGTAATTGTGTCAAAACGTTTTACGCTTGTTGAGCGGGGCAGTTGAGCAGTTGAACACCCTTAAGGGGGCTTAGGGGTTGAAAACCTTTCAAAAAATCGATTTTTTTTTTTTAATGATCTAATTTGATTATTCATTTAATTCTTAACTCAATGCAAAAAAACCGCATAAAAATATTTGCATTTTTAACGGAGTTATAAGCATTTATGTATCAACACTTTCATAGCCGCATCCATATAATTTCCACTTTAAGTCGCGTTTTTTCAAAACTTGATTTTTGATGACTAACACCAAGATAAAAAAAAAAAAAAAAAAAAAAAAACTATTGATGGAATGGCGCCTTTTTTTTTTTTTTTTTTTTTTTTTTTTTGGCGGCATGCATATAACATTATTATCTAGATTATGAATTAATATATTTTAGATAGTTTAATATCTTGAGTGTTTTTAATGGAAAAAAAAAAGAAGAGAGAAATTGAGTTAAGAATTAATTGAATAATCAAACTAGATCATAAAAAAAAAATCGATTTTTTGAAAAGTTTTCAACCCCTGAGTCCCCTTAAGCCAATTGCTACCAAATGACTAGCGTTTTGTTGTTATGTTTAACCAGCCTAAAATGTTAAATATGCCAGCATTTTCTGTTAGATGGTTTGCTGTTATAGAAACGCGCAAAACACTATTCAATTCCTTTACAGCTTAATAACCTACAAACTTTATATTTTTATCAATAAATATTTTTACTGAATATGTCAGAAAGTAGCTGGCTTAGATTTGAAAACAGATTTATAAAATGTAAAAAACTGTTGATGTAAGATGCATTAGCTTGCTTGAACCTGAATAACCCTAACTACAAATTATACACCTTTATCAACAACACAATTTTCCCAGAAAGTAGCGGATTTACATTTATATACAATATTCATCGTTTGAATGATGTTTTTGTCAAAAAACCTTGTTAAGATGATTATTGTTAACATGATTTCAAAAAGAAATAAGAAAATATGATGCAATATAAAATTACAACAAGGAAATACTGTTTGACACCTAGAAAAAAAAATTATAGGCGTCATTTGACACCTTTCTTAAAATTACCAATTTTAAACCCTGCATACAACCAATGGTGGTAATAAAGCGAAAGTATTTCGTGGCGATTCTATTGGCGATTTTTCTTTAAAAATTAAAAAGTTCTTCCAATAAAAGAAATATATATATATATATTATAAAGAGCAGATTTGCACCTACTTTTTGCACATATAGGTAGCCCCTCAGTGAAGTATAAAAAATTATTTTACCGAGAAACAAATGCGAGATATTAAATTGTTTCTTACATTCAGGTTAGGGGCTGTCCACAAATGATGTTACGTTTGGGGGGGGGGGGGGGAGTGGGTTCGTGAAATTGTGGCAGTTTATGACAAGGGGGTGGGAGGGAGTAAGAAGAAACGTCATGTGACATTTTGGTTGAAATAAAAAGCATTAAAAATCAGCAGATAAAATTTTTAAACTAGAATATTTTGCGTTCATAAAGTAAAGATGAGATTTAAAGCCAAATATATTAAATTCCATTTCAAATTCCAAAATACAGTAGACTCTTAAATCCACATATAATTTACAGATGTAAACACTAAAACTTAGTTCAGATGTAGGGACAAAATTTGACTTTATTTTTATATCAACTCTATGTATATTTTAATGTTAATATTACTGAAATCACGCTTTTTCACAAAGGAAGAATAAATTTCTCTCTCAAAAAATTCAAGATATTGCTAATAAATATGACTGGTTATCACATTGATTTTTATGTGAATATGCAATGCATCGCTATGAGGCAAGTTGCATTGAATAATTTAGGAAAAGTTCATTTCATCTTTATAAAGAATATTTAACTATACATTGATTATTTACCTGATCTTTGCTTTTAATATTTTAAAAAATACTGTATAAATTTGTATTATTTCAGTTTATTAAAAATAAGTTTTCGCCAAAGTGGTGGCAAAAATAATCTGTCCATTTAAATTTTTCCACAAATTAAAAGAAAAAAAAAGTAATACTTAGTTAAAAAATCAATATTTTAAATTTATTTTTGAATCCTTAAGTAAAATAAGTATAATCATGCATTTTATAAAATATAATGGATCTGTTTTTGGTGTGTATGACGGAGGGAGAAAAACAGACGTAACAGAGAATTTTTTCAATATATAATTTTCCATTTAATTTAATTATATTTTTGATCTGTAACAGACTAGTTTCATCAGATAAATAATTCTAAATTAGTACCAAAGACTTTCAAACTAACAGAGAAATTTTTCAACATATAATTTTCTATTTAATTTAAAATATATTTTTAATCTGTAACATACTCATCAGATAAATAATTATAAATTAATATCAAAGGCTTAAATATTTACATATATTTAATACTCAATACATAAAACAAAAGTAGCAAAGTTATATAAAAACTTTTGATAATTAAAAAAATATATTAATGTCTGGCAAAATAATTTACTTAAGAAAAAAAAAACTAGACATCAAATTTTTAATTTGGTTCTTAAATTCCTAAGTATTGGACTGAATCCCACCTATTTTATAAGATTTAAACTATGTAAAATTATTTAATTATATTTATTAATTATCAAATTAAATAAAAATATTAAATGATATGTTATAAATTTAATTGTTTATACCATTATTATCCTTATTAGCTTATAAATTTTATTACACATTAGAGACAAAAAAGAATTCGCCATTTTTTCCATTTTTCCCCTGTCCTGGCAAAAATGCCAACCCTGGAGGGAACGTACTGTGCTACTGTTTTCGACTGCTCTTTCATAGTAATATTTTATTACAGTACAAAGTCCAAAATCCGGAACCCTCCAGACCTCGGCGATTCCGAATTTCAGATCAGTTTCAGTTTGTCAAAAAAATCTACCCTCCCCCTCACAAAAAACAAAAGAAAGGGGGAGATGATTTATGTCAAGAACGCATTTTCAATACTAAAAAACGATGAAAAACGATATTAAAACAGATATTTTAATTGAGAATGTAAAAAGAAAAACAAGGTAAAAAAGGAAACTATCCTCATTGAATACACTCCATTTTCCCTACGAAATATTTATGTTAGAAACGCATTTACAATACTGAAGAAAGATACACTCGACTCTCATTAATTCGAAATCGGATAATTCCAATCTTCGCTTAATTCGAACTATACATGAAGTCCCAAAATTTTAAATAGTAGAATAACGTTAAAAATTTTCATTAATCCGAACTCATTTTCTCTTGACTTCGTTTAATTCGAACTAACTGGAATTCCGATTTTTCATTTCTCTTTTCTTTCTCACGGATTTCAGATCATTTGAATAACTTTCTTCCTTTGATTTTTGTGAAAATTGTTCCATACGAGTATACATACAATCCAATGCATTTGATAACCACTTTCTTAGTGTCCTGTCTGTCCGTCATCGACGCTTTAAATTTTTCTTCCATTGTGCTTGTTTCTAATCTTTTAATTAGTTTGTGTATTTATACATTCTAATTTAATATTAAGTCATAACAGATAAAATTAATAATAAAAAAAATCACTATAACATTAATTCCTTTGTAATAGCACCATATTAAGAATGTTTTCATTTCATATTTTCCATAATTCGAACATTTCTTGTGGTCCCGACGAGTTCGAATTAACGAGAGCCGACTGTACTTAAAAATAATACTAATAAAGTAAATTTGAGATGATATGTTTAATAAAAGCTAAATATAAGTTTTTATTTAAGTATCTTTAGTTCAGGAGTGATTCTGTTTCAAATTTTCTGAAAAATTAATTCCCAAAAAATAAAAAACCTAATAAATCTGAAAATTTGAACATAAAATCTATTGTGATATTCAACAAATGGCGAATCGTTCAAAGAAATTGCCAATATCGTCAAAGATTCGCGGAAAAAACAAAATCAAACGATCGTGAAAAATTGCGAAATTTATCCATAAATCACGAAACGAACGCAAATTTCTTCAAAAAAATCGCAAATTATGTTGAAAAAAAAAAACCGACAAATTTTATGAAAAATATCACAAAAAAAAAACGCGAAATTTTGTCAAACAATGGGGAGAAAACGGCAAATTTTGTCAAAAAAATCGCACACGAAAACAAAAAAACAAAACACAAAAAAGAATCAAATCTCGCCAAAAAAGCGCAAAAAAATATAGGACAAAATTGGGATATTTCATTAACGGCCACTGGCCGGTAGAACTAGTTTTTTAAGTGGCCACTTTTTCATTTAAAAATACTAAACAGTAAAAATTTTATAAGTATTAATCTACAACTGAATAGCCCAAATAAATATGTTAATACAACTATATTGGAACAAAAAAAAAAAAAAAGTAGAATCCTTTATGAAATGCAAGAAAATTTGATTCTCTCCATATGAAAAAGTGGCCAGTGGGTGGCTGCTGATAGTCAATTTTTCACTAGCCACTTTTTCTCATTTACTGGCGCTCTGGCTGGTGGCTAGTGCTAATTTTGCCCTTAAAAAATACACATAGTGCCGAGAGTGGATGCACCCCCCCCCCTCCTGCCCCAGTTGTATCCTTTCAGAAAAATTGCTGTGAATTTCAGAATACAGTAGAGTCTCTCTATAACGAAACTCCATACATCGAATTTCTCTATATAACGAATTTTTAGTAGGAACGGTCCCCTTTTCGCACGATTACATTAAAAACAGTCTCTAGCGAAATATCTATCGCCATATAACGAATTTTTTCACAAATTGGCCTTAATTTATTCAGTTTTAAAAAGCTTCGAAATCATATGGAATCGATTTTCCATCATTTATATTTGATTTATTGTCAGTGCTGAGTTTTTTTTTTTTTTTTTTTTTTTTTTTTTTTTACATTACTTTTCTCCTTGTTCCTTAAATCCAACGAATTCGTCCCACCTCCCTCACACCTTTCAACATCCTTCTCAAAACAGTGTCAATTGGATTGATACACATATAAGAGAGGAATCAATGAGAGGCACATAAGAGGTCTTCAAATGGAGGAAAATGTTAACTACAATTTTTCATTCCTTGGTAAAATTTGAGTAATTTTTTTCTTGAGGGCGTAGCAATTTTAAAATCAAAACAACAAAAAATTACAGATTTCTTTGTCTGAAATTAATGCAAGTCTTCTTTATTTGATTTTCATTAAGCTTTCAAATAAATGTCTGTTCTCTTTTTTGAAACAGCTTAAATATTTAAGAAGTAAAATGTTAGGTTAATATTTACTTTTAAACATTTCAAATTCTTAATTCAAAAGATCAAAAATAACACTTGTTCAAATCTCATACATTAAATACGATTTTTAACAGCATTCTCTATACATCGAATTTCTCTATATAACGAATTTTTTACTGGAGCGGTGGATTTCGTTATATAGAGACTCGACTGTATATATATTTACACAGAATTGCCCTTTAAAATCACCCCTTAATTAAAAAGAGAAAATAAATAAATAAATAAGTCTACAGTGTTTCCCCCAGGACAAGGGCGCACAGGCCTTAGACCAGTAAATTTTTTAAAAGAAATGTTCATCTTATTTTTGGCATTAATTCTGTATCTTTAAGAATTTAAATAAGAAAAAACCTTCTGCTAACATTTACCGGTGGACGTTTCCCCGAAGGCCTGTGCGCCCTTCTCCTGGGGGAAACACTGAGTCTAGCCATGGTTCCTTTCTGCATAGCTAAACATTACGCATCCAAAGTTTTGAAGATCTTATTGAGAATTTAGATTTCCAATTTCACTTAGCCAGGTAAATAAACAACTCTTCCTTCGCAATTTCTGTACAGTGGACATTTTTGGTAGGCATTGTAATTTTCTAAAAACTGGTCATATTTTAATAAAAATTTATTACACGGCCTAACTTACTATCATTTTAACTTGCTGTAAATTTGAAAGAAATTGATCAACTTCCATAGGAGATATGGATTTTTTTTCCCTTAACAGTGATTTTTTTTTTTTTTTTTTTTTTTTGTTCTTTTGCAACTCAATAGTTTTTTTTTTTTTCTTTTTTTCCTGCACCTAAGCAACGCAAATTGATTGATACATTCATAGGGTCATTTTTATATTTAAAAGAAGAGACTTTTAATAGTCAATTCTCTTGTAGAAAAACAAGTTGGAAATTGCACGTAAAGCGTAGCAAATGAGGTGCGTTCGTACTATAACGAAGTTTTAAAATATTCAGATCTTGCTGGTATAGTAGAGCGTACTTTGGATACAGTATAGTGGTCGAAATCTTTGTGTTCCTGTAAATATGCAGGGAGTAATTTTTATTATACTTCATTAACGTATATCTTATTCATAAAATGTGAAGTAGTTCAATATAATTAAAACACGCCCCAAACAATGTTTCCCCGTATAACATTATTTAGAGGAATACATTTGTGAGGCCCTGTAATTTAATAATAAATATTCTTTGCATCCCAGATTGTACAGAGTGTATATTTTAGTACATACTTCATAGATTCATGTCAATTCCATTATGTTCAAATGAGTGTAACACTATTAAAATGCATTTGAAACTTTTTTTTTCCCATTGATCGTAATGTAACGGAATACTTTTGATTGTCCCTGTAATTGATCTATGCATCCGATTTTCATAACATTTGAAATGACTCGACAAAATTATGTAATAATTATAAGTTTTAAATTTCAAACGATTAAAATGCATTTGAAACTTTTTTCCCCATTGACCGTAATGTAACGGAATCCTTTTGATTATTCCTGTAATTGATCTATCCATCCGATTTTCATAAAATTTGAAATGACTCGACAAAATTATGTAATAATTATATATTTTAAATTTCAAACGATTCGGTTGGGTAGTTTTTGCGTTGTTATATGCGGACAGACAGACAGACGGACGGACGGACTGAGCGACAACAATAGGTGCTACGTACTTACATAATTACGAACGCACCTAAAAAGGAGAAAAAAAGGAAATACGTAATATAGTCTAGAATCATTACTGCAAGCCGCATGAGCAGGTCGTACGATCATTTTGCAGCTAGACTTATGAAATAGAAAAAAATATGGATATCTTAGTTTTTCTTTCTTTCTTTCTTTTTTTTTTTTAATTTTAGAAGAATGCAGAGGTTTTTGAACCTGTTTTAAGAATTCCAAATTTATATATATTTCAATATTTACATATATATATATATTTAAAAAAAAAAAAAAAAAAAAAAAAAAAAAAAAAAAAAAAAAAACGCCAGTTATCAAAACGTCCGGATTTTGAAAAATTCCGAATTTTGGGTTTCCGGATTTGAGACTTTGTACTTAACTATTCTATATTAATTATGTTTCTATTACAAACCTTAATCTTATTTCATAAAAAAAATAAATATACGAATCATTTTTATTGTTATACTCAGAAATCTCACAAAAATACATAAAGTTTGAAATATGATCTATAAGGTAGTGCTTTGTTTCTGAGCACTGTATATGTAACATAGCATGACATGCGATAAAGGAGGAGGGGTTCCGTGAAATGTGACAGAAGGGGGGAGGGGAGGGAGAGCAAAAAAAAGTGTGACATCATTTATGGACAGCCCCTTTGTACAAATAGGCCGGCTTTGCAAACTGCCCATGTTTACATTCATGCTTTAGAGTAAGCAAATTGAGAAATAACCTTAAAATTTGATATTTTAATAGAAAGTAACTTACGTTTTTGTCGAAATGACATTTTTTTTACATCCTTTACTGACATGACAGATATTGTTTTAATATTTCTCTTTATGCTTTTCATAGAAGTTTCCATTTCTTTCAATGTGAAAAAAATTTATAGATACCAATCTTATGCAGCAGTCGATATCAAACAAACATAACATAAAAAAAAAAAAAATTGATCAAGAGTGGAAAAATAGCAAATTTTGACGATCAGGCACAAAAAAACACCAATTTTGTCAATTGTAAAATAGCAAATTTCGTCGATTTGGTGCGAGATAATCAAGAATTTCTTAAAACAGGCACGGAAATATTGCAAATTCTGTCGATCATGAGCAGAAAGATCATGAAATTTTATGATCAGCTTCGTAAAAATCGTGAACTCCGTTGATCGACTTTGTAAAAATTATAAATTTTGTCAATCAACTTTGTAAAAATCAAATTTTGTCGATTAGCTTTGTAAAAATCACAAATTTTGTTGGTTTGCTTTGTAAAAATGAATCACAAATTTTGTCGATTAGCTTTGTAAAAATCACAAATTTTGTTGGTTTGCTTTGTAAAAATGAATCACAAATTTTGTCGATTAGCAGCATAAAAATCAAAAATTCTCTCGATCAGGCATGGAAAAAATTTAATTTCGTTGATCGGGTGCAGAAATTTGAGAATTTCATCAAAGGATCGCCAAAAAATGAACATCTCTAAAAAACCCGCAAATTACGTCATAGTGTTTCCCCTAGGCATTTTTTTTTCAGGAGGGCGCAGCGCCCTGCCTGTTTTTATATAGTTGCTAATGCTCCCTGCCCATTTCGGGTTCGCAAAATTTTGCCGTCGGCATATTTTAAGCAGTGATGCCGCGGATGCGCCATAGCGCGTAAATTATGCAATAAATCGAAGACAAAACACACAAAAATAGCTCTAACGCACCCCGTAGGACGTATAATTTCATCAAAGTATCATAAAAAAAACTCCGAATTTCGTGAAAAGATCGTGGGAAAAGACGTAAATTTTTTCAAACGATCGCGAAAAAACGGAAAAGCTTATTAAAGATCGCAAAAAATGACTAACTTCTTCAAAAAATTACGAAAAAAAATGGCAAATTACGTTAGAAAATCGAAAAAATGAGCAAATTTTGTCAAACAGTCGCGATACGAAGGCAAATTTCGTCAAACACTCGCGATAAAACGAAAAAATTTGTAAAAAAATTCTCGATGAAAAATGGCAAATTTTGTTAAAAAATTCCGAAAAAGTCGCAATAAAACGGCAAATTTTGCCAGAAGATTCGCGAAAAAAATGACAAATAATACCGAAAAAAAAAAGACAAATTTTGTCAAAAGATTCTGTAAAAAAGGCAGATTTCTGCAAAAGACCGTAAAAAAGGCAACTTCGACAAAAGAATCTCTATAGAACAGCAATTTTCGCCAAAAAATCGTAAAAAAAGGACAAATCTCATAAAAAGCGCCTGAAAAAACAGCAGATTTAGTTTAAAAATCCGAAAAACAACAGATTCCGTCAAAAAATTGTGATAAAACTGAAGATTTTGTCAAAATATTGCGACAAAATGGTAAATTTCGTCAAAAAACGCGATAAAACAGCAAATTTTGTCAAAAATCGCAATAAAATGGCAAATTTCGTCAAAAAAATTCACAAAAAATGGCAGATTTCATCAGAAAATCCCGAAACACGACAGATTTCGCTACAAAAATTCCGTAAAAACGGCAGATTTCAAAACTGTAAATTTCATTAAAAAATCGGGAAATCGTGGAAAAAAAATATATTTATCTTCATTATTCCCTCACCATGTTTTGTACAAAGAAACGATCGATTGATTTTGTTGCAAATTTTAAGGCATTTGATTGCAAAAATGAAAAAAAAAAATCAGCCAGGTAAAGGTTAAAATTGGCGAATTTATACTATACATCTGATCGCCAAAATGGCGATCAATCATTTCCGAAAATTAAAAAAATATATATCTGTCATAAATCCGAAAATTAGGGACATAAAATGTATCGCGAATTTCGACAAATAGTCGCCGAAAATAACCCATTTCGCCGATCGTTCGAAGAACAATCGCTAATTTCGTCAAAGAATCACGGGAAAACGCGACAAATTTCGGTAAAAAATCGCGGGAAAAAAAAGTAAATTTCGTCAAGAACTGATGAAAATACTGCAGATTTCATCAAAAAATCGCGAAAATATGACAAATTTAATCAAAATATTGCGGAAAAACGACAAATTCTCCAAAAGATCGCGTAAAAACGACAGATTTCGTCAAAAGATCACGAAAAAATGGTAAATTTTGTCAAAAAATCGCGAAAAAAACAGATAGCGACAAAAGATCGCGAAAAAACGACAGATTTCGTCAAAAAATCACGAAAAAATGGTAAATTTTGTCAAAAAATCGCGAAAAAACGATAAATTTCGTTCGAACATCGCGAAAAAAAAAACTAAAATTTTCTACCAAAAATCGTCAAAATGATAAATTTCGTGAAAAAACAGCATATTTTTTTTTCAAAAGATCGTGAAATCCATTAACCAGTAGTTGAAAATATTACTAGATTTATCAAGTGGGGGGAAAAAATCACCATTTTCATAATTTTTGATGGGGGAAAAATCATAAGTTTGAACTAAGTTATAGTTTTCTATACATATAAGATAATTGTTAACTATTTGATGTTCTGATTAGAATTCCATGAAACCAAATTCTATATTTGGGCAAAATAATACTAGTGTAATATGAAATTGTACATATTGACAGGTAGCGAGGTAGCTATTCGTTTAAACATATCAACTATGAAAATACAGTGTATTCATTTATAGAAAATGCTATAAAACATTTTAAGGGGACACCAGTACCCTTGAAACAATCTCTTCAATTTTGAATAATACTGTAATATAATATGTGTATATATAATATACACATTATTCTTATGTATATAAAAAAAAATGAAAGAAATTCAGCTATCTCTCAATTTAAATATTTTTTAAAAAATAACTATAAACTTGAATGTTAAATCCATATACAAAAATATTAAATACACCATGGGGAACAAGTAAAAAAAAAAAAAAAAAACCTTTATCTCAATTAGCAAAAAAAAAAGCCTTGGAATTTACAGGGATGAGATTGACAAAAAAGTAAAAAATCTGAAATCTGCACAAACGACATATAGCAATAATGTTTATGAATTTCCAGCGGAACAAATATTATAATTGCGATTGAAATTTATATATTACATACAATTTAGCTTTAAGCAAATTAAAAAGAAACTTAGGCAGAAATTATTTACTTACTGCAGCGAAAAGTCTATTTTACCAAGATACAGAACACTAATCAAACCAGTGGCATGTATTATTTCTTAAAAAATTGAAGAAAAGTCTGAAGAATCTCATCCCTGTATTTAAAATCGGTTTAAAGTTTTTATTTATATGGGTCATTATGCTGGATTTATTAACATAATTTATAATGTCTCACAATGACAATATAATTTTTGTGTAGGTAAAAATGAGCAGTCAAAACATTCACAATTAAAGAAGCTTTCAGTTAAAAAAAAAAAAAAAAAAAAAAAAAGAAAGAAAGAAAATCTATATCTTGACTAATTTCAAAGCATTGTGACCCCTTAACACGAGAAATATATCAGTGCAATATCCAATACAATGTAATTCACAAAATCTAAGCATAAATGCAGTGGAAAATGTCCAATTTTTCCTTTACACAATATTTCCTTCTCAGTAGCATCCCTAATAGTTATTAGTGGCCACTAAAATGTGATTTTATTTTTTTAAAAAAATGAAAAAAAAATTGCCAAATATCACATAAAAACTCCAGCAAATATTTTGGGGAAAAAACCTGCAAATATTCCTTAAAAAAAAAAAAAAAAAACAGCAAGTTTTGTGAAAAGATTGCAGAAAAATCCAGGGTAAATGCCCCCTCTGAATATTCTGAACATTCGAGGGGAGGCGGGAATTAACAGTATTTTACAGTAAACTTAAAACTGCTAAAACATCCTTACCAACTGAATTTGATATTTTGACTAGATAAGTGAATATAGGACGGTGTTCCTGCCCCCCCCCCCTTTCTGAAACCATATTTTTTTATCCGATAAGCCACAGATCACCACGTCTAAATAGAATTTTCTCTGTGTTACTGATGTGGCCCTAGACCACCCAGAGATGTTTCTAAGTGGCCCTTCTCTTAAAAAGGTTGTGCATCCCTATTATAGCATATATCATCTGGGGTTTTTTTTACAACTACATAACTATTCCCCAATTGTACCTGTTTTCAGAAATACCAAAGAACTAAAATTTTAAACTTGACATACATCATATATTTACTGATTTATCTCAGAACTTAATCTGATTTATTTTTTTATTTCTTTTAAACAAAAAAAAAGAGAAAAAAAAAATGCATCAATCAATTATCTGAGTAATATGCTTGTGAGACCAGCCTTTTTAACTATTGGGTCATCAGGGCAAATTTAGTGAAAAATAACAGAAAGGGCAGCCTGCCCTGCGAAAAATGAACTTGCATACACTCTGTGTGGCATACATCTTCTTCCTATAACATACATCTTTTGGGGTTTTTTTACAACTACACCACCTTTCACCAGTTGCATCTGTTTTCAGAAATGCCAAAAGCAATGAATAAAAATTTTTAACTAGACAGTTTTAAATTTACTAAATTACCTCAGAGTTTAATCTGATTTAATTTTTTTTTCCTTCTGAGCAAAAAGGAGAATCATAGAAAATAAAAATCTTGTTATTGCTTGTGTAAGTTTGAAGAAAGACCACAATTTGACAGGCAGAAACTTTAGAAATGATATCAATAGACGATTGCCACCAATATTACCTACAAAATTTTAGTGTTTAAAACATGATAACTATTTATATAAATGGTAAAGCAAGGAATAAACAAGAAGATATCACCGTACCTGGGAATGGTAATGCACCTAGTATTAGGATCTTGGCTAGAGACTGATTTTTCAAGTTCGTCCAAACCACCAGTTTTTTTTAGTTTTTTAACCAAGCTTTTGACAGCTTTTTCACTCCACTTATCTTCACCTTCTGCTTTTTTCCAACCAAGAAGGCGTTTCACAACTGGTAGCGTGAAAGGAAGAATGGATGTCATACTTGACAGAAACAAATCTTTTATTATGCTGGCCTTTCATCCAGTTCAAACATAGTTATCAGTTTTATTTTCCAATCACGCGTTAATATGCACAGCAATACAAAGTAACTTATAGTAACAATGTTAGCTGCTTCAGATTACAGCTATTTATTTAGTTTTAGATACTAAGATGATTCATCAGAACGATTCATTAAAACGATAGAACTAGAGTTTTAAAACAAACCAGGAGTTTACAATGTATCACAAAAGTACGTACAGAAATCGCGTGAAACGTGACAAACAATTTAGATGACTATTATTCAAATACGAAAACAAGATCTCATGCTTCAATATTTCTAAAACGGGAAGACACCACAAATTCGAACAGTCAGAAGATCACAAGAGAACGTGCACGAATGAGATAGATTCGGCGTTCTCTTGTGAATTTTATCTTTTCCCTAGATTTCCCTAGATTAGTTCCCTCGCAAATCACGTGATGCTAGCTTGATTCGATTGGCTGATGCTGCTACCATGAACATAGAACAGAGAATGACTTCTCGGAAAACGTATTTATTAATATGGAGCAGTGATTTTGGAACTAAATGGCAACAGGCATAGAACAGAGAACAAGCGTGCTTAAGTAGCGCCACCTATAAACAAACTGAAATGGTTACTATCGTAATGCAATGTTTTAAAACTCTAGTTCTATTGTTTTAATGAATCGTACTGATGAATCATCTTAGTATCTACAACTAAACAAATAGCTGTAATCTGAAGCAGCTAACATTGTTACTATAGGTTATTGTAATGTATTTCATTTTTAGAAACTTTTCGTAATGATATCAGTTATTACTAAACATTTAAAAAGCAATTCGTAAAAATAATAATAATAATAATTGTTCATGGCAAGCCCGAAAATTCGTAATGCAATGTTTTAAAACTCTAGTTCTATTGTTTTAATGAATCGTACTGATGAATCATCTTAGTATCTACAACTAAACAAATAGCTGTAATCTGAAGCAGCTAACATTGTTACTATAAGTTATTATTATGTAGTGTATATTTCATTTTTAGATACTTTTCGTAATGATATCAGAGTTATTACTAAACATTTAGAAAGCAATTCGTAAAAGTAAAATAATTGTTCATAGCAAGCCCGAAAATTGAAATTGTTTAAGACCACTTAAAAATCGTTAATCTATTTCAAAATTTACGTAGGATTTTTTTTTTTCTTGTTTTTTAAACCATAAACATCATTCTGGTTTCCTATAAAGTGCTTAATATCTCCATTATTTATCATGTTCTTTGCTCTTATTTAATGAATTTTACCAGACTTTGACTTACAAATTTCTTTTCTAACAAAAGTTTAATTTGAAAACTTAAGATTTTCTGTCGTGTGGTAGCGACCACAATTTTTTTTTCTTTGTTTTTCCACGTTGTACGCATGTTTAAAATTGATTTCATTTAATGCACAACAGAAGAAAAAAAAATCATGTCTAGTGATTATCTTGAATTTAATAAATTGAAATGTTACATACAATTTTTCAAACATGATCCTTACTTTTGAAAGTTTTTCATACTTTTATTATTGATTTTTTTTTTTTTTTTTTAATTATCTTCTCACAGTACATTAGATGAAAAAATAAAATATTTACATAATCATTCCTTATATTTTCTAATTCGATTCACACTTTCCTTATTAGGGTTCAGAGGATTCTTTCATTGTTAAAATAGCTATAGTTTTGCATATAAATAAACAATTTGATTTTTAACTCTTTCCAACATAGTTGAAAATCGTTTATGAATTGTGTTTTTCTGCCCATGCTCTAACTCATGTAAACATACTCTGTCATGCAATTGATATATGCATTATTGAAATTCACTATGACTTTCAGCAATATCTAATTTTTAAAAATAATGTTTTAAACAAAAATAGGCAATGTTTAAAAATAAATAAATTACACATTTTAATACATAAAGTAAGAATTATTTTTTAAATAATAATAAAGTATTTTTTAAACTTGCATCAATGGTTGTTTATTTTAAGACATTTTGTTTAAATAATTGGATTTTAAATTCACGTCTATAAATAGTCATTAGTCCTTTTTTAGTTAAAATATTAAAGTTATTAAATCTGAACTCTGATTAAAGGCATATTGCAGTATGAAAAAATGTTAAACATCTCTGGGTTTCTCCAATAGATGGCACTACCACATATGCATCTCCTAGTAATTCTATAATATTGATCTTTTTTGCTAAGTAATTATGAAAATAGTAACTAAAATTATAAAACCCTTTTTTTTTTTTTTTTTTTTTTTTTTAAACTATTTTCATGACATGAATATTTGCACTTTAGTCTTTATTTTTTAAAAATTCTGATTCTTCAATCTAAAATTTAGTAAAGATTTTAATTTCTATCCCCAACCATACTAAATTATGAATAAAAATTTGAAAGCTTTTTAAAGACTAATATTAGGAATTATTCTCAAGGCATCCTTATTGCTCTAAAAAAATAATTCTGACCTGGTGAAATGAACAATGACTTTCATATAATTTTTTTTATTCAAATTCTTTCTAATTCAATTCATCATTACTTTGTTATAATAAATAAATAATTTATTTAAGAATAATGCTTAAAAACAATGAAAGGCTGCAAAATTTTTACTGTCAGTACTTTTTAGAACAAACTTCCAGTTGCAGTACTCTGTTGTCGCCATCTATCATGACCAATGAATACTAAAAGTTTATTTGTAATATTTAAGGATGCCTTATGAATAATTCCTAATATTAGTCTTTAAAAAGCTTTCAAATTTTTATTCATAATTTAGTAGGGCTGGCGATAGAAATTAAAATCTTTAGTAAATTTTAGATTGAAGAATTAGGATTTTTTCTAAATAAAAAATAAAGTGCAAATATTAATCATAATAATGTTATGAAGATAGCTTAAAAAAATATTGATTTTATAATTTTAGTTACTATTTTCATAATTACTTAGCAAAAAAGATCAATATTATAGAATTACTAGGAGATGCATATGTGGTAGCGCCATCTATTGAAGAAAATCAGAGATGTTTAACATTTTTTCATACTGTAATATGCCATTAATCAGAGTTCAGATTTAATAACTTTAATTTCTTTTATTATTATTATTATTTTGCAATCTTATAATAACAATTGAATGAAAAAAATAATAAATGATTAAATACAGACTAAGAAAATATTTTCTTTCATTAAGAGTAAATAATTTTCCATAACAGCTCAAACTATATTTTCCAAGTATTTCTTGAATAAATAAATAATATAATAATTAACTGTAAACTTTAATATTACTTATGTTTTTTGCAATCTTATAAAAGTTATAATTTAATGAAAAAAATAATAAATGATTAAATACTGTGACTATGAAAACATTTATTTTCATTAAAAAGTAAATAATTTTCCATAACAGCTCAAACTATATTTTCCAAGTATTTCTTGAAAAAATAAATAAAATAATATAATAATTAAATGTAAAATTTAATATTTCTTTTATGTTTTTTGCAATCTTATAGTTACAATTTAATGAAAAAAATAATAAATGATTAAATACTGCGACTAAGAAAACGTTTTCTTTCATTAAAAGTAAATAATTTTCCATAACAGCTCAATCTATATTTTCCAAGTATTTCTTGAATAAATAAATAAAATAATATAATAATTAAATGTAAAATTTAATATTTATTTTATGGTTTTTGCAATCTTATAGTTACAATTAATGAAAAAAATAATAAATGATTAAATACTGTGACTAAGAAAACATTTTCTTTCATTAAAAGTAAATAATTTTCCATAACAGCTCAAACTATATTTTCCAAGTACTTCTTGAATAAAAAAATAAAATATAATAATTAAATGTAAACTTTAATATTTTATGTTTTTCGCAATCTTATAGGTACAATTAATGAAAAAATAATAAATAATTAAATACTGCGACTAAGAAAACATTTTCTTTTTCTTTCATTAAAAGTAAATAATTTTCTATAACAGCACAAAATATATTTCCCAAGTATTTCTTGAATAAATAAATAAAACACTATTATATGATATATAATACTAAATAAACAGACAAGGAAAATATTAAAAATTTGATGTAAAATATTTTCAAACTGGAAAATTCTGTCACTACTGAGACATTTAAGAGTTTTGTTTCTTTGTTTACATTCTTAAATTGTTCGCGAATAATTACAGGCCTTCGCAGATTAACAGCGCTTTACTTTACTATACTGAGGTATACTAGATTATGGTTACTATCAGAGTTTTCCCCAGAGGGTTTCAGGGGGGGACGCTCCGCCCCCCCCCCTCCTGTTTTAAAACTAGCGCCCCTGTTGACCCTTATCAAAAAACTGGCGCCCCTCTTGTCACTCATTCAAAAAATTAGCGCCCTTCTTGACCCATATTTGAAAAAACAGCCCTTCAACGATGATGCGGACGCGCTATAGCGCGTAAATAACGCAAACAATTGGCGACGGAACTCATAAAAAAGATCTTACGCGTCCCACAAGACGTGTAATTTCGGTAAAAAATCGCGACATAACGGCTAATTTCCGGCAAGATTCACGAAAAAAAAAAGGCTAATTTCGTCGCAAAATCAAGAAAGAACGGTAGATTTCTTCAAAAGATCGTGAAAAAACGACAAATTTCGTCCAAAACTCGCGATAAAACGGAAAATTTTGTCAAACGATTCGCGAAAAAAGGCAAATTTCGCTGAAAGATCACGAAAAACGACAACTTTCGACAAAACATCGTTATCAAACGGCAAATTTTGTCACAAGATTTGCGAAGAAAGCGGCAAATTTCATCCTAAAATCGCGATAAAACTGAAAATTTTGTCAAAATTCGCGAAAAACGCAAAATTTCTTCAAAATATCCCGAAAAAAAGGCAGATTTCGACAAAAGAGCGAGGAAAAAAAAGCGAATTTCGTCAAAGGGGCACAAAAAGAAAAAGAAAAAAAGCTAATGCTAGAAGTTAATTTTTTCTGTTCTAAAAACTAATTTTCCGGTTTCAAAATTGTGTTTTTATTGCTCCAAAAGCGGGTTTTCCTGCTTCACATTTTCCTGCGAAGAGAAAATTGCACATTTTAATTTGATGTCGCCCCCTCCCAACTTTTTTTAGTGACAGACCAAAAAAATGACATTTGTAGTATAAATTTGGCGCTCCCTAAATTTCCGAGCCCGGGGCGACCACCCCCCCCCCCCTTTTGTACGGTTCCGTTCACAATCCGTTTTTAACTGTCGAAATCTTTCTAAATATGACTCCTGAAAGTACCTTTCATTAAACAAAAAGAACCGTTTATTCAACAATAGCATTTTTTTTTAAATGTCTTTTTCAATAAATCCGTCTAGCCCCTTTAAAAAAAAAAATGCGAACAATAGTGATACTTGTTATCTTCTACATTGAAATAAGCATTATTTCATAATTAAATTTGTATCTTACATATTTATTTTTAAAAAAGTAAAAGAATTTTTCTCTTAATAGTTTTAAAAAATTAATATTTTTTTATTTATTATTATTAAAACAACAATTATTGCATTTCATTTTTGCATCTAAAAATATGAATTATTATTAGTGGGGACACGCTTTTGTAAAAAGGGGAATCAGAATTTTTTAAGTCCAGCGTCATTACTGGCCCTTACAGCTGTTTCGTCTATACTCAATGCGCGTCTGCTAGTTGTCTTCTGATTCATACACTTAAGATTGTGCGTTCTCAAAGCTTGCATTATGGTAGACAAGTCTTGATAGATTAGTATTCAGATAGAGCTTGGTGCAATGCAATGGAATACAAAACTATCAACGTTTAAAAGCACCAAATATTGTGTATCAATAGCAGACCGGTTTCGGAAGCATGCACTGATGACGGTACGCTAAATGCTACCGAAACCGGTCTGCTATTTATACACAATATTTGGTGCTTTTAAACGTTATAGTTTTGTAATTCAAGTCTTGATAGGTCAATGTCGCGATAATTAAAGGTCGATGACACGATACCTTTTAATCCAAAAAGAACATGCATCAATAATAATAATAATGGCTCACAGAGAGGAAAAATGTAAGAAAAAAATTGTTTTTCTAACAGGGATGACAATTCCGTAATTTCCAAAAATTCAAGACATTCCGTTCCGAAAATCAAAAAAAAAGGTCATTAATCAGAAAATTTAGGCATAAAAGTATCGCGAATTTCAACAAATGGTCGCCGAAATTTTTCGTCTATCGTTTGCGGAAAAAAGCGCGAATTTCATCAAAAAATCGCGGGAAAAGGCATATTTTGTTAAAGAATCGCGGGAAAAAGCTTACGAATTACAACAAATAAGATAATTTCAATAAAGGATCGCGGAAGCAAGCGTTAATTGCACCAAAATGTAGCAGACAAAAGCGTGAATTTTATCAAAGTACCAAGGAAAAATGTGAATTTTTTCAGAGTCACAGAAATGATGCAAATAAGAATCGGAAAAACTTCGAGTTTCGTAAAGGAACCATCGAAAAGACGCAAATTTTATCAAAGGTCCATGATAAAAAACATGAATTTTGTTAAATGATCGTCGACAATAAGCGAATATTGTCGATTGATCGCAGAAAAAAATGAGATTTCTTTCCAAAGGGCCGCTGGAGAAACTCGAATTTCATCAAAGTACAACAGAGAAAAAGCGCGAATTTCATCAAAGGGCTGCGGAAAAAATGCGGTGTTTTCACAATCTTTTGATGAAATTTGTCGTTTTTTGCGCTTTCTTGCTGAAATATACCTTTTTTCGAGATCCTTTGTCAAAGTTCACTTTTTTTTTCCCCCGGCGACTCCTGAACGAAATTTGCATTTTTCACGATCCTCTGGCAAAATTCTCTTATTTTCTGCAATCCTATAACGAAATTGGCGATTTTTTTTTTCACTTACTCCGGGAATGATTTTTTTTTTCGATTATTTGTAATAAATTTGCGACATATTTTATGTAAGATTTTTAGAGTTAGAATAACTTTTTTTTAATTTTCGGAAATAACTGCCTTATTTTTCCTTAATTTTATAAAAAATCTGAGAGAATCACTGACGTGATCCTAAGCAAAAAATAAATAAATAAAATAAAATTTACATCAAATATTCTGAAAGATTACAAAGGAGGTTTGAGAAAAGAGGGGGCGATTGCACTCCTGTTACGAACTATGTGCTTTTTTTTTCTCGCGTGCCTTTTTCGAAATTTGCGTTTTTTAGTGTTTAAACGTGACAAAATTGGCGTTTTTTGCGATCTTTTGACGAAATCTGAAGTATTTTGTGACCTTTTAACAATATTTGCCGTTTTTTCTCGTTTTTTTTCACAAAATTAGTCTTTTTGCGAATTTTTAAGCAAAATCTGCCGTTTTTTGCGGTCTTTCAACACAATCTGCTGTTTTTGCAATCTTTTAACAAAATCGGCCTTTTTTGCGATCTTTTTACAAAACTTACCCTTTTTTTCAATTTTTTGACGAAATTTTTGGATTCTTTCTCTAGATTCTTTGACCAAATTTCTGTTTTTCCACGATTTTTGAACCGCTAGATTCTAGATTCAACTCTATAAAAGTTTTCTTAAAAATCAAAAAAGTGCCCTGAAGAATGCAAAGAGTGCCTTTTTCAGAACAATAGCGCCCTGCCCTGGGAAAACTTACTATAGAATATGTTATGTATAACATTTACAGTACACACAGGGAACTCGAAAGCATTCCATTATCGCATAGATGTCCGGATGCCCAACCCTGTAAATACTTTATCAGGAGTGAACTCGTTAAATTTCAGGAGTTTTGGACACTCTTCAGGAGTAAAATAGTCCCCTTTCAGGAGTTGTACATAATTTTTTTCGAGCTATTTTTTATAAATTTTTTACAAATATTTTCTTAATTCTCATCCCTAACAGCTTTTATATTCATCCATACACCCATAATTAAAATAAAGGTCATCACTTAATAAATAAATTTTTGTAATAAATTTATAGAAATGGAATATCTTTTTTTAATCCTTACAGGCAAAAAATCCATGATTTCTATACTACAGTTGAGAAATAATATGACTATCTTCTCTCCACAACAGACTTGCTAATAACAATTATTTCTTTCTGTAACTGATAGACGAAAATCGCGATTATCTCCAGAGACTGACTGAGAAAAATCGCGATCATTGCCAGAGACTGGCTGAGGGAAATCGCGATCATTGCCTGAGACTGACTGACAAAAATCATGATTTTTTCCCCTCAAAACTCAATGACGAAACCCGAGACTGACTGACGAAAATCACTATCTTTTTCCAAGACTGATTGACAAAAATCGCGATCTTTTCCCGAGACTGACTTACGAAGTTCGCGATCTTTTCCCTAGACTGATTAACGAAAATCACGATCTTTTCCCGAGACTGACTGGCGAAAATCATGATCTTTTTCCAAGACTGATTGACAAAAATCGCGATCTTTTCCCGAGACTGACTGACGAAAATCGCGATATCTTCCCGAGACTGACTTATGAAGTTCGCGATCTTTTCCCTAGACTGATTAATGAAAATCACGATCTTTTCCCGAGACTGATTAACTAAAATCACGATCTTTTGCGGAGTCTAACTGACGACAACCGTGATCTTTAGTCGCGAATGACTGAGAAAATTTGCGATATTTTTTAGCAAATAATTGACGAAAATCGCGATTTTTACTGCGATTTACGAAAATTGAGATTTTTTTTGTCGCGAATGACTATAGAGAATCGCGGTATATTGTCATCACTGACCGACGAAAATAGAGATCCTTTGTCACGAATTACTGATGAAAATCATGATCTTTTGTTGCGAACGATTGACGAAAATCGCGATCTTTTCCCGATAGTGACTGACGAAAATCGTGATCCTACCCCGAGACTAACTGACAAAAATCGCGATCTTTTCTCGAGACAGATTAACGGAAATCGCGATCTTCTGCCGAGACTAACTGACGACAATCGTAATCTTTTCCCGAGACTGAAAACAGCAATCTGTTGTTTTGTATGACTGATGAAAATTGAGTTACTTTTCGGTGAATGACTAACAGTAAATAATCGCGGTTTTTTGCCGCGAGTGAATGATGGAAAACGCGGTCTTTTGTCGCGAATAACTGACGAGAATCGCGGTATTCTGCCGCGAATAATGGAGAAAATTCGAGATCTTTTGTCAGGAATTACTGGAGAAAATCGCGATCTTTTGACGCAACTGACAAAAAAAAAAAAAAAAAAAAAAAAAAAAAAAAAAACTGCCAAAAGCAATGTTTTACCAAGAGTGACTGACGAAAATCGAGACTTTTCGCAAAGTCGATGATTTACGAATATCGTGATTTTATCAGCGGCTGATTGCCGAATTCCGGGATGTTTTTTCACAACTGATTAACGAAATTCGCGATCTTTTGCCATGGCAGACAGCCGAAATTCGCTTTTTTGAAGAGAGTGAAATTTTATTTACGATCTGTTGATGAATTTGACTTTTTTTGGCAGCGTCTAATGACAAAATTTGGAAGTTTTTTCAACGACTGGTTGGCGAAATTTGCCATTTTTTGTCGCAAACAATTCCGAAAATCGCAGTTTTATCGACTAATGGACAATTTTTGCGATGTATTTCAACGACCTATTGTAGAATTTCGCGACTTTTTGAAACGATTGATCGGAAAAAATTAACTATTTTTTGTCACGAATGACGAAAATTTCGCGATGTTTTTGCCGAAAATTTCCGTATTTTCTACCTTATTACCGTTCTACCGTATTTTAACCTACTTTTCCGGAGAAGTTGGCATCTATGCATTATGCTATGATCGATGGAGAAAAACTGTTTGGAGCTGTTCAAATATGACATAAGCAGGGATGTAGTGGAGGGTATATGCCGTATACCTTCTGGATTTTTTTAAGGTGCACCGTATACTCTGTTTCTCAAGAAAGCTATAGTATAGGGTGATTATAATTAAATTCCGAGTTTCAAAACGCTCTAAAAAGCGAACCACTCGTTAGAATGGCGTCAAAATTTAACAGCGTATTATTGAAGAAGGGGGCAAGAACATGAACCAAAATAAGTTCCAAATTTGAGCGACAGATGGCGCTGTAAGTGTCAGAATTTCGACTACAAAGGACAAATCGTAAAACAACGGCTAAGGCGTAAGTTACACGATATAAACCAACTGTATTGTTCAGTGTGCATGCCTGTACACGTGTGATACTGTTAGTTACGTAAGCCCGTCTACCACGGCAAGGTCGTACCACATCGGATGGGAAAAATCGGTTTTTAATTGTCCTGAGGCCAAAAACCGCATAAAAAGCATCCATCTAACCGGTTTTTAACTGTCCTGAGGCCAAAAACCGCATAAAAAGCATCCATCCAATCGGTTTTTAAGTTTGGCGAGACTGGCGCAAAACATGTTCAATATGCTGTCCACCGTTGTGTGCAACAAGATTAAATCGGGAAACAGCATGTTCCACAACCGATCGAAGTGTATCCGGGGTCAAGTTCAGAATGTGTTGCGCAATGCGTGTCTTTAATTCAGCTACGTTGGCAATCGGAGTACTGAACACAATATCTTTCAGATAACCCCACAGCCAGAAATCACACGGATTAAGATCAGGTTATCGGGCCGGCCAGGCTGTAGGGAAATGACTGATAATTCTAGCATTTCCGAAATGCCGCCTCAACAACTGCTTCACTCGATTTGCAATGTGCGAAGGAGCGCCATCTTGCATAAAAATGATACTATCCAGACATTCACGCTGTTGCAGAGCTGGAATGACGTCATTACGCAAAAGAGACTCATGGCGCTGACCATTGACGGTAACAGGACCTAAAGCACTCGTCTCCTCGAAAACATACGGCCCTATGATAAATGATGCCGTAAATCCGCACCACACAGTGACCTTTGCAGGATGAAGTGGTACTGGGTTCGTTGCGAGTGGATTTTCTGTTGCCCATATTCGGCAATTCTGTGTATTGACATATCCCGTCAGGTGGAAATGGGCTTCGTCTGTCCACAGAATTTTCCACGGCCAATCATTGTCCACTTCCATGCGAGCGAGAAATTCCAAAGCAAAACGCTCTCTTGCTGGCAGGTCAGAAGGGAACAACTCCTGCACATGGCAAATTTTATACGGATAGCATTGCAGGATGTTTCGTAGAATGTTATGTACCGTGCTCACAGGCCTGTTCAATGTTCAGGCAATTCTCCGTGAACTACATGGTTGCTCACCACCGCTAGACTCTTCCTGAACTGACCATTTGCTGTGGTCACTGTGGACTGCTGTGGCCACTTCTTCAACTACCGCCGAATCACATCTTTTCCTTCCTCTATCAGACTGCACATCAAACGAACCTGTATTTTCGAATTTTTGCATCATTTTCACCAGACCTCTGACAGTCATCGGTCCAGCGCCTTTTTTCATACCCTTGAGAGTCCTGAACTTCTGCAGAGCCACTGGTGCAGAATCACCGTTCTTGTAATAAAACTTTACAAGCAGCGCACGATCCTTCATTGAGACACTCATGGCCAACGTCTGAGAAGCGAAATGAGGAAACGCCGTTTACCCAACGCTTTTATAACACCTGCAATTGTCGCGCGCATGCCAGGTATTTTAATTTACATATACTGACGCTTACAGCGCCATCTGTCACTCAAATTTGGAACTTTTTTTTGGTTCATGTTCTTTCCCCCTTCTTCAATAATACGCTGTTAAATTTTGACGCCATTCTAACGAGTGGTTCGCTTTTTAGAGCGTTTTGAAACTCTGACTTTAATTATAATCACCCTGTATGTAAACCCTAGGGTATACGCTCAGTCTTGAACGTATACCGTCTTTTTTTTATGACTACACCACTGGACATAAGCATATTCTTAGTCCTTTTCTCCCCTACACTTTTGTAAGAAATAATAAGCAAATGCCTCTCTACCTCCTTTGCTTACAAAGATTTTAAGCCATTTTAACATCAACACAATTTGCCACAAAGAAAATTACAGTTAGCAATAAAATTAAATTATTAACCCAGCAAATTTACCTAAATGCAGAGGTTGTGGCATCGAAGGGAAGCAAAATCAGTCGTATATTGTTATTTTTCGCATTAAACAAATCATGGAATACAAAATATTTTTTATTATAATTTATCACAGTGAACATAGAGATAAAACGGCAGGTTTCGTTGAAACAGCGTGAAAAAACGGCAAATTTCGTCAAGAGATCGCGAAAAAAAGACAAACATCACAAAATCGTGGAAAACGGCAAATTTTGTCAAAATACTCACACTTAATTTTTTCTGGAAACTTACACTTTCCATGGAGGTTCCCAGCCGGGAACCTTAAAATTTTTAGAATTTTCGAGCCCTGTTTTAATGTAGAAAAGGCATATTTATTGAATTACATTAACAAGGTGACAGAATGTCTGATTGACAAAATTCCGTGTTGCTTGGATAGATCAGATGGGGGGGAAATGATGAATGGTGGGTGAAGGGTAAAGATGATTACAATGTCCAGTTCAAGAGTGGTTATTTACAAGTAACGCAGCATGCCAAAACAATGAAGCACAAAGATTATTCAGAAAAACAAAGCTACTTGTCTTGATCTTGCTTTGTGGATTCTACTTTCGGGAAAAGCTGGAGTGTGAATAGTTATAAAAAAAAAAAGTCAATTGAATAATTTGACTTTAAATGAAGAAGAGAAGATCTACCGTTCCGAGATTCTTCATATGACTAATTATTTATTCTTTTCACTCATCTGATAGAATACAAAATTTATTTTGCGAAATGTTTCCAGATTCCTTTTTGCCATAATGTTATAAGTTTAAAGAAAATATGACATATCTCATGGCTTTTGTCCATATTTTTTAAAGCAAATTAGTGATGATTTCAGGCAAGAAGCCCCTTTTTTTCACTCTCATGTTTGAGACAATAAATTAGGGGTGTACAACCTTTTCAAGAGAAGGGCCACTTAAAAATATGCCTGGGGTGTCAAGGGCCACATCAATAACATGGAGAGAATTCAATTTAGAGGAGGTGATCTGTGGCCTATAATCGGATAAAAGATATGTTTCCCGAAGGGGAGGGGGGTACCTTTTTAAGTTCTCTACCCAGTCAAAATATCCAATTCAGTTGGTAAGGATCAGTTCAGTTGGTAATTGGCGTATCAACAAGTTTTATGGTTTTTATATATAACAGATATAGCAAGGGTTATTTTCAAGATGCAAAAATATTCCTCGACTTTATTCAGGAGAGTAAGTTAGTTTTGTTTTATCAAAAAAGTGCTAAAAAACAAACATAAATGGCTGGTGCCGAAAAGAATGTTAACCCTTATGAATGAAGAAGAGAGAAAGAGCCGATCAACAAGATTTTTCGCCACCTGATCAATGAAATTCCCAATTTTCTCTGCCCGATCAATGAAATTTATAATCCTTCCACGCCTGATCGACCAAATTTGCACTTTATACGAAATCAAGAAAATTCCCGATTTTTCTACACCAAATCAACAAAATTCGCTTTTTTAACGAAGTCGATCGACGAAATTCGTGATTTTTAAAAAGCCGATCAACAAAATCTGCGAATTTTCCCTCACATGATCGATAAATTTTTCTATTTTTTCCCGCACCTGATCGGCGAAATTCTCGATTTTCCGGCGCCTAATTGACGGTATTTCGATTTTTCGGCACTTGATCGACGAAATTCGCGATTTTTCCGAACCTTATCAATAAAATTCGCGATTTTTCAAAACCTGATCAACAAAATTTGGGATTTTTCCAAAGGCGATTGAAGAAATTCGCGTTTTTTACAAAGGTGATCAATGAAAATTGCTATTTTCTTCGCATAATCGAAGAATTGCACGATTTTTCTTCGATGACGGCAAATCTACCAATTTTTCTTCGAATGATCGGCAAATTTCACAATTTTCCTTCGCATGATCGGCAAATTTCACAATTTTCCTTCGCATGATCGGCAAATTTCACAATTTTCCGTCACATGATCGACATAAATCGTGATTTTTACGAAGGCGATCGAAAAATTTCGCGATTCTTACAAAGTTGATCGACAAAATTCGCAATTTTTCCGCATGTTATCGACGAAATTTACAATTTTCCGCGCCTGATCGACGAAATTCGCGATTTTCCCCAGCCTAATTGACAAAATTCACATTTTTATTAAACTAAGCAAAGAAATTTACGATGTTTCTAAGACTGATGGACGAAATTCGCGATTTTTACAAAACCGATCGATCAAATTCGCGATTTTTACGAAGCCAATTGACGGAATTCGCTACTTTTATGAAGCCGATCAACGAAATTCACGACTTTTAAAATTTACAATTTTTACGAAGTTGATCGACGAAATTTGGGATTTTTCCGAGAATGATCGACGAAATTTACAATTTTTCCGAGCCTGATCCACAAAATCCGCGATTTTTATGAAACTAAGCGAGACAATTCACAATCTTTCCACGACTGATCGACGAAATTCGCGATTTTTATGAAACCGATCGACGAAATTCGCGTGTTTTATGAAGTCGAACGACGAAATTCGCAACTTTTAAAAAACCGATTGATGAATTTTGCACCTTTTACGAAGCCGATCGACGAATTTTGCAATTTTTCCTCACATAATAGAGAAAATTCGAGATTTTTCCGCGCATGATCGATGAATTTTAAATTTTTCAATTTTTTCGCACCTGATCGAAAAAATTCGCGATTTTTACGAAGTTGATCGATGATATTTGTGATTTTTATGGCGCCGATCGACGAAATTCGTGAATTTTCTGCGCTTGATCAACGAAATTTGCGATTTTTATAAATCTGATCGACGAAATACACGATTTTTACTAAACTGATCGACGAAATTTTTTATTTGCATGATCGACAAAATTCACATGATCAACGAAATTCACTATTTTCCCGTGCCTGATCGACGAAATTCCCTATTTTTACAAAGCTTTTCGAAGAAATTCTCGATTTTTACAAAGGCAATTGACGAAATTATCGATTTTTACAAAGCTCATTGACAAAATTTGCGAATTTTACAAAGCTCATTGACGAAATTTGCGATTTTTACAAAGCTGGTCGACGAAATTCGTGGTTTGATTATAGTTTGATCAGTGTAATTACCAATTTTTCTGCGTGTGATCAACAAAATTCGCAATATTCCCATCTCCGACCATGAAAATTTACAATTTTTTGGAATTCGATCAACAAAACTCGCGATTTTCCCGTGAGCGATCAACGAAATTCGCGATTTTTTGTACTAACTCTGACGAAATTTACATTTTTTTATGCAGCAAGATGAAACTCGCGTTTTTTTCTTTTGATAAACTGACGAAATTCACGATTGTTTCGCAGCCGATCAACGAAATTTTCAATTTTTCCGCTCATCAACGCTAAATTCGTGATTTTTTTCGTACCTGATCAACAAAATTTGCGATTTTTTCGTGCCCGATCAACGAAATTCACGTTTTTTTCACTCGATAAACCGAGAAAACATGCTATTTTTTGCAACCGATGAATTCAATTTGCAATTTTTTCGAGCATTATAAACAAAACTGACGATTTTTTCTTGCCTTATCAATGAAATGTGCGTCTGACCGACAAAATTTGCGATTTTCCGTGCCTGATCGACAAAACTCAAGATTTTTCTGTGTCCGATCGGAGAAATGTGTTGGATTTTTTTCCGAGCCTCATGCGCAAAATTCGCGATTTTTCCATAACTGGTGATCAAAATTTGCAGTTTTATAGAGCCTCATCGACTAAATTCGCTTTTTTCAGCACTTTATTAATGAAATTCGCGATTCTTCTGTGCCGATCAACGGAATTTGCAATTCTTAAGTGACGAAATAATGTATTTTTCAGCGGTTAATTGACGAAATTTGCGATTTTTTCTTGCGACATTTGCACAAAAATTTCAATTTTTTTCAGTTGTAAATTGACGAAACTCGCGGGCCACAGGTTGTGCATCCCTATAATAAATGATCAGAACTTAGCAAAATTAGACATTTTTGTAAGGTATTGAAGTGAGGAAATTGGTGGTATCACTAAAAAATATATTGGAAGTGAGTTTTTAGGTCATGCAACCTCAAAAGGCATAAGAAACAGTATAATGAGTTTTATGAAAGCCTCTAAAGTGGAGCTAAATTGTTTGATTATGTTAGGATCAGATGGCTCTAATGTAAATAAATCACTATTTAAAATTTTAGATAGAGAAGTACAATCTATAAGAAAATTTGGTTTAGGGGTGGAAGCTATAATTTACACATTGTTCACACTGCATTTGGCAAGGTATCTATCAAGTATGAGCCTTTCTCAAGCATTGCAGATTTTCTTGAAAATATACATTGTTGATTTGGAAAATTTGCATCTCACCAAGAAGACTTCAGAACAACAATGGAAAAATTCATTTTTATATTTGTTTTTATCTTTATTTAATATTATTAATTAGCGAAATTTATAAAGTAATAAATATAAATTATGTGTTAATTTTTTTTATTTTATTTTTTTAGAAAAATATTTTCAATAACGTTATTTTTTAAATGTCCTATTTTTTTCGCAAAAAATGTTCGATATTTTATAAACTGGTCACTTCTATATTCGTGTGAGCAAGATAAATCTGTTAAAAGTTTCATTAAAATATCTTCATTATTGTTAGACGTCTGCATAAATATCAGCGTTCAGTCTGAACTGTGTACCATATATTTGATTAAATTGATTGCTTCCCTGGTTTTTTAAGTAAAAATTGTTATAATTTCCTCTACCATCTCTTACATTTTGTTTCATCATTTTTGAAACAGCCTGTATGTCCCAAGCATATCATTATTCCCTTTGTAAAGGTAAAATATAAGTGATTCTATGTTTGCATATTTAAAATAGTACACATCATATCATGTTTGTGGGATAATTTTAATTTTTTCAGTAGCCCTGTGCTGCTCTTTTATTTTTCCAGTTTAAACACCAAATGTTTTTGGTTAGCAGTGGAAGAGGTCTGCAAAGACTGAAATTTCCAAGACCCGACTTGACTCAGTCCAGTATATTATAAAAGCTAAACGTTTTGCTCAGATCCTTCCTCATGTTTTATAATTGAGTCTGAAATGTAAAGCTTGGATATTTTTTCTGCCCTTTTTGGCTAAATAAAGTCATTGTCAAAAACAAAAGTTTGTTGTCTATAGAACAACATGGTCAATAACCATCAAAAAGATTCATTTACATTTGTTTTAACCGAAAATATGCAAAATACTTTGGAAAATAAATGTGAAATGTATGAAAATATTAAATGCAATAATTTGAAAATGAATATAGTATAGCCTCTAAAATCCACACTTCAAAAATCCAAAATCCACACATATTTCAAAATGTAAACAGTGAAATTTGCAATCATGAAGTATTCTTTATAATCTTTATTCCAGTTAGTAAAAGTGAATGAAAATAAAATAATTTTTAACATAAATTTATTAGAAAATAGTAATGACACAGGATATTACATAAATAAAATACTTTTATTTCAAAAAAACTTATATACAAGAAAATATAAAAACAATAGAAATTGATGAGAGAAGTAAAGAAATGCAAAAAAGTTTTAGTAGTGGTATCATCTATCAGTTGTTAAAGAAAATAGCGAATTTATTTTATATTTCATGCAAGGTTTTAATTAATGCATAATTTAAAATATGACCTGGCTCTTTATTTATTAAAAATGAGGAAGAAGAGAAAGATTTTTCATTTAACCTTACCACAAGCTAAAGCATCTGAAGTCTGTTGAAATATGCAGAAAATTCCAACCCAGGTTCACAAGAGTTTTTAGATAAGAAAAGAAATTGTTGGAGGGTGAATAATAAAAATGTTGAAGTCTTAAAATCGTATTACAGATGAAGAAATAATGTTTCCAATAATGAACCCACTGAAACAATCTGACAGTGAGTGTCAGAGAACTCCTCTGAAGGTGGTTTGGTTTTAGGTGAAAATTTTGAAGTTCTTGGAGCAGCAGAGTTGTATAGACCAACTGGAAATGACTATTTACAGAATTCAAAAAGAAACTTCAACAAGAGAAAATTGAAATTATCAACCAAAGGACTATATAAGAAATGTTTAAAAATTGTAACAAAAAATAATTTTGGGTATTAAAATGATAATGTTTAGGTAATAAAAAGATATTCAAATTTTAATTTGCTTAAATTGAATTATTACATGTTAATCTTGGAAATGAGATGGGTAAGTTGAAAAAATAAATCATATCCATAATCTTCAAAACTCTAAAATCTGCACAGCCTCTGGTCCCAAGCTGTTGTTTTTTTTTATACTTTTTTGTATATATATATATATATATACATTTATATATCAATAAATCTTGTATTGAGTATTTTCATGCCTATTTTTGTATCTTTATAACACCAAATTAATTTCTCTAAAATATATCAAAAAGTATGTTCACTCTTTGGAGGGGAACAAACATCCTTAGCATAGCTGGCATAAAATTGACAGGCCTCAGTATTGGACCTATTTGTAATCAAACAGCGTTTTCCATTTTTTTATAACTAAATTAATGGAAAATTCAATTCAATGACAGAGTTTCAGAATAAGAACGCATGCCATCCTAGAGGTCTGCATGGGCTGAAATTTCCAGACCCAATCCATATAAAAAAAATATATATATAGCCTAGCCTGAATGAAAAAAATATTGACCCGACCTGGTCTGTTATAGAAGTAAAAATTTTGACTCATAGATTAAAAATTTAGTGCCCGACCCAATATAATAGCTAAAAACATGACCTGAGCCAACCCGGTAAAAAGTTGAAATAACGGCCCTAACCCGGCCCAGCCGAATTTCTGTAGAACATTGATTTTTTTTTCTTACAGAGGAGTTCTGACAAAAGAACTTACACTTTTTTTACCTTAATCTTTTTTTTTCTTCATGTTCATAATCTTTATTTATGCAGATGTGCCGTAGGCTGCATTTTTAATGAACCACTATTAGTTGTATGTAAATGTTTTAGTTATCATTAATATTATTAATCCACATTCCATGTAATGGAGACATAAAAATAAAAAAAATTGTATATGGTAAAAGCAAAATCTACAAATACTGAATCGCACAGGAAGGAAAAAATACTGTATAGACAAGTTCCCTTCTTAGCAGGTGTAAATGTACAAGCTATTTTTTTTTTTTTTTCTTGCATATTATTGTATTTGTTTTACATGGATGAACAGTTTAAAAGAAATTTCCAGTTTTCAGTTTAAAACAAGATTTTGTCATAGGCAGGTTCTTTTTTCATGTGTTTAACTCTATTTTAATAAGCCTAGAAATCTATGATTCTTTAAAGATTCAATTTTAATGTTTAATTGTAGAATAATGGCGATTTAAAAGTATATGCCCTTTTGCAAAAGTTTTTGGACCAAGCCAAATTTTGCTAATTTTTGAACAGACTTGGCTATGTCAAGAAAATGATTTTCATATGAGATGATTCCACCAGAACTCAATATTTTGGTCCATAAAGATGAGGAAGAATGGAATCAGTTTCAGCTTTGTATGGAAAAAATAAGTTATGCCCAGCCTAATCCTTCAGGAAAAATGTAAAGCCTGAGCCTGTCCCAGACCTGAAAAATTAGCGACTAGGCCTGGCCTAAATGCCGTTAATGAAAATCGGCCCATAGCAGATCTCTATGCCATCCTGTCACAATTTGATATGGGAACGTCCAGAAATGATATATCACACTTGGAGAGGGAGAGAGGGGGGGGGGATCATGAAATTGTGCCAATTTGTGATGAAAGGGTCAGAGGGGGTAAGAAGAAAAGGGGCATCACACAGTTATCTTAAAATAAAAGCACTAAAAATCAGCAGATTAAATTTACAAGTTATTTTGAAATTTAAAGTATTTTATGTTCATAAAGAAAAGATTTAAAGCCAAATCTATTAAATTCCATAATTTTACTCTTTTTAATTGCTTTTTCATATTAATATTTTATTACTATTGTATATTTATTATGTTTTTTGTAGTATTTCATCTTATTTTCTTATTTCATTTGAAATAAGTACACTATAATTTTTATTGTTAGGCTCACAAATGCCATTAAAACACAAAGTTTAAAAACTTGAACTATGATTTATAACTTAGTGTCTTGTTTCCAGGGTTGTTAAATACCCGGAGTTTTTCCAGAAAAATTCCAACCCACTGTGTTTTTTCAGGGTTTTGAGGGTTATGGGAGGTGGTTCAGAATGCTTGAAAAAAAAATTAAATATTACTAAATTTAAAGTAGCTAATTGATTACAAATATATATAAATCAATGACAGTAATCAAAATTATGCTTTGCTTTTAAATAAATTATTAGTAATAATTTATAAAGTATTTTTTATTATTACTAAATAATAGTATAAGCCAAGTAATTCTACATGTCTATGTAATTAAATTAGGATTCTAAGTATGTATGATATTTTGTTATGAGTTTCTATTGTATAACATAGAAGGGATTACACATCAAAGTGTTTTTTTAACAGGAAAAAATTTGTGTTACTTACACATGCTAATGAGATTAACTAATAATTATTTCTTTTAAAAATTGTGATGGCATAATTAGGACATTTCTTTTCTTTGGGGTGGGGAGTGGTGGCTATAAACCTTATGAGTGGTGTACTGATATTAAGAAATATATTACAATATATTATATATGTAATATAAATACATTATATGTGTAATTTAAAGTTAATTTTGAAAAAAACCCACCCGGGTTTTTTGGGCTGGGCAAAATCATAACAACCCTGCTTGTTTCTGAATGACAAGCATATGTTTATATAATATAGCATAGTATGACATATAAGAGAGGAAAAGGGGGTATAGTAATGTATGATACTTTGTGACAAAGGGGAGGGTGGGAGTCAAAAATATTGAAAAAAAAGTGTGACATCATTTGTGGACACCCCTATGCTTCCAAAAAAAAATTAATTCTTAATGTAGTGTAGTTTGCTTGGATTTAAGAACAGCCTTAACCCCTTTGGGGTGATCGTTATATGGGATACATAAAGATACTCAGGATTTTTTTATTATTCCCACTACTTATTTTTTACTATAATTTTTGCCTTATTTAAATTGGGCATTTTTTCTGTTAAATTAGGCAAGAAATTCTGTTTTTAAAAACATGTGATAAAAAAATGTAAAATACACTCATTGTGAAGGGATTAATACAAAAATTAAAGTATTCAAAAAAAGTACTGCATCATAAAAAATATTGTTACCATAGATAGCTTTTTTTGTACATAAAATGTAACATATTAATATGTCATTTAATTGTTATAAAAGAATATAAGATGCTTTTCTGATTGTCACAAAACATAATATTTGGCACCAAATGAAATATTTAGAAAAAAAAAATAGCATTGTTGGAGCAAGTGGTATCATTTAAAAAAATTATCAAACAGTACTAAAACTAATTTTCCTAAAATACATTTTATTCCCAATAAAACTAAAGCAATTAGATTAATTTTTAAACACAATTATTCAATCGGTAAATTTATTATAACAGATGTAATTTTTCAATTTTGGGTGAAAAAAGTCCGGGCCAGGATTCGAACCAGGGATGTATTAGCTAAAGCCGCCAATGCTCTACCAACTGAGGTATCCCGGACACGAACACTGGAGGACTATTTCACCCAATTAACCTCAATGATCACTTTATCTGGTCTGATACTCTGGATCAGCTCCAAAGAATAAATCGAAGGTCAATACAGGGTGTTTCGCTACCAGACCGACAAACTTTGAGGGATGGTAGTAGACACGAAGACAAACATTATTAAATAGGAAACCATGGGGCGCAAACGTCTTCTGTAGGAGTTAGGGGCCATTAAAATTTAAGGTCCAAAATTTCAAACGATGATAAAAAACGAAAAAAAGGTTCAATTCTTTTGCGGTTTTCACTAAAATTATTCTTTAAATCACGATTTTTTTATAATTTTTTTTTTAAAGTTACGTTCAAAAATTGTCGATAGAGGGCGCTTTAGACTTTAGAGTAACGAACAACTACTTTTTACCGTTATTTTGTGCATGTGGTTAAAATTATACTAAAGTTTAGACTTTAACTTAAATTTTAAGCCCATAATCGGAAACATTGGGATCGGTTAACTGGCGAAAATTTAACTGTGAACAGAGGGGGAAATTTTAAATGCTCATAAATATTGGACAAACAAATCGATTTTGTTCCGGTTTGCATGTAAGACATTCCCTTGGTAATTATTTTATTCAAAATGACGTACAGCATTGGTGTCCCCATTTTTTGATAGAGGGCGCTTTTGACACATCTCCGAAATTTCAATGGCATTACTCCTGTATGTTTTACTACCAGACCAAGATACTTCCAGGAAGTGTTAGGGATGCAAAGATGACTCGGAATCATATTATAATGTAACGTCGAAAATGCTTTTTTTACGAGTTAGGGTTAAAAGAAGCAGAGAAAAAAGCAACTTGATAATTCTACAACACGTTCTGTCGGAACTTCTGGTAAAAGCACATGTTCCTCTTTCGTTGCATCACTCTATAGTACGATGGAGCTCCTCCACATTTTACCAATGATGTTCGCAGACACCCCAACATAACATATGGACAGCAGTGGATAGGTAGTGGTGGCCCGGTTCGTTGGCCTGCCAGATCGTCGCACCTACTTCATTTTATCAATTACTTTTTTTTTACCTACCTTTATTTTATTAGTGTATAATTTTTCTGCATTTTTTTTAAATGAACGTTGCTGGATGGGGCTAGTTGAGCTCAAACCAATTAGTAGCCCCCCCCCCACCCCACTTGGCTCAATCTGAATCTGAATCTGTATGGACTTCTGCTGCTGGGGTCAAATGAAAAGTTGAATGTATGAAACTCCCGTACTGTCAGTGGAAGACATCTCTCTCAGCTCGAATTTCTGTAGCTGCCAGAAAGCTGTCCGAGATGCCAGGAATTTTTCAAAGTGAGAGGAATTGCATGCATCGCTGCTGTCAAGCATGCCCGACTACTTCTGGTTGTAATTTCGGACACCTTTTGTAGTAAAAAACCCTTAACTAAATTGTTTTCTTCCACATTAATGTGTTGCTGTTTCACTACATGTTTCTGTTGCTTTTTTCTCTGCTTCTTTTAACCACAACTCGCTAAAAAGGCATTTTCAACGTTACATTCCTATGTGATTCCGAGTCGCTTTGCATCCCTAACACTTCCTGTTAGTATGTTGGTCTGATAGTTAAATACCTAGGAGTAATGCCATTCAAATTTAGGAGATGTGTCAAAAGCGCCCTCTATCAAAAAATGGGGACATCAATGCTGTACGTCATTTTGAATAAAATAATTACCAAGGGAATGACTTACACACAAACCGCAAAAATACCGATTTGTTTGTCCAATATTTATGAGCGTTTAAAATTTCCCCCTCTGTTCACAGTTAAATTTTTGCTAGTTAACCGATCCCAATGTTTCTGATTAGGGGCTTAAAATTTAAGTTAAAGTCTAAACTTTAGAATAATTTCAGCCACATGCACAAAATAACGGTAAAAAGTAGTTGTTCGTTACTCCAAAGTCTAAAGCGCCCTCTATCGATAATTTTTGAAAGTAACCTTTAAAATTTTTTTCTCAAGAAATCCTGATAAAAAGAATGATTTTAGTGAAAACTGCAAACAAATCAACCCTTTTTTCCTTTTTCTATCATCGTTTGAAAATCTGGACCCTAAACTTTAATGGCCCCTAGCTCCTACAGAAGGCGTTTGCACCCCATGGTTTCCTATTTAGTAATGTTTGTCGTCATGTGTACTATCATCCTTCAAAGTTTGTCGGTCTGGTAGCGAAACACCCTGTATATGGAAATGCAGAAAATTGCTGCATACGAAATTACATTAGATTAATTTTTAAACACGATTATTCAATCGGTAAATTTATTATAACAGATGTAATTTTTTCATTTTTGAATTTTGGGTGGAAAAAGTCTGGAATCCTGGCCCGAACAGATTCGGCATTCTCTAGGATTTTACAGTATCACAAAAGTATGAACAAAAATCACATGATAAGTGACAAACAATTTGTATGACTATAATTCATATACGAAAACAAGATCTCATGCGGCAGTATTTCTAAAAGGGGAATTTTCCAATTAATAAAAATTTCCAAGGGGAATTCCACCCATTAATAGGATACCCAGCAAAACAAAGTAACTTATAGTAAAAATGTTGGATCATCCATCCCTCCAAGATAAATAGCAAAATACTATAAATATCTTCTGTTTATTTTTTGTTTTGACTGAATTTTCACAGTAGAAGAGACACAAGAGATAGACAAATTTATGATAGAGTGGGTGCTGGACAGGAAAGTACCTTCATGGTGCTGGAGTTTTACTGAAAATAATTTATGTCTTTGTGTCTGTCTGTATGATGAGATGTTGTGTGTGGGGAGAGTGGAAGGAAGTGAAGTATGAAAAGGAACAAATAAAAAGTAAAATGGGGCTAAGAGGTTATATAATGTTTGCAATTAGTTTAGTGTGTGTTTGAAATAAGCGATGAAATTGCAAGGCAGGGCTCACAAACAATGGGACCATCGGAGCAGCTGGCCCCACAAAAAATGCCTAGAATGAACTTTCACATGCACTGTGTAACATATACTATCTTCCTATAACATTATAGCTTCAGAGTATTTTACAACTACACCAATGTTTCCAAATTGCATCTGTTTTCTGGAATACCAAAAGCAATGAATTAAAATTTTTTGCTTGAAAAATATCATAAATTTACTAAATTATCTTCAAACTTAATCTGATTTTTTTTTTTTTTTTTTTTTTTTTTTTTTTTGGGCATAAAGAGAAGAAGAGTAAATAAAGATCAATTGATTTTCTGAGTGATAGCCTTGTAGGGAAGGGCTTTAAAACAATGTGCCATTAGGGCAAATTTTGCAAAAAAGAACAGGTGGGATGGCCCACTCCATGAAAAATGCCTAGAATGACCCATTGCATACACTCTGTGACAGAGGGTCATTCCATGGTAACTTACATTACATTTAGAAAAATTTGCTGCAGTAATTTTAGTAATATAACAAAGACTAAAAAATATTCAAGTGTAAAATTAACATGAATTGTCAATGAAACCTATCTAAGGGACAATATGGGCGAAAATTACCTAAAAAATGATCATAAAAATTACACTTTATATGATAACTTACATTCCTTTTTCAGCAATGGTAGTTACTATAGTAGATAAAACTACCAAAATTTAAAAAATAACATTAAAATTAGGTAATTTTCATCTAAATTGAGCTTTGAATAAGTTTTATTAGCAAAGCAAACCATGTCAAATTTACATTTTGAACAGTTTTTTTTTTTTTTTTTTTTTTTTTTTTTTTTTGTGTGTGTATGTATGTTATATTATTAAAATTACTGAAAATAGTTCAAAATGCAACATAAGTAACCATGGAATGATCCCATATGCCATCTACCTATAGCATATGCCTTCTGACAGTTTTACAACTACACCATTGTTCAACAGTTGCACCTGTTTTCAGTAATGCTAAAAGCAATGAACCAAAATTTTTAACTTGACAAATACCACAAATTTACTAAGTTATCTCAGAACTTAATCTGATTGCTTTTTCCTTTTAATCAAGAAAGAGAATCATAGTAGATAAACACCTTATTATTGTATTAAAACACACATACATACACATATAATACAAATTTTAAAGGTACATACAAATATTAAACAGACATACATATAATCAATACATTAAACCCAACTTGAGTGAAAAATTAGTCTGAGCCAGGAATCGAACCCCGGATTACAACATTCCAGGCTGTTGTCTAACCACTTAGCTACTCAGGTATAGGTGTAAATTAACGGTCGCCACTCGCCACGTAACAATTAAAGTTGTAGAAGTGGCGATTAAAAATTAGCAATTGATCGCCAACCTAGTCGCCACTCGGTGACTAAAAAATCTTATTAATTTGCTTTGTGAAACACAGGTTTTTTCATGAATATATGCATCTCTACTTTTTTACATCTAATTAGTGAACTGGTTAATTCTTTCTATCAGATGCAAGCAGATTTATCAACTTTGCTGTATTTTCTGTATTTTGATGATGGACTCTTTATTTGGATTATGTTTTCAATAAATAGTTTTTTTCCTACAAAATATAGTCATCAATTTCAATTCCACAGGCATTTCAAATAAATTGTACTATTTTTACCTCTAGAAACAAGAAGATTTTAAGGACATTGCTGTATCTTATATCTTTCATTCTTGCCATATGCTCACTAACTGTACCAGTAATAGTTGGCTAGTACATTTTTGTTTTTATATTTATGATTGAAGTTTATGTAGGTGTCAAGTAAGATTGAAACATTATAACTAATTACTTTAAAAATATAGGACAAAATTAGCACTTGCCACCATAGGCGTAGCGTGACCAAATCTTTTGGGGGGGGCACCAGCGAAGTAAAAACTGTGCCCCTTGGCAAATTTTCAATTTGGCGCCCCCCTCCCCTTAGCCCCCAAAAAGTAATAAAAAATCTTTTTCTTTTGGTAGGCGTCATAAAACTAACAAGTATAAATTAATTCTATTAAATAATTATTTAGCGTTTATTTTGGAACTTTAAAAGGTTTAATTTTAACTAAGAAATTCAGAACTAAAACATACAGAAATTTGCATTTTTTTGTCATTTTCACAATGTTTTAAAACAGGGAGGAAAACGATCAAGAGAGATAAAGAAATTCCCTGAAAATGATTGTCGGTCAAAAAATAGCTCGCAGAATAAATTTCGTACATGTGGTGGCCGTCTCTTTAGCATGTCCTTCCAGTGGAACATGCTAGAGGTCTACATTTACAGGAATTGCCAGGCACGGGCTCAGCACGGCCCAGCTTGTGTATTAAAAGTTTCACCCGAGCCCGGCCCGTTTATATTTTTATAGTTTAGGGCCAGGTCCAGCTTGTGCAAAAAATCAGTGAAAAAACATAAGTATTAATTGGATAATTTTACAATATACTTTAAATTACTATGTGTTCACAAAATACCCTGAAAAAGCCTGAAAATACTCAATAGCAGCATTAATAATTGCTTAGACATTTAAGACTTTTCAATATTCAAATAAAGATTCATAAAACTTGATGTAGGTTAGAATTTTAAAAGAAGGTGGTTAAAAAAAATCCTAACCTTTGAAACTATAAAAAAAAGTAGATTTTAAAATACGAGGGTTATCGAAATACGAATTTTCCACGGAATTAAAACAGAAACAAAACATAACTACCCGGACTGGATTTTGCTGAAGTACTTGTTGCCCTCAGCGTGGTATCGCTCTAAATAGCGCGAAAAAGATTCTCAATGCAGGAAACCACCTCGAAACACCTGTTTATCTGGAAACTGTGCGCCAGGTGGGTGCCTAATCAACTTGCATCTTAACACAAAAACAAACGTAGGAAAGCAGCATTCATGTTTCTGTAGCGATATCTCGATGAAGGAAATGAATACCTCAACAAGATTTTAACGATTGATGAGACGTGAGTTGACAACTGTAACAAGTTCCTGCCTCCATTCCCAGGTGGCAAACTTCTATGACACTGGACTCAAAAACTTATCCCACGTTGTGACAAGCGTTTTAATTCCGTTGGTTCTAATGTGGATTTGTTGTTAAAACATAGCTGTATCTTTTGTAATAGTTCTTTTTGGGTAGTTATATTTTGTTTCTTTCTAGCCACGGAAAAATTATTTTGTGGATGACCCCCGAATTTTTCAGTAAATTATTATTCTGATCCAATTTAGCTACTTTCTGATACATTTCTGAATTCCTTTCTTTTCGAAAACACATAAAATTGGCAGACGTTTTTATTCAGAAACTGGGTAATCGAATGGAATTTTCCATTTTCGTAAAAGACAAAAAATCTTTGAGAAAATACTGCCAAAGTTGTCATTTTGAATCGAAATTCAAGACGGAATCGTACTAGGGAGAAGAAAAACTTGTCATCAAGTGATTAGAATAGGTTATAAATCAAAAAGTTATTTATTTATTTTAAAAAATGGAAAATGCTAATCGATTACAAATTACTTCAATCATCAGCCTGTTAATTTTATGCCTTTATAAAGAAAAATGAGTCAGAAAGTGTGTCAAATTTCACGTTGTCGAGCTGGGAATTTGAGAGTAACCTTAAGTTGTACTTACAAAGATTATATTAATATACGTTCATTATCGCTAATAACATTTTTACAGAACATATTCCTTGCCCTCTACATCCTGAGAAAAATTAAACCTAGTTTTGTCCCGTCTCGACAGTGTAAAAAAATGCAAGCCTGATCTTAGCCCGGTACAAGCCTGAGCTGAAAAAAATTAAGCCCTGATTAAGATGCCATATAACTGTCCGATGCCGATCTATATGCTGGACACTTCGTAAATTCTTTATTGATATTGTCAAGCTATCACCGGCTCGTGACGCACAATTGTACATATTCTTGCGAAAGTCAGATTCATCGGCCCAGTAGATATCTTTATATCGGGCCGGTAGGCATTTTTAGAAAGAATCACATTTTGAGCACCAGCCTTGGCGAGTTGGCGAAAGCGAGAACTTCAGCTAGCTGCATCGCCAAACACAAAATAAACTGAGTTCAAATGTGTCATAAAACATATGATTAATAGAATTATATTTATTACAAGAGAATCTTTACTACTGTTTTTAATTAACGTCTCAATTTCTTTAAACATAGCGAGTTAAGGAAATAATATTTTTGAATTGGAAAAAAAAAAAAAAAACCTATGTTTAGATATTTTGTGAAATTTAAAGCATTTTAATCTGAAAAAGCTCTTTATTTTAAGCTATGTTTTAATCGTAAACAACGGTGAATAATATTTCCTCATATTATAGTCTTTGCTTGATAACATTTACGAAAAAAACAAATGAACAATAAGCGCGATCTCTTTGCAAAAGGAAGGGTTGCTATTTGCTAGGCGTTTGACGCCACAAACTAGAAAGGGTGCGTAGCATTGGCTTCATCTCCGCGCCAATCGTTGTTCTGGCGATAAGGTGCTCAAAACGTGATTCTTTCTGAAAATGCAGCCGGCAGGCCTGCTTTTTTTTTTTTTTTTTTTAATCGATCCAGAACGGCAGGTTCGTTCAATTTTTTTGCTGGCCCGGTCCTTTACATTTGTTTAGAGGCCCGATTAATCTATTAATTTTCTTCAAAACATAATTGCTTGTCCCACTGTAAACAACTAGATCCAGTTTCGCTCTGACTCGACTATGCTAGGAAAAAAAAAAAAAAAAACATATAATGTATACATAAGACCTCAGTCCAGCACGACTCTGCTTATGAAATTGAGTTTGTGCTCAGATACAATATGATTGTCCGATCATATGATCTCTAATCTGGGCATATTATAATTTCTATAGTGATTTTGTCAAACTAGTATCGGTTCGTAAAACACATTTATAATTGTTATTCTCGCGAAAGTTCATAACCAATGAAAATGGTCCATATTTTATCTGTTTCGCTTAAATGTTTATGTAGAGCCGTTAATGAATGAATAAATAAAATGAATAAAAAACTAGTCATTGGGGACCACCGTAATACTTACCCATCATGGATATGCATAATATAATATATGAAAATAAAACATGTATGAAATATTTATAAAATGCATTGCAATTTCAAAACAAAATTTAGTCGTATATTTAATTTTTTTAATATACATAGTAATGCTTTATTAAATATAATGCGATACGTATACGTGCCGCAAAAAGACTTAAGAATCCTTGTTTATCCGCGCCAGCAAAATTTTACTGTAAAATTTGCCTTATTTAATTGGAGCATTTTCTTGATTTAATAATGCACAAATGACTGTTTTAAACAATTGTTGACAAACATTAAAAATTTCGTAAAAGGCTCTCGTCGCGAAGGAGTTAATGAATTGCTGATGAACCAATTTCGACAAATTATATAAAACGCCAAGCTATTCAAGTAGTACCGAATTGTGTAACCGAAACATCCTTATAACTCCAAAAGTAATAATCATATTAACTAATAGTTTACTGCGTCGGATTAAGGGTCTCATTTTCAATTAAAATATATCTTTGAATTGAAATTGAAATACAGGGTCATGAGAAACCGAAGAATGTGGAAAATAGGATTACAAATATCTCGGCAACTGATAATCCGATCGACTTCATTCTTTATGCAAAATTTGTGTTATTTTATTGCCTTTTACATCCACTCATTAAAATACAAAATTTCGAAAAACTTCATATACCTTTCATCAGAACGAATTTTTTGAGAGTCCGAAAAAAATAGTTCCGAATTATCGAGGTTACTGATATTAAATAGGCTTCGTCCCATCCTTACATACTAAGAACATACAAAGTTTCAAGTCTCTATCTGAATTTGTTCGGGAGATAGAGCATTTACAAACACACAGATGGGCGACATTTTTTTTTTCTGGAAATAAAAATGTTTTTCAGAATCTGTAGTAAATAAAATATGTAAATCCGCCAAAAATTTTTTTTCGATTTTCAAAACGATTGCAAGATTTACCCTATGCTACAGTATAATGGGTAAATAATTTTAAAAAAAAGTCAATTTTGATTTAAAAATATAAATTTTAATTTAAAAATTTTAAATATTAATCATGTTTGAAGATCGATATATTTTCTAAAAAATTTAATTCTTTTTATTTTTTTTAAAAAGTTTTAAATTTTACAGAAAAAAAAATTAAATCATCTTTGTAATTTACAAAAATATTTATTTTTGAAAACAGATCTTTTAAAGGAAAAAATAGTATTTTTCATATTCTTTGCTACAAGATTCATTGAAAATACGGACTGGAAATTTAAAAAAAAACCTAATAAGATGAATAATAACAATAATAAATCCCGAAGACAGTTGAATATATTATTGAAAATCATGGTGAAAATTTTCAGGACTTTTCTAGTCTCAAATCTTCATTGTATTATATATACTAATGAAAATGAATTTGTAAATATATAAAGAAAATATGTTGCCAAACGCAGAAAATAAAGAATTTAAACAGAAATTTAAGCTGATTCTCGAAAAGATATATTTTTTTTTCCTTGCATAACAACAAAAAACTTCCTGACATATTTTCTGACTAAATTTTAAACTTAAAAGCATGACAATTGCAATCGTGATTATTGAAGAGATTTAAATGTTTTTATTTCTATTTTCCGATAAACGAATTACATCTTAAGGCAAGTTACTGTCTCAAGGAGGTAATTATTTTGCCTAACTCTCACTATCACCGCCCAGAAATTCAGTTCGAAATGCCAAATTGACAATTCTTCTAAAAGTATTTCTGAGTTTATCTAAAAGTAGAAAATATTATTCAGTTATAAAATTGAAAATAAGAGCACCTGTTCGGATTAAAAAAAAAAAAAAAAAATGTGGGAAAAAATGCAGTTTGGATCTGAGAGTTACATTGAAAAAACAATTTCTTACAATATTTAGCAATGATAAAAATTTTAGTTTGTAGGTTTTTTTAAAATAAAATCAATAATAAAGTATTACCAACTTAACAAAAGTTATTTTTGGGCTTTTTATAAAATAATAAGGTAATCATGAGTTGTATTTTATCAGGGTTGGAAAAAAATCATGATTTTTTTAAAAAAATCAAAAAAATCTGATTTATTTGATTTAAATCAGATTTTTTTGATTTAAATCGGATTTATTTGATTTTTTTAAAATCCTATATTTAATTACTGTGTTTTTATATTTTTATAATACATGAAGCAATTTTTTATAATAAATAACTAAAAAAGAATAAATAATATTTATAATTTATAAAAATATTATAAGAAATAATTATATAGTTAAGAAAATATTATATTCTAGTTACTGATTGATACTAAAAATTAAACATCTAGGCTTTAATCTAAAGACATTCTATTATTTTGTAATTGAATTGTACATACTAAATAACAAATAAGAAATAAATTTAAATATGTTGTAAATGAATAGAAACTGGCAAAATTTAAAAAACAAATTAAATACAGTAGACTCCCTCAAATCTGCTGCCCTAATATCCACAACTCTCTAAAATCCGCACATAATTTACAGATGTAAACAATGCAGCTCTCAGGTCAGGTATAGGGACAAAATTTGACTTTTTTATTTTTATATCAATTCTATTTATATTTTAATCTGTAACTTTCATTAATATTGCTAAATTCATGCTTTTTCATGAAGGAAGAATAAATTTATTTCTGAAAAAAATTCAAGGTATTGCTAATATCAGTGGAGATCACAATCTTTTTGCAAAATGCATTTATACATTCATCAAGCTTTTTTTTATTGTTGAGTTTGGTTAAACCTGAAATAAAACTTCTATATTTTATGATATTGATGTGAATTAGTTGTGCACCTTTATGGGGCAAGTTCCATTGAATAATTTAGGAAAAAATGCATCTCATCTTTATAATAAATGTTTAGTTATACATTATTGATTATTTACTTCATCTTTGTTGCTTTCAATATTTTAATCATTTTTAATTATCTAAATTTTTATTATTATAGTTTATTAACTTACATAATTGTTTTAATGTTTTACTATATTATAAGCATTCATTAACTTCAGTTGCATTATTAATTACAATCAAATTACTCTTTAAAAATGTAAACAAACCCATGACCAGAAATTCACAAAATTCTAAAATCCACACAACCTCTGGTCCCAAGCTGTGCGGATTTGAGGAAGTCTACTGTATTCATTTAATGCAAGCTATTTATTAAGGGATAAAAATCACAATTAATTCTATATTTCTTAAGCAAATAGGAAAAAATCAGGGATTTAATTGTTTGAACAAAAACACTAATTTAGAAGCTTTGTCTACTCCTAATTTATTATGAAGGCTTGAACGAACTACTCCAAAAGAAGAAAATTGTCTTTTTAGTCCAGTAGATGAAGCCACGGTTGTTGTTATTTGGTAAATAAATTCAATTTCAATTTCGCTGACTCTCTCTTTACCTCCCATTACATAAAAGGATTTCCGCCAATCATAATCTGTCATAATATCAGAAACTTTTTTCTCAAGCAATGGTAATTTTTGAAATGGGCCGTTTTTTGCTTGAAAATGTGCTACAGTGATGAGAAGATTTAGACAATCTTCTTTTCTTCATTATTTTTCCTTACATTAAGTTTCATTTCATTTTGATTTAAAAGAAAGAACCTTAATAAAACTCCAGCAAAATAACAGCCATTAATAGTTTGTTCATATCTTGCTTTAAATTTTGTAATTCTATCGTTATCTAATACATTTTCTAACTTTTTACCCAAAATTTTCCTTTGATATGTGTATTCATGTGAAATTGCAAAAAATTGATTTAAATCAAATGATTTTTTTAAAAAAATCACTTGATTTAAATCTAGATTTAAATCATGCCAACCCTGTATTTTATATTTCATATTTTTGCTTCATGCGCTAGTTAGAAGATGATATTTTGTGCCAGTGGGAAACAGTGTTCTCGGATTTTACACCCTCCCCCTCAAGAAAATCATAGAACAAAATTTCTTTAGATTCTCAAAACATTGACCTAATGCATTTTGAATGGTTAATACTGACACTGTAACATATAAAAACACAGTTTCTTTTTTTTTTTTTTTTTTTTTTAAAATAAGCGAAAAACATTTAATTTTGCAGTTTGCTGGAAAGATATAAATACACTCTTTGTAACTGGTTAAAATTGTACATACTCTATCCAAACATTTCCAAACCGCACTTATAGTAAATTTGGTACAATTTAATTTACTTAAAATGACAAATCATTGTGATCACACATAAGAAATTCTATTTTAGTGATAAGACATCGCGAGATAAAAAATAATTAAATATAACCGTCGCTCTAAATAGGTTAATTATTTAATGTTAATTAAAATAACTACATAAGTTTGCATTGTGATTATTTACAAGGGCCCTATCACTTATAAATTTTTCGCAAAATTTCAATTTAAAATAACTTTGCCCCCCCCCCCCCCCCCAAAAAAAAAAATATTTTAGAAATATTTTAATAGGACTAAAAGAAGTTTTTCCTTGTAAATCAATTGTAACCCAAAGAGAAAAATGTAACAAATATGCTACACGGAAATTATTCCTAGAAAAGATGACACATAAACTTTTCACTAAATAAAACAGACTGAGATAATGTCTCGATTAATCATATTTATTTACAAGTTATTAATAAAAGAAAACCATCTTTACAAAATTAATTAAATTAAGAAACAAGCAGACTTAAGCTGCACTTTTATACTTCCCCAACATAGAAGATTACTTTGACATTATAATAGTTTCTTTCTAACTTTTGTTTCAACATCTTAATATATAACATACACTGATTTTAATCACTATTTTAGATTTTATCAAATTGATATACAAAATCAATTTACTTATTTTATTCGCTCCTTCATTACATTGATAGCATGAAATTCTGTAAAAATTCTAAGCTTAACTTATATCTTTAGTAATTGTTAATAGTTACAAAAGCAAAATTTATGTAGATCCGGGTCGACATCGCGCACTTAGTTTCAAATTCTTTTTATAGTATATATTAAAACAAACAAAATTTTAATTGGCGCCCCCTTCGCCTTTCGTTCTGGCGTCCAAGGGACATGTCCCCTTAGCAATTCCTAGGGAAATTGGTTGCCGTTTGCAATTATCGGTGAGGGTACAATTTCACACTGAAGAGATTTTTAAGCAAAAGTTAACTTATTTAAATGACAGAAGGCATAGAGATGCATTTGATTTAGTTTCCCTTTCGAATTTTCTGGCTATGAAACATTTTTACCAAATTCTATACTTATATATTTTTGTATGTAAAGATTAAAAAAAATCTTAATTTGACGCCTCCTTCGCCTTTCGTTTTTGCGTCCAAGACACATTCCCCCCCTCCCCCCCCCCTCTGCAACCCCTAGGGAAATCGCTTGGTTTTTGGCAATTGTTGGTGAGGTACAGTTTCACACAGAAGAGAATTTTTGAGTAGAGACTAACCTATTTAAATGATAGACGGCATAGAGATACATTTGGTTCAGTTTTAATTTGAATTTTCAAGAGACATTTTTATGCAAATTCAATATATATTCTACATATACATTTTTATATGCAAAGACAAACAAAATCTTCATTTGGCGCCCCCTTTGTCTTTTGTTTTGGCGTAGGAATTGCTTTGCTTTTGCAATTATCGATGAGGTGCAGTTTCACATAAAATAGGGGTTTTGGAAGAGAGACTAGTCTATTTAAATGACAGAAGGCATAGAAATGCTTTGGTACAGTTTTCCTTTCGAATTTTATGGTTGTGAGACATTCTTATGCAAATTCCATACATACACACTTTTGTATGTAAAGACAAAAAAAATCTTCATTTGGCGCCCCCTCTGCAAACCGTAGGGAGACTGCTTGGTATCAGGCTGTGACACATTCTTATGCAAATTCCATTCATATACATTTTTGTATGTAAAGACAAACAAAATCTTCATTTGGCACCCCCTCTGGAAGCCCTAGGGTAATCGCTTGGTTTCAGGCTGTGAGAAATTTTTATGGAAATTCCATACATATACATTTTTTTATGTAAGACAAACAAAATCTTCATTTGGCGCCCCCTCTGCAAACCCTAGGGAAATCCCTTGGTTTCAGGCTGTGAGACATTTTTAGGCAAATTCCATACATATACATTTTTGTATGTAAGACAAACAAAATCTTCATTTGGCGCCCCCTCTGCAACCCCTAAGGAAATCGCTTGGTTTCAGGCTGTGAGACATTCTTATGCAAATTCCATTACATTTTTGTATGTAAAGACAAACAAAATCTTCATTCGGCGCCCCTCTGCAAACCCTAGGGAAATCGCTTGATTTCAGGCTGTGAGACATTCTTATGCAAATTCCATACATATAAATTTTTCTATGGAAGGCAAACAAAATCTTCATTTGGCACCCCCTCTGCAAACCCTAGGGAAATCGCTTGATTTCAGGCTGTGAGACATTCTTATGCAAATTCCATACATATAAATTTTTCTATGGAAGGCAAACAAAATCTTCATTTGGCGCCCCCTCTGCAAACCCTAGGGAAATCCCTTGGTTTCAGGCTGTGAGACATTTTTATGCAAATTCCATACATATACATTTTTGTATGTAAGACAAACAAAATCTTCATTTGGCGCCTCCTCTGCAGCCCCTAGAGAAATCGCTTGGTTTCAGGCTGTGAGACATTCTTATGCAAATTCCATACATAAACATTTTTGTATGTAAAGCCAAACAAAATCTTCATTTGGCACCCCTTCTGCAAACTCTAGGGAAATCGCTTGGTTTCAGGCTGTGAGACATTTTTATGCAAATTCCATACATATACATTTTTGTATGTAAAGACAAACAAAATCTTCATTTGGCGCCCCTTCTGCAAACCCTAGGGAAATCCCTTGGTTTCAGGCTGTGAGACATTCTTATGCAAATTCCATACATAAACATTTTTGTATGTAAAGCCAAACAAAATCTTCATTTGGCGCCCCTTCTGCAAACTCTAGGGAAATCGCTTGGTTTCAGGCTGTGAGACATTTTTATGCAAATTCCATACATATACATTTTTGTATGTAAAGACAAACAAAATCTTCATTTGGCGCCCCTTCTGCAAACCCTAGGGAAATCCCTTGGTTTCAGGCTGTGAGACATTTTTATGCAAATTCCATACATATACATTTTTTTATGTAAGACATACAAAATCTTCATTTGGCGCCCCCTCTGCAAACCCTAGGGAAATCGCTTGGTTTCAGGCTGTGAGACATTCTTATGCAAATTCCATACATATACATTTTTGAATGCAAAGACAAACAAAATCTTCATTTGGCGCCCCCTCTGCAAACCCTAGGGAAATCGTTTGTTTTTTGGCAATGGTCGATGAAGTACAGTTTCACACAGAAGAGTGTTTTTGAGTAGAGACTGATTTATTTAATGACAGAATGCATAAAAGGTACACTTGGTTCAGTTTTGCTTTTGTATTTTCCGTTTGTGAGATCTTTTTATTCAAATTCGATATATATACATAAATTTTTGCATATAAAGATTAAAAAAAAGTTTTCATTTGGTGCCCCTACGCTTTCTGTTCTGGCGCCCGGGTACAGATGATTGGGGGGGCACGTGCCCCCCCCCCCCCCGACGCTACGCCTATGCTTGCCACTAGGCGAGTAATACTGCAAATTCAGCATCAGACTTTACTGCCACAAAACAGACTTCCTCCACCTCACCAACACACTGGCTCTCTCTCATTGCCTTAATAAGACACCTGGAGTTTTGAAATCTCAGCCAAAGCAAAGAATGTTTATATTCATCTGTACACTCACCAAACTTAATAATTACCACTTGAAATCTCGATGATATTTAGATCCTAGCCTAGAAGTCTTAAGTAAAAATAAAATATCCAAGAAAAAGTGAAATAATTTTTATATTTAAAATTTAAAAATACAATTTCCTTGCTTGTTTTATACAGTGCATTAATATATATTTAAATATAGTTTATCACTTATAATTTTATCTGCAATATTAATTACTAATTCATATTTTTCCATTCAGTAGAATGCCAGTTTTATTTTTAATGAAATATTTGTAACTTTCTTGCTCACTAGCTGCTAAAGAAAAAAAAAAATCATTTTGATCTATACTTAAAAAGTGGCTACTAACTTTTAAAAAGTGGCCACTAATGAAATTGGATCAACCGGCCACTGGCTATTAATCAAATTTCCCAGTTTTCACCTATATACTCAGGCCGATATCTGGGTCTGCAATTTTCCAATAATAAACCAAGTTGGGGAATGTCATCAGCAATCCATAAGGTAGCCTTCGATGACAGGACAACGAAGAATAAATTTACTATTCCATCAATCTACAATATATATTAAGACACGCATACATACACAAATAATGCCTTCATTCAAATTATAAAGGTACATACAAATATTATAAGACATACATACAATAAATGCATTAAACCCAACTGGAGTGAAAATTTGAAAGAGCCAGGAATCGAACCTGGGACCACAGCACTCCTAGCCGTTGCTCTAACCACTGAACTATAATGTGTAATTTGTGTCTGTACACAATTAAATATGCTATTCAAATTCATAACTCATAAATAAGAACATCTGTTCTAGTACATTTTATACACTGATGAACAAAAATGGATCCAGGAATGTTCTCACTCAGTTTGGACTGAAAATAGCCTTAAACAGCTGTATCATTAAAATTGTTTAACATGACTTAAACTTTTTTATTGAAATTTTCTATTTTATTCTTTATGAAATTCTTATAAGGGCTGAAATAAAAAAAAAAAATTTTTTTCAAACCAACAATAATTTTAGATAGCGTATAGAGTTTAGATATAGAGAGTTTAGATAACAAGAACTACTTATTTAATTATGAAACAACAAAACTTGAATTAATAGGAAAATGTCTTCTCACAAGTGATTTTTCAACTAAAAATCAATATTTTTACATGATTTGTTTTATTTAAAAATATAAATTCAGACAAAATTGAGTTTAAGATATAAAATCATACAAATTTGAAACTCTTTATGATTCTTATTATGGGCAATTCCATGGTTACTCTTGTTACATTCATGGTGGTGTTTTATCACAGAAATGCATAGCTTTAGATGCCTTTTTCTTAAGTGCGCAGAATTTTTTGGTGAATAATAAAGAAGAATGTCTACTTTTTATATTTGTGCATAAAAAACATGACACATTTTATTAGTTTTATAAGTTAAGTCATCTAAAGTATGGTTATTCTTGTTATCTGAAAAATACACAAGTTTTTTACCCCACTACATTAATGAATATTTTACCTAACCTATGCAATGAAATCTTCAAATTTAAAAATTATTTCAAAAAAAAAAAAAAAAGAATGTTTACTTATTAAATGATAGTCATCTAAAAATTTTAAAATTTATTACATAAAGTTGAAAGAAAACGCGGTTACTCGTTACAAAAAAAAAAAAAAAAAAAAAAAAAAAAAAAAAAAAAGGAGGTTACTCTTGTTACAAAAAAAATGGTTACTCTTGTTACAAAAAAAATGGTTACTCTTGTTACATTCCCTTTTATAGCTTTGGTAAAAAAAAGTTATAAGACACATGCTGAATGCAGATGTTATATAATACATATTAAAGGAAAAATGTTTTCTAGAGTTTACAAGTGATGGGAAACTTAATATTTTCATAATATATTCTTTTTTATAAAAAAAAAGAAATTTGCTCTAGGTTTTTAAGCATTTACAAAATACAGCGCTGTTCAAAAGAAGGGGGGAGAAGGCGGCGGTCGCCCAGGGAATGGAAATTTAAGGGACGCCAAATTTATACTACCAACATCATTTTTGGCCTGTTACAAGAAAAAGTTAGGTTGGGTGTGGGAGGCAAGGGACCAAATTGAAACTTTGCCCCAGGCACAGTTTTCTCTTTGCACACCTCTGACAGAAAAAGAGGCATTAATTTTGTTTATAATTTCACTTCAAGTAATAAATTATGTAACTAAGCAGCTATTTTCCTTTTTAATTATATATAAAGCAGTATAAATGAAAAAAAAAAGGAGGGGGGGGGGTTAAGATCAATGTAAACCAGAGAAAACAATTGGTATGGCCTTTTAAAATTTAGTTGACATATTTGCAAATCTTACTATAAATCACTAGCAGATCCACAAAAGTATTATTCTAATATTAATGCATTCAATATTGAGAAGTTGGGTTATATTAAATTTTACCTCAATTAAATGTCTTTAAAACTAATTTTTTTAAAAAAATGCATAAAAATGTTTAGTTCATAATTAAAATGCTTCGTTATATAAAAGTCAATTTTTGTCAAAAATGCTGGTTAAAACCAATAAAAGCCACTGGCATGGCTTTTTTGCAACCCTGTACTTTAGTACCCATTCTCCTGTCATATAATCATCATTCTGGCTTGTTATGTTTAGAGCATGATCGATTGCTACTATAGAAATTATAAATTTACTATTGTATAGTGCATTTTGTCATTTCTTTAATTGGCAAACTTTTAATAAATACAATCTTTGTTGGCTCACTTGCTTTCACAAAATCAGAAGTAAATTTGACAGAAATTATTATTATTATTATTATTATTATTTAAATCAACGAATTTGTGGTTGCTCTTGTTACAAGAAAACATAAGTTACTCTATTTTTAATAATATTATAGTTCTAAAATATACTTATTAAATTGCTTTTATAAACCTTGATAATTTGTTTTTTCCCCAAAGATGTAGAATTAATAAAAATATTATGAATAATAATAATAAAACTTGGTAAACTATGGAACAAAGAACATATTAATTTATTCCTTCATTTATACCGAGTTGTTGTTAATATGCCAAACTTTTATTTAACTGCTTATAAGAACTTGAAATTTCAAGTAACTGCAGATAGTGTTGCAATGATAAAAAAAGTGCTTAAAATTACTCAATAAATTAAGTAATTTGAGGTTACTCTTGTTACAATATTACATTTAAAGTAAAAGGCATATAATTTTCATAAATTAATTTCATTTAAAAAAAAATCCTTAGGATAAACTTTTATGTTTTTGGTTACTCTTCTTACATTTCAATGAACAAATTTAATTAACTTTTTTAATTAAAATATTATATATACATTTTTTGTTTTTTAATTATTAACTAATAAAAGGATACTTGCTACTAATGTAAAAAAATAAAACAGTAGCAAAACAAAATTTTTATGAGTAATTGGCATTAGGAATCATATGAAATTCATGCTTTTTTTCAGCTCATTTACAAAAAAAAATACATCTAAATATAGAAAAATTCTTCAGTATTATTTTTACTAAAAGAAGATACATAATATGCCAATGTCTTAAGAAGAAAAAAAAATTGCCGTTGATGTCTTACTTTTCACGGAATTGTCCTTATGAGCTTGGTCAAGGCCAGCTAGTTTCTGATATGAAATTAATGTGCATTTTTAAATTATGAGGCAACATGTTTGCTATATAAAATCGTGTATGTAACATTAAATGTTCTGTTACACACACAAATCACACATTGTTGCTCATTGGCTAGAACAGCAGACTGGAGTGCTGTGGATCCGAGTTTGATTCCTGGTTCTTTCTAATTTTTCACTTCAGTTGGGTTTAATGTATTTACTGTATGATAATATTTCAGTGTACCTTTGTCATTTGAATGCACATGTTATTTGTGTGTGTGTGTAAGAGTGTTTTAATATAGATTGTAGATCGATGGAATAGCAAATCTAGTCATTGTTGTCCTTTCACCTGAGGCTATCTTATGCATGGGTGATGACTTTCCCCAACTTGGTTTATTAACAGGAAATTGCAGACCAAGATATTAGCCAGAGTAGTTCAGTGGTTAGACCAACAGCCTGGAGAGTTATGGTCCCGGATTCAATTCCTGGATCTGGCTATTTTTTCACCCCAGTTGCGTTTAATGTATTGTATGTATGTCTGTATAATATTTGTATTTATCTTGTTACATGTGTAAGTATAATTTGAAAAAAGACCACAGTTTGACAGGCAGAAACTTTAGATATAATATCGAAAGGAGATTACCACTAGCATTAACTACAAAATTTTAATGGTTATAAAATGAATACTTATCAAAATGGTAAAGCAATGACTGAATAAGAAGGCATCACCTTACCTGGGAATGGTAATGCACCTAGTATTAGGGTCTTCACTAGAAACTGATTTTTCAAGTTCGTCCAAACCACCAGTTTTTTTAAGTTTTTTAACTAAGCTTTTGACAGCTTTTTCACTCCACTTATCTTCACCTTCTGCTTTCTTCCAACCAAGAAGGCGTTTCACAACTGGTAGCGTGAAGGGAAGAATGGATGTCATACTTGACAGGAACAAATCTTTTGTTATGCTGGCCTTTCATCCAGTTCAAACATAGTTATCAGTTTTATTTTCCAATCACCCGTTATTATGCCCAGCAATACAAAATAACTTATAGTAACAATGTTAGCTGCTTCAGATTACAGCTACTTGTTTAGTTTCAGATACTAAGATGACTCATGAGAACGATTCATTAAAACGATAGAACTAGTTTTAAACAGGGATGTAGTGCAGGGTCTAGGGGAGTATATGCCATATACCTTCTGGATTTTTTTAAGGAACACCGTATACCCAATGTTTCTCAAGAAAGCTATAGTATACTAAGTGGGGGTATACTGTTTGCCTTGAGCGTATTCCCTCTGCTTAGAGCGTATATCCTCTGTTATTTTTACGACTACACCACTGGTTTTAAAGTTCAGGTAGTAAAGTACTGGTCAGTTTACAGTCTATCGCAAAAGTACGGGCAAAATTCGCGTGAAACGTAACAAACAATTTATAAGACTATAATTCATATACATAAACAAAATCTCATGCGGCAATATTTAAAAAACGGGAAGACAACACAAATTCGAAACCGTCAAAGGATCAGGGAGAACGAGAACGCCACAGAAAGATTTGCGTTCTCTGATGAATTTTATATTTTCCCTGAATCACGCTCCAAAAATCTCCCTAGATTCGCAAATCACATGATAGGGCAATTGCAATCAGCTGATTACTTTTCATCCGCCAATTAAATGCTGGTGATTCATCTCCAGCGGCGTCCATAATCAACGCAGCTACCAATCACAGCTGCCGTTTACCGATTGTTTGGTCACCAATGGTCAATTGGTGACGTCATATAAAACTGGCCCTATTTGCTGCATTTGATTGGCTAATGCTGCTACTGTAGTTACGCTAAGTTTACATCGTAAGTCTGGACGTCGATCTTAAGTGGAGCACCGTATTCCCAGCCAAAGTTGATAATGATTATAACGAATCTAAAGTCTTTTGTTCGTAAACGAACATTTAATAGCAGGTGTAAATTTTCCAAGTGGGTGAAAAGAGTCCGGGCCAGGATTCGAACCAGGAATGTATTGCCCGAATCCGCCAATGCTCTTCCGACTTCCCGGAAGAACACCGGAGGACAACTTTACCCAAATAACTTCATCGATCACGCAATCTGTCCTGATACTTTGGCTCAGCTCAACAGAATAAATCGAAGATAAACATATGGAACTGCAGAAACTGCAAAACTGCATTTTTTCTTTCCAAAAGAAAAAAATTTTCACAATACATTAAAACGTTTTACCGCTGCCGCCATGTATTGTTTCTAAGTCTATATCGAAGGCTTAAATAAATATAAGGCAGCTTTTATACATTCCACGAACATTTAATAAACAACACAAGACATAAACAAACACACACAAACTTTTAGAACTGAAACTAAACTCAGGTGCGGTTACAGGTGATAGCTGCCGTTAGTAAGGATGATTACACAGTTAATCCATAGAATCACTTATAACACATCGCTGCATGCGAAATTATACTAAATTAATTTATAACACTATAATTCAATCGGTAAATGTACCCAGATGTAAATTTTCCCAGTTTTTTTCACCCACTTGGAGAATGTACATCTGCTATAATTCATTTACTGGTTTGAATATTCGTGTTATAAAGTAATCTAATAGGGCAGTTTCATATGACGTCACAAATCGACCATTGGAGGTCAAGCAATCGATGAACGGCAGCTGTGATTGGTAGTTAAGAGGATTATGGGTGCGGTCAATCGGTGAGGTGAATCGCCAACATTTGATTGGCGAATGAAAAGTAAATCAGGTGATTGCAATTGCCCTATATACCGTGTAATTTAACAATATATTTTAATTTCATGGTAGAAACTAGCTGACCCGACCGGCTTTGTCCGGGCCCATGATAAGAATCTTAAATGAGTTTCAAATTTGTAAGATTTTATATCTTAAACTTCTCTTTTGTCTGGATTTATATTAACGAACAAAATAAAATACGAAAAAATATTGATATTTAGTCGAAAAAGCGCCCGTCCCGTCAGAAGAAATTTTCCTATTAGTTCAAGTTTTGTATTAGTTCAAGTAAACAATTCTTTTTGTCCGAACGCTTTGAAATATTTGTCGGTTATAAAATAATGTTTTTGCAGCCATTATAAAAATTTCAAGAAAAAAAGTTGAAAATTTTAACAAAAAAAGTTTAAGTCCCCGTGAAACTCTCCGCGAATTCCGTGAAACTTTAGTTTCATGAAACACTTTTATGTAAAACTATTTTAACTCTTAAACGGTAACGTGTTTTTCGGCACCTTTAAACGGTAATCATGGGTCACTCGTGCTTAGCGCTGTAAAAAGTGGTTTAAAGTGCCTTAAAAATTCTAAAAAAATTCATGATATTACATCAACTACCCTTGAACAAGAATCAGTCACAATATTGCTGATTTAATTATTTGTTTAAACAATATGTTTAAATAAACAAATAAAAATGTGAAAAATGCACATTTTCTTTAAAAAATCATAACTTTGGATAGAATTGAGATTTTTTGCTGTTTCAAACGGGAAATTGAAGATCAAGAATGGTACTTTCACAAAAAAAAAAAAAAAATAGCCGGTATAAATTAAAAAAATCCTTAAGTTTTGGGCATAAAAATGACGTTTTTTTTAACTTATATATAGGTACAATTTACAATGAAATTGAAATTTTATTAGTTTTTAATCAGTTTTATTTATGAAAATGATGTTAATTATCAAACTTTATTTAATTAAACAAAAAATATAATAATGAAAAATTGCAGCAACACTGATATTATCATTTATAAACAATCGAAGGAAGCCAAGAAGAAGAGCAAACTGCAATCACACCAAACAATTTCATAAACACGTGTTTGCATAAAAAGTAAGGCTCGGAAAAACCCAAGTGAGTGTAATGTATCGATTTTTTATGAAAAAACATCAATTACTAACCGAAATTTTTTTTTCTTACCTTACACTTTTCGTCAACGTAAATGGTAACCCTGGGTCACTCGTGCCTTTTTGAAATTTTGACTGACTCTTACATCGGCTGTTAACGCACTAAAATATCGGCGTTTCGGGAGCTAATAGCCTACTAGTGTACTATTTTTTTCAGGGTAGTTTAGTCCCGCTCCCCACTCTCTCCTCTAAGCTAGCAAGGAAAGAAAATTTGACCGAGGCACTAGTGACCCATGGTTACCGCTTAAGGGTTAATAGTAGGGGAACTTGGGGTATAGTGAAATACTTAAAAGTAATTGCAATTTTCAAAATGAATAAACAGAAAATTTAATTGAAATTTTACACTACATAATTCATAATACCCTTGACTTATAAAATTAATTTTTTTCAAATTTTTATTCTTGAATTTCTGTGGTGTATTAAAGATGCAACATAATAATAGAAAATTATCACTTTGCCCCATACCTGGGACAAGATCACTTCTATACATGATTTTTTGCAGAGTTGTTTGACAATTATGCTAATCTGCATAAGAAACTAATTTGTCTTAGTTCTTTCACTTTACACAACTTTCCCAGTAGTTCTGTATAGTATACAAGATTTGTATCATCAGTTATAGGCCACACAAAAACAGCCTTTTTTTGTCTGTATGACTGCATGAAAATGTGGTCCATCTTGTGAGGGAAACATAATCACTTTACCAACAAACTGCTTCTTAGTATCAGGACCTTTATCTGAGTTCAACTCAATCAGGAGAAAATCCCCATTGTTTATTTCATTGAATTCAGTCATTCCATTGAATCCCAAGGGTAAAGTTCAGCTTGTCACAGAAAACTGTGACAATCTGAACTTTACCCTTGACTTCAGTGAAGTCATCTCCCAAACCTAATTACCTATATCCTCCCAAGCCTTTTTTAGAAGCTTCTGAAACATCTCTATCTTCTTTTACTCTTCTAATGCTCCTGTACAGTGTAACCACTAGTATCCCAAATTGTTTAGCTGCTGAATTAAGGCTCATCTGGTCAGTACCTTTTACTGCCTCAACAGCAGCACCCATTGATGCTTCAGACCAGAATTGCTGCTCTGTTGTTCTCTTGTATGTTCTTACCATTATACACCTGAATATGTGAACAAAATTCTTTTATACTTTTAAAATTATAAATATATTCTAGGGGCAAAGTGAAATAAAATATTTCAGTTTTCCCCATCACTAGAAATGTTTTTCACTTTGCCCCACATGTAGTAAAAAATTCTTATAAAAATTTCAAACCAAAAATAGGCCTAATATTAAATAAAGAAATACTTCAATAGACATCAGAAGAATCTAATTTAAACTTACAATAACAATTATGAGAATTTTACCATTATAAAATTGATGAAATGTTATTTTCTTACCTAATAATATTATAATATGATCATCAAATATGAAAAATTGTCACTAATATCATATATATTGATCTCATGAGATGATTGATGGTTGACAGCAAACAACTAGATGTAAAATAACATAATGCAAATTTCTGCAGATAAGTGACACTGTATACATATTAAATATTTAACCATTTCCCTTTGCCCCTCTATTTCATTTTACCCCAAGTTCCCCTAAATAACATACAGCTGTTTAAGGCTATTTTCAATCCAAAGTACGTGATTTCTGAAACAATTCTGGCTTCATTTTTGTTTGTGAATTTATTAAATGTAGAGGAACAGGTGTTCTTATTCAAGAGCTAGGAATTTTAATAGCACTTTTAATCGTTTACACACACAAATTACACATTGTAGCACAGTGATTAGAGCAACAGCCTGGAGTGCTATGGTACTGGGTCCAATTCCTAGCTCTGTCTATTTTTTCACTCCAGTTGCGTTTAATGTATTGTATGTATAATATTTGTATTTATCTTGTTAATACTTGTGTAAGTTTACTTTGAAGAAAGACCACAGTTTGACAGACAGAAACTTCAGATATAGTATCGAAAGGCGATTACCACCAATATTAACTACAAATTTTTAATGCTTAAAAAATGATGAATTTTTATCTAAATGGTAAAGCAATGATTGAACAAGAAGGTATCCCCTTAACTTTTAGTGGTAACGCACCAAGTATTAGGGTCTGGAAGCTCAATTGATTTTACAAGTTCATCCAAACCACCAGTTTTTTAAAGTTTTTGTAACTAAACTTACGGCCGCTCTTTCAATAAACTCATCTTCTCCTACTACTTTCTTACAACCAAGAAGGCGTTTCACAACTGGATTCATGAAGGGAAGAACGGATGTTATTACTTGATAGAAACAAACCTTTTATTATGCTAGATCCCGCTATCAGTTTTATTTTTTAATTACCCGTTAATATTCATAGCAATACAAAGTAACTTATAGTAACAATGTTGGCTGTTTCAGATGACAGCTACTAGTTTAGTTTCAATTACTAAGATGATTCATCAAAACGATAGAACTAGAGTTTTAAAACAAACCAGGAGTTTACATTATATCAACTGAATACGTACAGAAATCGCGTCAAACATATTCATTTATTTAAACGACTGTAATTCTTATAGGAAAACAAAATCTCATGCTGGAATATAGCGAGAATTCGAACGCACATATTTGAACCGCCAGAAGTTCACGCGAGAACGAGCACGAATGAGACTGGAAACAAATTCTGCATTCTCGAGTGAATTTTATATTTTCCCTAAATCACGCAGTAGATTTCCCTAGACTCCCAAATCACACGATTTGCCGCATTTGATTGGCTAATGCTGCTACTGCAGAATAGTCCCTATTCTTGTGACGTCAAAATCACGTGCTTTGGGGAAACATTCCCCCACATCATAGTTATTAATTATGTAACGACTCGTTTCCCAACTCGCTGTTGTTTGTATGCCGTAGAATAGTAACGGAGCATATTTTTGTGACATGAAGTCACATGTTTTGGGGAAATATTGCTGAAATACAGCCTCGAACTCAAATGAAGAATAGTTTCCATAAACTCTTGCATTGATGTCAAAGCAACGACTGATACTCTAATCTGGCGCACATCTGGAGCTTACACAGAACGTCTTCACTCCCCGTTTGCTGTTTAAAGCATACGTGACCTTTTTGTTTATTTCTGATTTTTTTCTAAGTATTTAAAAAATGAAGCGCAAATTACTCTATTTACAAATGGGGAAACACCACATTTGCCTTAAGTTTGGGCGCAAGATGAAGCTTGTGACGTCATGTGACAGCCGTCTATATGGCAAGTCGCAAGTCCAAGGCTGAGATTTAGGTACCTCTTTAAGATAAACTTAGAGACTAATACCCCGTACGCCCTAGGACACTTAAGATATCTCAGCCCGCCGAACTCTCTTAGGGAGTTCCACAAACTCTGTCAGTGAGTTTCAGCTCAGTACTTTGGCTGAATAGACCCCTTGCATTGACGTCACAGCAACATCTGACACTCTATTCTGGTACATATCTGGAGCCCCAACAAAACATCATAGCACCCCGTCTGCCGTTTAAATCACGTGTGGTTTTTCTGTTTAATTTTGATTTTTCTTATTTTTGCATTATTGTTTTAAGTACTTAAAAAATGAAGCGCAAATCACTATGTTTACAAATTTGAAAACACAACATTTGCCTTATGTTTGGGCGCCAGATGAAGCATGTAACGTCACGTGCAAGGGCAGGCACATAGCCAGGAAGGGGGCTAAGGGGGCTGAAGCCCCTCCCAAAAGTTTGAAAAGACTTTATAAAATTATCGCTATGAAAATAAAATAAGTTTTGTTTGTTTTTATCTTCCATTACATTAAAATCAATTGCGTTTTTCAGGGCTTAAAATAACATAGAAAGTAGGCGACATTAGTGTCGCCCAGTGACAGATGATGGTGCCGGCAAATTTTTTTTTAATTTAAAACATGGGAATAACATAAGCTGATTCTGTGACTTGGAGATGATAAAAAATGTAACATTCGTTATAGCAGTAAAATAAAACACAATAGCACGGTTACAGAATGCTGATTGTTTTGCTATCCAAGTAGATGTTTTTACTGAGCCATATGGAGTTTATAGTAAGTTTGTAACAGCACAATTCGTTTGCAGAAGGATAAGAAATTAAATCGAATTTCCTACGAAAACTTAAATTAATGAAAAGAAAAACAGAAGGCCTCATGGATTCTGCCATGATTGTATTTGATAACTTTGTTCTTCTGAAAGACGCAAAAAAAAGTTAGCCGCTGCAGTGAAACTCCTCGTTCGCAAAATCCCATGTTAACCTATATGAAGCGCGATTACGCATCACCTAATAGAATTAGGGTCAAACCATTTCAAGTGGTCCAGCACTGGTCGCTCGACTATTTTTAAAAAATCTGAAATTTTTTGTACAACCCTAACATGATGGAAGTTCAAAATGACCATTATTTTAATTCTACTATTTTTTGTTTGTGCATGGCGGCCATCTTTGTTTCATCGTGTGCAGCGATTTTCTCAGATACTAGGATACACAAAATTGTAAATATCTCGTATTCTATTTTCCCAATTGAAATGGGGTTTGCAGCATTTTGTTCAGAATAAAATAGGCTAAATATACAGCGTAAGAAAAATTTTGAAAAATAAATTTTTACAGGTGAAATTTTAGCACAAAATTTACGATTTTTTCCAAAATCTATCCGTTTGCAAGAGGAAAATTTTCATGCAAGGAAAACTGTCAACATTACACAATTTTTTCTACAAATAAGTCAAAAGTGCGTGTACTCATACACCAAGTCCCAGATCTGGGAATTAATTTCTCTTTGCGAAAAAAATTCCGAAATTTGTCAAAAATTTCAAAAATCGCACTTTTTAGGCTTTGATATCTCTGGTGGGGCACGAGATAAAAATCTGAAATTTTAGCCTATGATAGTACCGTGTAGTAGCGTTATGTACAAAAAATTTCAAAAAGGAGATTTGACTACAAGCTGAGATATGACATGGAAAATATGTGAAAACAATACTACCAAACTATTGTAAACCTACTATGTAATTGTTCCACAAGACTGTCAACCTTGCACAATATTTTCTACAAATAGGTCAAAAGTGCGTGTACTCATACACCAAGTCCCAGATCTGGGAAATGATTTCTCTTTGCGAAAAAAAATTCCGAAATTCGTCGAAAATTTCAAAAATCGCACTTTTTAGGCTTTGATATCTCTGGTGGAGCACGAGATAAAAATCTAAAATTCTGGCCTTTGATAGTATTGTGTAGTAGTGTTATGTACAAAAAATTTCAAGAAGGAGATTTGACTACAAGCTGAGATATGATATGGACAATATGTGAAAACAATACTGCCAAACTATTGTAACATACTATGTAATTGTTCATACCTCCAAAATTTTAAATTAATTATTTATGCCGTGACTCAGTCGTGCCGCTACATTCATTGTGGACGCACGTCTTTTTTGCGCTTGACGAAGAAAGACTAAGTTCTTTCGAAAGGCCTTGCGCAGTTAACTTATTTTATGGTGTTTCAAGAAGTTTTTTTCATTTCAATTGCTCTTAAGCTTTTTTGTATATACGTGTCGTTCGTTCCCAAAGGCTTAAGGAAGAGAGTGGTTCTGATATTGAAGATAATTTTCACGGACGTAAATTTAATAACTTACTAGTTTCTATCAAGAGATGCTGCTCTACAGAGAAAAAAACTGTATTAAGTTGTAAAGAATATGTTTCCAAAATAATAAAAGAAGTTCAAATGAGCATCTTCAACGGGCTAGATGTTTTCTTAAACGTAAGAAAACAGAGGTTATTAGTGCAGCCCGTCTTGATGTTTAGAACTTTTTGGTAAAGAATAAATCACCGAATTTCCTGATGATGTAATAGCTTTGTATGCAGTTGAAGAACTGCATCCTTCTCATCGACAACAAGACTATATTACTACTTAAAATAGCTAAACGTCACTCAATTTTTAACAAATTAGTGCAGTCATATATTTATTTGACACCTCAAAGAAACAAAGAGTTGCGTCCATACATACAATATTTCATTCCAACAAGAGACTCGCAACAAACTATCAGGAGAAGCCTTAAAATCAAGAATGCCCATTGCTCATAATGGAACTGAAACAGATTTTTATGACCCAAGGCTTGTTGTTGCAAGATCCCTAGAGAGCAAAGAAAGAAAAAGCCTCCAGACAACAAAATCTATGAGAATATGGAATTTGTTAAACATATTTAACGAAGACAATAATTTGTAAATATATATATATATATATATATATATATATATATATATATATATATATATATCAATTGCAATTATTTATTATTATAGAATTTTAGAAACATTACAAAAATTTAGCATTTTGGAAACATAAAAACTTAATAAAGTTAAAATTTTTTAAATATAAATAAATAAATTGTTTTCCTTGCCGGCATAATTCCACTATTTCTGTAAAACAACCCTATAAAATTTTGATCCACTGTAATTATTATTGTATCATTTTGGATATATTTTATAGAGAGAGTTTGATATTATAAAACGCTCGGGAGCTGTGTCCCCTACAAACTGTGCTCGTTAACCCCCTCCCTACTCTAAATATCAGTTAATTTGAACAGCTGAAAAAAAATTACAGAAGATTAACCCTTTATCGGGCAAGTCAACTTTTTGATTAAAATGTTGAAAAGGTTTACTGCCAGCAGAATCTGTAAACAAATTTATTTCAAAATAAAAATTTCTGTTTCCGTCAGGTTAATATAAACACATAAATCTCACTAAAAATTCAGGTGCGTATCAATGAATTTTTAATAAAAATTAAGTGGTAAGTACATTACCATTGCCCGATAAAGAGTTAAGTTATAATTACAGAAAAACAGTGGCAATCGCCCTATAAACGAGCATACAAAATTCCATCTCCAAATAATTATTCGATTTTCAAATTGTCTGCACCAGCGTATTTATCAAACATTTCTCTATAATACCTTAAATTTTCTTATTTTTATATGTAACAGTTCTTTTAATATTAACCCCTTAATGGTCGCATTAAATTACGGTTTAAAAATTCAAATTCATTATTGCCGCCACTTTTTTGAAAAAAAAATATTCATCTTATTTAATGGACAAGTAAAACGATACCAGAATAAAACCAGTTACACTATTTTATAAAACTGGTGGTAATCAAACAATTCTGAATAAAAGCCGTGAAGCTTGCAAGCCATGAATGTCTCGAATGCGAGCAAAAATTGTATGTGTGTGTAAATTTTATCTCAAAAACGGCTCTAACAATTTTCGCAAAAATTTGGATGTTACAATTTTCGGGCACGAGAAGACCATTGGGCTAGGTCACATGTTCGAAAAATTTCGATTAGTGGGTCATTTTTGGGTCATTATGGGTCAAGCCATTTTTTCTAAAAAACGGCTCTAACGATTTTGACCAAATTTTATATTTTATCGTTTTGGATTACAAGAAGACCATTGAGTTAGGTAACATGTTCGAGAAAATTCGGTTAGTGGGTCATTTTTGGGGTCATTGTGGGTCATGCTATTTTTATCTAGAGATTTTCTCACGCAATTTTGACTAAAAATTGCATTCTATGGGTTTCGGGCACGAGAAAAACATTGGGCTAAGTTACATGTTCGAGAAAAAATTTTAATGGGTCATATTGTATCATTAAGGGTCTGAGTCAAGCTATTTATATTTAAAAAACGGCAGAATCAATTTCATCGAAATTTTGCCTGTAACAGTTTTTTACATGAGAAAACTAATGAGCTAACTCACATGTTTGAGAGATTTCGATTATAAAGGTCATTTGTGGGTCATGATGGGTCATAATGGATCATGTCAAGCTATATCTAAAGAACAGGTGGATCGATTTTAACGAAATTTTGTATACAACATTTTTTTGGCACGAGAAAATCATTGGACTAGGTCACATGTTCGAGAAATTTCGATTAATGGGTCATAAAGGTTTATAAAGGATCTGGGTCAAAGAAAGAATGGCAGGATCGATTTTAACGAAATTTTGTATGTAACAATTTTTAAACATGAGAAAACTAATGTGTTATATCATATTTCGATTTCGAGAGATTTCGATTACAAGGGTAATTTGTGGGTCATGCTAATTTTATGTAGAAAATGGCTCGTTCCATTTTGACTATACTTTGTATTATATCGTTTTCGGGCAAGAGAAAAACCATTGGGCTAAGACACATGCTCGCGAAAATTAGATTATTGGGTCATTTTAGGTCATAATGGATTAGGGTCATTCTGATTATATATAGCAACGACTCAATGAATTTTACCTAAATTTTGTAACGAAATGTTTTTTGTCACGAGAAGACTATTGGGCTGGGTCGCACCAGGGCATAAAATAACATAGAAAGTAGGTGACAGCAGTGTCGCCCAGTACTAAGATATTGTTGCCCAGTGACATGTAATCGTGCCGGCAATTTTTTAATAGAAAACAAGGGAGTAACATACACTCATTGTGTGACTCGATGATAAGAATGGCAACAATCATCATAGCAGTAAAATAAAACACAATAGCACATTTACAAAATGTTAATTGTTTTGCTATCCAAGTAGATGGTTTTACTGAGCATTATGGAGTTTATAAGTTTAATACAGCACAATTTGTTTACAAAAAATAAGTTGGCAGACTTAACTAAATGTGATAATTGTAAACGGAGGTGAGAACAGCGGCTTCTGTAGATTCGTATGAATCGAATCGTTTTAATAGATTTGTATGAAACAATATTTGGATAGAGACTTGCTTTAGATGTCGCGCGCTGCTCACAGATCCGACTTAGATATGTCTCATTTGGAACTATCAGTTATCAAAGTTCAGCATTGGACATTGAATAGCTATACTTTATTGAGCTTCTGCCGCACGCTTTGAAGAACTTGCAAAAATAGAAGGAACAGAAAACTAAAGTGCCTTTCGTTTCCTTGCATTTTTTAAAGTTCGTGGAATACTTAAAAATCTTATGACACAAATGTTCTCTCACGCAAAGCATTATGAATCATCAACCCGACTTCTCAAAACTGAACAAATATCTGAACCTGTATTTCTTCGATTATAGATGGAAGATAATGAACAAGAACGGCTGACTTGCCTAATGCCTCGATCTTATAAAGCACTTTGAAAAACTTTAAAAAGACATTCAGAGGTCTTTTATTATACTGCCAGATATTGAATTGTTAAAAAAATATTTTTATGAATATTTTGATTCTTATCAAAGATGGATGTCATCTCGGTGGATACGAAGAACAGTTGGCAAAAATAAATGTAGCATTAAGGAAGAAAAAGATTCGGATATTGAAGATAATTCTCACAGACTTAAATTTAACAACTCATTAGTTTCTGTGTTTAGAAGTGCTGGTCTACAGGGGAAAAAATGTATTAAGTTGTAAAGAATTTGTTTCCAAAATATTGAAAAAGGTTCAAATGAGCATCTGCAATGGGGTAGATGTTTTTTTAAATATAAGAAAGCAGAGGTTGTTAGTGCAGCCCGTCTTGATGTTTAGAACTTTTTTGGTAAAGACTAAATCACCGAATTTACTGATGATGTAATGGCTTTGTATGCAACTGAAAAACTGCATCATTCTCATCGACAGCAAGGCTGTATTACTGCTTAAAAACTCTCAACCTCACTTAATTTTTAACAAATTGGTGCAGTCATATGTTCATTTGACACCTCAAATAGAGAAAGAGTTGCATCCATACATACAATGCCTTAATTCCAACAAAGTGACTCACAACAAATTCTCAAGAGAAACCTTAAAATTGTGGATGTCCATTGCTCATAATGGAACTGGAACAGGTTTTTATGAACCAAGGCCTATTGTTGCAAGATTCCTAGAGAGCAAAAGCCTCCAGGAACAAAATCTATAAGAATACTGGGTTGGTTAAAAATATTTAGCTAAGACAGTAACTTGTAATATATATATATATATATATATATATATATATTGATTGCAGAATTTTGGAAACATTACAAAAATTTAGCATTTTGGTAAATTTGGTAAATAAAATTAAAAATTTTTTGACGTTAAGAACAAAATTATTTTCCTAACCTGCATAATTCAATTATATGCATAAGGCAGCCCTTTGTGTAAAAATTTTGATCTATTGCAATAATTGTTGCATCATTTTGGATATATTTTATAGAGAGAGTTAATTTGAACAATATCTGTTGTATTGGCAGAAGCCGCCAATGCTCTTCCAACTGAGCCATCCCGGACAAGACCACTGGAGGACTATTTCACCCAATTAACCCCAACGATCACTTAATCTGGTCTGATACTCTGGATCAGCTCAACAGAATAAATCGAAGGTCAATATATGGAGCTGCAGAAAATCGCTCCAAACGAAATTACATTAGATTAGTGATGGGCAATTCTCAAAAAATCAACAATCGAGAAAAATCGTCATCGTAAAAAATCACAATTGATAAATCATCGATTATTTCCAAGAATCTACAATCGATTGTAACACAGAGAAGCTAAAAGTAGTTGATGCGATTCTTAGTTATTATTCTGGCAGAAAACTTCATGGTAATGGTAGGGCTTGCTCGATAATTCTATTGTCGTAATTATTTACTTCTAGTGTTGAATTTAGGGGGTGGCCCGGGAGGGACATTCTCTCCCGGACGAATGAAATGTTCCTCCCGGAAAATTTGAAATTTTGCGTTTCCAACTTTCAAAAAGTACAATTTCCCCCCCGGAACTCTGTAATGCTCCCCCAGAGCCACTGAAGTCCCTCCCGGAGAAAAGTGTCTGAATTCAACACTGTTTGTTTCAGCTTTAAGTTTATGGGTTTACTTCAATGAAGCGAAAAGACCCGCTAGCTAATGCTAATTCTATGGAACAAATTTATAGAGCTCTCTTATTTGCATTTCAATATTTTTATATGATTTTCAGTACATTGAACAGATGAGGTCGATCTGGACAAAGATTGTTTTTTACTTTTTTCGATTTAATTTGCAGTTTTTTTCATTGTGATACTTTCACTATGAAAGCCGGTTTCGAAAATAAAAGTGTTCTCATTAAAAATACTTGTAAACAAAATCGAAAAAGACAAAAGTCAATAACGGATTTTGTAAAAATCTATTTCAAATATCCAATGCAAAAGAAAAAAAAATCATTTAAAAATATAGAAATGCAAACGAGACATCTTTTTATTTCTTCTATAGGATTAGCTTTAGCGAACGGGTCTTGTATTTTTGTTTGATTGAAGTAGCCTCTTAAAGAGAAAAAGAAAATAGCTTGAACCTCGTTGCCCGATCGTTGTGTCGAGTGCGAGTAAAATTGGTTTACTCCTCCTAATGCAAAACTCCAGTATACTAAAGCGATAAAAATGCTGCAATTTCAAAAAAAAAAAAAAAAAAAAAAAAAAGATTGAAAAGTGCCAATAAAAGATGGCCAAATTGGAGAAGGGAGAAGAAAGATTCATAATATGAAAAAGTGGCCTGAAAACTTTCTAAGAATATATGACATGACAGGTTTCAAAAAAAGGTTGAAATTTACTCCTTACCTGTGAGTTCACTTTTTAGTCCCAGAATGCACCCGGAAATAACATAGCTCCCTCTTTAAAAGTGTTATATTTTATAAATAATATTTACAGGAGAACTCCATCAAAAAACACGTCTAAAATGATATTTATTGTCGGAATAGCTACGATTTAAAAAAAAAATCACCCCCTAATCGCTCCCCCTCCTCTCCTTCCTGAAATTCAACTCAAGCATGAGAAAAGTTCGTAATATGAAAGAATAGTCAGAAAACTTTCCTATGATATATCACCTGACGGAACAAAAAAATTCTGAAAAATATTTCTCAGCCCTCGGTTCACTTTTTCTTCCCAGAATACATCCGGAAATGATGCAGCCCCCCCCCCATTTTAAAATATTTATATTTAATAAATAATATTTATGAAAGAGTTCCATAAAAAACTCCACATCTTAAATGATATTTATTGTCGAAATAGCTACGATTAAAAAAATTCACCCTCTTATCGCTCCCCCTCTCCCTCCTTCTTGAAATTCAACTCCAAGTGGAGAAAGATTCGTAAAACGAAAGTGATGTGCGAAAACTTTCCAATGATATATGTATAATATAACGAGCTTAAAAAAAAATGAAATTTACATGTCACCCATGGGTTTACTCAGTTTTCCCAGAATACATCTAAAAATGCCACTTTAGAATCTTTAGAATAGCCCCCACTTTAAAATCTTTATCTCTAATAAATAATATTTACCAGATTGTTCCATAAACTCCACATCTAAAATGATATATATTGTCAAAATAGCTACGATTAAAAAAATTCACCACCTTATCGCTCCCCCTCTCCCCCCCCCTTCCTGGAATTCAACACCAGGAGGATAAAGATTCGTAAAATGAAAGATAGGTGCGAACATTTTCCGATGATATATACATAACACGACGGGTCCAAAAAAAGTTTGAAATTTACATGTCACCCGTGGCTTCATTCAATTTTCCCAGAATACACCTAAAAATGACGCAGCCCCCACTTTAAAATCTTTATCTTTAATAAATAATATTTACCGGAAAGTTCCATAAAAAAACTCCACATCTAAAGTGATATTTATTTTCAAAATAGCTACGATTTAAAAATTTCACCCATTTATCGCTCCCCAACTCCAGGCTGAGAAAAATTTGTAAAATGAAAGATTGGTGCGAAAGCATTTCGATGATATGTATATAACATAAAGGGTCCAAAAAAAATGTGAAATTTACATGTCACCCGTGAGTTCACTCATTTTTCCAGAATACACTTTAAAATGACGCAGCCCCCACTTTAAAATCTTTATATTTAATAAAGATAAATAAATCCGGTAAATATTAATAAACAACATTTACCGGAGAGTTCCATAAAAAAAATCCACATCAAAAATATTAGTTACTGTCGAAATAGCTACGATTTAAAAAATTCACCCCCTTATCGTCCCCCCCCCCTCCTTAAAATTCAATTTCAAAATTAAAAAGATTCATAATATGAAAGAATGGTTAAAAGAGCTTTCGTATATGCCTCTCATTTCAGCAAATCTCATCTCGATAAACTCAAGCATTTCGTTCTTCGCGATGAAAATGTACTTCGATGACATCTGAGGTTTATCGATGGACTTGAAGCTTGGCGATGAATTTTTATTTCGATAAATGCGTCATTTCGAGAAACCTGTGGTTTATGGTTTCCCGATGAAAACCTTTTTCGATAAGCAGGATTTTCGTTCTCGCATCGAGGAGAGTTTTATCGATGAAGCTTTGTGAAATGAAAGGTTTATCGAGAAACGAGGTACAGAATGAAGCATGCCTATCATTTTAAGTGTGTGTTTTTGATCGAACCATTCGGTAAATATTATTTATCAAATGTAAAATAATTAAAGTGCGGGCTGCAGGAATTTGGGGGCGAAAGGGTGGCACGGGGCTGGGGGACAATTTTCATTTTTTAAAACCCGTGATGTGGTATATCATCTTGAAGATCTCGGATTACTCTTTCAAATTATGATACCTCCATTCCGAATTTGGTTTCTACGGCGGGAGGCAGCTTTCGAAACTTTTTGCGTTTTTATCATTTTAGATCGAATTTTTGAATTGAAAACGTGCTTAGGCGCATTGGGAATTTTTTTCAGATGGGGAAAAAACATTGAACTCGTTACGTTGTTACCGTAACGAGTAACAATAAGTTTGATAGCTATATTTTAAGGTTATGTTGGGAGGAGCTTGAACCCGCCCTCCCCCCCCAACATAACCTTAAAATATAGCTCATTTGATTCGCTACCAATTTTAACTTAAAAGTTTAAGATACATGGCATCCCCGGGGCTGTGGACCCCCCTGTCGGTTATTCACCTAATTTTGCTTATTTCTTCACTTCATTTCAATTTTTAAAAGGCTATAACTTTGTTTCAATGGGAGCTACAGGGGGGAGAAAAAATATAGCATAGATAACTTTTCTTCGCCGCTCTTTTTGCAGTTTTCCTGTTTTCTCCCATACCACTGGATATTTTTTTTGGGGGGGGTGCAGGGGGGGCCTTTTCTCATTTTTTTCATATAATATGTTTATTGAAAGCTTATGCTTCATACATTACAAATATAGCATAAAAGAATTTCTCCCATCATTCTGGGTCACGTTGGTTACGAACCCATAATGGGGTGAAATTTAAATTTCTCAAACTTCGTCGAGGTTTTCGCCAAATTGGCATCTGAAAAAAATCGTGCCAATGGGGTGTGTGTATGACATCTGTGCCATATAAATATTGTTCACTGCTGCTGGGACTCTGGCCTCCTCTTGCGTGTAGGCGTTAATTAGTCCTTGTATTTCCTGCACAATAAAATATTTCCTGACGATTAAAAAAATACACACGTAATTTTTCAAATTTTCACTTCTGTCGGCATTCCCGAAATGCCACTTTTTTTACGGAGCTTCCAATAAGTAATATTTATAATATATGGAATTTAGAAAAGTAGAAAGTTGTAGTTTGGCCTGTGACTACTTATTGATCTTATGCACCTCTATCTTACATATTTGCTTGATCTACTATACTTCGATCTACTATACTTCGCTACCTTGGGGAGGGGAGTCAAAATTTAGCCGAGACCCCTCATGTGATACAGTGTTGGAAATGGCTGTGACCATTATTTATGTTATGCACCTTCCGCAGCCCTTCAACGCACTTTGATCATCACAGGGGACACTTTTATAAATTTAGTCGAAGCCCCCTCAGGTGTCATATCATTGGAAAAGCCTGTTACCATTTTCTCATGTTATTCACCTCCCGTGGTCCTCCCCTCACTTTGCCCCTCCCGGGGAGCATTCTTATAAATTTAGCCAAGACCAGTCATGTGACATATTGTCGGAAAGGCCTGTGACCACTTTTCACGTTATGCATCTCCATTGCCCCTCCCCCCATTTGCGCTATAGGGGAGGGCATTTATGTAAATTAAGTTCGATATCTCTCATGTGGCATATGGTTGAGAAAACATTTGACCACTTATTGATGTTATACTCCTTCGGCGAACCTCACTCCACTTTGCCCTCTCAGGCGCACTTTTCTAAATCTTGCCTATATTCGTCATGTGATATATACACTATATTGCCATTGATTATGGGACACTTGCGATTTTAGACATTTTACTAAATATCTATAAAAATACACGAGGAATCATCTCGAAACTAATAGTGTATAAATATAATAGTATGAGTCATACATCTCTGTGAAGATTTTTTTCCCGAAACTCCAAAGGGGACCGTCAACAAATTAAAAAAGAATGAATATCTTTTGAATAACCCTGTCAAAACGAATGTAGCAAAAGCGCTCAAACTCTAGATTATGATTGAATGCCTTATTGTAATACACTGTGTTCATTTTTATGCAAATAGCATGCATACACGCAGAGTAATTAAGGTTTTTATAAAAATGATCCCAAATTTTTCCAAGTTTTTTCCTTATAATTTTCAGAGTTCTTAATATAAAATATTATTTTTTTCAGAAAATATGACAAACAACATTGCACACAGTACCCTGTAATCAGAATTAAAAAATAATGAAAATTGTATAAAAAATGAGTTGGTTTACTAAATAATTTTTTACTGCGCATGCGTCAACGATATCAAAATTTCATTTGCATATTATGTTAGCTAAATGTATAGAGCAACTTTTGTGAAAGTCACAAAATCATAACTTGAAATTTCTGACAATAATCGTCAATTGAATAAGTCGAAAATACGTTATTCTCAAAATGAAGGAAAAACAAGAGGGGTTGTATCCATATATTCATTGATTAGTGTCAAAATAGAATACACAATATGGGATGTACTACTGCATTTGGATAAAAACCCTCATTTTTTTGCTTCATTTTGGAAACAACGGATTTTGTCCTTTTTCTATAGACGATTACTTTCAGAATTTTCAAGCTATGATTTTGAGACTTTTACAAAAGTTGCTCTATACATTTAGCTAACATAATATGCAAATGAAATTTTGATATCTTTGACGCATGCGCAGTAAAAAATTATATAGTAAACCTACTCATTTTTCATACAATTTTTATTATTTTTTAATTCTGATTACAGGGTACTGTGTGCAATGTTGTTTGTCATATTTTCTGAAAAAAATATTATTTTATATTAAGAACTCTGAAAATTATAATGAAAAAACTTGGAAAAATTTGGGACCATTTTTATAAAAACCTTAATTACTCTGCGAGTGTCCATGCTATTTGCATAAAAATGAACACAGTGTATTACAATAAGGCATTCAATCATAATCTAGAGTTTGAGCGCTTTTGCTACATTAGTTTTGACAGGGTTATTCAAAAGATATTCATTCTTTTTTAATTTGTTGACGGTCCCCTATGGCGTTTCGGTAAAAAATCTTCACGAAGATGTATGACGTATACTATTATATTTATACACTAAGAGTTTCGAGATGATTCCTCATGTATTTTTCTAGATATTTAGTAAAATGTCTAAAATCGCAAGTGTCCCATAATCAATGGCAATATAGTGTAGTTGGGAGGCAATATGCCCACTTATTCATATTATGCAGCTTTTATGCCCCTTTCCCCACTTTTCACACCCCCAAGGATCCGGTCAGAGGTTCGTTCGGTTCGAGATTTTTTTTTGTTTACTAGATTTTGCTGTGCGTGCATACCATGTTTGGTATATGATGCCGTATACAACAAGGACACAGTTCGAGATTTCCTATTACAAGATTGTGCGTATAAGTTAGAGACACCAATGAAAGGAGGGGCTCACTAGCGAGTGAATCCATCGTCTTTTTATTAACACCGGCTCATTCACTTGCAGACGACTCTTGATAAAATCGAATCCTGTATCGTATAAAAGTAATTGCAAACTGGAGTCATCGAGAAAATTTTTACAGTATCGAAAGTTATCGAGATGTTCATACAATCGAGAAAAACTTCTCGTTATCGCCCATCACTACATTAGATTGATTTTAAACACGAATATTCAATCAGTAAATCAATTACAACAGATGTAAATTTTCCAGATGTAAATTTTCGGACGTTTTTTCACCCAAAATGGAAAATTTACATCTTTTATAATTAATTTACCGATTGAATAATAGTGTTTAAAATTAATCAAATGTAATTTCGTATGCAACGATTTTCTGCAGTTCCATATATTGACCTTCGATTTATTCTGTTGAGTTGATCCAGAGTATCAGACCAGATTAAGTGATCGTTGAGGTTAATTGGGTGAAATAGTCCTCCAGTGTTCGTGTCAGCGGTGGCTCAGTTGGAAGAGAATTGGCGGTTTCAGCCAATACGTCCCTGGTTCCAATCCTGGCCCGGATTTTTTTCATCCAAAATGGAAAACTTACATCTATTTTAAGATGATAAAATTTAATCAAACGGAAATTTCAGAATTTATAGATATTTTATATGTAATTAAAATTTGCGAAGATATTTTTTAAACGCACATTATCGGCCACTGACATCTATTTTCTGATGCTGAAAACAGCATATTAATACACTGGTGTGCAAAACTCAAACAACAGGTGTTTTTTTTTTTTTTTCATAACTCCACGAGAAATCATTATTGATGAAAATCAGAAATGAGAGACAGCATTTTATACTTAAACGATGACGAAAGCATAGCTGCGCTAAAATTAATACAATGCATACAGTATGGGATCAAACAAAAAAAAAAGGCTTTATTGAACTCATAGTATTGTTACACTACATCCTCTGTCCAAGAGGAAAAACAACAAGCAAATTTTCCTTAGTATGGGATATACTCTCCGCTTTCTGCAATGGTTGCTTCGCACCGTCTGTGTACTCAGCACCAGATTATCGAACGGTTCTTGAGGTAAGAGTGCCCATTCCTCAACCAGCATATGTTTCAGTTGTTGAGTGTTCTCCGGAGGATATAACTGTGCCACAACCCAAGGCGTCTCCCCAAAGCATCCCACACATGTTCAGTGGGATTTAAATCAAGGAAATACGCTGGCCAATCCATTCGAGTGATATCTTCTCTGTCCAGTGGCTCCTGAGCAGCAGGAGTCCAGTGTGGTTAGTCATTGTCATCCTTAAAAACGAAGTCTGCTCCAGTTGCACTCTGGAACAGACGCCCATGGGGAAGGATCACCTCCTTACAGTCGCAATCTCCGATTACAAGACCTCTGTTGAAAATGTGGAGCGCAGCCGGCCCGTTCAGCATTATGCCTTTCCAGACGAGAACTTTTTAGATAATCTGAAATCCTTAATTTAAGCTTTTATTGTAAAAGCAAAATTTTACTAAAATATTATTTGGTTCCGTTTGCTAGTTTGGAATTAAAATTAGGTATTCCAGACTGGGCATAGTGTGCCGGAAAGGGTTAACAAGCAAATTGATTGACACGTTAAAGAAATATGTCTACAAAAATTGCATGAAGTTTGTAGAAATTACTATTTGTTTACTGATGAATTGAACAACGTTTTTCAATTTTCTGTAAAAGGTAACATCTTTAACTATAATTGATTCCTTTCTTATAGCAATCTTCCGTGATTGACAGGTACCTAAAAATCAACATAAAAAAAGACAGTGTTATTATAAAGGTCGAATGCTTTTACATGAAAAAAGAAAACACTGTCAGATTCATTTCCATCAGAATAACATGGTAATTATATTTATTTACTTATTATACTTACTTTATTTACTATTACTTACCTTATTACTTACTTTTTTACTTTATTTACTATTTATATTTATTATTATATATTTATTTAGTTCCAGGTGAGACATTCATTTAGTATTGTGGCGTAGGGTCCGGTGGGGGAGGGTGTGAAATATAGCCATCGGATGTTTTAACATCTGATTTTTGTCGTTCTGGCCGAAACCCACTGCCACTTATACATATTTCATTTACAAATTTGAATGCTTGGCTGCTTTTTGTAATAGAACCCATCGCTGACGAGTCGGCTGCCTGTTATTTTCTATTTTCTTGCTGTTAAAATTTTAACTTTTAAAGGAGTTTTTGTTTTGTGAGGGGTGTGTGCTAGTTCTTTGCTAAATTAATAATTTTTGATGGTTTATTTTTAATTTATGTGTTACACTGCAGCGTTTCGGCGCAATTCACATGAATGTATTTTGTTTTTTTGTTGATTTTTACACATATTAGATTTACACATATTAGATATACTGTAATTTCAGGTGTGTAAGCCGCAGATCAAACAATTCTTTTTCGACCCAGAATTTTTTAATAAACAAATATAACTAGTTAGATCGCCGTAAATATTTGTCTTCAATCACTAAATAAGATTTTTGGGTCCAAAAAGAATTGTTTGATCCGCAGCTTATACACCCGAAATTACGGTATATCCATTTACCTTTCATAATTTTGGTAATCTCCCTTCTATATCACTTCAAATGATTTTAATAGGATGATTGTAAAAATACTGGTTTCATTGGTTTATTGTATGGCAATATCTAAATTACTTTGGTTATATTTATAAAAGTATTTACATATATATATATATATATATATATATATATATATATATATGGGTGATTCTCAAAATAGGGGACGATTTCAAAAATGAAATCTTAAAAAAGTTACTGTTAGCAAAATTTCTGAAAAAAATAGGTGTTGTTAATATAGTATTAGGTATACTTTCCATGTAGTCAGCAGAGCTAAATATTTAAAAATTAACTTTAAAAAAAATTAGTAGTTTTTGAGCCATGCTAATAACAAAACGAATTGTATGGAATAAATATATTATGAAATTTTTATTTTCTTCCTGTTTAAATATTTTTTTCTATATTTATTAGCCTTCCTTTTCAGCAAATGGTTTCCATTTTTACATATATACATATAAGGAGAATAAAAACATTACCAAAGAGCAAACTTTGTTACATGAGCAACATTCTGACACTAACAATGTAAGAAGCTGTCTTAGTGATTTTTCTACAGATTTAATGCATATTTTAGGGATAATAAATGTAATACCTAAATTTATACGTAAGATTAAACTTTATAAAGGATACAATATAAGCACTGGTTACATTTATGTACATAGTAGTCTTTAGCATGGACAGAAAAACCATGCTAATGACAAATTTTAATTTAAATAAGATTATCAGCCATAATATAATCACAATGCAATATTCTTTTCTGGGGCTTTTTAAAACACAAACGTTCTGTGCAAATAAATAAAATAAAAATTTTAACTATAAAATAAACATGAAAATTATTATCCATTCTAATGACATACAATTGATGTACTCCCCTAATGTTCAACTTCTATTCTTAAAATACAATACATGCTTCTATTTTCTGGCTGGGATAAAATGGCTACTTGTTGCCATGGAGAAACTTTATATTTTCAAACTATTGTTATATGTGAAAATGAAATTTTGATTAATAACCAGCTGTTTTAGTATGACCTTGTTTTGAAAATCGAATATGGAGGACAAACTTTAATTCTTTTTTTATGTACTATAATTTTATTTTTAAAAAGAAATTTATTGGATAAATCATCTCCTTGATTGATATAAAGAAAGAATAACATTTGTTTATTTTATAAAAATCATATTAACTCTTGAAAAATGCTAGTATACACAAGGCACAGCTGCTGTGGACATCCATGCTAATGACATTTTGAATCTTTATTCTGTTCTTTTAAGGTGTTTTTAACTAAAAAGTGAGTAATTCTTGAGTGCAAATAATGAATAATATTAAGAAAAACATATCTAAACATAAAAACATGACAGAAAACCTCTCAATTTTTTTTTTGTATGCCGAAAGACATAAATTGTCCCCTATTTTGAGAATCACCCATATATATATATCTGAATGGTTTTTTTTTCCTATTTTGGTGGTGTTTGGGATATGTTCCTTGTTGTATTTATTAAGTTAAATACCAAAATTTAATAAAGATATTTTAATTTCTCGGAATTTTAGAATTTTGGAGAAAAAAATCCTTGTCCTAAATGCTGACAGCAGGCAATAAGAGAAAGCGTAAACAGAAACAGCTAATACTCTGTTTCAAATATCCAAAGATCTAAAAACGCAATGTAGCAGTGATTCTTAAATACTGGATTAGAAACAAGAAATTTTGATGTTTCATTTAGGTAGATTTCGTATGAAATACTACCTATTGCTATCGCTTCCATGTTGGAATTTCTGAAAATTTTTTGCAGATCTACACCGATCACGACCCCTAGACCCCAAAACTACCATTAGTAAAAAAGTTTATCTATCTATCTAAATATCGGTGTATATAACTTTCTTCTAGACACGATAACTTCCATAATTATGCTCAGATCTTCAAACTTTTACATAAAATCAAGGGACATAAAATCTCGGTCGAGTTCGTTAATGGGCAAAATCGGACCAAGGGGGTAGAAGTAGGGAGGGTTTTTGTGAAAACAGAAAAAACGCGATAACTTCTAAATTAAATAGATATCGAATCAGTTTAAAGTTTATATTACTTCTAAAAAATGGGCCAAACGTTTATGCATGACAGATTTTTGATAAAGTTAAAAATGGGCTCAAGGGGCGAAAAAAACAGGGTTTTTGGGAGAAAAAAATCCATAACTTCGTCAATTTTCTAGATATCAAATCTAATTAATTTTTTTATAAATGTTCTCAGAATTATCTAAAACTTTTGTATTTACAAGTTTTTGATAGGACCAACTTTTTTCGATGAAAAAAATTAAAAACGAAAAGAAAAAGGGGGTGGAAAAAGAAAAAAATCCGTAACTTACAAGGAAGGTCTCCATTGGGGGCATAGTCAGAATTTTTTGAAAAAAATACTAATTAAACTACTCATGTAGGTAATAAAGAATCAGTGAAAATTAGCGGCGGAATTACATTATTAGATATGTAAAAAAATAAAATAGTTTGGAATAATTGGCGTGAAAAGCTGAAAGCGACGCGGGATTTGGCGAGCAGTGCATTTCCTCGCCAAAAGCAGATGATTTTAACGAATCTGAAAATTGACTTCACTTCACTTTAATTCACTTCACTGTTAAAAATATGCAGCATTTAGTGCAACGTCACTCCACTACTTTTATAGAATATCTCTCTTCTGACCAATGAGAATGCTTCATAGCACGATGAATTGACCGTGCCATACACTGTTAAAAATCTGCTGCATTTTGTTGCAACGCACTCCACCGCTTGTATATAATATCTCTATTCCAACCAATGAGAAAGCTCCATTCCACGGCCAAGTAACCGTTTTCTATACAAGCAAGGGAGTGCTTTGCGACAAAATGCAGCAGATTTTTAACAGTGTATTTTTCAATTTGGAACAATTTTAATCAATTTAAATTGTGTTTTAAATGATAAAATATATTAATTTCATTTTGTTATAAGTACATATAAACGTATATGACAAAATTACACTTAAAGTAAAGTAAAAATGCAAAACAAAAATTACTTAAACTAAACTTATTTAAATAAATTGAACATAGAAAGTTTTTTCTTTAAAAAGTATTCAAAGGGTAAAAGCGTATTTTTCAAAATTTTGTTTTTTCGCCAACCGGAGATAAATCGCCAAATAAACGAAATTTTTATTATTTTTTTACGGACGTTATAAGGAGGTTCCGCCGAAATTTTTTTTTATAAATATATATAACTATATGAGAAGAACATTCTGTAATTTTTTCAGATTTTTCTGAGTATGCCCGTATGGAGACCTTCCTTGTTAGTCAATTCTTAAGCAATCAAATCTAATGAAATTTATTTTACACATTCTCAATAATATTTAGAACTTTTATATTAACAAGTTTTTCATAGGACCAATTCTTATAGCAAAAATAAATTAAACAAAAATAGGAGTTGGAGAAAAAACCTCAAATCCAAATTGCTTATATTCTCAATCATTTTTAAATTCACTTTTGATTTTAAACGCATCCAAATGGCAGATCCTCAGCAGAATATTTAAAAAAAAAGACTGCCAAAAAAAGTATTTTGAACAAAATTTCCCAAAGTGATCGTGATTGGAAAATTGAGGAAGTATAGCAAATTGCGTTTTTTCCGACACATTTTTAAATCCATTTGTTTTCAAACGCATCCAACTTACAGGTTCTCTTATACAAGAATTATATTATGTGACGGATTGGCCAGTTTTTTGATAAAGGCAAAATATATTTGAAAAAAGGCTGCCAAAATGGGCACTTCGCACAAAATTTCCCAGGGCAATCATAATTAAAGAACTGAGGATGCATTCAAATAACAAATTGGTTATTTTATGACTCATTTTTAAATTCAATTTTGCTCTCAAACGCATTCAATTGACAGTTTTTTATTACACTGCTCTAAACAACTAAAGGATGTTTGAAGTTTTACATAAAATAAAAATATAAACGAAATTTTTTTTGCCGAAAATTGAAGAAGAGAATCACAAATGCAAATTTTTCTGGTTTTCAAACTGTGGAGTATGCAAATTTTGAATTCGACATCAAAAACGTCGCTTCAGCGGCAGCGAATGAAATTTTACTTTCAACTGGATAAAAGAGAATGAAGACAAGGATGATCGGCATTCAGTGATTCCTTTGTTTCGATGAGTACGATGTCTCAGCGAAGTCATTTGACAGATTCAGAAGCTTGGAGAATTGTTGGTAGGTTAGAAGGGGGCCAAACTCAAGCCGAAGTAGCGCAAGCCATTGGAGTGTCACAAAGTGTCATTTCCAGGATCTGGAACCGTTTTTTGGAGAGTGGATGTGCAGGCCGAAGACCAGGGCAAGGTCGTAGACGGGCAACAACGCCCAATGAAGATCGGTATTTAGCGTTAACAGCTCGGAGACACCGAAACATGAACGCTACTCTTCTCCAACAACACCATCGCTCGGCTACAGGCACCACGATTTCAACTCAGACTGTCCGAAACCGGCTCCATGCTGTAGGTCTGTATGCTCGTCGACCGATGGTATGTGTGAGATTAACATCAAGGCATCGTCGCGACCGCAGAAAGTGGGCAACCGAGCATGTCAACTGGAGGAGAAATGAATGGAGCAATATTCTGTTTTCTGACGAGTTCCGTTTTTCTGTGCATCCGGATAATAGGCGTATTTTCATCTGGAGGGACCGTGGCAGTAGGAATAATCCTGCGTTCGTGCACGAAAGTGTCAGATTTGGCGGTGGAGGAGTGTTGGTGTATGGTGGCATCTCCATTGACGGGCGCACTGACCTCTACATCATTCGAGATGGAGCTCTGACTGGTCGCCGATATAGGGATGAGATCCTCAGACCTATTGTAGTCCCTTACGCTGCAGCAATCGGAGATAACTTCATTTTAATGGACGATAACTGCAAGCCACATCGTGCAAACCTGGTGGGGGATTTCCTTTTCGAGGAAGGAATCGTTCGAATGGAATGGCCAGCGTGTTCTCCAGACATGAATCCAATCGAGTACGTTTGGGACGCTCTAGGAAGATGAGTTTATGGCCGCCAACAACCCCCACAAACTCTCCAAGAACTGGAAAGAGCTCTTCTGGAAGAGTGGGGCAGAATACCCCAACTCGTTATTAATAGCCTCATTGAGTCCATGCCTCAAAGGTGTTCAACGTTGCTGGCCGCCCGTGGAAACCATACCCCCTACTGAAAATGATTTTCTTTGAAGAAAACACCTTTTCTTATTCTTTTTTTCTCATATGCACAAATTGTGTTTTTTTCCTTTTGTACACAAATGCGCAATAAAATGCATTTTTTTCTGCCAAACATGTGTAATTTATTCTCATATAACCTACTATGTCTGTCGACCATGTATCAATCAGCTAAAAAGTTTCCCAGATACAAAATCCACCTAAAACTGCAATATCCTTTAATTGTTTTGATCAGTGTATTTAGGAACTATATAATGTACGGAATCGTCGATTTTTTGATAAAGGCTAAATATATTTTGAAAAAAAAAAAAACTGTCAAAGTAGGCACTTCGCACAAAATTTCCCAAAGCGATCATGATTTAAGAATTGAGGACGTATTCAAATAACAAATTGGTTATTTTATGACTTATGAATTGAATGCTTTTGAGAGCAAAATCGAATTTGAAAATAATTCGACTTTGCTCTCAAAAGCATTCAATTGACAGTTTTTTGTTATTTAGGAACTGTGTAATGTACCGTATTGGTCAGTTTTTTTGATAAAGCTTAAATATATATATTTTGAAGTTGTCAAAGTGGGCCCTTCGAACAAAATTTCCCAAAGCGATTGAGGATGTATTCAAATAACAAATTGGTTATTTTATGACTCATTTTCAAATTCGATTTTGCTCTCAGAAGCATTCAATTGACAGTTTTTTTTTTGTTATTTAGAAACTATAGAATGTGCGTATTGGTCGATTTTTTAATAATAAATTTAGAGTATATTTCAAAATATGTTGTCAAAATGAGCATTTGAGCCGAATTTCGCTTAAGATGATTTTGATAAAAACCAGATCTTACATAAAAATAAAATAAAATTTTTTCAAAAGTGACCAAATAAAGTTATTAAACTGGATTTATCTCTATTCATACAGTATTTACTCGTTTACAAGGCGCACCCCTACTTTACAAGTAAAAATGGCGATTTATTAAAATCTCGTGTATAACGCGCACCATAAATTTGATACGCTAATGAAGAATGACCAAATGAATTTCAGTAAAAAAAAAAAAAAAAAAAAAAAAAAAAAGGCCGAAACAAACATTACATTAGACCAGAAAACAAGACGAAATTGCATTTTTAGTCTTCGGGTTGTAAGAGAATGACGGGAAATACGAATGAATGACGCTAAAGATAATTGCTAATTAGCGTTTAGATAATGTCATTAGCTCTGTTGTATAAAAAACTGCAAGGAATGAAATAAATATGCAATAATACTTCAATTAATTAATATTTTCCGAGTTTTAATATCTTCTTTGAATATTTTTTTGTTTCATATGTATAGCGTTCGACTGCATCCAACAGTAAAAAAATATTCCGTGTATAAGTCGCACCTAGGAGTTTTGCCCTAATATTTGGAAAAAAAGTGCGCCTTATACACGAGTAAATACGGTATTTTAATTTTTGTTGTTGAAATGAGCATTCTTCGAAATCTACCTCCGCCTATAGGCAGGGCCGTAGCTAGAAGTGTACGATAGGGGGGGGGGGGCTCATATTTTTTTGTTCTCTCTCTAATGCAGAAAGATAAATTAGTGCATATTCACATTGTAGGTACTATGTTTCTCATTAAATTGTTGTAATAACTTCATTTTATGCTAAGAAAAGTATATGATGATGAAAATTTTGAATGTATAACTGGTGCAAAATTAAACATTCTGTTAGCTTCATATGTACCAATATGATGAGGGAGTGTGGAAACACGTATTTTAGATACAATTTAGTAACTCTGCAAAACTGCAAAAGGGTCTCAAAACTAAATTAGATTTTTGAACAGAATTCCATTTGAATTTTCGGAATATTTAGTGACCTTGCAACTTTTACCAGGAGAGGGGGGGGGGCTCAAAATATTTTAGGGGGGGGGGCTGAGCCGCCCATAGCGCCCCCTTAGCTACGGCCCTGTCTATAGGCCAAGCCGACAGGGATTTTTATTTATATTGCGTCTATTACAACTGTTAAAAATATAGCTTTTTTTTTTTACAAATTCTTTGTTTCTTCTATTTTCAGTCATTAAAAACATTTAATAATAGCTTATTAAAAGCGTTTAATTCACGTTTTTTTCGTAATTACTGCAAACTAAGCAATGTGTAGATTATACAAGTGAAATTATGCTGTATACAATGTATGCGGAGTATTAAGAATACATGAGAATTTCCCTGGATATTTCAGAAATCGATCCATCCTGTTAAAATGCTGATCTGCTTGTTGGGTTGGATTTAATTTTTTGGTGCTGATAAGAATTGACTTTAAACACGGGCCGGGTTCAGGCCGATTTTTATTAACGGCATTCGGGCCGGGCCTTACTTTTTTCTGAAGACTCGAGTCGGATCGGGCCTATTCGATCGGGCCCGGCCTAACTTATGTTTTCCGTACGAAGCCGGGACTGATTTACATTCTTCCTAGTCTTCACGGACCAAAATATTCAATCTCGGTTGAATCATCTTGTATCAAAATCATTTTCTAGACGTGGCCAAGTCTTTCCAAAAATCAGTAAAATTTGGCTTTGTACAAAAATTTTTGCAAAAAAGGCATATACTTTTAAATCGTTATTATTCTACAATTAAACATTGAAATTTATTCTTTATAAAGAATCGTAGATTTCTAGGCAGACCTGTAGTTAGTTGACTGTATCTTTTTTACTATGGGTCAGGTTGATTTTAGGTTTCAGGTTGTATTTTAAATCTAGCGGGTTGGGTTCGGATATACGCGATTTTTTAATGTGAGAATATTATATCAGATTAAAAAAAAATGTACTTAATAATAGAGTTAAATGCATGAAAAAAGTACCTGCCTATAACGAAATCCTTTTTTAAACTGTTCATCCACGCAATATGACTACAAAAATACGCGAGGAAAAAAAATGTATAAACCTGCTAAGAAGGGTTGGTTGGTTGGTTAAATGAGGTTTTTTTTTATGGCACGAAGTCCCTTTTGGGACATGCTGCGCCAAGCCAAATCTGCTAAGAAGGAAGCTTCTCTATAATTTTTTTCCCTTTCCAATGCGATACCGTATTTTACTTTCATCATACATCATTTTTAATTTTTTTATGTCTCCATTACATGGAATATGAATTAATATCATTAATGATAACTAAAACATTTACATACAACAAACAGAGATTCATTAAAATTATAAATGTCGCAGCCTATGACACTTCTGCAGAAATAAAAATTATAAAATAAGGACTAAGATAAGTGTTTTTGGTCAGAACGAACTCTTTCGTAAGAGTAAATATCAATGTTCTGTAGAAATTCACTTGGGCCGGGCCGGGTCAATATTTTTTTTCCTTCTATGGAACGAGCCTGGAAATTTCGGCCTGCGCAGACCTCTAGTTGACTGTATCTTTTTTACTACGGGTCAGGTTGATTTTATTTATTTTTTAGGTTTCACGTTGTATTTTAAATCTAGCGGGCTGGGTTCGGATATACGCAATGATTTAATGTAAGAATATTATATCAGATTAAAAAAAATGTACTTATAAAACTTTTTCCAAGGGTTGTGCCGTTGGAGAAAAGACTTGATAAATTCGTAGGATCGCAAGTACTCCGGAGAATCGGCGTTTTTTTTTTTTTTTTTTTGCTAAAAAAAAAGTTTCAACTTTTTCCCCCGGGTATAAGTGAAGCGCTCCCCCGTCCAATAACTTTGTAGCGAGTCATTTTTCCAAAGTTTCTCCATTTATATGAAGCATATACAGTACATATTATTCTGAGATAGATTTTTGTCGCCATACGGATCTTTTTCTTTATTGGAATTTTTTTCTTTTTTGGGGAATTGTGTGATTTCTGGTTAAAATCGAAATAGGATTCTAATTTTTTCTCCCGATCCTAGATCGCCGGATCGGACGTGTTCTGCACCCCTGCTTCTCGGACACATTTTAATAGTTTTAAATGTTTTTTTGGCATTATATAGTTGAGATCGATCTGTACAAATCCCGTTTCTATTTTTTCGATTTTGTTTACGGTATTTTAAAGAGACTGTTTCAGTCAAGCGAAACAACCCACTCGCTAATAGTAATCCTATGGTAGAAATTTATAAAAATAGCTATGCATTTTTTTTTTTTTTTTTTTTGCATTGGATGGCTGAAAGTACAAAAATAGTTTTCTACCTTTTTCGATTTTTTTTCACAGCACACTTTCGTTTTCGGAACCGGTTTCAAAAGTGATTCCATCCTTATAATAAAAATCTGCAATCAATATCGGAAAAGTAAAAAACGGTCTTTGTACAAATCAATGTCAGCTATTCTATTCAAAACAAATTATTTTAATATATTTGAATAATGCAAACGTGGTATCTTGATAAATTTCTTCTATAGGCTAGAATTAGCGTGACTTAAGTAGCCTCTTCTAAGATGCATTTCAATATTTTTAAATGATTCTCCCTTTTTGGCATTGGACGGCTGAAATCGATCTATAAATACACTTTTTTTTTATACAGATATTTTCTGTGAGGACACTATCATTATCGGAACCGATTTCGAAAGTGAAAGCATACCCCATAAAAAATTCTGCAATCAAAATCGAAAAAGTAAAAAACGGGCTTTTGTACAGACAGAATGCAACCGAGATATTTTTATAAATTTCTTTCTTAGGATTAGCATTATTGAACGAGTCTTTTCGCTTGACTGAAGTAGCCTCTTCTCTGTAGCATTTCAATATTTTAAAGTGATTTTTTTTTTCATTGGACAGCTGAGATCAATCTGTACAAAGGCCTTTTTCTGCTTTTTCGATTTTGCTTACATGTTTTCGTAAGGACACTTTCATTTTCGGAACCGGTTTCAAAAGTGAAAGCATCTCCAATAAAAAAAATTCTGCAATTGAAATCGAAAAGTAAAAACGGTATTTTTACAGATCGATTTCAGCTATCCAATGCCAAAAATCATTTAAAAATATTGAAATGCAACAGAGATATTTTATAAATGTTCTCTTATGGGATAAGCTTTAGAAAGTAATGCCTTTTCACATGACTGGAGTAGCCTCTTAGCAACACTCATTGCTGATTTGAATGGAAAATATATAAATATTTTGATTAAATAAAAAAACAAAATTTAATCAAAACAACATATACACTAAGCAGAAATTAATCATTCCGGCATGGTAATTTCATCGCAAGGGAAAGTATTAGCCTAAATTTTCGTTAAAATAGTCAAAAGAATTTTTCTTTAAAGTTTGAGAAACACATTTTTTTTAACAAGTGTAATCTAATTTAATAATAAAACTTTATTGTAGTTATCGTTTAGTAGTTATTTTTAAAGTAAGGTGGTCTAGTGTAATAACGCCAGGCGGAGTAATAACGCCAAGTGCTAATATTATGCATAATTGTGAAATAATCTGGTAAATGACACCCATGTGCTCTGCGCAAAAGGGTTTTGAGTCATATAAATCGCAAAAAACAGTTTCAAGTTAATTTGCTCCATTCGTAGATCTTCTTGCTTTTACAAGCAACTAAAATTAACGCTTGATCAAAAATTTGTGAGATACGTTTTGTGATGTGAAAACTATTTTTTTTTATCCGGAAATACTTTGTTTACTACATAAATTTGTAGTGCATTTCATGGACTTTCAAAATGTTGTTGAAGATTTTGTATATCTTCTCGAGATAATTTGTAATTTAAAATGTACAGTGCAATAACAATACCGGGGTAATAACGCCAATGAATTAATTAATACTCCGGTTGATTCCCAACAGTGGCTGAGCTACATCCTAAATACTTATTCAAATAAACACAGTTAAAACCGTGCAATGTTTATATAATTCTATTTAAACGGTCCTTTTTTAAGCAAAAAGAAGCTCACGGTCTGATATTCTTTTGCCTCCCCCCCCCCCACACACACACACCACACCTTTATTTTTCTTACACTTTCACAAAAAATTAAACATTTTCAATACCTTGGAATGCAATTTGTCAATTTCTAAGTTTGTAGAGTTTGCTTTTTTAGAATTGGGCAATCTACATGCCATTATTCCATCTTATTTCATAGTTTTGTTTGCATGGTGTTATTACCCATATAGGTGGGTAATAACGGTCAAGAAATCACGCCATTACATTTTATGAATACATATCTGTTAAATTATTTTTTTATATATATAGTTAATGAGTTGCTGTATCAAATCATATATTTGTTTGAAAAATACAATCTAAAACTGAGCCGTGAAAATTGGTAGAACCTTAACGTGGCGTTATTACCCCAGGATACCTTATAATAGTAATATCTATATAGTAATCTATATAACACAAATGCTTAATACTTATGAAAGAAATTAATTCAGTAAAAATTATAAGTTATAGAAAATTTAAATACATAACTATATTTATTCGCCACATATATCTATTAATTTTTAATGACATTAGCCAACTATTATTATTTCTTTCTTTCTCTCCCCCCCTTTTTTAACGAATGACATCTTTCTTTTGAGAATAAGCATTTTTTCCTTTTTGACGTTTGCGCATAATTATAAAATATATCAGGCATTTTACTTCAAAATTTGAAGGGAAAAAAAAGGATTTTGAATTTGCTTTAATTCCAAATCAATGTTTAAAAAAATCTTTATAATTACATTAGATGATTAGTATAAAAAAATGTCTGAAATCAGCATCTGTTTACATCATTTTAGGAATGCACATTTAAACAAACTTTCTGTGTCTGCTGAAAATTGTAGTTTTCAATCCTACAAGATGCTTACCTAATAGCCAGAGGCAAAATTTCACACCATTTCCTTCTTAGACTTCTCGTTGAGTAAATCAATGTTGTTCCCTCCCCCTTTTTTAAGTGGGTGGTTTTTGGTTAAGGCAGGATTTTCAGGCTTTCTGACTGTTTTAAAGAAAAGTGTAACAACCGTTTACGTATGTAGTAGAGATTAAAAGAATAAAATAAGCAAAATAAAAAGAATTTTTGGAGAGCAAAATAATCAAACTATGCATACTTTCTTGCCAAATTTTAAAATGTAAAATAGATTTTTCGTGATAAGATAACAACTAATCTTTATAGAACCTAAAATAATGCATCTAGAATGCTTTAAAGTTATAAAATTAAATAAAATTTGAAAATGACGTGCATGGTTTTAGAGTACAATTTTTGAAAGTTATCAAAAATACCAAATTCGAGCAAAATGAGAAAAAAAAATAAATAAAAGCTATAAATTTTCCCTATTGAAACAACATTACCCGCTCTATCTTGGAGTATTACAGAAGTAGCCTTTTAAACATATTTTTATTCACTAAAGTAGCCCATTTAGCCCTTTATGCCCCAACTGTACTTGTTACAAAATTCATTTAATACATTTTAGAATGAATTATAGACACTTTACTTTATCTTGTTCCAAAAGCATTATTGGTTGCATAAAACAAAAATATTTGAAAAAGGGTTATTTCTTTTTCATTTGCATTTTTTTTTTTTTTTTTTTTTTTTTTTTTTGTATTTAATATTAGAAGATTGTGGAGGAAAAGTTACAGTGAGGAGTTATTTTTACTATTAGGTTATAGTATTACATTTTCTAATTTTATAAAATACTAAATAAATATATTTTTTAAATAACAGATTTGAATAAAGTTATAAATATTATAGAAAATCTTCATAAATTCAAATTTAATTAATTTGAAATGGCAAAATCCTACTAAATTTTATTAAATAATTGGGTAAATCTTCTAATGCAGTTTCATAAAATTCAAGAAAATATTTTAGAATATTTTAGATTCCACAAATTTATAATTTAGCACATAAAGAGTCAATCATAAAAATGAAATTTGAGTGGTTAAGTAGTCTTAAATCCATTTCCACTTTTCAAGTATTCAATTCTTTTCTTTATTTCCATAGATCAGTTGAACCTATCCCAACAAGGAAAAAATACAGTTACATTAAATCATATATACAGGGCTTAATTTCTAAGGAAAAAAGTGCTGCAGCTCTAATATTCTTCAGTAATAATAAACATAGTGTACTCCCCTGTAACCTGCAATTGCATAATTATATTACATAAATTATAGAATCTAAAGCAATTTTGTCTTAAACAAAGTAATCTGTTTAATGTACTTTGACTACATTAGCAAACTATCTATATCAGTAATTAATGAACAGAGAAAAAATAACTAAAATCTTGGATGGAAAATTAAAATCTTGTTTGCCTTTGTATTCACTAGAAATAATTTTCACTAAAATAAAAAAAAGTAAAAGAGCTGAGTTACATTGAGCTCTGATGCAAATTGAAAGGCTACTTCAGTGAAATTAAACGACCCATTCGCTAATGCTAATCCTATGAAAGAAATTTATAAAGATAACTCGAATGCATTTCAATATATATATATATCATTGAAGAGCTGAGCAAAGGCCGTTTTTTACATTTTTTAAAATTTTGTTTACAGATATTTTTAACGATGTTACTATCATTTTCGGAGATGGTTTTGAAAGTGAAAGCATCCTCATAAAAATATCAGCAGTTAAAATAAAAGACCTTTGTACAAATTGATCTCAACTGTTCAATGAAAAGAATCATTTGAAAATACTGAATTGCAACAGAGATATCTTTTATAAATTTCTTCCGTAGGATTAGTATTAGCGAGTAAGTCTTTTTACGTGACTGGAGTAGCCTCTTAAGTATTATACACACATCATCTTTTCTAGAAAACAATAGTTGAGATTTGATCATTACATATCTATACAAAGAATAGTTAGCCAAAAGAAAAAAAAAAAAAAAAAAACGTATTCCAATCTCTAAATTTAACAAAAAAAAAAAAAAAAAAAAAAAAAAAAAGAAAAGGAAATAGTGGTGGTTTTTTGATAGTATTCAAAGATTACTATTTGTGATAATTTTTTACAGCTTTCAATATCACGATCTGACTATAAATTTAGTCATTTTCCAATAATAAGCTTATAAAAAAAACCTCTGAAATCCACTGATGTATAATCCACACTACATGTTGGAATGTAAACAATGAAAATAGTCCTTAACAGTTAAACCAATAAAGTTAAATTTGATACATTTTTTTTTCAGTTATCAATTTTTCAGTGAATAAATAGTTAAATATAAATTGGAAATAAATATTTAAATTTTCTTAAGAACAAAATTTTATCTGGGAGCGAGAAGTCATGAGTGTTCATAGACAACAGAAAAAAATGGACAACAAATCAAAGCTGAAACTACCACATGTTGAGTAAATGTTTAAAATAAATTAGTAAAATGTGTATTATATGTAATTGAAATTTTCTTTAATCTTAGATATTAAATATAATATATCAGTGTTGCATCATGTTTTTCTTTTCCATTGTAATTTTTGTGTAGTTGTTCTTAACTTATAGCAAGACTATAAAAAATAAAGTGTAAACAAAGGGATAACCTATAATCTGCAAAATGTTCAGTCCCCAAGTGTACAGATTTGACTGTATAAATAAGGTATCAAAATACTCATTCACAATAAACTTTTTTTTTTTTTTTTTTTTGAAGACATTAAGGAGGCCCAGGGGTTGAAAACTTTTCAAAAAATCGATTTTTCTTTTATGATCTAAATTTGATTAATCATTTACTTCTTAACTCAATGCAAAAAACCGCATAAAAATATTTGCATTTTTAACGGAGTTATAAGCATTTATGTATCAACACTTTCAAAGCCGCATCCATATAATTTCAACTTTAAGTCGCATTTTCTCAAAACTTGATTTTTTATGACTAACATCAAGATTTAAAAAAACTATTTAATTGAATGGCTTATTTATTTATTTATTTTTTTTGCATGCATATAACATCATTATCTAGATTATGAATTAATATATTTTAGATAGTTTAATATTTTGAGTATTTTTAATGGAAAAAAAGTTTTAAATTTTCAACTTAGAGAGATTTTTTAATGCTGTTTTTATTAAGTGATAGTTATATCCTTAATTCATAATCTAGATTATGATGTTATATGCATGCAAAAAAAAAAAAAAATAAAAATAAATAAATAAAATAAGCCATTCCATCAAATAGTTTTTTTTTAATCTTGGTGTTAGTCGTCAAAAATCAAGTTTTGAGAAAACACGACTTAAAGTTGAAATTATACGGATGCGGCTATGTAAGTATTGATACATAAACGCTTATAACGCCGTTAAAAATGCTAATATTTTTATGCAGTTTTTTGCATTGAGTTAAGAATTAATTGAATAATCAAACTAGATCATAAAAAAAAGTCGATTTTTTGAAAAGTTTTCAACCCCTGAGCCCCCTTAATACATTATGATGACCTTTCTAGAACTTCCCAAAAGTCAGACTGGTGAAAGAAATAATTAAAAACTTTATATTTGAACTATAAGGATTAAGGGAAAAATAAATGCTCTCACACAATTACAATTTCTTTAATCATGCTCGAAATGGAAAAATCCACAAACAAGAACACTAATTCACAATTATTGTTGACTAAAAACTACTTAAAATTGTAGAAAATTTATATCTAACTATTCAAAAACAATTTAACCTAGTTGGATGTACAAATTCAAGAACATTCTTCTACCTCATACATCTTAAATTTTCAAAAAATAGTTACAAATGTTAATGGCATTCTATGACATCTATAGGCATTTGATGCATTTTTATATTTAAAATATCTCCCCAGAAGATTAATAATTTAAACTTATTTTTATGGTGGTCTCATCTTAAAGGATGTCCTTCTTTCTTAGTAGTCAAAATATTTTTTAAATTGTTGTCTAATATTTTATGTATGTAGTGGGAGCAAAATTTTATAATTCATATAAAATTAAGTATAGATAGATTAGAAATATTTTGAGAACTAAGGGGGGAAATGACATCCTTTAAGAAGAGCACACAGAAAAAAGAATTTAAAAATGTTAATTTCCTGAGAAGATATTTTGAATATAAAAATGCACCAAACGGCCATAGACTTAACATTACCAAGGGTAATTCAGAAACAGAGAAACTGGCCGCCTTAATACTTCAATATTATAAGTTCAATACTATACCAACTTTGATTTCCATCATAACAATCTGTTTAAGACAACTAATTGGAGAAAAAATAAGTTAATCTTGATTGTGATGCTTATTAAAACAAACAATCCATTCGTATTCTGTTATACATCAACAGAGTGTATATATAAAACTGTAATATGTTTTAAAAATTGCATGAACCAGAATAATATTGGTCAAAATTTTACAAACCAGAACATCGTACCTTTGCTCTGGTACATTTTAAGCCCTGTTTATAGCAATTGTGTTTCAGGCATTTTAAAAACCATTCTCTTTTTAAATGCTAATTCACAAATATTAAAATGAATAGAATTTATGTAGTTATAAATGTTTTATTTTATCTTAGCAAAAGTACAAAATTAATTCTCAAATAATTGTACAAGTAGAAAAATATGAAGAATTATTTACAACAAATTTGCAACATATTAAATGGCAGATTGGAAACAAATGTTTTACATTTCAAAGTACAAAAATTCAGTCTAGAAAAAAATTATTGTCATTGGTGAAGAAATATAAAAACAAACTTTTGTAATGTAATTTTTAAATTTAGTACAGAATATATATAAAAATCAAAGGTGAAAAAAAATTCAAAAACAAGCTTTTGTAACATAATTTCCAAATTTAGTCTAGAATATCTATAAAAATTATAGCTGAAAAAAAAATTAATAAAAGCAAGTTTTTGAAATGTAGCTTCCAAAATTTAGAATATATGAGGTGTTCAAACTGAAGTGGCTTAAGTTCACTCAAGCTAAATTTGGATGATTATTTTCTTGACCTGCTAAGTTCTAACTTTTCAGCATATATCTGGGCCAAGTCTATAGTTGTGATAGTTACTGATAAATGACAATAATAAATCTTAGTGAAATAGAAAACTGCAATCAAGGAGAAACTTCAACTTGCTGTGCATTAGAAATGTGAAAAACGGACTTTATCCACTTCAGTTCTAAATGCCTCATATATAAAAATCATAAGTGAAAAAATACAAAAACAAGCTTTTGTAATGTAATTTTCAAATTTAATCTAGAATATATATAAAAATGAAAAAATACAAAAACAAGCTTTTGTATCATAATTTCCAAATTTAGTCTAGAATATATATATATATATAAATCACACACAAAGAAATATAAAAACAAACTTTTACAATGTAATTTCCAAAATTTAGTCTGCAACATCATAGGTGAAAAAATATAAAAGCAAAATTTCAAATATAACTTCCAAAATTTAGAATATATGAGGCATTCAGAACTGAAGTTGAGCTAAATTCGGATGATTATTTTCTTGATCTGCTTAAGTTGTATTTGGATCAAGTCTATAGTTGTGATAATTACTGATAAATGACAGTAATAAATTTAATGAAATGGAAAAATTACAATCAGAGAAACTTCAACATATTGTGTTTCGACAATGTGAAAAATGGACTTGATCAACTTCAGTTCTAATTGTCTCATATTTAAAAATCATAGATGAAAAAATACAGAAACAAGCGTTTGTAATGTATTTTCCAAATTTAGCCTAGATTGTATATAAAAATCACAGGTGAAGAAATATAAAAACAAACGTTTCTAATGCAATTTTCAAATTTAGTCTAGACTATATATAAAAATCATAGGTTAAAAGAAGTTTTTGAAATGTAACCTCCAAAATTTAGAATATACAGTCGAGCCTCTATATAACGAAATTCATCGTTCCAGTAAAAAATTCGTTATATAGCGAAATTCGATGTATAGAGTATGATGTTAAAAATAGTATTTAATGTGTAAATTTTGAACAAATATTATTTTTGATCTTTTTAATTAAGAATTTGAAATGTTTAAAAGTATATATTAACCTAACATTTTATTTCTTACTTATTTAAGCAGTTTCAAAAAAGAGAAAAGACATTTATTTGAAAGCTTAATGAAAATCAAATGAGGAAGACTTACATAAATTTTAGAGGAAGAAATCTGTAATTTTTTGTTGTTTTGATTTTAAAATTACAATTGTTACGCTCTCAAAAAAAAAAAAAAAAATTCTCAAATTTTAGCAAGGAATGAAAAATTGTAGTTAATATTTTCCTCCATTTGAAGGTCTCTCTTATGTGCTGTCATTGATTCCTCTCTTATATGTGTAACAATTCAATTGACTGTTTTGAGAAGGATGTTGAAAGGTGTGTGGGAGGTGGGATGAACTTGTTAGATTTAAAGAATAAGGAGAGAAGTAATATTTAAAAAAAAAAAAAAAAACCTTTCCACTGAACGATAAATCAAAAATAAGTGATGGAAAATTGATTCCATATGATTTCGAAGCTTTTTTAAAACTGAATAAATTAAGATCAATTTATGAAAAAATTCGTTATATGGAGATAGATATTTCGCTATATAGAGTCTGTTTTTAATGTAATCATGCGAAAAGGGGACCGTTCTTACAAAAAATTCGTTATATGGAGAAATTCGATGTATGGAGTTTCGTTATATAGAGGTTCGACTGTATGTGATGTTCATAACTGAAGAGGCTTAAGTTCTTTCTTGAGCTAAATTAGGATGATTATTTTCTTGACCTGCTTAAGTTCTAACTTTTCAGCATGTATTTTGATAAATTCTATAGTTGTGATAGTTACTGATAAATTACAGTAATAAATTTAATGAAATGGAAAATATAAAATGAAGGAGAAATTTCAACTAATTGTGTTTTTGAAATGTAAAAAATAGACTTTATCTGCTTCAGATCTAAATGCTCAAATATAAAAATTATAGGTGAAAAAATATAAAAACATGTTTTTGTAATATAATTTTCAAATTTAGTCTAGAATATATATAAAAATCAAAGGTGAAAAAATACAAAAAACAAGCTTTCGTAACGCAATTTCCAAACTTAGTCTAGAATATACAGTTGAATCTTGTTAACATGAACGTCAAGGGGAACCAAAATTTTGTTCATGTTAACAGTAATTTATGTTATCAGTATTAAATCTTTGTAATTGTTTTTATAGGGGACTATTAAACAGGGATGCCACTCAGAAAATAGCAAAAAAGAGGAAATTATGCGTAAAGTAAAATTTACGACATTTTTCACAACTTTATGCGTGAATTTTGAAAATTATATTGTTTATAATAAACTAAATAAAGAATTACTCTTATAAATTAAAAGTTTACAACAAAAGAAAAGCTGTAAGTTAAAATGATTTTTCTTTAGTTCACAGTATTTTACATCAATTAAGGTAACCCAGCAACAACAGGTTCAGTGAAGAATTTTATGTATCTGATCATTTTAAACCAATTCAAGTAACCCAGCAATAGATTCTATGATTATTCCACGAGTGAATAGCAAAATTTTGCAGGTTGTTTTTTTTATTTGACGAAAAAAACTGTTTTATTTCATGATCGTTTGGTGAAAATTGCCGTTTTACATCATGATCGTTTGATGAAAATCATCGTTCCACATAGTGATCTTTTGACAAAAATCGTCGTTTCACATTGCGATCGTTTCAGAAAAATGACCGCTTCGTTTCGCGATCGTTTGTCGAAAATCGCCATTTCATATCGCGATCGTTTGACGAATATCGTCGTTTTACAGTGCGATTGTTTGACGAAAATCGCCGTTTTATTTAGCGATCGTTTGACGAAAATAGCCGTTTCACATCGCGATCGTTTGACGAAAATCGCCGTTTCAGATCATGATCGTTTGACAAAAATCATCGTTTCACAGCGCGATCCTTTGACAAAAATCGCCGTTTCACAAAAATCACCGTTTAGTTTCGCGATCGTTTGACGAAAATCGCCGTTTTATATCACGATCGTTTGACGAAAATCGCCGTTTTATATCACGATCGTTTGACGAAAATCGCTGTTTTATTTAGCGATCGTTTGACAAAAATCGCCGTTTTATTTAGCGATCGTTTGACAAAAATCGCCGTTTCACATTGCGATCGTTTCAAGAAAATCGTTTCGTTTCGCAATCGTTTGATGAAAATTGCTGCTTTATATCGCGACCGTTTGATGAAAATTGCTGCTTTATATTCGCAACTATTTGATGAAAATAGCCTTTTTTTAAAGATTTTTTAACGAAAATCGATGTTATATTTCGCGATCGCTTGACGAAAAAGGCTGTTGTATTTCGCGATCGTTTGATGGAAAAGGCTGTTTTATTTCGCGATCGTTCGACGAAAATCGTTATTTTATCTTGTGATCGCTTTAAAAAAAAAAAAAATCGCTAATTCTTAAAAATTGAAAAAAGCGGAAATCCGCCAAAAGGCGGAAAAGTGGCATCCCTGATTAAAACAGTTAATGTTAAAAGTAATTCACGTTAACGAGGTTTGATTGTATATAAAAATCAATGGTGAAAAAAATACAAAAAACAAGCTTTTGTAATGTAATTTCCAAATTTAGTCTAGATTATATATAAAAATCCCAGGTGAAGAAATATTAAAACAAACTTTTGTAATGTAATTTCCAAAATTTTGTCTAGAATATCATAGGTGAAAAAATATAAAAGTAAGTTTTGAAATGTAACTTCCAAAATTTAGAATACATTAGGTATTCTGAACTGAAGTGGCTGAAGTTCACTCTTGAGCTTAATTCAAATGATTATTTTCTTGACCTGCTTAAGTTCTACCTTTTCAGCATGTATTTGGATTAAGTCTATAGTTGTGATAGTTACTGATAAATAACAGCAATTAATTTTAGTCAAATGGAAAAATCATAATCAAGGAGAAACTTTAACTTGTGTTTTGGAAATGTGAAAGAAAAACAGACTTGATCCACTTCAGTTCTAAATGCCTCGATATATAAAAATCATAGGTGAAAAAAATATAAAAACAACCTTTTGTAATATAATTTCATAATTCAAATAGCCCTACAATTTATATTCTCAATCTATGAGGCATTCTGACAAAATTTTAACTTCCAGGATTAAAAATCTGGCAAAATTGAACTTAATAAAATAAACATTTAAACTTACAGTTAGATGCCTTATGGATTAAAATAAAGAAAAAATGGTCAGCAGCAACAATATTTTTTATTTAAATGAGGTTTAGGTTAGACTTGCGTGTTTAATTTTCCTTACTGTCCTCTTCACATTTTACCTCTAACATTTTCTTCTAAATTTTTTCTTATAGTTAATGAATTTGTATAGTACCCATAGAATATTTAAATAAGAAATAATAATGCTGTATTATTTTTAGTACAAAAGGATTGTCTTAAAAACATGTTAAGGAACAGTAAAGAAAAAAAAATAAGGAAAATTACCCCTTATTTTTAGGCAAAACATGTTAAGACTAACCGATAGCCCCAATATTTATTGATTTTTAGCAACAGTTATTTAACTTTTAGCTATATATTTATATAAAACCATTGTCCTTGTTTCAGAAAAAAAAAATACATCAAATTACTTTTATTGAAACAATTTTATACAGACAGAAAAATCAGACTTAAAAATCAGCATCAGGGACATGGTATGGTAAGGAATTGCATGGTATATTTGGACCCGTAACATCATCCAAAACTTATTTATCTCATTGATATTGTTATACTGCCATGCAGTGGAATGTTCTCCAATATAAAAAAATTAAAACAACCCGAAAAATGTATACTAAAATAAAATTAATATTCAGGAACTTAACATTATGTGAGAATACCTCATACATTGACATGTTTTGTTGAACTTCTGATTCTGATAGTAATTAAAAAGTATCCTTGGTAATAAAAGAATTCCACCTAGGAATTCTACAGAATTAAATTAGCTCAAACAAAAACATTCTGATTAAAAGATGTTCAGCAGACATATGTAGACTTCTTATATTCCTAAAGATAAATGATACTAAATTGATGAAATGAAATGAAGGTGCTAAATACGACAAAAACTATAAATAAAAAAATTAGTCATGTTTTTCAATGAATGCTTTTAAAAATTAATGTCATTGATAAAAAAAATTTCAATCAATCAATGAGATTCTGTATAAAAATATTTCATAAAAAAATAATATTAAGTGATAATAATTTTAATAGATTGTTAAGTGATGAATGGGTAAATGTAAAATATCTTAATATATGAAAGTTAGAAATTCTAATAAAAAATTCCCCTTGAGTTATAATAATTAAAATTTATGTAAAAAAGCATAATAAATGAAATAAAATTACTTTCAGGTGCATACATATAAATTTATTTAAAATACATTAACATGTTTTGAACCATGACACAGCCATCATCAGTAGGGATTTAAATGTTATTTTTTGTTTGCACTTATTTGAGAATTACCTAGAAAAAATTATTGCAATTTAATTTTGCATGCCAGATGAAATGCCAGGTTTAGGTATTCAAATTTCCAACAAAATGAGATTTAACCTGTTATGCAGCAGATCTCTCCATACTCCATGGATATTGTATGATAGTGCACTGTTGCAAACTATATCTTGAATAAGCAAAAACAAAAATAACTTTTATATCCTTACTTATGACAGCTGTTTAATGGTTGAAAACATTTAGGATATTTTAAATAAATTTATATATATGCACCTAAAAGTAATTCTAGTACATTTATCTCTTTTTTTATATGAATAGCCATAGATGCCAACATTGTAAATACCGTATCAGGAGTGAACTAGTTAAATTTCAGGAGTTTTGGACACTCTTCAGGAGTAAAATAGGCTCCGTTCAGGAGTCATTTCAAGAGTTGTGCATAATTTTTTTCGAGCTATTTTTTATATATTTTTTTACAAATATTTTCATAATATTCAGCCCTAACAGTTTTTATATTCCTCTATACAAACATAATTAAAATAAAGGTCATCACTTAATACATACATTTTTGTAATAAATTTATAAAAATGGAATATCTTTTTTTTTAATCCTTACAGGCAAAAAATCCATGATTTCTATACTACAGTTGAGAAATAACAAGACGATCTTTTCTCAACAGCAGACTTGCTAATAAAAATGATTTCTTTCTGTAACTGACAGACGAAAATCGCGATCAACTCCAGAGATTGACTGACAAAAATCGCGATCAACTCCATAGATGCCAACATTGTAAATACCGTATCAGGAGTGAACTAGTTAAATTTCAGGAGTTTTGGACACTCTTCAGGAGTAAAATAGGCTCCGTTCAGGAGTCATTTCAAGAGTTGTGCATAATTTTTTTCGAGCTATTTTTTATATATTTTTTTACAAATATTTTCATAATATTCAGCCCTAACAGTTTTTATATTCCTCTATACAAACATAATTAAAATAAAGGTCATCACTTAATACATACATTTTTGTAATAAATTTATAAAAATGGAATATCTTTTTTTTTAATCCTTACAGGCAAAAAATCCATGATTTCTATACTACAGTTGAGAAATAACAAGACGATCTTTTCTCAACAGCAGACTTGCTAATAAAAATGATTTCTTTCTGTAACTGACAGACGAAAATCGCGATCAACTCCAGAGATTGACTGACAAAAATCGCGATCAACTCCAGAGAGTGACTGACAAAAATCGCGATCATCGCCAAAGACAGACTGACGAAAATTGCGATCATTGCCAGAGACTGACTGATAAAAATCATGATTTTTTCCCTCAAAATTCAATGACAAAACCCGCGATCTTTTCCCAAGGCTGACTGACGAAAATCACGATCTTTTCCCAAGACTGACTGACGAAAATCACGATCTTTTCCCAAAACTGACTGACGAAAATCGCGATCTTTTCCCGAGGCTGACTGACGAAAATCACGATCTTTTCCCAAGACTGACTGACGAAAATCACGATCTTTTCCCAAAACTGACTGACGAAAATCGCGATCTTTTCCCGAGACTGACTGACGAAAATCGCGATCTTTTCCCAAAACTGACTGACGAAAATCGCGATCTTTTCCCGAGACTGACTGACGAAAATCGCGATCTTTTCCCGAGACTGACCGACGAAAATCGCGATCTTTTCCGGAGACTGACTGACGAAAATCGTGATTTTTTTTCCTAGTCTGAGTGACAAAAATCGTGATCTTTTCCCAAGACTGACAGACAAAAATCGCGATCTTTTCCCGAGACTGCTTGGTGAAAATTGAAATCTTTTCTCGAGACTGATTGACGAAAATCACTATCTTTTGACGAGACTAACTGACGACAATCGTGATCTTTTGTCGCGAATGACTGACGAAATTTGCGATATTTTTCCGCAAATAATTGAAGAAAATCGCAATTCTTGCTGCGATTTACGAAAATTGAGATTTTTTTGTCGCGAAAGACTATAGAGAATCGCTGTGTACTGTCATCACTGACTGGCGAAAATAGAGATCCTTTGACACGAATTACTGATGAAAATCGTGATCTTTTGTAGCGAACGAATGACGAAAATCGCGATCTTTCCCCGATAGTGACTGACGACAATCGCTATCCTACCCCGAGACTAACTGACAAAAATCGCGACCTTTTCTCGAGACTGATTAACGAAAATCGCGATCTTTTGCCGAGACTAACTGACGAAAATCGTGAACCTTTCCCGAGACAGACTGACGAAAATTGTGATCTTTTCCCGAGACTGAAAATCGCAATCTGTTGTTTCGCATGACTGATGAAAATAATGTTACTTTTCCGTGAATGACTAACAATAAATAATCGTGGTTTTTTGCCGCGAGTGAATGACAGAAATCGCGGTCTTTTATCGCGAATGCCTGGCGAGAATCGCGGTATTTTACCGCGAATAACAGAGGAAATTCGAGATCTTTGGTCAGGAATTACTAGAGAAAATCGCGATCTTTTGACGCAACTGACTGACAAAAAAAGCAATCTTTTGCCACGAGTGACTGACGAAAAGCCAGATATTTTGCCGTGACAGACGATTTTACGTTTTTTGCAAAGTCGATGATTTACGAATATCGCGATTTTATCAACGGCTTATTGCCGAATTCCGGAGTATTTTTTCTTAACTAATTAACGAGATTCGCGGTCTTTTGCCATGGCAGAAAACCAAAATTCACGTTTTTGAAGCGAGTGAAATCCTATTTATGATGAATTTGACGATTATTTGCAGCGAGTAGTGACAAGATTTGGAAGCTTTTTCAACGACTGGTTGGCGAAATTACCAATTTTCTGACGTAAACAATTGTCAAAAATCGCAGTTTTATAGACTAATGGACAATTTTTGCGATGTATTTCAACGACCTATTGTAAAATTTCGCGATTTTTTGAAACGATTGATCGGAAAAAAATCGCTGTTTTTTGTCGCGAATGATCGAAAATCTCGCGATTTTTTTACCGCAAATTTCCGTATTTTCTACCTTATTACCGTACTACCGTATTTTAACCTACTTTTCCGGAGAAACTCCGGAATTTCCGGAAAAGTTGGCATCTATGCAACTCCAGAGAGTGACTGACAAAAATCGCGATCATCGCCAAAGACAGACTGACGAAAATTGCGATCATTGCCAGAGACTGACTGATAAAAATCATGATTTTTTCCCTCAAAATTCAATGACAAAACCCGCGATCTTTTCCCAAGGCTGACTGACGAAAATCACGATCTTTTCCCAAGACTGACTGACGAAAATCACGATCTTTTCCCAAAACTGACTGACGAAAATCGCGATCTTTTCCCGAGGCTGACTGACGAAAATCACGATCTTTTCCCAAGACTGACTGACGAAAATCACGATCTTTTCCCAAAACTGACTGACGAAAATCGCGATCTTTTCCCGAGACTGACTGACAAAAATCGCGATCTTTTCCCAAAACTGACTGACGAAAATCGCGATCTTTTCCCGAGACTGACTGACGAAAATCGCGATCTTTTCCCGAGACTGACCGACGAAAATCGCGATCTTTTCCGGAGACTGACTGACGAAAATCGTGATTTTTTTTCCTAGTCTGAGTGACAAAAATCGTGATCTTTTCCCAAGACTGACAGACAAAAATCGCGATCTTTTCCCGAGACTGCTTGGTGAAAATTGCAATCTTTTCTCGAGACTGATTGACGAAAATCACTATCTTTTGACGAGACTAACTGACGACAATCGTGATCTTTTGTCGCGAATGACTGACGAAATTTGCGATATTTTTCCGCAAATAATTGAAGAAAATCGCAATTCTTGCTGCGATTTACGAAAATTGAGATTTTTTTGTCGCGAAAGACTATAGAGAATCGCTGTGTACTGTCATCACTGACTGGCGAAAATAGAGATCCTTTGACACGAATTACTGATGAAAATCGTGATCTTTTGTAGCGAACGAATGACGAAAATCGCGATCTTTTCCCGATAGTGACTGACGACAATCGCTATCCTACCCCGAGACTAACTGACAAAAATCGCGACCTTTTCTCGAGACTGATTAACGAAAATCGCGATCTTTTGCCGAGACTAACTGACGAAAATCGTGAACCTTTCCCGAGACAGACTGACGAAAATTGTGATCTTTTCCCGAGACTGAAAATCGCAATCTGTTGTTTCGCATGACTGATGAAAATAATGTTACTTTTCCGTGAATGACTAACAATAAATAATCGTGGTTTTTTGCCGCGAGTGAATGACAGAAATCGCGGTCTTTTATCGCGAATGCCTGGCGAGAATCGCGGTATTTTACCGCGAATAACAGAGGAAATTCGAGATCTTTGGTCAGGAATTACTAGAGAAAATCGCGATCTTTTGACGCAACTGACTGACAAAAAAAGCAATCTTTTGCCACGAGTGACTGACGAAAAGCCAGATATTTTGCCGTGACAGACGATTTTACGTTTTTTGCAAAGTCGATGATTTACGAATATCGCGATTTTATCAACGGCTTATTGCCGAATTCCGGAGTATTTTTTCTTAACTAATTAACGAGATTCGCGGTCTTTTGCCATGGCAGAAAACCAAAATTCACGTTTTTGAAGCGAGTGAAATCCTATTTATGATGAATTTGACGATTATTTGCAGCGAGTAGTGACAAGATTTGGAAGCTTTTTCAACGACTGGTTGGCGAAATTACCAATTTTCTGACGTAAACAATTGTCAAAAATCGCAGTTTTATAGACTAATGGACAATTTTTGCGATGTATTTCAACGACCTATTGTAAAATTTCGCGATTTTTTGAAACGATTGATCGGAAAAAAATCGCTGTTTTTTGTCGCGAATGATCGAAAATCTCGCGATTTTTTTACCGCAAATTTCCGTATTTTCTACCTTATTACCGTACTACCGTATTTTAACCTACTTTTCCGGAGAAACTCCGGAATTTCCGGAAAAGTTGGCATCTATGGAATAGCAAATAGCAATAAAATATTTAAAACAATACAAAAGTAATTAATAATTAAATCTTCAATTTAAAATACTGCACACAAAGTTTCAAAACTTGTAAATAGGTAAAACATCTGCTAATTAAAAAAAAAAAAAAAAAAAAAAAAAACCCTTAAAATATTACAATAAAATTAAAATGTATCACTACAGGAACTAAATTCAAAACCTAAAAGTCACTATCCAGTTTTTCATCGTTCTCTTTAACAGCCATCCTTATCACAGCATATCAGGTGACATGACTAATGTTCTATTTCATATCATTTATAATAAAGTTATAAGGTTCCTTTTCTTTTCTTATCAATGCTGTTAGAAACACATAAATGTCAATTTTTCTTAACCTTGTATAATTCAAGATTGGTTAATTTTATCACTGAGTGCTATGAACAAACAATCTTATGAAAGAGTGAATAGTCATTTTATTCCAGTCACCATTTTTATCACTATAGCTGTTATGTTAATATCACTACATTATTGCTTAACTTTCTGAAATCAATATATTACAAAATGTTAATATTTTGATAAAAATTAATTTCTTCTCTCAGCACAAGAATTATCACTCAAGTACAAATCCTCATTATATATTTCAGTACTATCAGAGGAAGCAGAGTTGGTACAATCATTCCTTTCAGGATGGGAAAAACTAGTTGTAGAATTGCAAGGAGACTCTCTTCTCTCAGTATTAACATATTCCTCATTAAGCAAAGTTGGCATCATATTTTCCTCATTTTCTGAACAAGATGCTGAATCGACTACAGCTTTGCTGTTTTCCTCTATAATAATAATTTGCCTCATAAATGCAGCAAATGTCCTTTTTATAGCATTATCTACGATCTTCCTCCCTTCCGGGTCTGATAGAAGCTTAACTTCTTCATTCTCCTCCATAGGCTTAGCATGCAAGTCATCATCTTTTTTTGTTTCACCATTGGTAACATTAGATGTGACAGATTCAGCAATCTGATGTCCATCATATGATGTTTTAAAAGGATTAAAATCCTCATTTTCAGGATGAGAAGAACTAGTTGAAGTAGAACTGCAAGGAGTATCATTCCTTTCAGTATTAAAATCTTCTTCATTAGGCAAAGTTTCCATATTTTCCTCATTTCCTGAACAAGATGCTGAATTAACTGCAGCTTTTCTTTTTGCTTTTTCACTGTAAAAAGTCTCATACCTTTCAGTATTAAAATGTTCTTCATTAAGCAAAATTTTCATATTTTCCTGATTTCCCGACCAAGATGCTGAATCAACTACAGTTTTTCTTTTCGCTTCTTTGTTGCAAGGAGTCTTATTCTTTAGCATAATAAAATCTTCTTTATATAGCAAAGCTTCTATATTTTCCTCATTTTCTGAACAAGATGATGATTCAATGGCAGCTTTTCTTTTTGCTTCTTTGCTGTAAAAAGTCTCATACCTTTCAGTATTAAAATCTTCTTCATTAAGCAAAATTTCCATGTTTTCCTCATTTCCCGAACAAGATGCTGAATCAACTGCAGCTTTTCTTTTTGCTTCTTTGCTGCAAGGAGTCTCATTCCTTTCAGTATTAAAATCTTTATTAAATAAAGTTTCCATACTTTCCTCATTTCCTGAAAAAATGTGCTTTAAAAATACTGCAAATGTATTTCTTATAATATTATCTACCCTCTTCTTCATTTCTGGGTTTTTTTCAAGCTCAGTTACTAGATTCTCCTCCATAGGCTCAGCATGTAAGTTATGGTCTTTTTCTGTTTCACTGCTGGTTGCATCAGGTGCAGCAGATGTAGCACTTGTATAATGTCCATCATCCGATGTTTTAATAAAATTACAATGGATCTCCGGATGAGAAGAACTATTTGTAGTAGAACTGGAAGGTTCATTCCAATATTTCTCATCAAATGAATTGTATGCTTTAAGAATATTACACTGTTCATCTGCAGAACCAGACGATGGATTATCAATCATATTTTCAGGACACATACTGTTTACAGCAATATTGGAAGCAGGTTCATTAAAGTTTTGCTTACAAAGTGATTTGCAATTTGCAGTAAAAATATTTTCTTCTCCAGAACTGGATGCTGAATCATCCATTAACTGTATTGTTTCTACACATTTATTTGAAGCTGAAATGTCTTCATCGGAAAAAGTTCCAGTTTTAATTTTCCCAAGATTATCAAATGTTTCATAGACAGCAATATGAATGTTTTCTATTTTTAATTTAGGTTTAATTTCTGAAAACATAACAGCTGCATCCTCCATATCATTAAATTCAAGCCATTTTTCACCAAATGGCTGCCTTATACACGTAATGAAATGGTCTTTACCGTGACCTTTAGTGTCTAGAAATAGTATTGCACAGGTAAGCTGATAATGCCTTGCATTAATAGAAAACTGAACAGGAAGACTCTCTCTTTTCCCAGAAGCATTTTCAAAGTGAAATAACAAACATTCTGGAATTTGTATGAATTCCCCAACCATTTTTTGTCTTTTTTTACACATACAAGAATAGTAGGTTGTTGGGGCTGCAGGGTTGAATTCCACAACTTCTGGAAGTGTTATTATACTTTTTTTAATTACTGATCTAGAATATGCATTGCAGTTAGAGCACTGCTTATGCCAAATCAAAGAGGCTTCTAGCTCTTTTCTGATATTTGATTTGTCATGCATTATCATGCTTAATAAAGCACAAAATGCCGATTCGTACTGTCCTTCTTTAAATTTTAAGAATTCTTTGATGCTGTTGACAGTACTTCTTTGTAATGAATGCATGAGACTTCTTGATTTTTTCAGTTCATGTCTCTTTTCTGATTTATTTATAATAGTTAAAGATTTCTGATAATCTTCAATGATTTTTTTTATCTGTGAATCTTTACAAGCTCTTGTATATTTTTTAAATGTGCGACTATGCGCAATTAATGTCATTATGGAATCGATCCAGCAACTGTTTTCATTATTTTCAAAATTTGGAAACTTTCTTGCCATGGTTTTCTTTCAGTTAATGATTTTTATCAGTTGCTTCAAATCTAGAAATAAGAAAAAAATCAATGAACATTATTTTAAAGTTTGGAAATAAAGTCAATATTACAAAATTTGTAAATTTTATTTTAGAAAATTTTAAAGTAATTTCAGATATTACACAATTTATCTGATATATATCTAATACTCTTCTATAAAATTCTAATATTATTAATATTAGAATATTATCTAATATCTTTCAATTTATATAACATTTTATTTATCGAACATTTATACTTAATGGGAAATCTTTAACATTCATTAATACACTTCATGGACTTTTATGTTGAAAAGAAAATGAATAACAGGGATGAGATTGATCAAAAAGCAAAAAAGCTGAAAACTGTGTGAACGACGTTTGAGCAATGACAGGAATTTCAATTGCAACAAATACAATTGATATTAATAAATTACATACAATTTAGCTTTGCATAAATAAAAAAGGAATTATAAACATGAAATAGGCAGAAAGTATTTGATTACAATAATGAAAATGTATTTTACTAATATCAGGGGTGATTGTGACTCAGAATGAACAATCCTGAAAATTAAGTGATACAAAGTAGAAAACCCTGAAAATTATAAAATGCAAAATATACCAATTTCGAAGATCCCATTCAATCAGAAACATTTGGAGTAAAAAAAAAAAAAAAAATATGACAACAAAATTAGTTTTTAAAGCAGCAAAAAAGTTTTATTGAAACAGAAAATTCCAATCCAGCAATAACCCTTTTTTTCCGCAATCTTTTGACGGAATTTGCGGCTTTTCCGCGACTTTTTTACGAAATAGGTCGTTTTTTCGCGATCTTTTGACGAAATCGGTCGTTTTTTCGCGATCTTTTTACGAAATTGGCAGTTTTTTCGCACTTACTTGACGAAAGTTACTGTTTTTATGCGATTTTTTAAATGAAATTTGAAGTTTTTTCATGAAATTTGCCGTTTTCCCGCGCTTTTATGACGAAATTTGCAGTTTAATCGCGTTTATTTGATAAAATTGGTCATTTTATCGCCATTTCTTGACGAAATAGATAGCTTTTTCGCGATTTTTTCACGAAATAGATAGCTTTTTCGCGATTTTTCAACAAAATTGATCGTTTTCTCGCGATTTTTTAGACAAAAGTGATCGTTTTTTCGCGATTTTTTTTAGACAAAATTGATCGTTTTTTCGCGATATTATTAGACGAAATTGATTGTTTTTCCGCAATTTTTTTTACTAATTTGATCGTTTTCCGACGAAATTCTTAGTTTTTCACATTTTGTTTGAGGAAATTTAAATATTTTTATTACGAAATTTGCGTTTTTACCCCGCGATTCTATAAAGAAATTAGTTATTTGCGCGATTCTTTTATTAAATTCGTGGGATTTTTTTTGCGTGACCAAATTAACAAATTTACGTTTTTCCATGACTCTTTGACGAAATTTCCGTTTTACTCGTGATCTTATCTTGTGTCAAAATATCCGTTTTCCGGCGATTTTTGGACAAAAATCACATTTAACATTTAAAGAATTTTTTTCCACGATCCTTTGTGAAATTTCCCCTTTTTTTTTTCAATTTTTGGCCCGAAATTGTCAATTTCTTTTTGCGAACAATCGGCAAATTGATTTTTTTCGTCGACCATGTGTCGAAATTCGTGATATTTTAAAATTCGAATTTTCCACTAAATATAATAATCTCATAAACTCGGAAAAATCCGAGGTATACACGGAACACAATCGCCCATATTGAAGTGTTCTGTTTTAAGACAATGCCGTTATGTTTTTCAATGAGCATTCGGCGATCGCGATGAAATAAGATAACCACCGCATGCGATAAAGGACCTCTCGTAGTTGAAGTGTTGAAATAGAGGTATATTTTAATGTGGATCAAAATTATTTTACGATTCTTTTTTTATTTAAACGAATAAAAAACGGAACTCTGCACGAAATAAATTCTTGAAAACTCAGAAAGTAATTAAAAAAAAAAATGGTAAAAAAGCGAAAATTTTAAAAAAATCGGAAAATCCGAAAAAAGCGGAAATTCAAAAATGACAAAAAAGCTGAAAACCGCGGATCCGCGGAAGAATCTCATCCCTGGAATAAACAAAACATACAGAAAGTAAGTATCCTATATTTCGGATGTCTAGCATGTAGAAATTTTCAAAACTAGACCCTACGTTTGCATTCAGTCAAAAAGATTAAACTTCTATTTTTGAAATTGAATGAAGTAATACAGTAGGTTGGTTGTATAGATTGGCACAAAGTCCCTTTAGGGACATGCTGCACCAAGAACAGGGCGAGGAGTAAAACAAAGTTAAAATATAAAATTCACATTAAAGACTGTCATAGACATGAGTTAAAGGAAAAAAGCAATGTGATGATATATGAAATTAAAATATAATTAAAACCAGTCACTAAGATAAAAAAGAAAATAATTAGTTAAAATCCAGTGATGAGTAAAGTAATGACAAAACACGAAATATTAAAGTACCTAATGTATTTAAAACAAAGATTAATAAAAAACAAAGGGTCATTCCATGCCAAATCAACCAGTGACTCAACCTGATCCTTTCCAATTTCAATGAAACTGCTAGGGATCATTCTCTATGATGATATAAATTAGAGCATATTTTTATTTTTTGTTTATCACTTTAAATTTTTATACAATTAATTATTTAAATTTCGAAAAATCATCATTTTTTGACTTGCATAAACATTTTCAATTTTGAATTTGTCAAGTTCTATCAAACATAGAAAAGTTTATGACCACTCATTTCAAAGAGGAGTTTATAAGGTTTAATTTGATATGCAAGTCGACTATGTATAGTTAAAATAAAATTAAAAAAATTTCAAAATTTAAAATTTGAAAATTTTTTAGATAATCATTTTTAAAAATTTGGAAAAAATTGAATGTTTGTTGTAATATTATAAGCTTTAAATTCTGAAATTTTTAGAGTGGGATCTCAATGGGAGCAGGAATTATTAAACAAAAACAAACATTACCATTAAAATAGCAATTTAATTCTGTCTGTTTTGTCATTTATTTATGATTTGTATGGTAATTTTCAGCTTTTATTTCATAACTCCTTATCCCATTGAGATCACACTCTAAAAATTTCAGAATTTAAAGCTTATAATATTACAACAAACATACAATTTTTTCCAAATTTTTAAAAATAACTATCTGAAAAATTTTCAAATTTTAAATTAAAAAAAATTAAATTTTATTTATTTTAATTATACATAGACGACTTGCATATCAAATTAAACCTTATAAACTCCTCTTTGAAATGAGTGGTCACAAATTTTTCTATGTTTGACAGAACTTGAGAAATTCAAAATTGAAAATATTTATTGCAAGTCAAAAAAATGATAATTTTTCAAAATTTAAATAATTAATTATATAAAAATTCAAAGCGATAAACAAAAAATAAAAATATGCTCTAATTTATATCATAATAGAGAATGATCCCTCGCAGTTTCACTGAAATCAGAAATGGTGAGGTTGAATATTTAATTTTTTTGGTTGATTTGATATGGAATGACCCCAAAGTCAATTGGGTACATATTCTTCTAGCATTGTACAGTAGAATAGAAGATCTATATAACACAAACCTAAAAACGCAAGGTTAAGGTTGTGTTATATAGAATTTTGTGTTATATGGATCACATTTCACACATCATTAAATTTACCTCATGAATATATAAAATATGCCCATAACATATCAAAATACATTAGAGTATCTTTATACAACATTCCTTATCTGTAATATAAATTTTTGTATTATACAGATAATTTCACATATTGTTAAACATACTTTTTAAAAGTGGTCCAAATATATCTGGACCCAAATAATTCTTTATATTGCTCATTTTCAGAAACATTTATTGTAATAGCAATTTTTTTCATTAAAAAGTTCTAAATTAAGGACATAAAATTGAACTAATGCATTAAATTTTGTTTTCTAGACAATAGCAATTTTTAACAATATGGAAATTCAGGTTACTTCTTCACAGCAAAATTCATTGTTTACATCTTAGAATTTGTGTGTTATATGGAGAATTGTGTTATAAAGATCTTCTACTGCATTTTCATCGGAATCCGAGTTATTGTTGTAAGTCTATGATTTCATAGCTTCTTCTGTATAGTGCTTAAAAAATGCTTAGGATACCTTGCATTTTAATAAATGGGCTAAGTGCATAGGCATAGAGTTTTCCAAAATTATTCAAAGGGCTCAGCCAGTGACTTAACCAAGGAGGTAGGGGTGTTTCCCCCCCACCTGGAACAAAGGATCAATTTACTGAACCATGAATTCAAAACAGTAAAAGCTAATAAAATAAAAGTACAAAACTGGTAAAACCGTTTTTTTTCTTTTTTTAAATAAATTTTGTTTTACTTTTTTTATACATTTTGTTGTTGGAAAAATGGACGGTATAAAGTTAATACATTTATGTCAGGGTTGGTTTTTAGATGTGACAGTGGTAAAAACAGTGTTTTTAGCAGTTTATTCTGCTAAAAACCCATCATTTTCAATTTTTGCCCGAGTTATAATTCAAGTGCAGCATGCAATTCATTTCTAAGTTAAATTTTCCTTGCTGTTCTTGTTATTATTGTTATTTTCATCGACATTTGTTAAATTTATTTAAAAGAAGGATTTCCTAAATGGGAAAAAATTAAAAATAGAACAACAAGAACAATATGTTGGAAAAGATTTGTCATAATCTCCATTAATATAGATTAGTGATGGGCGATTCTCGAAAATTTCTTATTCGATAAAAATCGTAATCGCAAAAAAGCACATTCGATAAAGTCATCGATTAATTTCGAGAATCTACAATTGAGATGTTTTACAATCGATTATTAAAATCTTTGTTATTACATGTTTAAAAAGCATAATTTAGTGAATACATGGAAACTAAGATTAAAAAAAAAAAATCACCCTCTTATCGCTCCCCCTCCCTCTCCTGAAATTCAACTCCAGGAGGAGAAATATTCATAAAATGAAAGAGAGGTGCGAAAAAATTCCGATGATATACACTGGCGGAAAAAAAATCCCAACACCAAGAAAAACTTATTGTAGAGTAATGAAATTTGGACAGTGCACTTGTCTAGTTAAAATGTTTAATTGATTAGATTTTCGAGATCATAGGTTAATTTAAGGTCAATAAAATGCATTTCAAATGTGAAATGCTGTTACATTAAAAGTCGCTATAACCTCCAGAATTTTGAATGCATACTTGCACACGTGCATGCATTGTGTCATACAGGTGCCGAATGTCACTTTGTCGTATGGAGTTCCATGCTTGTTGTACTTGCTGTGTTAATACTGTGGTGGTCAGTGCTGGCTGGGGATGACACCGGAGTTCTCATCCAATGATAGCCCATACGTGCTCAATGGAAGACAGATCTGGTGATCTCGGTGGTCAAGGTAACAGGTCGACACTCTGTAGAGCACGTTGTGTTACAGTAGCAGCATGAGGGTGCGCGTTATCCTGTTGAAAAACGCCTCTTGAATGCTTTTCTTGAATGGCAGCACTACAAGTTGAATTACCGGACTGACTTACAAATTTGCAGTCAATGTGCTTGGGATAAGCCCGAGAGTGCTTCTGGTGTCATAGGAAATTGCTTCTTAGACCATGACTTCAGATTCTACATCCAGTGTTTATTAGGCCGCAGACAGTTTGATTGCAGGCTTTCCCCTGGCCTCCTTCTGACCAGCACACGGCCATCACTGGCACGAAGGCAGAACATGCTTTCATCAGAAAACACAACAGATATCCACTCCATCCTCCAGTGAGCGCTGGCTTGACATCATTGGCGTCGCAAATGGCAATGGCTTAGAGTCAGTGGAATGCATGCCTTGCATCAAGCTGAGCTGTCCTTGAAGTAACTGATTTCTAACAGTTCGTTGTGTCATTGTGGTACCAACTGCGGCTCAAATTTCTGTCGCAGGCACAATACGATGAGCCTCAGGCGTACTTTGAATACGACGGTCTTCCCTCTCAGTAGTGCCATGTGGTCCCCGGAACCTGGTCTTCTTGAGGCAATACCATCCCTTGACCATTGCTTCCTACAATCATGCACAGTGGATACATTCTGTCCAAGTCTTTCTGAAAAATCGCAGAAAGAAAATCCACTTTCTCGTAGCCCTAATTTACGACCTCTTTCCAATTCAGGGAGCTGATGATAATAGCTTCTTCGTCTTCTTAAAGGCATTCATGATCAACCTCAACTCAATTCGTCAAATTTTGAAGAGAAAAAATGCTCACGAACTTTACAGCACTCGTTTAAAGCAAACCTGAGTTTAAAGTTGTGAGTGGCGTTACTAGCGCCACATTTATGCGCGAAGCCCGAAATTTGAATCAATGTCATCTTATCTTTCAGATGTATAAACACGCCTACAAAATTTCGCTTGGCTAACACAAGTCTTTCTTGGTGTTGGGATTTTTTTTTCCGTCAGTGTATATATAACATGACGGGACCAAAAAAAGAGATTGAAATTTACATGTCACCTGTGGGTTTACTCATTTTTCTAGAATACACCTAAACATGACGCAGCTCCACTTTAAAATCTTTATATTTAATAAGTTATATTTACCGAAGAGTTCCATAAAAAAAACTCCACATCTAAAATGATATTTATAGTTGAAATAGAGATTTAAAAAATTCACCCTCTTATCGCTTTCTCCCCCCCCCCTTCTGAAATTCAACTCCAGGAGGAGAAAGATTCGTAAAATGGAAAGGAGGTGCCAAAACATTCTGATGATGCATAAATAACATGACGGATCAAAAAAAAAGGTTTGAAATTTACATGTCACCCGTGGGTTCACTCATATTCCCCAAATACACCTAAAAATGATGCAGCTCCCACTTTAAAATCTTTATACTTAATAAAAAAATATTTATTAGAGGGTTCCATAAAAAAATCCACACCAAAAATAACATTTATTGTCGAAATAGCTACGATTTAAAAAAAATTCACCCCCTCATTGCTCCCCCTCCCCTCCTCCCACCCCTTAAAATTCAACTTGAAAAGTAGAAAGATTCATAATATGAAAGAATGGTTAAAAGAGTTTTCGCAAATCTCATTCCAATCAATCTCATTCCAGAGTTTCAGCAAATCTCATTCCAATAAGTCAGACATTTCGAGAAAGTCTTTCTTCGCGATGAAATTTTACTTCAATGAAATAGCTTTATCGAAGGATAGCGATGAAATTTAACCTTGAAAAAAGTGGCATTTCGAGAAGCTTGTGGCTTTCTGATGAATGCCTTTTTCAATAAGGATGTTTTTTTCCTCGCTGACAATAGAGTGAGGAGGTTTATTGAGGAGAATTTTGTCGATGAAGCTTTGTGAAATGAAAGTTTTGTCGAGAAACGAGGTACAGAAAGAAGCATGAGAATATGACAATAACTTGTGAAATGAAGACCTAATTTTCAAAGTTTCTCGTATTTTATTCTTACCATGCTGTCACATATTTGGAACCTCCCAATAAATATTATTTTTAAAAAAAAATTTCAAAGGGGGGGGGGAGGGCTGGAGAGAGGGCGAACGTATGTTTAAAACTGTAGCGATTTCTACAATACCTATCAATTTAAGTATGGTTTTTTTCATCGAATCATTCGATAAACATTATTTATCAAATGTAAAAAAATTAAAATGTCTGCTGCAGGAAATTGAGGGTGAAAGGGTGGACTGACGGGAGGCAGGGGAGGGGGACAATTTTCACTTTTTTAAACCCTTCATATTGTATATCATCTTGAAGATCTTGGATCACTCTTTCATATTATGATGCTTTCTTACCTCCCCCCTTTCGAATTTGGTTCCCACGTCGGGGGCGGGAGGGGCAGTTTTCGAAGCTTTTTGCATTTTTATCATTTTAGATTGAATTTTTGAATTGAAAAGGTTCTTAGGCGCATTGGAAATATTTTTGAGATGGGAAAAAAAACCATTGAACAAGTCATATTGTTACCGTAACCTAGGCACATTGTTTTAAAGTTCAATCTTTGAGGACCTCTTCCAAAGATGAGGAGCTTGACCCCCCCCCCCACAACATACACTTTAAAATATCGCTCATTTTTTTTCTCTACCAATTTTAACTTAAAAGTTTAATCTATGTGGCACAACCGGGGCTATTGCCCCCCCCCCTCAGTTGGTTATTCACCAACATAATTTTGCTCATTTCTTCACTTCATTTCAATTTTTAAAAGGCTATAACTTTGCTCTATGGGAGTTACAGCTGGGAGAAAAATTATAGCATAACTAACCTTTCTTCGCCGCTCTTTTTGCAGTTTTATGTTTTTTTTTCAACAGCGCCAGTTTTTTTTGGAGGGGGGAAGGGGTACAGGGGGGCCATTTTTCATTTTTTGATGTAATATGTTTATTGAAAGCTTATGCTTCATACATTACCAATTTAGCATAAAAAAGTTTCTCCCGTCATTCTGGGACACGTTACGGACCTATAATGGGTTGAAATTTAAATTTCTCAAACTTTTTCGAAGTTTTTGCTAAATCGGCATCTGAAAAACATCATGCCAATGTGGTGCGTGCATGATATCTGTATCATATAAATATTGTTCACCACTGTTGGGACTCTGGCCTCCTCTTGCGTGTAGGCGCTTATTTACCACGGTTACTTGGCCCTTGTATTTCCTGCACAATAAAATATTTCCTGACGATTAAAAAAAAAATACACAGGTAATTGTTCAAGTTTTTACTTCTGCCGGCACTCCCAAAATGCCAACCATATATATATATACATCTATATTTTACAGAGCTTGCAGTAAATAATATTTATAATATATATGGAATTTAGAAAAGCAGGAAGTTGTTGTTTGGCATGTGACCACTTACTGATCTTATGCACCCGATGTTATATATATTTCGCCCCCCACTACGTTACCTTGGGGGGGGGGGGCAGTTTTCAAAATTTAATGTTTGATTCGAGATTACGTTTGGTTGTTCGTTCAATTCAAAAAAAATTTTTCTTTCTTTTTTTTTGTTTACAAGATTTTGCTGTGTGTGCACACCGTGTTTGGTATATGATGCCATATACAATAGGGTGGATCGAAAAGAATAGGAAAAAAACTTTTTTTAGAAATCACTATCGGCGCGGCGTGCAAAAGTTGCCTTTTATGCATACTAGTTTACAGGGTTTTTTTTATTAAAATCCATTAATATCTTCCGGTGCCCCAAGCGCCCCAAAAGTAATTAAAAATTGAGTTTTTTATGATTTTTTATATATTTTTTTGTTTATTTATTTTTTCTTAATTACTTTTGGTGCGGGGTGCAAAAGCTATCTTTTATCTATCTTAGCTTACACATTTTTTAAAAATAAAATTCATCCATATCTTCCGGTGTCCCAAGCGCCCCAAAAATAATTTAAAATTGAAATTTTCTTGAAAAAAATATTTTTTGTTTTATTTTATTTTACTTTTTGAAATTCATTTGGCACTGGCTTGGAAAGTTGTTATTACAATACTAAATAACGCTGCAGTTCCCATATATTTTTTTAATCAAAATCCATTCACATCTTTGATGCACCAATTATAATTAAAAACTGAAATTTTTACAAAAATGTATTAAGAATTATAATTTACGAAAAATACTTACAAATTTTTAAAACAGTTTAATTAATAACGTATAAAGTTACAAATAACATTAATTTTGCAATAATAAGTGACATATAAATTTAAAAATCAAAGCATTAAATCATAAAAATTACAAAAATCGAACTTACGTAGAGAAAAGTTTTACATCTTTCAATTTGGAAATTTACATATTTTTAAAGTTTGTAATCTTTTTTGGTATCAAAGTGTTTTATATGGTTTCTTGATTTTATTCTATTCAATATAAAACCGTGTCTCTTTTCTTGCCCAGATACAGTTTCTGATGCCTCAGACACTAGTCGAACGCATCTTTCAACCGCTTGGGTATGGCATGGATATTTTGACAATTCATTCGTTTTTACAACTTTTATCATATTCTCAATTTCTTTGCAAGGCACATTCATCTAAAAAGGTGGTTCAAAACGTCCAACTGGTTGCCAGTCAATAAGTTCAAAATAATCCTTCGCTTTGAAGTTTATTTGGGGTACTTTGTAAATTCTCATTTCTGGTGATTTTCTCTTTTTATTTCTAGCATAAATTAGCTTTCGCATTGCTAAAGATCTGATATGCTCTCTGTTATCTGTGAGCATTGACAATAGAAAATTTTCAGGGTGGCAAAAAAATAAAAAAAATAAAAATAAATAACTCTTTCGTTGAATAACTGCATCTACGATCTTTCTTAAATTGGGTTCCGAATATCTAGAATATGTGATACGTTTCTAAATATGACGCGCTCCTTCAGTTATGGATGGCATTGTTTTGACATGAAACCATACAGGTGCATTACCTTCATAATATATGTTGCAAGAGTAATAAGATTATCAGAAGGATTTTCTGTAGTCACTTATAACCTTAAAATTCTACACGTAGTTGTTAGCCATCTTGAGTGATAAACTGGACCAGGTTTCATTAATGCCAGATCGGAACCACATTCACCACGTGATTTTGCTATGCAAATATCATATAAATATTGCTGGTCATTGCTGAGAACTCTTTTATCTATGTTGTCTTCCATATAATAAAGTATAAAAAGTTTATTTTATACATTTAATAAAATACGATTAACGATTTTTCATCCTCTCGATCTACCTTTTACGTTAGATAAATTATTCTTTAACTGTTAATTTTACTTGTATTTTTTAGCTCAAAATTTGCATGAAACTCGATTTTCGGCAAATAATTAAAAGTTTTGGGGCATTGGAAGAAATTTATCAAAGTCGAAAATTATTTGGATGCATACTAATATACTATAAAATGCATCTTTTTATCCCGCTGATAAAATAATTTAAAAGAAATTAAAAAAACAAAAATTATAATTTTTTTATAAAAATTTAAATTTTTTTACCATTTTGGGGGCGCTTGGGGGCACTGGAAGATATGGATGTATTTATATATAAAAAAAAAGATTGAACTAATATATCTATAAGGCAACTTTCGCAACCCGCGCCAAAAATAAATTTTAAAATATTAAAAAGCAAAAAAAAATGTATAAAATTTTTAAAAATTTCAATTTTTAACTATTTTTGAGGCGTTTGGGGCACCGGAAGATATGAATGGATTTCAATAAAAAAACATATGTGAATTAGTATGCATAAAAGGCAACTTTTGCACCCCGCGCCGATTCGATTATCCGAATTTCGATCCACCCTAATATACAATGAGGACCCAGTTCGAGATTTCATGTTAAAAGATTGCGTATAAATTAGATACACAATGAAAGGAGGGGCTCACTAGCGAGTGAATCCATCGTGTCTTTATCAACACTGACTCATTCACCTGTAGACGACTCTTGATAAAATTGAATCCTGTATGGTATAAAAGCAATTGTAAACTGGAGTCATCAAGAAAATTTTTACACAATCGAAAGTTATCGAGATGTTCATACAATCGAGAAAAACTTCTCGTTATCGCCCATCACTAATATAGATTCCACTAACTGCTATGAACAGTAATACAGTATAAATTCTTTCATACGGAATCGTCATGATTACAGCGAGTCCGGGTTATAGAAAATTCCAGACTACAGAAGTTTTGTAACTAAAATGCAAGTAGATTAATGATAATACTAATATCTCATATTACTATGGCAAAACAAGAATGTAAGGAACTGAAGAATTGAAGACATTGAGAAAAATCAATTCTAAATGCTCAAAAACGAATGTTTCTAAAACATTTATGTAAATTTTATGCACTGCTTATGCAATGCTTAATTCTAAACCACCCAAAAGATTACAGTTAAATTTATGACTTACAATTATAATTTAAAAATCAACCTTATAATTACAGTAACGTATTTGAAATTGTAATATTTAAAGCTAATGGTTTTTTTTTTTTTTTTTTTTCTGCAGTCTGCCACACAAGTAGAAACCTTAAAAAACAGTCTGCAGAACTTAAGGTCAAATGCCCTTTTTCCAGTCTCTTACATTATGTTACATGCACTCAAACCTCCCAAGCATATGTGATTAATATAAAAGGAAAGTCGTACTTGTAAAAATAAGTTGCTTTTATCCTCAGAATTTTTAACAGCATCACACAATGTCCGAAAGGAGAAGAAAATCCGTTGCCGGCACTATGTTTTTCTTTGAGCCCTATTAGTGAAACTTTCGGATTTTTCATGATCTTTTGACAAAATTTGCTATTTCTTCTCGATCGTTTGATGAAATTTGCAATTACTTTGTGATCGTTTTATGAAATTTGCTGTTTTTGTGCGATCCTTAGACAAAATCCGAGATTCTTTTTGTGATACCTAAACAAAATTTGAGTTTTTTCCTGTGATCTTTTGATGAATTTTGTGTTTTTATCAGGATCTTTCGATGAAATTTGCTGTTTTTCGGGATCTTTTGACAAAATCTGCCACTTTTTCGAGATCCTTTGATGGAATTTGTATCTTTTTAGCGATCTTTAGAAGATTTTGTTGTATTTTTGATGAAATTTGACATTTTTTTGCGACATTTCTACGAAATTTGTTGTTTTTTTGTGACACCATTTTATGAAATTTGGTGTTTTTTCGCGATCCTTAGACAAAATCAGAGATTTTTTTTGCAATAGGGTCATTCCATGTCAAATCATGGTCAATGGTCTGAACCGTGACATCTCAGAATTTTACAATTTTTGATGCACTGGTAGTATCAGTCAAGTGAATAAGAAAAGTCAAGATTTCTGATTTTTTGGACTTTTATTTTTTGAGTTATTGACTTTCAAAAAATGAAAAATTGCTGAAAATTGACTTTACTTTGACACATTTAAAAAGCTGTAGGCAAAAACCTATTTGACTTAGAAAGATCAAATTGGTATCATTCTCTTCTGCTTTTTATGATATTTAAAATGATATATGACATGATTATTTTTTATTTAAAATTTAAATTTTTTATAAAAAATTTTAAAATTTAAATTTAAAAATTTTAAAAACACCCCTTTTAATTTTTTTGAAAGAAAAAAAAATATATGTTTTAAAGACATTAATTGACTACGTGTATGCCAACTTTCATAATGGGATGACCATGGGTTCCTATGCAAATTAATATTTTTGTATCATCATGTATGCTAAATTTGCTATACTTGTTTTCCCAAGTTAAAAAAGTAAGTGTAAATTCACTGATTAAGGTTTGAATATTACTATTAATCCATAAAGTAGTTTTTGTAATATACAGGCATGAGATTCTGCCGCGGTTTTAAGCTTTTTTGTCATTTTCTGCTTTTCCGATTTTTTGTCTTAAAAGAACCGCGGAAAAAATGAAATTTTCGTCGAAATATCGTGGATTAAAAATTAGATTTTCGTCGAAAGATCGCGGAAAAAAACGTTATTTTCGACGAAAGGTAACAAAAAGATGCTATTTTTGTCAAACTGTCGCAAGAAAAACGCGGATTCCGTCAAGATATCGCTGGAAAAACCGTGATTTTCGTCAAAAGATCGCTGAAGAAAAACTTTTTTTCGTCAAAACATGGCGAAAAAAAACAGGATTTTCGTCGAAAGGTCGTGAAAAAATGCTTTTTTTGTCAAAATATCTCGGGAAAAACACGGATTCCGTCAAAACATCGCGAGAAAAACGCGGATTCCGGCAAAACATCGCGAGAAAAACGCGGATTCTCTCAAAATATCGCGAGAAAAAACGCAGATTCCGACAAAATATCGCGCATTTCGTCTAAAAATCGCGAAAAAACCGCAATTTTCGTCAAAGTATCACGGGGAAATGTTAAATTCATCAGAGTCACGAAAAAAGCACAAATTTAGTCTAAAAATCACAGAAAAGTGCGAAATTAGATCACAGGATTGCACAAAATGAAATTGCACGAATTTCATCCAAAGTTTTAGTAAAAAATGTGAATTTTGACAAAGATTTTACGTAATAGCGAGAATTTAGCCAAAAGATCACAAAAAGCATGAATTTAGTCAAATGATCGCATAAAATGTTCCAATTTTGATAGCAAAAAGCAAGCAAATTTCATTAAAAAATCATGAAAAGAACATACTTTTCGTCAACAAATGGTGAAAAACGCGCAGATTTCATCAAAAGGTTGTTAAAAATATGCAATTTTCGTCTAAAGATCGTTAAAAAATGCATGGCTTTGATTAAAAAAATCTCGTAAAATGTGCATTTTTCATCAAAAGATCGCTAAAAATATGCAAATTTCGTCAAAATTTCGAGAAAGACGTGCAAATTTCACCAAAAGATCACTGAAAAACGAGAATTTCATCAAAAAAGTAGCAGAATAAATGAATGAATTAACTTTTGAAAGTTTGCTATTATTTCCTCCCCTTTCCCCGCTTCATCCCAGAACTCTGATTACTGGTAACTTTTAATGAAACTTGGCACCTCTATGGCCAATTATCAGCTATAATAATGTGGGATATAGGGCCCCCAAGGGATGAGGGTACCCTCCATGGGGGTCTTCTTTAGGGAATCTTACATAAGGTTATCCAAGGCTCAAAGAAAATCAAGGAAAACTCTGAACCATTAGGCCGACGGCCGCGATTGGGTTCGAACCCAGCACCTGCCGTCTACCAGTTTCGAGGGCAGGACCCGCAGCCACAGATGGAGCAATAACAACTTGGGAAAAGCTTGTTTACTTAATGATAATAGAGTAGGATACCATTACATGGTTTACTATAAAAATAAAAATATACTAAAGAAAATATATTTTACAGGTTCTCCATAAATCATATTACATAAAATTCTCTCTCCATAATGAATTTCAAGTTATCCTAAGTTAAAATCAGGTCTAGTTTCAGATCACTAAAATTGCATGAATGTTGTACATATTATCAATCTTCCATGGAATTTAAAGTTTCAGGTGTAGTCATTGAAGAGGGGGAGGGAAATTAACACCTGGAATCCAATTGAGCGTAATTCATGACTCTTCATTGCACATATGACTTCACTAATTTAAAATATTAGCTATACAATTAATATTTCATATTTTATGTTGTTAAAAATTAGAATTTGTTTATAATTAAAAATTAACTATATAAATATACAAAAAATATCAAGGACTTTTAAGATAGGTAATTTTCCAAATAAAGTGAAGACAATTTCATTTCTCCGTCAATTAGAGTATAAACCTTCATACACCTTGTGTGTTATTAAAAATAACTTATTTCAAATAATTCACTTTGAGAGAACATTAATTAACTGAATGAAGTCTGCAGCCAACAATGAAGTGATAGCAAGTAGGGATGGGACGAATAGTGATTTGGCCGAATAGCCGAATATTCGGCCAAATTTTAGGCCGAATACTAACTTTTTTTCCCAATAAAGAAACAAAATTTTGATTATATATATTTTAAAAAATAGGCACTCTTTAATAATTATTACTCTTAAATGGGCTTTTAAATGTATTCTTAAATTTGAAAAAATTATTTTAACACAAAAAAATTATGAAATTGCATTATATTTTTTTATCTTAATGTACATCAAATTGATTTTCAGTAAGTCAAGATGGTAAAATATTTCCATTAAAATATGAACAATGTGTTTCACTTTTACTATCGAATGATACTTTTATCTTTTCTTGCATCCAAAATTAATAATATTCTTAATCTCTCTCTCTCAGAATTCACAAGGAAATATTTTCTGAAGTAACCTTTAATGAAGTAAATTTGATCATTAAGAGTTTGTGTTCCTAATAATAAGCAAATTCGTAAGAATGAGACTGTTTCGAAATCAGTTGTCAATCTTTAAATTACAAATTACGTTAAAGCAAAAGGTTATGCTTAAAGTAGAATGCATATGTTAACAAAATCTTTGACATTTGAATCGGCACAAACAATATTCCACTTATTCAACAAGCATTAAAAGGATAAACAGAAATTGATAACAACATGAATGAAAGAAGATGTAAATTAAAAATATATACATAATAATGTTACATATTTAAGCCAGTAATTATGTAAATAATTATTTAAAAGTGAAAACTATAGAATAAAAAAATTATTTTGTTCAGCATTTAGAATTTGTTTAAATATTTATAAAACCATCTTCATAAAGTAAGTTGTGTCATCTAATGTGTATCTAGTTTGACACCAGTTCTGTTTTCAAATGTATCGTTATATTTGGAATAGTAATATTTGATATTTAATTTTGAAAATGAATCTTCGTTAATACACCTAGTGAATGAATTTTTTCATTTCTCACTTCATAGAAAATAAGTTATGAATTTCATAAGAGCCTTTTTTACATGTGCATGGAATTTGCAGACATTAATAAATATTCGAGTGTTTTAAAATAAGGTAGTGTGTTTTTTTTTTTTCGATAAGTGTTTTTATATTTGGAATTGTAACACATCATTCTCTAATGAAGACATTTCCTGTACAATTAAATCTCTAACTTGGGCAGCATTTTCTAAAACATCACCAACCTTTATAGAAAATACAGAAGAGCTGTATATTTTTTAGTATCTGAATAATTGTTTTGCAAGTAAGAATGAGAATGACTTCATAAATGAAGTAACCAATTTGGATTAGAGGAAAAAAATTACAAGAAATGAAATTCTTCAAATTCTAAAAAGTTTTGACAAGATATCTTTCACTATTCGGCGAGATAGCTCTAGATATTCGGCTATAGGTATTCGGCCGAAGTATTCGGTCAACAAGCCTTCAATATTCGGCCAACCGAGTATTCGGCAAAAGGGCTGAATACCGAATAGTGGCCGAATATTCGTCCCATCCCTAATAGCAAGTATAATTAGCTATTCATGTTGAGAGTATGTTCTTAAGTATAGCAAATTTAGTATTACATGATGATACAAAAATATTAATTTGCATAGGAACCCATGGTCATCCCATTATGAAAGTTGGCATACACATAGTCAGTTAATGTCTTTAAAACATATATTTTTTTTCAAAAAAATTAAAAGGGGTGTTTTTAAAATTTTTAAATTTTAATTTTAAAATTTTTTATAAAAAATTTAAATTTTAAATAAATTAATCACATCATATATCATTTTAAAGATCATAAAAAGTAGAAGAGAATGACACCAATTTGAGCTTTCTAAGTCAAATAGGTTTTTGTCTACAGCCGTTTAAAGGTGTCAAAGTGGAGTCAATTTTCAGCAATTTTTCATTTTTTGAAAGTCAATAACTCAAAAAATAAAAGTCCAAAAAATCAGAAATTTTGATTTTTCTTATTCACTTGACTGATACTACCAGTGCACAAAAAATTGTAAAATTCTGAGATGTCAAGGTTCAAAAACATTATTTTTTTGGTTGATTTGATATGGAATGATCCAATACCTGAACAAAAAAAAAAAAATTTTTTTTCGTGACCTTTTGACAAATTTTGTGTTTTCTTCTCACAATTCTTTGACGAAATTTGTTGTTTTTTCACGATCTGTTTACAAAATTTGCCTTTTTTATGCGATTATTTTACAAAATTTGCCTTTATTGTGGATTTCTTTTTGAAATTTGCCGTTTTTTTCGTGACCTTTTGACGAAATTGTTGTTTTTCGCGATCTTTTGATGAAATTTGCCTTTTTTTTCGCGATCCGTTTACAAAATTTCCCTTTTTTTTGGGGGGAATCTCTTGTTGAAATTTGAAGTTTTTCGTGATCTTTTGAAGAATTTTTTTAGTTTTTTGTGATCCTTTGATGGATTTTGTCTTTTTTTTCGCGATCCGTTTACAAAATTTTCCTTTTTTTGGGGGGAATCTCTTGTCGAAATTTGAAGTTTTTCGTGATCTTTTGAAGAATTTTTTTGGTTTTTCGTGATCCTTTGATGGATTTTGTCTTTTTTGCGATATATTTACAAACTTTATGTTTTTATTGCAATCCTCTGACAAAATTCGTGTTCTTCCTGAGATCTATGAGAAAATTGGCAATTTTTCTTCAAACAAATGTCGATTTTTTTTTTTTTTTTTTGAGACCATTTATTGAAATTCACGATACATTTTGTATCCAAATTTTCAGATTTATGAACTTTTTTTGTTTTTTTTGGAAATGATTACCTTATTTTTTCAGAAAATTTAGAACAGAATCGTCCCTGATTTATAGTTCCATGTGAATTGGATCTTTATCAAACGCATGTGGTGCAGATCACATAAGAAATAATTTCTAGCAACCCCCCCCCCCCGGTTTTACTTGAAAAGTAGTCTGCAGACATTCCAAAGAGTCTGCGACATGCGTCACAGTGTTGCACCAATTCTGCGCCTGGGTCATTGAATAATACAAAAAGATGGTGTGAAAATGTAGCTTGTACTATTCACAATATGCAGATTTTTTATTACCATCAGAGTAACCTTAACACTGATAAGCTCAAACGAATAGATCATATTAGAAGTGATACCATCAATTAAAACATTGCTACATTTTTTGGAAAAAGTAAATTCCAATCATTTTGACTGTGGTACAAGGAAAGAGGCATTAAAACTGAACTAGAAAAAGGATTCACATTCGGAAAAATTTGAAACATGGCAAATGAAAATCAGCAGGATGCTACTGAAACCAAAATCAAATAGAACATTTTCGTTATTTTATCCCAACTGCTATTGATCTTCATTTTAAATTGTCATTTTTCACTGAAAAATATAAATGTAGACTTAAAAAGGGTTTAAAAAATAAAGCTGTAGAACTGATGCATGACAGGGTGGCTACAGAATCTGGAAATCAGGAGGGAAAAATAAAGAGTTTATTAATATGAAAAAAAAAAATCAGGGAAATTCATAAAATACTTAAAATCAAGGATGACATTTGTCTATATGCAAAAATATTTGCATTTTCGTTTGCCAATGACACTGATTGACTAAAAAACATGCAATATCTAAATCTAAGACAATAATATGACACGATTGTGCACTTTTTATGCTTTTTCTCCCAAATTAGATATTAACAAGAGGGATAAGTATGTTATATGAGGAAGCAACATACATTAAAAAATACTTTGTGTATATTATTAATAAAGGAAATAAGGTAAATCAGAAATTAACTTAAAAAGATTAAAATAAAGTATGAAAATATTACTAGAAATGTCCTTGTTGATGATCCAAATGAAAAGACAACACAAAAAAGGTCTATCGTTTGATAAAACTGCAAATGCACAGGATAATATGAGTATGATACTAAATACTAGATCGGAAACAAATATGAAGTAATAGGGTAACATCCCCAGTAATTGGCACATTATACAAACATGTCCTAAAATAAGATCCAGTCTTTTAAAAATGCAAGGCCATATACCAGTTATATGCTCATTTACGTTAAAGATTATAACTTTGATTTATGCTACTAGATGACAATAGTGCCTAGGAAAGAGAAACAATTATAGCTTGTATGAAATTAGCCATTTTTGTTGCAAATGCTTCTTCTTTGGTTTAAGGAAGGCATGCTTTTCAACTCATTATTATATGATTTATAATATATCTTAAATTTTAATTGACAACAGTTTTGTTTAGTTAAAAAGGGTTCTTTTAATTGTGTAAAAGTATTTTCGACACAAATATTTGGATTTCTGAATTAATGATAGATGCCAATTAATGGTGCTTCAATTTTGTTAGTTCCAAGTAATTGGCACCTATTCCAATTACAAGGAATTTGAGATTAAACCACTTATTTTGGAAGTACTAAAGTTATAGACTAATTTTGTTTATCATTTGTTTTTATTTGAAAATATGAAATATTATCAGTAATTGAAATCCATTAAAGCTTCATACGACAATTACTGGGGACAGCATGACAATTAGTGGGTATTAGTATAAGTATATTGTATTTTTTTAAAATGTTCACATTTCAGACTAATATGCTGATTTCTTGCTCTCAAAAACCTGAAATGTGGCATCTTCATCTATGGTAAATGGCCGAATCCATGTTGATTCAGGCAGGGGGGTTACCTTCATAGTCTCAGAAGTTCTTTGAATGAACATATGTTAAATTTCAGGAAAAAATAAAATTCCCGTAATTTTTGGTTTTTCCCCAAAAAATTTCTGGACCGAGATAAAGGGTGCCAAAGATGGCATCCCGAGCACCTTTTCCCATTTGTGATTTTCGAAAAAATGTTTAAAGTGCTCTATCTCTGAAACGATGCAAGATGCAGTTATTTTATTTTAAAGATAATATTTTTCTGCTTAAAAAGATATACTCCATTTTGAAATATGTATTTAATTTTTTTTAAAGCAGCCTTCTAAAAAGAATTTTTTTTTAATCAAAAATAATTTTTTTCTCAAAAATGCCAATCTCAAAAATTTTGATTTTTTTTACTGTTAGTCAATACCATCGAGGACTACCTTCACTGTAAAGGAGAACTTCCACTTTTGAGTTTAACAAGTTTTAGAATCATTTCAAGAATTTAGAGAATTTTACAGGAACTGCATGTCAAAAGTTCCAATAAAAGTCTCTCAATTTTTGTTTATTTGTATCATATGTAGCCTAATACAGATCCTAAACAAGTTAGAAATCATACGTCAAACATGGTAAATGAGGTGCATTCATACTATGACTAGTTTTATAAATATTTAGATCTTGATGCAATAAGTATTACTCTTGTGAAAACTGGCATGAATACAAAATTTATTATGTTTCCATATATTAAATTCAGTAATACAGAAGTAATATGAATCCATCTTAAAAAGAATGTAATTACCAGGGCAACCTAGAATCATTATCTATCAAGGGATATGTTTGAATTAATTATGAGTGATAGGATTTAACAGGATGAATAAAATATTTATGAGTGTTTTTTTTTTCAAAGTTTTAATTTGACTTTCATAACATTTGACAATCTTTTTCACAACATTTGTTGCTTTTTTTTGTTTGTTTGAAATGATATATTCAATTTTGTAAAAATGTATTCATATTTTCTGATGCAGCCTTTTGATTTTTTTTTAATTAAAAGAAATCAAAAATGCCAATCCTAAATTTATTTATTTTTTTGCTGTTGATTAATACCATTGAGTACTTACTGCCTTACTTATTTCGGAAAACTTCCACTTTTGATTTTGACAAGTTATCGAAACATATGTAAAATTTTGCCATATATTTTACCAGTTCCTGTATGACAATCACATACTGGTCTCAGGAAATCAAAATCTTAGTCTTGTTTGACATAGGATTTTATTTCTTAATAAGTATAAGAAACTGACAGCTTTAAAAATAGCTTACAAAAGAAAAAAAAACATGCAGTAAAGTTTACAAAATATATGTATAAGTTTCAAAACATATTACTTCCAGTGTACTCTGCTTAGAACTGAAATTAGAAATTCATAGACTTTATAATTTGTTGAACAGTATCTGTATCTTCCTTTGATATTTAGTGATGCCTTCCTGTTTAACTAATAGAGTCTGGGGCTCTCATAATCCTTAAAACATTGTGAATAGGAAGTGAACACTGATGGTGATGTTGCTGTCTTGCTGGTGGAAATCTATACCCAACAGCCGATCCAAGTGGGAGCATAAAGTTAACGACAATTTCATAAACAACTGATATCATTTACCTTTGCAATCCACCACTCACAGTAATATACACAGGCAACAAAAATTCCTTTTTATAAATTGTGAATCTGAATATTTTGCAATTGTTTCAAAGATCTTGGTTGGACAAATGAAATTTCTTCTTGCTTGCTGTTCAAAGTTTGTGCAATATAGGTACTATGATAGTAATAGATGAATATACCCATCACTATGATATTAACCCCTTGGGGACGAGCAATATGCATTCGTGCCGCAAAAAGGCTTAAGAATCCTCGTTTATTCCCACCGTTAAAATTATACTGTAAAATTTTCCGTATTCAAGCGGAGCATTTTCTGGATTTAAAAAGAAACAAATTTCTGTTTTTTAAGACTGGTGATAAAACATTAAAAATTTCGTAAAAGGCACCCGTCGCGAAGGGGTTAATGGATGATTGTTCATTCTATTAAATTCTATCATACATAATTAAATATCCCATGATAGGTAATGATTCTAGGTTGCCCTGGTGATTACGTTCTTTTTAAGATGGATTCATATTACTTCCGTATTACTGAATTTAATATATAGAAACATAGTAAATTTTGTATTCATGCCAGTTTTCACAAGAGTGTAATACTTATTGCACAAAGATCTAAATCTTTATAAAACTAGTCATAGTATGAATGTACCTCATTTACCATGTTTGACGTATGATTTTTAACTTGTTTAGGATATGTACTAATAGGCTACATATGATACAAATGAACAAAAATTGAGAGACTTTTATTGGAACTTTTGACATGCAGTTCCTGTAAAATTCTCTAAATTCTTGAAATGATTCTAAAACTTGTTAAACTCAAAAGTGGAAGTTCTCCTTTACAGTGAAGGTAGTCCTCGATGGTATTGACTAACAGTAAAAAAAATCAAAATTTTTGAGATTGGCATTTTTGAGAAAAAAATTATTTTTGATTAAAAAAAAATTCTTTTTAGAAGGCTGCTTTAAAAAAAATTAAATACATATTTCAAAATGGAGTATATCTTTTTAAGCAGAAAAATATTATCTTTAAAATAAAATAACTGCATCTTGCATCGTTTCAGAGATAGAGCACTTTAAACATTTTTTCGAAAATCACAAATGGGAAAAGGTGCTCGGGATGCCATCTTTGGCACCCTTTATCTCGGTCCAGAAATTTTTTGGGGAAAAACCAAAAATTACGGGAATTTTATTTTTTCCTGAATTTTAACATATGTATCATGTATATGTATATCAAAGAACTTCTGAGACTATGAAGGTAAGATTTTTTCCTTGGCTGCCTGAATTGACATGGACTATGCCAAATTCATTTAAGGCGATTAAACCCAATGCAAAATGTAAAATTTTTTTTAAATATAAACTTGTGCCAATTACTGGATCACAAGATGTCATACATTGGTGCTCTAGGTGCCAAATACTGGTGATTTCAGCAGCTTTTTATAAATATATTTTTATAAAAATACTTTTTCAATTTTTTTTGCTTTAAGTGGGCAAAATAGATGCACAGATATGCATTCTTTGATTTAAAAATATTTCCAAGTAAATATCTTATTTCTTTGTAATGAAAATTGAAACAAGTTTAAAGATAAATTCTTAAAGTGCCAATTACTGGGGATGTTACCCTACTTAAAAAAGAGATTTTATCACAGAAGAGTTATTAGATAAAACGGACAGTCTATTAGCATTAAAAAAAATAATAATAAAAAAAAAGGGTCACCTAGGGTCAGGGGTGATTCTGGCAGAAATTTTTTTTTCAGAAATTCGCATCGCATTTTCGGAAATCGGCGGGGGGAGGGGGGGTCGTAAGTCCAAGGTCGCGATCTTCGGACAAAATCGGCGTTTTCCTGCTATCTTCAGACGAAATCAGCAATATTCTAGCAAAATCGGCGAGTTATTGCGATTTTTTGCCTAAAATGGCGGTTTTTCCACGATCTTTTGATGAAATCGACGTCTTTCCATGTTTTTTTTAAAGTGAAATCGGCTTTTTTTCGACGATCTTTAGACAAAATTGCTTTTTTACGCGATTTTTTCTAGAAAACGGCGTTTTATTCCCGCGATCTTTTGACGAAATCGGCGTTTTTTTCCGTGATATTTTGATGAAATCGGCGTATTTTTTCAAATATTTTTTTAACAAAATATTTTAAAGCCATCTTTTATCGAAAACGGCGTTTTTTCCCGCGATCTTTTAAAGAAATCGGCGTTATATCCGCAATTTTTAGACTAAATCGGCGTTTTCCCGCCGTCTTCAGAAGAAATCAGCGTTTTATCTGCGATATTTGGTGAAATTGCCGTTTTTTCCGCGATCCGCACAGGAAATTCACGTTTTTCATCGATCTTTTGACAAAGTTCGTTCACAAAAACACTGACGAAATCGTCGTTCTTCCACGAAATATTGACGAAATATATGCTATTTCGGCGATCCTATCAGGAAATTTGCATTTCTACGCAATTGTTTTTTCCGCGCGCAAAACCGTACAAGTTGGCAACTATGCGGAACTGATAACCCAATTTCAAATTTTCGGAAGAGCATGCCTTAAATTTTCGGAATTTTCGGACGAGAATCATCCCTGCCTAGGGTAATTCCTGGTCAACAGACAGAACTTCCGGGATAAGTTTTGGTCACAATACTTTTCAGTATTTATAAATATTCTGTTCTCAGCAAAAGAAAAAAAAATCATAGCGATATTCTAAACAATCTTTAGAATTTATCATTTATTTAGTTTGGGGAAAAAATTGTTTTCAAACTGCTTGCTAAGTTCTTATAAAACAACACTGGTCTTAGTTATGCACTGACTAAGATCTTTGCCACAGATCAAATTTTAAATATTTTTCTTTTCTTTCCTTTTGGTTCAATTACAAACTACTTTAGTTGCCAGGTTTGTTAAAAATCATGATTTTTAAAAATATTAATATAGTATAATATTATTTCTGTATTTTGCATGTATTTATTTATTTTTTCTGTATAGATTTATGTATTTCTATTAATTTCATTTCAATTTCTAGATAAAAGCTCAAAATAATTAAAATTTAAATTTGTTGAAAAAAAAAAAAAAATGAATCATTTAAAATGCAAAAAATATTCTAATATTAAATTGTTAGACATATACCTATGTATCTTGTGTGTAAATTTCTGTTTAGTTATTAAAATTTTACTTCATGTATTATTCCAAATAACACATATAAATATATAATAACATAGTAAATGCAACAAAGAATGCTAAATGTACTGTATGCATACATATTTATATGCATCATGCAAGAAAAATTGTATAATATTTAAAGTTATGACAAAAAAATTACTATAAACAGTTCAACATTAGTGAATATTTATAAATAGATAATATAAATCATTAATATAACACTTTAGTTTAATATTAGATTACAAACAATTCAGTATTTTACAAAATCTTGTTTATTTTGTAATTACTATTTATATATATTTAGTTATTCATGCATTAAGATTTTATATAGGAACACTAATCTTGATGCTTTATTATTCACTAACTTATTTCTAAGTTTAGATTAGGCTAAACCATACATTGAAAATATCTGTTACATAGAGGAAGAAATAGCTGCTGCTATAAAGAGCTATTCTATTGCTTTCTTTACAGTACCCCTCACCATCAGATATACAAATATTTGAGTCAAAATGGTTGGTTGTGCTTATAATGGCCAATTATCAACACAAGGGATGTAGGACCTAAGGGGGGGGGGGTGCCCTCTGTGGGAAGAGGATCTTTCTAAGGGAACCTATAGGTGTAAATTAACAGTTGCCACTCACCATGTGGCGATTAAAAATCAGCCATTGATCGCCACCCTTGTCGCCATTCGACGATTAAAATGCTAATTAATTTGCTTTGTGAAATACAGCTTTTTCCATGGCTATATGCACCTCTACTTTGTTTATATCTAATTAATAAATTGTTAATTTTTTCTTTTTATTGGATGCAAGCAGATTTAGCAAACTTGTTGTATTTTCTATATTTTGGCTTTTTACCATGAGCTCTTTATTTGGATTATGTTTTCAAGCAATAGTTTTTTCCTACAAAATACAGTCATCAATTTTAATTCCACATGCAAGGAGGTAAGGACATTGTTGTATCTTATATCTTTCACTCTTGCCATATGCTTACTAATTGTACCAGTAATAGTTGGCGGGTACATTTTTTTTATTTTATATTTATGATTAAAGCTTATATAGGTGTCAAAAAAGATTGAAACATTGTAGCCAGTTACTTTAAAAATATATGACAAAATTAGCACTTGCCACTAAGGGAGTAATACTGCGAATTTAGCATCCGACTTTATTGCCACTAAGCAGACTTCCTCCACCTCACCAATACAATAACAATGGCACTCTCTGATTGCCTTAATAAGACATCCAGAGTTTTGAAATATCACCCAAAGCAAAGAATATTGATATTTATCAATACACTCACCAAACTTAATAATCACCGCTTGCCAATCTTGATGATATTAGATCATACTAAGCTTTAAGTAAAAATAAAATATCCAAGAAAGATCTGAAATTATATTTAAATTTAAAATTTAAAAATACAATTTCCTTGTTTGTTTTATACAATGTAACAATGTATTAAAATATATTTAAATATACCAGTTTATCACTGATAACTTTATCTGCAGTATTAATTACTAATTCATATTTTTCCATTCAGTGGAATGCCAGGTTTATCTTTAACCAAATATTTGGCTACATTTTCTTGTGTAACACATTTTCGGCTAGTGTGTAACTTTGTTACTCACTAGCCGAAAAAAATAAAATAAAATAAAAATAATAATAATTTTGATTTATATTTAAAAAGTGGCCGCTAATGAAACTGGGTTTACTGGCCACTAGCTGCTAATCAAATTTCCCATTTTTCACCAATGAGGGAACCTAACCTGTACTTATGCAAGGAAATCAGAGGTTCGAAGAAAACCATAGAAAACTCCAAACAATTAAGCTGACAGGCCCAAATGGGTTCGAACTCCTGAGTAAAAAAGTTTTCCACCATTTTAATGAAGAAGTCTGTTACAATGTTCTCTTTAAAAAAAAATTCCAAAAAGCATTGCACTTTTTTGAAGCATGGAAAAAAATATTTTAAACAGTGTTTCTGAATAGCTTCTCCATATGCATTTCTTACTCTCTATTTAGAATAAATTGCTTTAGAGGTAATAAATGATATTCTAAACCCAAATATTCTAATGATTCACAAAGTAATCACCAAATGCAAGGTAATCACATAATTAAAAGCATGAAGCTATTAGTTGTCAGCAATACCCCCTCTCCTCCCTGACATTGACAATTTAGTAAAGTCTTGCTTAATTGACAAAAAATGACTATAGAATTGATTACAGAAAATAAAGTAATTTCAGTGATAGAATGAACGTAAAACTTGAATTCATTCTATGTTAGACAAACAGCCAAAATATTTATTATGTCATAATTGTTCATGTATCCGCAACATTATATGATCAATACATAAACATCAGGGATATTGTAATTTGTAAGTAAACATTAAATAAACTTGTAAATTTTGTATAATTTGCTTTAGAGGAAGTAACTTTCCTTTGAAAATACTGTTATATTATATACAGGGTGTCCGAAAAGTCTGGAAACGGTCGAAAAACTCGAAAAATACATATGAAATTGAAAAACGTAAATATACGTGTTAAATATTTATAAATAAGCTACTCAGTGATACCAAATTTGATCTTCGTAACCGACCCCCTGGGGGTCAGAGGGGGTCCAACTTTGAAATCTTAAATAAAATCTTTCTCTTTATAATCTTTTCTCTTATAAAATCTTTAATCCCCCATTTTTTATTGCAGATTCGGATTCTACGGACAAAAATACGTAACTTTTGTATTTGATGTTTATTTCGAATCCTCGTTTATCACGGTGTAATTGAGCATACTAAATCGATACATATTTCGGCTTTTCCAACGGGATTTTCCCTAATCAAAACTTATTGGGGAGAATTTATGACATCAAATTCCTCGTCTTTTGCAATAATAGCGTTTCCTGAAAATCACCCGTGCCGATTATTTCAGTAGTTCTAAAGTTAAAAATTTGATCCATTTGCTGTAGCGTCACTCCACAGCTTTTATAGAATATCTCTTTCATGACCAATGAGAATGTTCCATAACACAGTAAAGTACACTGTAAAAAAATTGACCCTTTTGCTGCATCGTCACTCCACCGCTTTTATAGAAAACGATTGCTTTACTGTATTATGGAGCATTCTCATTGGTCACAAAAGAGATATTCTATAATAGCTGTGGAGTGACGCTGCAGCAAATGGGTCAAATTTTTAACAGTGTAACACTATTGAAATAATCGCCACGGGTGATTTTCAGGAAACGCTATTCCTACAAAAGACGAGGAATTTGACGTCGAAAATTCTGCCCAATCAGTTTCGATTAGGGAAAATCCCGTTGGAAAATCGGGAATATGAATCGATTTAATATGCTCGATTACACCGTGATAAACGAAGATTTGAAATAAACATCAAATACAAAAGTTACGTATTTTTGTCCGTAGAATCTGAATCTGCAATAAAAAATGAGGGTTGGGTCATTCCATGTCAAATCACCCAGATTTTTCCAAAAATGACACCCACCATCACCAATTTTGATAAAATTCAGTGGATTTGTAGAATTTCTAATGCTGATTCCAAAAATATCAATTATATTGAAATTAATCAAACGGTTTGTGAGTTATGAGCTTTTAAATAGCTCCCAAGATGGCCGATTTGCTACCATTTTGAATAGCACATGTGACAACAAAAAAGTCCATAACTTCTTTCAGGTTTAAGCTAGAGCTTTCAAATTTTTTTTGTTTTGTTCAGAATAAAGTAAACTTTCATTTAAACAGATTTTTGTGAACCTCATTTTATAAAAATGCTGTCAAAAAATGACTTTTTGTCATTTTTTTAAGTAAAAAAAGGGGCAACTTCAATGACTGATTTCCCCCAATGTACCCCCTTCAATTTTCATCTAGTTGCATAAATAAGCAATTCAAAGTGTGTTTTGATGACTAATAAAAAAAATTTAATGGGCGGTTCACAGGTTTTTATTTAAAAAAAAAAAAATTCAATTTTACTGACTTTCCACAATAACAGAAAACATAAGATAATATTAATATTTCTTTTATTACCAGAAATATCATACATATTTACATCTAAAAGTTTGATAAGGTTTAATGTTACATAAATATATATATTTAATGTGCCTAAAAAAGGGGAATCCCATAGGAATAAATAGGAATACCAATAATGGATTCTTGCAATCGGACAAATTGAAATCTATTGCAGTCTCAGTAAATTATGAATGAAAAGGAAATGATGGAAAAAGTTCTACAAATAGTTGAATTTTATGACAAAATCGTACTTTTATAATACAAAATACAATAAAATTGCAACTCTTAAATAAAAATTACGGTACTTTAAATTACCACAAAATAACATCACATACACAATAAACATGCTATTAAAAATATATCTACATCAATAATAATTTAAAGTAAAGGTAATTAATATTTTTAAAAATTCCTGCCAACAGGCAGATATAAATTTTGAAGTTAAATACAGTAGACTCCCTGAAATCCGCACAGCTTGGAACCAGAAGTTTTGTGGATTTTAGAATTTTGCAGATTTCCGGTCATTACTTTACCTTTTTTTAAACAGGAATTTGAATATAATAAAATATTACAATATAATAAAATATACAATATAATAAAATATTAAAATAAGTAATAAATTAAAATAATAACAATTTAGATAATTTTCAAAGTGATTAAAATATTAAAAGTAAGGATCAAGTTAATAATCAATAATATATGATTAAATATTCATTATAAACATGAAATATATCTTTCCTAAATTATTCAATGTAGTTACTAATGTACCTCATAAAGATACATTACTAATTCTCAACAAAATCATAAAATAAAGAAGTTTTTTCAGATTTAGCTAGATTTAGATTTAATAACCAAAAAAGCTTGATTAATACATAAATATATTTGATAAGAAGATTGTGATTACCAATGATATAAGAAAAATCTGAATTTTTTCAGAATATATTTCTTTTCCTTCATAGGAAAAAAAACATGAATTCAGTACTATTAACAAAAGTTACAAATTAAAATAAAATGGAATTGATATAAAATTATAAAAGTCAAATTTTGTCCCTATATCTGAACTGAATGTTTCATTATTTACATCCTTAAATTATATGCAGATTTTTTAGAGTTGTGGATTTTAGGGTTTCGGATTTGAGAGAGTTACTGTACTTGTTTCAGTAACAAAAACTAAATCAAATTTAGATATAAACCTAGTTCAACAATTTTATCTGGTTCTTTTTAAAATTTAATTTTTCTATAAGAACTGGTTTTATCACAATTATGTTAAGGCAGTGTATAAAAAAAAAAAAAAAAAAAAAAAAAAAAAAAAATTCTATCCTCAACAACTCAAAATTTTCTAACACATTTTCAGATTCATTTTTAAAAGTAAAAACATGATACTTGTTGATGTGATTTTTTTTTTTTTTCAGAGATTTATAAGTGACCTCAGGGCTGCTACAGGCAAATTTTTTTATATTCTGTGTGCACCAGTATTTTTCTAATATAAAATTTGAAGTATATTTTACCTGCAAATGTTATCAAAGCATCTATTATGGATTTCATTTTTAAGAAAGTGGTTGGTGCCAGTTAGAATAAAAAATAGTCGTCTGTGGCAGCCTTGCAACCTGTGTTTTTATTTTTTGTTCAATGAATTAGATCTTGATTTACAACAATAATTTTCTCAGTATGACCATTTTTTCCGTTTCCAGTACTATCACTTAAATTCAATTCAAAATGCCCACTTTGACAGCATTTTTTAATATAGTATGCCTTTTATATATATATATAGAACCTGCCAAGTGAATGCATTTGTGAGCAAAAATGTATTTAAAAATGAGTTAAAAAATCCAATGATTTTGCTTTGCCGAACTGTCCCGTTCACATAGAAAGCAAGGCATTTTTGTATACACAGCTTTTTGTGCCAATAATATTAATGTACATTTGAAATCACTGCAGATAAACCATTTGTATACCTCATACTGAATACAATCAGATTGTATTCTAAAAGTCGTCAGATAAATTCGCAGGCATCCACAAGTATACATTTACATTATCTGTTACTATTACATGATGCTTGTTCTCGGCAATGAATCTTAGAAATCACCTCTGCTTGATCGCAAACAAACTATACGTGATAGAAGAAAACTAAGAACAGTTGTGTAATTAGCATAGAATTGTGCACTGGTTCTTAATCATCTGATATGTAGACTAGTGTAACTTTTACTTACTGTATTTTTTATTTAAGAGTTTTAATTTTATCACATTTTTTATTATATACAAGTATGATTTTGTTATATAATGTACCTATTTGTAGAGTTTCTTCTATCATTTCTTTTTTACTTATAATTTATTGAAACTCTGCAATAAATTTCAATTTGTCAGGAAAGTACTTCTACGTCTTGCAAAAATCCATTATTGGCATTCCTATTAATTCCCTTTTTTATAGGGGATTCCCCTTTTTTAGCCACATTAAACATACATATTTAAGTAACATAAAACCTTATCAAACTTTTGGATGTAAATATATATAAATATTTCTGGTAATAAAATAAATGTGAACTCATCTTGCATTTTCTGTTATTGTGGAAAGTCAGTAAAATTGAATTTATTTTTTTAAATAAAAACCTGTGAACCGCCCATTAAGTTTTTTTTATTAGTCATCAAAACACACTTTGAGTTGCTTATTTATGCAATTAGATGAAAATTGAAGGGGGTACATTGGGGGAAATCAGTCATTGAAGTTGCCCCTTTTTTTACTTAAAAAAATGACAAAAAGTCATTTTTTGACAGCATTTTTATAAAATGAGGTTCACAAAAATCTGTTTAAATGAAAGTTTACTTTATTCTGAACAAAACAAAAAAAATTTGAAAGCTCCAGCTTAAACCTGAAAGAAGTTATGGACTTTTTTATTATCACATGTGCTATTCAAAATGGCGGCAAATCGGCCATCTTGGGAGCTATTTAAAAGCTCATAACTCACAAACCGTTTGATCAATTTCAATATAATTGATATTTTTGGAATCAGCATTAGAAATTCTACAAATCCACTGAATTTTATCAAAATTGGTGATGGTGGGTGCCATGGTCTGGGTGATCTGACATGGAATGACCCGGTTATAATTTAAGATTTCAAAGTTGGACACCCTCTGACCCCCAGAGGGTCGGTTTCGAAGGTCAAATTTGGTATCACAGAGTAGCTTATTTAAAAATATTTAACACGTATATTTACGTTTTTCAATCTCATATGTATTTCTCGAGTTATTCGGCCGTTTCCAGACTTTTCGGACACCCTGTATATAAAACCTCCATGTATAACAATTTTGGGTCAACCCATCCACAAGAAAACGAAATTTATTATGACCATGTTAGGCTTAAGTATTCCGAGCCATTCACAAATATTCTAATTGTTCAACTTATGAAAATATACATGTAAAAGATTTATTCATTACTCATGTTACCTCCAATTTTAAAGGCTATCTATTTTCTGACCAATGAAAATGTTCCATAGTTGTAAATGAGCATTCTTATTGGTCAGATTTACATGGGAGCTGTAAATGACGTCACTACATTTTACGGCACTTTGAAACCTTTTCATTTAAGGAAAGCGAAGGTGCGTTTTAAATGCAATATTGTTAGAATTTTTATAATAGGTTGCTTTAATTTTTTTTACAGCCATGAATGACTCACTCACGAGTGATTGTCTACTCTTTACTGCTGACATTTTTTTGATCTTATACGCTCCAGTGGTGTGATCAGTAGTGCCAGCTACTGCCACGCCAAGGGGTCCTGGTTTTGAATCCGGGTAAGACAAGGATGGTGTAAAGGAAGGTGTCCTTTTGTAGTGACATAAGTATGTAATGGATATGCATACTAAAATTGTTCTGAATTGTCTGTATAATGGATCATTCGAAGCAAAAGCCATACTGCTAAAGGCTTCAAAGCAATGTCAAATCAAATCAATCAATCAATCTTATAAAATGTTTTCTTTTAAGTATTAGCTAAAATTTTGAAGTTTTACATTTTTATAAGTTTTTTAAATACAATGAGCAAAGATGATCCCTTCCAGATAGTTTTGAATGCAGATCTCTGTTGATTTTTTTTTTTTTTTGGATTTTTTCCCCCTATGTTTAATTGTTGTATTTTTCAAAATTGTTTAACCCTAAAGTGGCTATGATTGACCAGGGATGCAGAAAATGTTTCTATTCCCAATATTTCCCCCAATCCACATGAAAATTCCCCCCAAAATTTTTCGATATGTTATAGGTAAATGCTGTATTACTGTAGGTATAGAAAATTTATTTTTTTAATATTTCTTAAATTCTGAGAGAAATGAATAGAACAATTCTGGGTGGGGGGGGGGGAATGAAATTAGCAGCAAATTTTCTGAAAGATTACAGCAGAGTTGGGGAATGCAAAAAAAAAAAAAAAAAAAAAAAAAATCCACTCCTAGCATTTCTCTCCCCCCCCCCCCCCCCACAACCTTTTGGAAAAATGTGTGCTTTTTTAGTAAAATATGCAGTTGTTTTGCGATCTTTTTGTCAAAATTGGCATTTCCCCCCCATAACTCTTGGTATTTTGGTCTTTCAGAATGATGATCAATTTTATTTATTTATTATTACTATTTTTTAATTTTTGAAAAATTTGGAACAGATATACAGTATAACGCTGATATGTGTACATATTATTTTAAGATCGATTTTATGTAGGTTGCATATGGATCTTTTTATGTGTAGTAAAATTCTTCTATCTGAGGGAATTAAATTCTTTGTTAAATCGCAATCAATTGTATATGTTTCTGCAAAATTTCCCCGTATGGTTGAAATTTCCCCCCGATCCTAGATCGCCGGATTGGACATATTCTGCACCCCTGTGATTGACCAAAGTTGTTTTAATTTTTTATCATCGTTTTAAAAATGCAAACATGTCATTTTGATGGGCTATCTTCTAGTTAAATAAATTTAGCTTCATCATATTATTTGCAAAAAATGGAAAAAATCATCTAGGAAAGAAAAAAACTTAAAAAAATTGTGATCATTTATCAGTATTTTTGGGAAGTGTACTACCAATAGATAATATTTTTAATGCAGTGTTGCATTTATTTTCATAATCAAATACAATATTCAGTTTATAAAAGCTTCATTTAATGTTACTAAAATGTAAATTTTAATCTGAAAGGAATGATTTTAACTGTTATTTTAACATAAATAATTAATTTGATTCTTATTCAGCCTGCAAATATCAATGTTTAAAAAATTGATTTAAATCTAGGATTTAAAAAAAAAATCACCTGATTTAAATCAAAGAACCCTGTTAATAGCTAAAGTAGTTTGGAATTGAACAAAATTTAAAATAGCCTTGAATTTTTATTTTAAATAATTTACAGAAGTTGATCAAATATTGCCCCATATATCTGGGGGCCCCAAAGTAGAATACTTTGCAATATTCTACAATGAAATTTATCTGATCAAAAATGTTCTGCAGGAATTGCATGAGTTTTTCTCACGATCAATTAATAATTTCCACAAACATTTTAAATGAACGATTAAACAATTTTGAGATTTTTCTCCCCCGCATATTGAGCGACAATGAGGTAATTCTGAATTTAAAAAAAAAATTCTCAAATTAACAGCAAACTTTCTGAAAGACTGCAACAGAGGGGTGGAATCTATTTCTGGCATTAACTGTTTTTTTTTTCTTTTTCCATCATTAATGAAATTTACGGTTTTTTCACGATTTTTTGATGAAATTTGTGTGTTTTTCATGATTTTTTGACAAAATGTACTGTTTTTTGTGATTTTTTGATGAAATCTTCTGTTTTTTTTCGCGATCTTTTGGTGAAATTTGCCATTTTATCTTTACCCCTTAATGGAATTTGCCGACTTTTCATGATCACTTAACTAAATTTGCAGATTTTTTAAATGAAATGTGAGTTTTTTGGCGATCTTTGACAAAACTTGCCATTTTTCACAATCTTTTGTCAAAATTTGCGTTTTTTTGCGATCCTTTGACGAATTTTTTTTTTTTTTTTTTTTTTTTTTTTTTTTGCGATCTTCAGACAAAATTCCTTTCCCCCCTCGATCTTCAGACAAAATTGCCGATTTTTCTTTGCACGATTGTAGAAAATTGATTTTGTTCAGCGATTATTTGCCGAAATTCGCAATATATTTTCAGATATATGATTATTATTTTTTTTAATTTTTGGAGCCTTAATTTTTCAGAAAATTTGGATTCCCTGTTAATTTCTCGATTTTTTCTTCGACAGAATAGTGAATTTTTTAACTGATTACTTCAAATGTTCTGCAGAGAAGCTCGTTCTGCAACATACGTTGCAGAACGAGTATGTTACTTAAATGAATAATTTTAGTCTGTTTTTGCATTGTATGTGTTCATGCAATGTACATGTTATTTGGCTGTTTAAGAAATGGAAAAGCTTTGAGGTGATGTTCAGACACATAGTTGAACAGGTCTTGAATGAGTCTCTTAGTCATATTGCTTGAATGTAATCATCATTCGTCTTATTTCGTCAGTCTCTTCTGGTTCTGCTTCTCCTCCACTTTCCTCTTCAACAATGTTGTTCTAGCAAACCATGAGGATTTCATCGGTTTCGAGATAAGCTTCAAGTTCTGTTTCAATATGAAGCTTCTGAAGAATTGATCCCATGTCACTCACAGCTGTTGCTTCTTATTCCTCTATTCTTGTTTGCCCATTCTCACATAGGAATCCAGCTTTTTAGAAGAATCTTTAGATGATGTAGGGGGTTGTTTCATTTTATGCCGTTGATATCCAATAGACAGCATCCATGATGTTGACCTTCTGCCCATTTTATTCTTCTGTTTGTTGTAATGTTATAAGTTTAAAATTCTGAAATTTTTAGAGTGTGATCTCAATGGGATCACTAGTTATGAAATAAAAGCTGAAAATTACCATACAAATTATAAATAAATAACAAAATAGATACAATTAACTTGTTATTTTAATGGTAATTTTTAGCTTTTATTTCATAACTCCTGATCCCATTTAGATCCCAATCTAAAAATTTCAGAATTTTAAGCTTATAATATTACAACAAACATATAATTTTTAAAATTTAAATTTTACTTTTTTAAAATATGCATAGTCAAATTGCATAACAAATTAAAACTTATAAACTCCTCTCTAAAACGAGTGGTCATAAAATTTTCCTTATTAGATACAACTTGAGAAATTACAAATTAAAAACATGTAAGCAAGCCAAAAAAAGATAATTTTTCAAAATTTAAATAGTTAACTATATGAAATTTTGATGCGAAAAAAAATTATGAACACATATTCTCGTTTATATCATCAGGCAGAACCATTCCTGAGAGTGTTATCGAAATCTGAAAGGGTCAGGTTGAGTTATAGGGCAAAATTGGGAAATTTCATTAGCGGCCACTAGCCGGTAGGACTAGTTTTTTAAGTGGCCACTTTCTTTAAACTAGTGGACACTTTTTTATTTAAAAATAATAAACAGTAAAAAATTTATAAGCATTAATCTAAAACTAAATAGCCCAAATAAATATGTTAATATAAATATATTAGAACAAAAAAAAAGTAGAATCCTTGATGAAATGCAAGAAAATTTTATTCTCACCATATGAAAAAGTGGCCGTGAGGTGGCCACTGATAGTTAAATTTTCACTAGCCACTTTTTCTCATTTACTGGCCCTGTGGCCGGTGGCTAGTGCTAATTTTACCACTGGTTGATTTGACATAGAATGACCCAAATCTTCCTCAACTATATTAAAAACTTATGCGAACAAGTCAAACTAAGCCCATATTTATGAACACCCCTTGCAGTTCTTTGTTCATAAAAAATAACTAATAAATATTTAGTTTTAATTAGTTTTTTTATAATTCCTCCTTGTAGGTTTTATAAATCTGGGTTATTGTTGACACTTTTAATCAAACCAAAGCTGGCTTAATTTAATAAATTTATATATTTGTTATTTTCTTGCAAAATTTGAAAGTTTTTGTTTGAGTAGCAATAGAAAACTTTGAATTCTATGTACTAATGGCCATTTACAAAATTCAATTTATTTTTAAGGCTTTAAGAGGGGGGTGTCTATTATTGGAAAACCACTAATTAAACATCCAGTAACGGACAGGATATCACATGTAGCATTGCATGTGCATTTTTCTTGCTAAAAATGCAATTTCAGTAATGTTTATCAGGGGTGCCTAGAAAGGGGTTTGGTGACACAAGATGTGTCATACAATTTAGTTTTTTTTTTGGGAGGGGGGGGGGGATTTGAGAAAAAGTACATTTTTTTGGGGGGGGGGGGGGATTTTTAAATTCTTAGTATGTCCCTTTTTTTCTGTTAAAAAAATCTTGATTTTTTAAATATCACTTTTCTATTTTTTCAATATTTAATTTCCAAAAATGTTCCTGTGTTTCCTTTCTTTAAATTCTAGATAAGGGCAATAAAAACTCATTCTTTTATACTCAACTCGCTATCTTTTTTAAATCTTGATTAATTTAATATCACTTTTAAATTTTTTCAACATTGAATTTCCAGAAATGTTCATGTGTTTTCTTTCTTTAAATTCTAGATAAGGGCAATAAGAACTTATTCTGCTATGCTCAACTCACTATCTTTCAAATGTGCAGTAGATTATAACTAGAATATATTTTACAATTGATAGGGTCACCCGGGGTAAAATGGGTATATTTTATTTATTTATTTTATTATTTTACCAGACAAATTTTTAAAATAAATTAAAATTATGAACAAAGTGCTTACATATCAGGCAATACTTAAACCTTATAAAAACAAACTGGCGATGCATATAATGGGCTTAGCAACCATTTTGTTTTTCAGAAGATAGAACAAAGTGTTTTTAGTGGTTGAAAAACTTCTTTCCAGAAAAATATACAGGAAGAATTTTAGGAATAAACTGTTTGATATTTACAGAAGAAGGATTCTTCTAACTGAAAACTGTTAAATTAAGTAAATTTATTTACTCACAAAAATTTTATAGCATTTTTTGTCATATGGGGTAAAATGGGTATAGGTCAAGATATGAATATATGAAGATTGATCAAAGTTGAAAAAAACTTTTGAGGGCAAATTGTTATTGATCCTATGTTTTAAACTGAAATTATGCTTTGTTATATGAAATTAGGCTATTACTTATATCATCAATTTATCATTTATATTATAAATTAGACTATTTCGGGTGACATTATAATACATGCAAATTGACTAAATGTACAGGAACACAAGGTAAGAAAAATATCACAAAATTAAATTAAAACATTTTCTAGGACTGGCGAGGCTATAAAAAAAACTCAGAGAAAACGCAAGAGAGTACAAGCAAAGGTAGAAGTTTTAACTACAGAGCAGGTAGCTGCAAGTCTAAAAAAGTACAAACAGTTAAAAGAATCGAAGCAACCCATAAAATAGAAGTTAAACCAAAGGTTTTCACTGCAATGAATCCAGTGATTGGCAATTGAGTCCCTGTAAAAGTTAATGTAAAGAAGTCCGTTCAAGAATTCACAGGTCTTATTGATATCCCTGATGAAGGTGAAAATACTGTGAAGTTTGCAACAAAGTCATCTGTTGGATTATTTTTATATCTTTCCTGAGAAAGACTATGTTGCTGATGTGAACACATCCTAATTGCCAGAGAGCTATCTCAACAAAGCTGCAATAGTCCTTGCCAATATACACTTTGCATGTAAATTTTTATTATGTTATACCTATCTGCATAAATTGCTTTTGATTAAACATTGATTTTCCAGTGTAATTTAATTTCTCATTTTTTCCCTACAGATATTCATGCTGATATCTATCTGCTTTTGAATTTCATTAAATAAAAAAAATACTTTTAAAGAGAAACACGATTCACAGCATGTGCGTAAACTGATGTGGTGAAGGATAGGATTTGTCAGTACTCTATCTTATTTACATTAGTTTCATAAGTGTTTTTATATGTCAAGAAAAAAAGTAAGCAAATTGAAGTGGGGAGTTTTTGAAGTCCCTTCCCCTCACCTTCCAAGTTTACACATGATTCAGAGGATGAAAGTACAAAACTTTTAAATGGTTTACACATTGATTATAGTGTATTTAAGTATATTTAATTTATTATTCAACTTTAACCAGCATATACCCATTTTACCCCGGTGCATACCCATTTTACCCCGAACCACGAGGTAAAATGGGTATACACCGGGGTAAAATAGGTATAGGGTTTTACACAAAAATTAAAAAAAACAGTAAACACAAATTATGTTTAATTTAGACCTAAGATACACAATGTCAAAAATATTGAACAAAAACATGAATTTATTTCATAATATTTCTGCTATGAAACATTAAAATTAAAAAAGCTGATTTTTATACCCATTTTACCCCGGGTGACCCTATTCTGCTTAGGGTGCAGGGATCAGTGTTAAAGTATGAAGTTTTTTTTTGGGGGGGGGGAGGGGAAGGGGATTTGCATCATTGGGTTTGGAGGGTATGGTCACCACTGATGTTTATAGTGCTTAAAATATTTAGACTTAATAGAAAACTTAAATAATCAAATTTAATTTTTAAATTACACTTAACCAAAATGTAACCCCAGTAAAACCTTGATCCACCGTTTTTCAAGGGGTGTGGGAAAAAAAATAATTGCAGGAAAACTATGAGTGCAAATTAACTTCAAAACACACACACACACAAAAAAATATGCATTACTATTGCATGCAATGCATACAGTGTACTAATAAATACTAATTTACTGTTTACTAAACTGCAAAAGAAATAAATTGATATTTATTAAAAAACAAAACAAAAAAACAATCATTTTGTTTGGTCTTTCGTGGTTTTCAAGGTATACATTTTTCTGGTCATTTTCTGTAATTTTATAAGCATAATCTGAGTTCATACAGATTCATAGCCATAATTGATTTAGACAGATTTGGTAATGGAGGCTCAGCTTCATTGGCATGAGCGTTATCCTCTGCTTCTTCTTCATTATTTTCATTTTTTGCTTTAGCACACATGTCCTCTATGTGTGGAATACCGCATGTTGCAACATCTTGATCAATGGAAATGTAATCGCAACCTCTGCTATATACAACTACTCTTCATCTACGTTATCGTCACTATCATTAACACAAACAGCATGAAAGAGCTATTTTAGGATAAAAGAAGTAATTCCAGCTTGTATGTCATATGGATTTGTATGACTTTCAATTTCCTTTCAGCGAGGAGAAAAAAAATTACATTGATGAATGCGGGAAAACAATCTTTGAAAAAACGATGCTTGTGGGTTTCATTAACATTATTTAAGTATAATTTGTGTAGGGATAGTAGAAATAAAATGATAAATGTGGGAAAACGATGGATGAGAGAACGATAGATCGGGGCTTCACTGTAACACCAAAACTTTTATAAATAGCTGCGTTAAGTAAAAGCAAGAAAGCAAGTTACATAGAGAAGCTATTAAAAACCTATTTTCTGTCTTAAATATTTGATTATTTACCTCTGATAGAAAGAAAAAATTACATCTATTAAAGAAAGGTACAGTAATCATGAAATTTTATTTTGAAAATATCAAACTACATACAGAAGCTATTAAAACTCTATTTTCTGTCTTAAATATTTGATTATTCACCTCTGCAAGCCTAGAAGTGATTTTTCTTCAAAAATACTATAGGAAATATACGGGTTTTTTTGAAGGAAATATAGGAGTTTTATTTATACGTAAATACACTAACACGTGTTTTAATGCATTAATGTATGTATAGACATCAACACTGGAAATACTATAACAGGGATGCACAACCTGTGGCCCGTGGGCCAAAATTGGCCCTCGATGGGTTAACGCATGGCCTGCGAACTTCGTCAATTTACAACTGGAAAAAATTGCAATTTTTGTGCATAGGTCGCAGAAAAAAATCCTAAATTACGTTAAATTGCCGCGGTAAAATATAAAATTTCGGCAGTCACTCAAGTATCTCAAGTTTCGTTGATTGAGCATGGAAAAATCATGAATTTCATTGATAAATTGCGGAAAAATAGGGAATTTCGTTCGTGAGGCTCGGAAAAATTGCTGATTTTGTCCATACGGCTTGGAAAAAATAGCATATTTCGTCGTCGGGCACGAAAAAAATTGCAAGTTTTGTCAATCAGGCACTGAAGAATCATGAATTTTGCCGATCGCGGATCGGCCGCGAAAAGTCGCACATTCCATTGATCGAGTAAGAAAAAATCGTCAGCATAGGTAATAATCTGCATTAAATTTATCGGCTGCGGAAAAATCTCATGTTTTCTTTTCTCGGATTATCGCGTGAAAAATACGTGAATTTTGTTGTACTGGCTCGAAAAAAAAATCATGAATTTTGTCGATCGGGGACGAAAACATTGCAAATTTAGTTGATAAGGCATGGGAAAAATGCGAATTTTGCGATGATGTAAAGAAAAATTAAAAATTTCTACATCGGCTGCAAAACAATCGTGAGTTTTGATTTACCAAGAGAAAAAATTCATGACTTCCATCTTGTTGCATAAAAAAAGGCAGAATTCGTCAAAATTAGTTTCAAGGTTGCGAATTTAGTTGTTTGGGTGCGAAAAATACTTATTTCGTCAATTACAGCCGGAAAAACATAAATGTCGACAATCGGACACGGAAAAATCACTATTTTTAGTCAACGGGGTCACAAATAATTGCAAATTTTGTTGGTCAGACAGAGGAATATCGAGAATTTTGTCAATCAGGCTCGAATAAAATCGTGAATTTCCCCAATCGACTTTGTAGAGACCGAGAATTTTATCGATGACTTTCGTAAAATTCTCAGATTTTGTCAATCGGATTTATAATAATCATAAATTTAGTCGATAAGGATAATAAAAATAGCGAATTTTGTTGATAAAGTACAGAAAAATCATGCATTTCATCAATCTGGTCCTGAAGGAATGCGAATTTTATCGGTCTTGCGAGGAAGAATCGTGAATTTCGTCGATCCGTTATAGAAAAATCACAGATTTCGGCGATCGGCTTCATAAAAATCGTAAATTTTTTTGATTGGGGGCAGAAAAATCATAAATTTTCTCCATATTTTTCATAAAAATCATGATTTTTCTCGATTAGCTTCATAAAAATCTCAAATTTTTTCGATCGGATTCAGAAAATTGTGAATTACATCCATCAATGTCGGAAAAATCGCGAGTTTCGTACATCAGTCAGAAAAATCGCAAATTTTTTCGACCAGACTCAGAAAATCGTCAATTTTGTCGATCAAGCTCGAAAAAATCTCAAATTTCGTCGATCATGCAATTATAAATCACGAATTTTGTCAATCAGATTTCTAAACTTCGTGAATTTCATCGATTGGCTTTGTAAAAAAAGTGAATTTTGTTGATCAAGCATGAAAAAAAAATCTCAAATTACGTCGATCAAGAGTGAGAAAATTGCAAATTTTATCGAGCATGTGAGGAAAATTTGCGAACAATTTCATCGATCAGGTTTGTAAAAATCGCGATTTTCATCGATCGGCTTTGTAAAATTTGTGAATATCGTCGATGAGTTTCGGAAATATTAAGAATTAGATTGATCGATTTCGTAAAAAGTGCAAATTTGGTCGATCAAGCGCCGATAAATTGCAAATTTCGTTGATCAGGTGCAGAAAAATCTGAACTTCATTGATCAGGCATAGACGAATCTTGTTGATCAACCACTTCCTTCTCCTTCATTGATAAAGTTCACATTTTTTTCGGCACCAACCACTTATGTTTTCTTTTTTAGCAATTTTAATAAAACAAAATTTACTCTCCTGAATAAAACCGAGGAATATCATTACATCTAGAAAATAATCCTTGCTGTATCTGTTATATATACAAACATAAAAACTGCTGATACATCCTTACAGATTGAATTGGATTTTTTGATTGGGTTAATGAACTTAAAGGAATAACTTCCCCAC